>CM075652.1:31877500-32502500 GCA_037953625.1 Crotalaria pallida | reverse complement strand
AAGTTTAAAAATTAATCGAGTTAAAAGGTCATTAATCGATTAAGTGCGCAAGCAGTTTAAAAATTAATCGAGTAAAATGGTCATTAATCGATTAAGTGCGCAAGCAGTTTAAAAATTAATCGAGTTAAAAGGTCATTAATCGATTAAGTGCGCAAGAAGTTTAAAAATTAATCGAGTTAAAAGGTCATTAATCGATTAAGTGCGCAAGCAGTTTAAAAATTAATCGAGTAAAATGGTCATTAATCGATTAATATTGCACAGAGCTCAAATTTTTGAAATTTTGAAAAAAAATTTCATGCACACAAACACATATTAACACTTAGCATTTAGCACACACAATCAAATAAGAAAACATATCATAGAAAAATACACACATAACTACTAATTTAGAGTATTATGAAAGTTTTTCAAAATACAACAATTCAAATAACAAAGCATAATGAAATAGGCTTAAGGTGATGAACTAAAAATGACGTCAAATACAATTAGCTAATTATTGATTCATCAAAAATACCAAGTTCCCTTCTAATACGATAGAAAGTATCTCTTGGTAATGGTTTTGTAAAAATGTCAGCTAATTGATCTGAGGTTTGAACAAACTCAATAACACAATCACCTTTTTGAACATGATCTCTAAGAAAGTGATGCCTAATTTCAATATGTTTTGTCCTTGAATGCAATACCGGGTTTTTAGTTAAATTGATTGCGGATGTATTGTCACATTTAATAGGAATTTTTGACAAGTTTAAACCCAAATCCGAGAGTTGTTGTTTCATCCAAAGAATTTAAGCACAACAACTTCCGGCCGCAATGTATTCGGCTTCCGCGGTTGATAAAGCGACACAATTTTGCTTTTTAGAAAACCATGATACAAGTGAACTTCCAATTAAATGGCATGTTCCGCTTGTACTTTTTCTTTCAACTTTACAACCCGCAAAATCGGAATCTGAATAACCAATAAGTTTTAAAAGAGCATCTCTAGGATACCATAAACCGGTATTAGTTGTACCTTTCAAATATTTCATAATCCTCTTAACCGCAGTTAAGTGTGACTCTTTCGGATTGGCTTGAAAACGAGCACACATGCAGACACTAAACATAATATTAGGACGAGAAGCAGTTAAATATAGTAAACTACCTATCATGCCACGATATTTTGTTATCTCAATGGGTTTTCCGGCTTCATCCTTGTCCAAGTAACATGTGACGCTCATAGGAGTTGATGCTACCTTGCATGACTCCATGCCAAACCGTTTAAGAAGTTCTCTACAATACTTGCCTTGATGAATGTAGATCCCATCATCAAGTTTCTTAATTTGTAGCCCAAGGAAGAAAGTAAGCTCTCCCATCATAGACATTTCAAACTCACTCTGCATAATTTCAGAAAATTTCTTGCACAATTTTTCATTAGTTGCACCAAAAATAATGTCATCTACATATATTTGGACCAAAAGTATATCCTTACCGGATCTTTCAATAAAAAGTGTAGTGTCCACAGCACCTCTTTTAAAACCCTTTTCTAATAAAAAGTTGCTTAGTCGATCATACCAAGCTCTAGGAGCTTGTTTAAGACCATACAAAGCCTTTTTCAATTTAAAAACATAGTCCGAATGTTCAAAACTTTCAAATCCGGGAGATTGTGAGACATATACTTCCTCTTGAATGTATCCGTTAAGAAATGCACTTTTAACGTCCATTTGATACAACTTAAAGTTCACGATAGATGCATAAGCGAGAAGAATTCTAATAGCTTCTAATCTAGCTACGGGAGCATACGTTTCATCATAGTCTATCCCTTCGTCTTAACTATAACCCTTAGCTTCCAACCTAGCCTTATTCCTAACAATAATACCCGACTCATCTAGTTTATTCCTATAAACCCAACGAGTACCGATTTCAGGACGATCATCGGGTTTTGGCACAAGCTCCCAAACTTGGTTTCTTTCAAATTGATTTAATTCTTCTTGCATGGCCATAACCCAATGTTCATCTTGAAGAGCCTCACTAATATTCTTAGGTTCAACTTGTGATACAAAAGCAACATAATAACAAAAGTTGTTCAAAGTGCTTCGGGTTACCACCCCCTTAGCAATGTCACCTAAGATATTAGAGACCGGGTGATTTTTGTTCGTTTTCCAAGCAATTGGTAGTTCGGGATGTTGCACTTGTTCTAAGTCTTTGTCATGTGCTTGCATTTCTCCATTCTCAACTTGGTTCTCCACTATTTGTTGTTGCATTTGCTTGTCATGATCCAAAAATGTACCTACATTCTCATCATCACAAGAAACAACACACTCTCCTTTCGGAGATTCATCAAACACGACATGAACTGATTCTTCAACGGTTAAGGTTCTTTTATTAAAAATACGATAAGCCTTGCTATGAGTTGAATATCCAATGAAAATACCTTCGTCGGCTTTTGAATCAAATTTGCCGACCGGATTCTTACCGTTATTTAAAATAAACACCTTACACCCAAAGACATGAAAATAAGAGATATTTGGCTTTCGCCCTTTTAAAAGCTCATAAGGCGTTTTATTAAAATGCGGACGGATAAGAACCCTATTTTTGACATAACAAGCGGTATTTACCGCATCAGCCCAAAAATAAGATGGAACTCTAGATTCCTTAAGCATAGTACGTGCAAGTTCCTCTAAGACTCTATTTTTCCTTTCTACAACTCTGTTTTGCTCCGGAGTCCTAGGGGCTGAAAATTGATGATCTATACCAAACTTTTCACAAAACGCATCAAACTTTGAATTTTCAAACTCACCTCCGTGGTCACTTCTAATAGACACTATTTTCAAACTTAATTGATTTTGGATGAGCTTGGCAAACTTTTTAAAACTTTTATAAGTTTCACTTTTTGCGGATAAAAACAAAGTCCATGTGAATCGAGTAAAGTCATCTACCAAAACAAATCCATAGTAATTGCCACCTAAACTTTGAACTTGTGATGGGCCAAACAAATCCATGTGGATTAGCTCCAATGGCTTTGTTGTGCTTGCCACATTTTTTGGTTTAAAAGTGTTTTTAACTTGCTTACATTTTTGACATGAGTCGCAAACGCTATCAAGTTTAAAATTAAGTTTAGGCAAACCAATCACTAAGTCTTTTCGTAAAAGTTTATTTAATTGATTCACATTGACATGTGCAATTCGTCGATGCCAAAGACGAACTTCATCATCAAAAGATTTAAAACATGTTGAAAACAATGAAGTTATCTCATCCAAGTCAATTAAGTAAGTGTTATTAGAACGACGACCTACGAACTTAACACTATCATCTATACAACTCTTAATAAAACAAAATTCCGAAGTAAAGGTCACATTGTTGCCCATATCGCATAGTTGGCTTATACTAAGCAAGTTGTGTTCTAAGCCTTCTACCAATAGGACATTTTCAATGATAAGGTTAGATACGTTACCAATCTTACCCACTCCTAGAATTTTGCCTTTGTTGTTGTCGCCATATGTCACATGACCACCACCTTTTGAAGTAAGTTCGATGAAGTGCGTTTTGTCTCCCGTCATATGCCTCGAACATCCACTATCCAAGTACCATCTACGCTCCTTTGTTTGAAGGTACATCTACAAAACAATGTCATTTACTTGACTTAGGTACCCAAGTTATCTTGGGTCCTTTGATGTTAGTTTGGGGTGTAGTCCCCTTCACAATCCATACATACTTTCCACTTGGTATACCAAATTTCTTAATATTGCATTTATTTGTAGTATGCCCAAAAATACCACAATAATGACAAGTTGGAGTTTTTGAAAAGTCAATTTTGGAGAATGTACCAACTTTGCGAAAATTGCGATTTTTGGGTTTGGTATACCCAAGTCCGGTTCTATTACTATTATTCCTTTGATTAGAAAGCAAATGATCTAAACATGTGTCTCCTCTTGTGAGCCTTGCAATTCTATCATTCAAATTAAATACTTATTTTTCAAGAGATTTGCAATTATTACAAGTGGAGATATCATTTTTTTTCAAATCACAATTGCATGTAGAATTTGCATAAATGAGTTCAAGGGTTTCATTTTGAAGCTTTAGCTCCTCTAGGGAGTTTTGTAATTCCAAAATTTTCTCTTGTTGCTTCAAAATGAAATTCTTTCTTTCAACATTGATTTTTTCTAATTTCTTCAACTCTTTATGCATTTCTACATACACATTATAAAGTTCATTGAATGAGGGAGAATTAGAATTAGAACTAGCATCAGAAAGATAATCTACCTCATTTGTGTTATCACTTGATTTCATGCTTGAAGATGCTTCTTCATCAAACTTAGTCATCAAGCAAAGGTTAGCAAGTTCTTCATCTTCCGATGAACTAGTTGAAGATTGATTTTCCGGTTCATCCCACACTATGTACGCCCTTTTTCCTTTAGATTGATTGGGCTTCTATTTGTCATTCTCGGCCTACTTTGAATTTGTTGGACAATTTGATCTATAATGGCCCATCTTCCCACACCCATGACATATGATGTTGTCTTTATTGGTCTTGTTCCTTGGTTGAGCGTCCTTCGAGTCTCTTGATCTATTTCTATTGAAATTATTCTTCTTCTTAAGGAAACGTCCAAGTTTTTTGACCAACAACCCAAGTGTCTCATCATCGATATCCGAGTCGGAGTCATCCACTAAAGAGTATTCTTCATGTGCCTTTAGGGATTTTGAATTAGTTCTAAGAGCAATCCCTTTCTTCTTTTTATGGGCATCCTCATTCATGGATAATCTTCCTAGCTCCATTTCATGCTCTTGAAGCTTCCCGAATAGTGTTGCTAAATCCATCTCGTCAAGATTCTTAGACTCCATAATGGCCGTGACTTTAGGTTGCCATTCCCTGCTAAGACATCTCAAAACTTTATTAACAACTTCACCATTAGTTAGTCTTTTTCCAAGAGCAGAAAGATGATTAATGATGTGAGTAAAGCGCTTTTGCATGTCGCCTATGTTTTCATTTGGCAACATACAAAAGAGCTCGTACTCATGCATGAGAGTGTTAAGCCTAGCCCTTCTAACTTCATTCGTTCCCTCATATGTGACTTGTAAAGTGTCCCACATTTGTTGCATCAGTGCATTGTGATACTCTAAAGAATTCGTCATAAGAAAATGCAGAAGTGATGATGTTTTTGGCTTTTAAATCATATTGAACTTTCTTCTTATCATCATCATTCCAGCTTGACTTTGGTTTCAAGGAGACAGTATCATTAACTTTTGTTTGAGGAATAAAAGGCCCATTCTCTATGGCATTCCAAATTTCCATATCAATAGCTTCTATAAAAATTTTCATTCGGACCTTCCAATAAGCGTAGCCCTCACCATTGAATAGTGGAGGACGATTAATGGAAGCTCCTTCACAACCAAAAGGATTAAAATTTGAGCCCATGATTTCCAAAATCGGATCTTTGCGAAAAAGCGTTTTAATGCTCGGATCTTTCGACCAAGCTCTGATACCACTTGTTGGAAACCAACAAGCGGCTCAAAATAGTCTAGAGGGGTGTTGAATAGAATTTTGAAGCTTTAATACAAATATTTCGATCACCAAAGAGAATGGATTTAAGACAATAGATTTTCTAACAAAAATATACTGATTAATCGATTAACTTCAGTATTAATCGATTAATGCCGAGGCTCACTTTCAAACTAATCGATTAACTAAAGCGTTACTCGATTAATGCCGAAAGCAACTTAAAAACTAATCGATTAACAATCGTCTTAATCGATTAATCTGAACAGTATCTGATGAAAATTCAGTTTTAATCGGAATTCAATGGAGATTTCAATGCCGTGATGCACCAACAAATTATGAATGAATGAATGAGCAATACAAGGTAAATTTACCAAACCAATTTAGTTTAATTATTAAGGAATTGAAAAAGCCCCAAATTAAACCTAATTAAATTGTTCTTGGTTAATGAATGCTAGAAGAAATAAAAGCAAGAAGACAAGATTTTATCCTGGTTCACTTTCACCCACTTGAAAGCTACATCCAGTCCCCTCTTTCAAAGATGGAGAGTTTCTACTAGATACTTCAAATGTTAGATTACAATGTTAAGATGCAGCTGACTCTAAGCTATCCTATCTTAACCCCTTACAGAGAGAGTACCAATCTCTTTGCTAATCTACCCAAATGAATCCGTATCTTGTCCTCTTGAATTTGTTGAAGGATGCTCTCCAACCAAATTCTTTTCCACTTGCTTTGATATTCTTCAAAGACTTCAAATTGTGAATCTTCACTTGTTTGTTGAAAGCTTGATTGATACAACCCCTTGTTGTGAATAGCTCCAACACAAAACACTAAAAACTAGAAAAACTTGAATCTCAATAGAACTTAGAATATTGAATTGATTGTAAGTGAAGAAGATTGAAAGTTGTTGAATCTTGATAGCACAATTGAAAATAGCAATAGCTCTTGAAAGAATATTGAAAGTATGTTTCTCTATAGAAAATTTTGAAAGAGTGTGTAACCTTGACAAAGTAGAAAAGAAAAGCTTTTAAACAAAATATTATTTTTCTGAAACAACAGTAATTAATCGATTAACGTATTACTCACTAATCGATTAACCTATGTTAATTCGTGCTAATCGATTAACGTTTAACTCACTAATCGATTAACCTTTATTAACATAATTAGTGTTGTACCGTTATACCCGTTAATCGATTAACCTTATCAAGCTAATCGATTAACCACTGTAAAAAGTGATTAAAAATAAGCTTTTCAAAAATACTTTGATCAATACTTTAATTAGAGCTATTTTATCAAGATTAATCTTTCTTCACTTAATAATCAGACAATATTTAAAACCTATATTGAGATTCCTAAAGCTACCACCCACTCTCATGATATGCAAAAAAATATTACATTGATTAGAAATAAAATAAACTTAATCTAATTCTAATCTTCATGAGTGGTGCTTCCTTGTTGAATGTTGTTGCTTGGCTTTAGGTTGTTAGCATCAAAACATCATAACTCTACATTCCTAACTTTAAGCCTGTTGGCTCGACTTCCATTACCAAACTCATATCCCGAAACTTCTCCAGTAATATAGCCTCCTTAATCATCATGGCACTCACATGCAATGCCTTTCTGCTTAGGGCATCCGCAACCACATTCGCCTTTCCAGGATGATAGTGGAGTTCGAAGTCATAATCTTTGAGAAACTCCGTCCACCGACGTTGTCTCATGTTCAGCTCCTTCTGATCAAAGAGATACTTTAAGCTCTTATGGTCACTGAACACTCGGAACACAGTGCCATAGAGATAGTGCCTCCAAATCTTAAGAGCGAAAACTATTGCGGCTAACTCCAAGTCGTGCGTCGGATAATTCACCTCATGCACTTTCAACTGCCTTGATGCGTATGCCACAACCTTACCTTCTTGCATCAACACACACCCGAGGCCTTGCCCTGACGCATCGCAGTACACATCAAAGCTCTTCTGTGGGTCAGGTAGGATTAACACCGGCGAAGTAGTCAGCTTTTCCTTTAGCTTTTGGAAGCTCTCTTCGCACTTCGAGTCCCAAACAAAAGGTTGATCCTTCTTGGTCAGCTTAGTCAAGGGTAGGGAGATCTTCGAAAATCCTTCTATAAACCTCCGGTAGTACTCGGCAAGTCCTAAGAAACTCCGGACCTCTGTTACCGTCTTAGGCTGTTCCCATTGAAGAACTGATTCAACCTTTGTTGGATCGACAGCTATTCCTCCTTTCGAGATCACATGTCCCAAAAACTTAACTTCCTCCAGCCAAAACTCGCACTTTGAGGGTTTGGCGTATAACTGTTTCTCCTTTAAAACTCTCAACACGATCCTTAAGTGTTCTGCATGTTCCTTTGGACTCTTTGAGTAGACCAGAATATCGTCTATAAAGACCACTACAAACGAGTCCAAGAACGGTCTGAAGACCCTGTTCATGTAGTCCATAAAGACAGCAGGAGCATTCGTCAAACCGAACGGCATTACCACATACTAATAATGCCCATAGCGAGACTGAAACGCCGTCTTGGGAATATCCTGTTCCTGAATCCTTATCTGATGGTACCCAGATCTTAGATCTATCTTCGAGAAAACAGAAGCTCCACGAACTTGATCCATAAGATTGTCTATCCTTGGCAGAGGGTATTTGTTCTTGATGGTCACCTTGTTCAACTGCCGATAGTCCACACACATACGTAGACTTTCGTCCTTATTTCTCACAAACAACACTGTCGCAACCCAGGGAGATACACTTGGCCTGATCAACTGTTTCTGTAGCAACTCTTCTACTTGCTTCTTCAACTCAGCCATTTCCGGCGGCGCCATCCTATATGGTGCTATCGAGATTGGGCCAGTTCCTGGGATTAGATCGATACCAAACTCGATTTCTCTATTCGGCGGCAACCCCGGCACATCATCCGTGAACACCTCCGGAAACTCCTCTACCACTGGTATTCCTTCTATCTCTTTCTCCTCTTCTTCCCTCGTTCAGAGAACAAACACATGAAGCCTTTGGGCTCGGGGTTCGAGGGTTGAAGGTCTTTGTACAAGGCTATCCTCTTATCACAGTCGATGATCACTCGGTTCCTCATCATCCAGTCCATACCCAGAATGACATCTAACTGTGATAAAGGTAAACAGACTAGGTCTACACTCGAGACGCGGCCTAGTACCTCAACCAAACAGTTTAAACAGACTTTGGAGGTAAGGACAGGGGAGTTAGTTGGGGTTTCTATTCTAAAGCAGTATGGTGAATCAGATAGGGGCAAGTTCAAACGATTCACACATTCATATGAAACGAAAGAATGAGAAGCTCCAGAATCAAACAAAACTTTACAAGGTTGACTATTAAGAAGAAGGATACCTTGCACGAGATCAGGGGCTTGATTTGCTTCAGCACCACTGAGAGTAAACACCTTCCCTCTAGCCATAGATCTATTCACCGATCCCTTCGAGTCACCCTTCTCGAGTTCTCTGCAGTCCCTTGACCAATGACCCGGCTTACCACACTTAAAGCAACTAGAAAACGGCTTCCGACAAACCTCTCCGAAATGATGACGTTTGCACTTATCGCACAATGGAGCACTTCCCTGATAACTTGCTACTTGTCCCGATGCCTTGCCTTTACCCTTGACCTTGAAGTGCGGCTTTTTGCCTCTAAAATTTGAATCCTTGCGCCACTGTGACCCGGAACTCTGCTGATTCCTCTTACTTCGCAAGTATAGCTCCTCAGCCTTCTTATCATTTTCATAAACCCGGCACATGTCGACCAAAGTTAAGAAGTTCTGAATCTTCTGGTAACTGAAAGCTGCCTTTAGATCCGGTCTTAGCCCATTCTCAAACTTGATGCACTTGCTTCGTTCATCAGGGTGTTGCTGAAAGTAAGGAGAATACTTAAGCAGCTCCTCAAACTTAGCTGTGTATTCGCCCACACTCATGTCACCTTGCTGCAGTTGTAGAAACTCTACCTCCTTCTTCCGCCTCAGATCCTCGGGAAAGTACTTATCCAGAAACTTTTCCGTGAACACTTGCCATGTGACTTCCCGACCTTCATGAGCCAAGAGTTGAATAGCGTGCTTCCACCAGTTTTCAGCCTCCCCAAACAACATGTACGTGGCATAGGTCACTCGTTGAGCGTCCGTACATCCTAGGGTTTAGAACTTCATGGTCAAATGGACAGTTGAAACAACCGCACCAAAGGCTTGTAAACATGTTCTTCCGAGTATGGCATTGTATGCCGACGGGCAGTCAACGACCAAAAACTTGATGATTTCAGTTCTCGCAGAGGGCTGGTTCCCGAGTGTTACAGGGTGTTGAATGTGTCCTTTGGGGAAGACCGTGTCCCCTGTGAAACTGATCAGTTTCCCCTCGAAAGGAGTCAGGTCCGAAGTTTTCAATTTAAAGATTCAAAAACATGATATCAGCAGAACTGCCTTGGTCGACAAATATTCTTGCGACCTCATAATTGCCTACCAAGGCAGTTATCACCATTGGGTCGTTGTGACCCGGAATGATTCCTTCTAGATCTTCATCAGTGAAACAGATTGGGACACTTTTTGAGGCTCTCTTACGGATCGGATGATCCTGGATAGCGAGTACTTGGTTGATGTATTTTTTCCTGTCAGATCTGTTTTCACCACCTCCCGCGAAACCTCCAGCAATGGTGTTGATTCTGAGGTTTTTCGGGGATTGATCTGTAGCTATCTCCACCATAGCTATTCTCTGTTGATTTATTGGTTGTTGCTGATTGGGGTGGTGACTGGTTTGTCTAGTCGGAGATGGAGTTTTTCTACGAACATTTCTGTCCGGGGAGGGGGTCCTTCTTCGAGCACGCCGATTGAGTGCCTCTCTAACGTACTGCTGCAACTTTCCTTCTCTTATAAGCTGCTCAATGACGTCTCGTAGCCACGTGCACTCGTGTATAGTATGGCCGTATCCCCCATGATACGAGCAAAACTTAGAACGATCCTGGCGCTAACTTCTTTTCAAAGGAGGAGGTCTCTCGACCATTCTAAGGTCGGTCTGCATGGTTTCCTGTAAGATCTGACTTCTTGGGACAGTGAGGGGGGTGTATTCGTCAAACTTGGACCTAGGGATTATAAATCTCCTGTCTCCCCTGGGTCCTCTCCCCCGCTCGTATCTCCTATCATCTCTCCTATCATCTCTCCTAGGTCTTCCTTGAGAGGAAGGCTCCCCTCTCTCACCTCTTTCTCTCTGTTTCTTCCATTTGGTGAATACTTCCAAATTGATAAATTTGGTGGAATGGTGTCTCAGTTCCGCCATGTCCCTCAGTGGTTTCCCCACCAGTGAGTTTTTGAAGTCTCCGTTACGAAGTCCCTGGGTGAAAAGAAAAACTGCGAAGCTCGGCTCGAGGTTTGGAATAGATCCTGTCTCTAAGTGAAATCGGGAGAGATACTCTCTCAATGGTTCTTGTGGGAGTTGCATAACTCCTGCTAGTGCGTGATCTGATTTTGGTTGTACGCAGCTAGCAGTATACCTATTAAGGAAGACCCTTTTCATTTATGCCCAATAGTTAATGGAATTTCTGGGCAGGGCCGAGTACCACCTCAGCACGGGTGGTTGGAGAGTCATTGAAAAGGCTCGGCACTTCATTAAATCTCCTCCATCATAAAAATTCATGGAACCTTCAAAAGATAAGATGTGTTCCAGGGGGTCGGTTTGTTGGTTTTGGCCTCAAAATCTCGAGAAGGGGGGGTGAATCGAGTTTTATTAATATATTGTGAAATAATTTACAAATTAAAATTTTTTTTGAGATGGAGAGATTAAGCGTTTGAAACGGATCGCGAAAACGATAGATAAAATAAATTGAGTAGCGCGGAAACGTAAATATGCGGAAAGTAAAAGAGATAGGGATAGAAAATCTTGCACCGGTGAATTTTATACTGGTTCAACCTTCCCGTCGAATGGCCTAGTCCAGTCCCCAAGCGACCCGCCTGAGAGTTCTTATAATCAGCAATAGAGCCGCACCCTATTACACCCAAGAGCACCCCGCACACTACTAGGAACCTCCGTTCGATAGGGGCCTCAAATCACACAGCAGGGTTCCTCACCCTACGAACACCTCAACGCTCAACTATGGGATTCTCTCCCTACCACTAAGGTTGAGTACAAATGATGTGAGTGATTACAACAAGTATAGCGTGTTCTTAATAACACAGATTCTACAATAAGCTCTTATGATAATGAAGTACTTTTTCTCTAAGAGTTACTCAGCCAATATGGTTCTTGTTCTTCCAAAAGTATGAACGTGAAAACCAGAAGATTAGAGAAGAAGAAGAGAGAAAACGTGTGATGATCAGAAAAGAATGAATGAATGATTATTAACTTCTAATGTTGGAGTGAATTTCTTTTTAAAATAGAAAAACATTTTAGAATCAAAAAGATTTAGAATAAGTAAAACAAAATCAAAACAAAATAAAATAAGATTTGAAATAAGTTTTAAAATCAAAACTAAATCAAAATGATTTACGAAATAAAATAAAGATTTGATTCTTAAAACTAAAAAGGAAATAATTCAAATTTAAAATCATTTTCGAATTTTATAAAATAAATCAGAATCTTTTATATAAAAACAAATCAGGAAATAATCAAAATGATTCTGACACGTTTTTCAATAAAACTTGAAGTAATGGATTACTTTCTGAAGGTAATCGATTATTCCTTCAAAAATAGAAATTCTTAAATTCATTTGAAAACCATGTAATCGATTAGACCAATAATAGTTAATCGATTACACCACTCCTATTCAATATATGATGCAACTCATTTAATCGATTACACGTAAGCAATTAATCGATTACTGAGCCTCTGATATGCATATGACGTAACATCATGTAATCGATTACTACAGAGCTTGTAATCGATTACTAAGCCTCTTAAAAATATATGATGCACCAATTATAATCGATTACTTGAGCCAGTTAATCGATTACTCCCATAAGAAAGTACTTGATTAACAAGATTCATTTAATCGATTACAACCTCTCTGATTTTTCTATGATGCAACAAAGTTAATCGATTATCTTGAGCAGCTAATCGATTACTCTCTCTTGCATTCATAAAAATATATAGAGTTTTGTAACATCAGTTATTTTCTCAAAGATTTAAAATAGAAAACACTTTTTCATGAAAAACACATTTTTCTTCTTCTCTCTTTTAAAAATGAAAAACTTATTGGCTTTTGTAAACTCGTAAAGAAATAGAAATTCCATTACCTTACAAATGATCTAAGGAAAAGGTTTCTAATCTATGCCTTGCTTGATTCTTCAATCTTGAACCTGGATGACACTTGAGAGCTTGAACTGGAGTTGGTTTGTTATCATCAAAACATCATCTTGAGTAGCCCGTGTTTCATAGGCCATGATACATGAGGTGAAGGGGTGGCCTGGGTGAGTAGAGTTTTCTGTTTCATAGGTGGCTGCTAAGGCCGGGTTTATGGGAGGTGAAGGGGGTAAGGTGATTGGACCTTGTAGATCATGAACTAGTACGGTTGTCGGGGCTGTTTCCATTGCCCGTGCAACAACCGTGTTCATGTGGATCTGTTGAAGGTCGGCTATAGCCTTCCCCTGTTGCTCCAACATTTGAGCTTGTTGTTTAATTATCTCTTCAAGTTGGGTCTCTCTTCGGCCCTGGTAGTGTTCCCTTTCTTCTCCGGAAAAACGAGCATCGATGGATCGTCCAGATCGGCGGTTCTGTACACGATTAGGGGTATTGGGGTTTGCTTGTCTGGAATGAATAGTGTAGGGACCACTGTGAGTTCGGGCTGGTATAGAGTGGTGGCTGCGGGCTGGGATTTCAAGTCTAACTGATGGCATACTGTGGTGGGGAGGGTGAGGCGGGTTTCTTCCTTCAAGATCTCTTACGTTGTCAGCACTACCTTCCACTAGTCTCTGACGGTTTCTTCCAGCCTGGTGGTTCGCACCACGAGAGTTGTTTCCAGTGTTTCCACGTGTGTTTGCCATTTTGGGTGGGAATGATAGTTTATCGTCCCCACAGACGACGCCAATGTAGTGTCCAAGATATAGTGTCTTAGATATGCCCCTAGCTCAAGGATATAGAAAGATCTGAGATCTAGAAAGTGATCTGATGTTACTGGGTGATTCTTTGGTATTCTAGCTATCCAGTTGGGATAACTAGGGTTTCCCTAATCACAGGTGTGTGCAAATGTGCAATTAGGGAGTGAGAGAACGTACCTGAGCCCCTTGCTGGAGACAACTATTTATAGGGGTGGCATTGTACCTTGGGGGCCTGTACGGAGGTCCAGCAAGGCAGCTAACGTGTCCCATTTAGTATAAGGGATGAGTCATTCATCCTTATCCTGTATTGGGAGATCTTATCCCTGTGGCGAGTTAGACTCACGCTCCCCTAGCTCAGACTCTTAAGGGGCGAAGCCCACGTGGTCGGTCCAAGGTCGCTAGGGTGGGTCCTAGAACAAGCGCTCGGCCTGGATAGGCACAGTCTGTATAATCTGATTATTCTAGTCGACTCGATATTAAAAGGGTAGGACCGAGGGTCGGCCCGCCACAGTATTGTATCACTTACTCATGAGCTTTTGTTCTTAATGCTATTTCAATTTCTATCTACTGTTTTCATGGTTTATCTCTATTTATGGTTCGCTTAGTTCTATTTATTAGCGATAATCCTTGAGTGTGAATGCTTAATTTATGCTAACTCGTAAAAACTCAAATTCTTGTTTCTGATGCTTAATTAGAAGTTAGGGTTTGGATTGATAAGTAAATTTTTTCTTAGTATTTGGTTGTCACGAGTTGGACATAGGAGAGGAGAGGAATCGATCTTTAGTGAGCTTGGATTGAGTAGTGTACGTAGCCAAAGGGGTTTGCCTGCTTTTGTTTCTGATTTTCTTAGTTTTACCATTCTGTTTTGTGTTTTGTTCTTCACATTTGATACATAAATAAAACCCCCCATTTTACTGCATACTACGTGTTTGATACTTTGCCTAAACCGATATTCTCTGGGAAACGACCTAGGATCACCTTCCTAGTACTACAAAATTAAACCCCTTTTATTTTGATCGGTACGACCTCGATCAAAATTTGGCGCCTTTGCCGGGGAGTATCGGTTATTGCCAACAGTAGTTAGTTAGAGTAGTTAGTGTAGTTAGTGTGTGAATAAGCATTCTGATAACTGATTGAAAGTTGCCTTGTTTTGCTGTTTTGCTGTTCTGCATAACTGATGCTATTTAGTGCTTCTGTGAGTGCCATTCGACATAGCTGTGGGTGGAATTTTTGCACGAAAATTGGTATCCACACTTGTTTCATCATATATTAGTGTGTTGATGCATCACAGGCACTCATATAGGCACTGGTCCTGAGTTCTAGAAAAATTTTCCATGTTTTGGCAACACTTACTATAAATAGGCGTAACTTTTGATCAGTAACTCGGAATTTGACAAATTTTATATCAAATCGAAGGGAATTTTCTGAATAATCTAATTTTTATGACTTTTTCGAAAATTACCCTCGTTTGGATCCCGAAAAAGGCTTTTTACTACTCCCTCCTTCCCATTATCTTGGTAAAAAAATGCAAAAAATTTTGTCCCATATTAAAGTAAAAAAATAAGTGAAAAATCTTAAAGATTGTAATATTGTATCAATGATTGATAAATAAGTAAGGAAAACACATTTTAAGATTTTTTTGGAGGCAATATTGTATTATGTATTAATTGTAATGATATGAAAATTTGTGTAATATCAATTTGTAATTAATGAATGAATCATGCATTATATTAAATAGATACTCTCTTATTTTCATTGACTTGTTTGACTTTTACCAAGATAATGGGACGGAGGGAGTATTTCTTTTTTTATTTTACACGTTTTATTTTCCTAGTTTTTGGTCCCTGTATTAATTGTTTGACTTGGTTCCCATTTGAATTTTGTCTTCAAACTTTCTGTGATTGGTTTTCATGATTTTAGGGTGCTGAAAAAAATAAAGAAAAAAATTTAAAAAATAAAAAAATTTTGTTGCCTATTTTGGTCATGCATATCTGTTATAGTCTGCTATGGTTAATGGTGTTTTGTTCAGTACATGACTAGGGGCAACCCAAGTTATTTGCATCCTTACAACCCTGAAATTGATAGGAATTATCACAGATTAGTTAGAAAAAATAGGAATCAGTCATTAGATAGTGAGTCAGAGTCATGTTATAGTCCATCTAATTCTGATTCTGTTTTTGTTTCTTCTGTTCCTTCTGCTTCTGTTCAATCTGATTCTGCTTTTGTTAATTGTGATAACATGGATCAACCCCAACAAAGGGAAAGGACACTTAGGGAGCTGGCTGCACCTGACTTCACTATTGAAGACTCGTGTATCCGGTATCCTGATGAGGATGTTCCTTTTGAGCTTAGAACAGGACTAATCCATTTGTTGCCCAAGTTTCATGGTCTTGCAGGTGAGGATCCTCATAAGCATCTCAAGAAATTTCACATAGTGTGCCCACAATGAAACCACATGATGTTCAAGAGAATCATGTCTATCTCAGAGCATTCCCACATTCCTTAGAGGGTCTGGCGCAGGATTGGTTGTCTAACTTGGCCCTTGGTTCCATCACAAGCTGGGATGACTTTAAGAGGGCATTTCTGGAAAAATTCTTCCCTGCAAACAGGACCACTGCAATCAGAAAGGAAATCTCTGGTATCAGGCAACAACATGGAGAGAGTCTCTATGAATATTGGGAGAGATTCAAGAGGTTGTGTGCTTCCTGTAACCACCATCAAATATCAGAGCAGCTTCTCATCCAGTACTTTTATGAGGGCCTCAACTTTATGGAGAGAAACATGGTAGATGCTGCAAGTGGTGGTACATTGGGAGATATGACACCCTTACAAGCCAGGAGCAAAATTGAGAAGATGACTTCCAACTGTCAGCAATTCATGCAAGAAGCAACAGTGATGCAATAGTTGTGAGGGATGTAAATGATGTTGGTGCAGACTCGGGCAAGGTTGAGAAGCTTGAGCAAAAAATTGATTCTCTTACAACATTGGTCACACAATTGGCTGTCAATCAGAAAAAGATGGTACTTCCTGCTAGAGTGTGTGGCATATGCACATCCATTGAGCACCCCACAGATGCATGCCCTTCCCTTCAGCAGCAACAACCGATGACCAGTGGTGACCAACCCGAGGCCTATGCGGCCAACATATAAAACAATAGAGGCCCACAACAGCACAATCATGACCTCTCTTCCAATAGATACAACCCTGGATGGAGGAACCATTCTAACCTGAAGTGGTTTGATCAACAACAGCAAACTCCTCCTAATGTTCCATTTCAGAACACCGCTGGACCGAGTAGACCACCATATGTAGCTCGTCCAATCCAGGAACAAAGGCAACAACAGCAGCAAGTGGTTCATCCTGCACCATTAGCCCCTCCATCCAATCAACCTACCCTGGAGGAGTTGGTGAGGCAGATGACCATGCAAAACCTCCAATTTCTGCAAGAGACTAGAGCATCCATTCAGAGACAAGAGGCATCCATTCAAACTTTGACAAATCAGATGGGTCAAATGGCAACTTCTCTCAACAACTTGCAATCTCAAAATTCTGACAAGTTGCCATCCCAAACGGTGATCAACCCTCAGAATTAGAATGTGAGTGTCATCAACCTAAGGTCAGGAAAGCAGATTGTCACACCAACTGTAACATCCCTAATTTTAATTCCTAATATATATTTATAAGTTGTATTGACTTAAATAAATGTTTCTTAAAAATCAATTATTTAGTTGTGTATTTTTATAAGAATACATTATGTTAATTACGAAAATATATTTCATTTCTTTTATGTTCTAAAGTAAATCCATTTAAAATAGTTATCCTATATCAAAAATATACTTTATGTGTTTTACTTTATTTTGATACATTTCATATGAAAATATTTTATTGGAAATATTTATAAGTTTCTTACTTTATAATTTTTATTTTAGTATTTAAATTGATTATTGGTATTTTGAGTTTTAAAGTAAAAGAATAAATGAAATGAAATAAATAAATAAATAAAAGTGTGTATTAATATATATGTTTAAAAAAAATGTGTTTAATAGTACTTTTAAAATAATACTAACATACATTAATAATAATAATAATAATAATAATAATGAATAAAAAGAAAAAGAAAAAGAAAAAAATAATAATAATATAATAATAATGTGATAATAATAATAATAAAAAAAAGAAATAAGAGGAAGGGGGGGTTCGAACCCTCCCCCCCCCCCAACTTCTTCGCCTTCCTTTGTTTTCCCACCGCCGGCCCTAACTCCTCCATGGCCACCTCCACAAATTCCTCTTCTCTTTATGACAAAACCAGCCGCCACCCTTCTCTCTCACTTCCAGCAGTTTCTGCCTCCAGTTCCTCTTCTTCATTCGGTCCCGTCTCTCTCTCGCGTGCTCTCTCTCTCCTCACGCCGGCCGTTCTCGTTGCCGCCACCCAAGGAGCCACGGGCGCCGCTCGTTTTCTCTCTCTCTTCCTCTTTCCAGTCGCAAATCGCGACTCCCTTCTTGGCCAAGGATGAATCGCCGCCGCTTGCTACCGTGTGGAGCCGCCCTTTTCCTCTTCCTCCATCCCGTTCGCGCGTGCCTCTCCATGGACCAGGAGGTCACGGTTCGCGTTCTCCCCGCCCGTGATGGTTGTTGTCGCCACTGGTCATGGAGGCCACGTTGCTGCCATTGTTTGATGCTGTATCCATGGAGTCACACCGCCACCACTTTCCTCTCCCCGATGCGTGTTGGTGCTGCTAAGGATCGTCACCGACGCCGGTATCGTCATCCTTGTTACCTGGGCCAGCCGTTCCTTTGTGCTTTGAACCGGGTCGACCGAACCGGCCTTCAAAATCATGTTCGAGGGTAAATCCTTAATACTTCTCTAACTGCTCTGTGTTATGTTTTAATTTTTATATTAATATTGATTTTAACGTTATTGGTAACAATGACTTAGTATGAATTTGTTTTAGAAATTAAATTCTATTATAGTTTATATTGATTTTAATTATATTGTTAAGGATGATGATTTTAATTATTTACTTTGATTTGTAATAACGTCGAGTTAAACGTTATGTCGAATTATGAGTCTTGGAAGTGTTTTTGTTAAATGCGTTGGATTCCTAAGTAATTGGGTTGTTGGTTAGTGAGCTGGAATGTCCCTGAACTAACAACAAATCAATTAAATAGGAATCCGGTATATACTCGGCATAACGTTAATTCGAGTTAAAGCGTTGAACATTAATTTCAAACTGAAGGGAAGTATAATTGTTTTAATGTTGTAATGATAACTTGGATTTATTTTTGAACCGAGAACGCTTCCTTTTAGTTCGGAGTTAATAGTGTCAAATAACAATCTTTGATTTTGTGGTTTCAAAACTAAAACTAATTAAACTTTAATGAATTTTTGGTAATTATATTAGTTTTGAAAGTTAGCGTATTTTCAATAAAAAGCTATACTATTTTATGAAAAAGACAATGATCTTAATTTGAAATCCTATGTTATTTTGGTTTGTAAATTATAGTTAAATGATTTATTGATTTGGAAAAATTTACGAAAATACTCTACTTTGATATATGATAAGTATATACCGAGATTTTAAATTGAGTCGCTTTGGCGCAATAAATTGATTTCTATTTGATTTAATAAATATAGTCAGACGATGAAGGACTTTAGGACCAGCTAAAATGCGAGCAACGAACCTCGGAATGCTGTGAGTAGTAACAGGATCTCCTCGTTGTGCCTCGAAACAGGTTCTGGTAGAACCCCAAGGTAAGGGTTTTATTGCCGCACGGTGGTTGTGTAACTGGTACTGTGTAGTCATGCCTGAGATTATCTGATTATGTGTGATTAGGGAACTTAGAATTTTATTTTCATGATTTGGCATGCTTGTATGAGTTAATTGCTAACTGAAAAATGTTAAATGCTAATTGTTGATTAAATGTTTAAATGTTAATAATTATGTTTTAAATGTTGATATGTGAATGTCGATGCATGAATTGATTGAGATGTGAGTTTGGTTTAGAGTAGTATTAATATTAGCGAAGGAGTGAAAATTGAGGAAATTTAGTGAGAGCTCTATTTTTAGAAATAAAGTGATTTAGAAGGAAAGAAAAGAAATAAATTAAAGAGAGTAAGGTGAGAGAATTAGAATAAAATGAACCATTAAAATGTGATTGAATTAAAAAGGGTAAAGAAGGAAAGACAGGGAATGTCACAGGTTGGTCATAAGACCCTATGGTTTAATAAAAGAGAATTCGAGCGCAGGTTGGTCATAAGACCCTGTGGCTCAACACAGGTTGGTTGTGGTGACCCTGTGGCTGGCGCAGGTGGTTGTGGTGACCATGCGGCCAATAAAAAAAAACACTGTCATAGGTTGGTTGTGGTGACCCTGTGGCCTATGATAGAAAACGGTGTCGGTGGGTAATGGACCCTAGAAGATGTGTGGTAGTTGGAACCCGCACGCATGGGTTGAGTAAGACGTGCGGCCTTTGGGGATCTGTACGCATCGGTAAGACGTATCCTCGGCGGACGGGGAACGCAGTGGCGGGAGCCCCACAACACCATAAAAGATAAAGGAAAGTAATAAAAGATAAAAGAAAGTAATAAAAGATAAAGGGAAAATAGTAAAAGATTAAGTGAAATGTAAAGAGATAAGAGGAAGGCAAGGGAGTAAAGGAAGTGCGAATAGAATGAATAGAATAGGTAGAATAGGTAAGGAGATAAAAGGAGAGAGGATAGGAAAGTGGATAAAGGAAAGGATTAGAATTGGATGAAGCATGGGCGTAGGACGAAAATGTGAATAGGACAGTGATTAAATAGAGTAACTGTGAATATTGGTTGGAAGGCACAAAGAATTGGAGATGGATGTGGTTGTAGTGAATAGGTGATTGGGTGTGTTTATCTTCGTAATATTTGATTATTTGCTAAATGTGCTTGACTTGGGTTATGTTCTATGTTTTACCAGTTAGTGCAATTCTCACCCTTACATCCACAACAGGTACAGGTCAGGAGCTTAGCTGAGAGTTGGGCCGAGCAGGAGCACACTTCCACACGGGAAGTGTGAGTATCCCATTTTAATTTTGTGTCGACCCGGGCCATTTTATGTAATTTATGTATTTTCAATTATTTATTAAATTATGTAATTTTAAATATAATGCGTAATGTCGGTGGCCCGGAGACATTAATTTAGAATTTGAGAAGTCGGGTATCCGTGTTTAGTATTTTATCGGATACCGTAGGAATTAAAACAAATATGTTATATTTACTATTTTGGATATCTGAACAGGTAATCAGTGAAAACTAAATTTTTGGGAATGTCCATAAAACAGAGGAAACTCTGTCCGATTTTCCGTAAAAATTATACTAAGTATTTCAATTAAAAAGAAATTTTCAAATCCATATTTTCAAAATAGGTTAAATAAAATAGGTTGTTACATTTATGGTATCAGAGCAGTTGTCCTCGGCCTTGGAGTTGTGAGTTACTCCATTGGTACACTCACCAAGCGAGTGACCAAAGTTTAGAGTCAAGTTCATAGTGTGTATAGGGTTATATACGTACGCTTAAAAAGTTTAATCTAATTAACGGCTAATAGTATATATGTACATATATATATGTATGCCAGTTCCTACCTCCTCAGGAATTTAACCTTATGACTAGTAGGCGCGGGGACGACGAGGGAATCGTCGCAACTATAGGGAATTGTATTCAACAAACCGAGATCGTGTTGATCGTCGGAGTTCGAGTATGCGAGGAAGGCATTTCTTCTGTGGGCGACCTGGTGATCCGGCTGAGGGTTGTTCACACCGAACTATAAATCAAGAAGGGAACGGCAATGGAGCATGAGAAGTAATTGCGGGAAAAGTAGTAGGGATTGGGACTTAGGAGATGGCTTTTATTTCCAAAGTGGGAAATTGGGACATTTTAGGGCAAACTGTCCTGGCAACACCCGGTGGAAAGGAGTGATCATAATGCAGAGGAAGCAGCCAAAGAGGAGTCGGAGGAACTAATAGAAGGTATGTATCACATGAAGTGCTAATTAGCTAACATAGAATGAGTAAACAGGTTAGGACAACTACACAATAGAAATTCTTTATGAACCTTAAATCACTTTCTTTAGTATTTTATTCAAGCTTCGCCAGGCTCCACCATCCTAGGACTCGGATCCCTTTGACCTTTTCAATGTGGCATTATGACACTGATGGAGTGCGCAATTTTTATTTCCTTGTATAGGTGACCGTAGAAGCCATAGGAAATCATCGACAAGTTGTAGAGCCTCACTTGACACCTAACCAGTGGTAGTATCGTCCTTTAATAAAGAGTGAGGTCAGGACTGGCCATCCTTTCCTTTACATTTATTAATAGATAATACTATCATAAAGAATGCGATGAGGTGTTGTTGATAGATGGGAGATTGGGACTAGCTACCCCAGTCTTTGTGTTTACTGACAAGTGACATCATTGCAATATCCCAACTAAATAAGAGCAATCGACTTAGAAAATTCCAATCCCATAAAACTAGATTAAACTTCCTCTCATTAGAAATCTATTAGAACTCACAAACACCCATTAGCTGGGAAAATCCACTCTTGACAATATTGTCAAATGTTTTCATCTAACTTAGCTCGGTAGAAATGCCGAACCACTTTTCCACTTAGTGCAAGAGCTCGGAGAGATGTAGATACGTGAAATCTCCCTACCTTAGACGATTCGCCCTCTATCTAATAGTACCAACAATGTAGTCAGCTTGGTCCTAATTTTGATCCTGTTAACTAATCAAAAAGGTAGACAACCAACCCTTAGTATCTACTAGTCTTTCCCCTTGATATCGGCCTACCTGTTTATGTCGATGCTAAGTGGGGGAGAATCCAACGACCCAGCCTGAGTTCCACCCGAACAACGATAATGAAAGAGAAAGAGAGTCGAATGGAAACAGAACTTGAAATACCTTAACCTGCCTTAAAGACGCTAAGTCTGTTAATGGATGAGAACCCACACAAGTCGTTAGCTAATATCTCTTCCAATCCCTTGGGAAAGGAGTAACAAGCGCGTATGGACCGCCATTATTCCTCTAATTGGATGATGATATTGTACTGAGCATCAACCAAATATCTAGAAATCCTACCCTCACTAATTGTTACACTATTATCTCAAAACATTCTACGTTAGCTAGTGAAGGAATCCACAAAGACTTAATCAGGGATCAATCTGGACTGAAGTAAGAAGTTCTTAATGTAACGTCGAGTTGAGAGGTAGAGTTAAATCTTTACCTTGACCTTAAGATAGAATTAACCTCTAAGTGTTCCCATGACTGATTGAAGCTATAGAATAACCGAAGCTGAAACAATCCTGGAGTAGGATACGACAACACGATTGAAAGTCGTCACTTTCAATTTGACACTTAGCTCATAGAACTTGTGATAAGAATCAGGATTGTGAATAAACATTGGCATATAGAAGTGGTAAATTACAAACCCTGTCGACATAACTCCTTAATAGAATCCTTTCACATTATGGAACGGAGTACTCTAAATTGGTAAAGTATTTCGATTAAGAGAATCACAACCGACCGGTTAGGCGAACTCAAGAATTCCAAGGAGTTGAGTGTGAACGTAGAACCGAGATAAAACCTTCACTTCAGGGAATAACTGGAATTTCGAGGACGAAATTTTATTAAGTTGGGGAGAAATGTAACATCCCTAATTTTAATTCCTAATATATATTTATAAGTTGTATTGACTTAAATAAATGTTTCTTAAAAATCAATTATTTAGTTGTGTATTTTTATAAGAATACATTATGTTAATTACGAAAATATATTTCATTTCTTTTATGTTCTAAAGTAAATCCATTTAAAATAGTTATCCTATATCAAAAATATACTTTATGTGTTTTACTTTATTTTGATACATTTCATATGAAAATATTTTATTGGAAATATTTATAAGTTTCTTACTTTATAATTTTTATTTTAGTATTTAAATTGATTATTGGTATTTTGAGTTTTAAAGTAAAAGAATAAATGAAATGAAATAAATAAATAAATAAAAGTGTGTATTAATATATATGTTTAAAAAAAAAGTGTTTAATAGTACTTTTAAAATAATACTAACATACATTAATAATAATAATAATAATAATGAATAAAAAGAAAAAGAAAAAGAAAAAAAATAATAATAATATAATAATAATGTGATAATAATAATAATAAAAAAAAGAAATAAGAGGAAGGGGGGTTCGAACCCTCCCCCCCAACTTCTTCGCCTTCCTTTGTTTTCCCACCGCCGACCCTAACTCCTCCATGGCCACCTCCACAAATTCCTCTTCTCTTTATGACAGAACCAGCCGCCACCCTTCTCTCTCACTTCCAGCCGTCTCTGCCTCCAGTTCCTCTTCTTCATTCGGTCCCGTCTCTCTCTCGCGTGCTCTCTCTTTCCTCACGCCGGCCGTTCTCGTTGCCGCCACCCAAGGAGCCATGGGTGCCGCTCGTTTTCTCTCTCTCTTCCTCTTTCCAGTCGCAAATCGCGACTCCCTTCTTGGCCAAGGATGAATCGCCGCCGCTTGCTGCCATGTGGAGCCGCCCTTTTCCTCTTCCTCCATCCCGTTCGCGCATGCCTCTCCATGGAACAGGAGGTCACGGTTCGCGTTCTCCCCGCCGGTGATGGTTGTTGTCGCCACCGGTCATGGAGGCCACGTTGCTGCCATTGTTTGATGCTGTAGCCATGGAGTCACACCGCCACCACTTTCCTCTCCCCGATGCGTGTTGGTGCTGCTAAGGATCGTCACCGACGCTGGTATCGTCATCCTTGTTACCTGGGCCAACCGTTCCTTTGTGCTTTGAACCGGGTCGACCGAACCGGCCTTCAAAATCATGTTTGAGGGTAAATCCTTAATACTTCTCTAACTGCTCTGTGTTATGTTTTAATTTTTATATTAATATTGATTTTAACGTTATTGGTAACAATGACTTAGTATGAATTTGTTTTAGAAATTAAATTCTATTATAGTTTATATTGATTTTAATTATATTGTTAAGGATGATGATTTTAATTATTTACTTTGATTTGTAATAACGTCGAGTTAAACGTTATGTCGAATTATGAGTCTTGGAAGTGTTTTTGTTAAATGCGTTGGATTCCTAAGTAATTGGGTTGTTGGTTAGTGAGCTGGAATGTCCCTGAACTAATAACAAATCAATTAAATAGGAATCCGGTATATACTCGGCATAACGTTAATTCGAGTTAAAGCGTTGAACATTAATTTCAAACTGAAGGGAAGTATAATTGTTTTAATGTTGTAATGATAACTTGGATTTATTTTTGAACCGAGAACGCTTCCTTTTAGTTCGGAATTAATAGTGTCAAATAACAATCTTTGATTTTGTGGTTTCAAAACTAAAACTAATTAAACTTTAATGAATTTTTGGTAATTATATTAGTTTTGAAAGTTAGCATATTTTCAATAAAAAGCTATACTATTTTATGAAAAAGACAATGATCTTAATTTGAAATCCTATGTTATTTTGGTTTGTAAATTATAGTTAAATGATTTATTGATTTGGAAAAATTTACGAAAATACTCTACTTTGATATATGATAAGTATATACCGAGATTTTAAATTGAGTCGCTTTGGCGCAATAAATTGATTTCTATTTGATTTAATAAATATAGTCAGACGATGAAGGACTTTAGGACCAGCTAAAATGCGAGCAACGAACTGCGGAATGCTATGAGTAGTAACAGGATCTCCTTGTTGTGCCTCGAAACAGGTTCTGGTAGAACCCCAAGGTAAGGGGTTTATTGCCGCACGGTGGTTGTGTAACTGGTACTGTGTAGTCATGCCTGAGATTATCTGATTATGTGTGATTAGGGAACTTAGAATTTTATTTTCATGATTTGGCATGCTTGTATGAGTTAATTGCTAACTGAAAAATGTTAAATGCTAATTGTTGATTAAATGTTTAAATGTTAATAATTATGTTTTAAATGTTGATATGTGAATGTCGATGCATGAATTGATTGAGATGTGAGTTTGGTTTAGAGTAGTATTAATATTAGCGACGGAGTGAAAATTGAGGAAATTTAGTGAGAGCTCTATTTTTAGAAATAAAATGATTTAGAAGGAAAGAAAAGAAATAAATTAAAGAGAGTAAGGTGAGAGAATTAGAATAAAATGAACCATTAAAATGTGATTGAATGAAAAGGGTAAAGAAGGAAAGACAGGGAATGTCACAGGTTGGTCATAAGACCCTGTGGTTTAATAAAAGAGAATTCGAGCGCAGGTTGGTCATAAGACCCTGTGGCTCAACACAGGTTGGTTGTGGTGACCCTGTGGCTGGCGCAGGTGGTTGTGGTGACCCTGCGGCCAATTAAAAAAAAACACTGTCATAGGTTGGTTGTGGTGACCCTGTGGCCTATGATAGAAAACAGTGTCGATGGGTAATGGACCCTAGAAGACGTGTGGTAGTTGGAACCCACACGCATGGGTTGAGTAAGACGTGAGGCCTTTGGGGATCTGTATGCATCGGTAAGACGTATCCTCGGCGGACGGGGAACGCAGTGGTGGGAGCCCCACAACACCATAAAAGATAAAGGAAAGTAATAAAAGATAAAAGAAAGTAATAAAAGATAAAGGGAAAATAGTAAAAGATTAAGTGAAATGTAAAGAGATAAGAGGAAGGCAAGGGAGTAAAGGAAGTGCGAATAGAATGAACAGAATAGGTAGAATAGGTAAGGAGATAAAAGGAGAGAGGATAGGAAAGTGGATAAAGGAAAGGATTAGAATTGGATGAAGCATGGGCGTAGGACGAAAAATTGAATAGGACAGTGATTAAATAGAGTAACTGTGAATATTGGTTGGAAGGCACAAAGAATTGGAGATGGATGTGGTTGTAGTGAATAGGTGACTGGGTGTGTTTATCTTCGTAATATTTGATTATTTGCTAAATGTTCTTGACTTGGGTTATGTTCTATGTTTTACCAGTTAGTGCAATTCTCACCCTTACATCCACAACAGGTACAGGTCAGGAGCTTAGCTGAGAGTTGGGCCGAGCAGGAGCACACTTCCACACGGGAAGTGTGAGTATCCCATTTTAATTTTGTGTCGACCCGGGCCATTTTATGTAATTTATGTATTTTCAATTAATTATGAAATTATGTAATTTTAAATATAATGCGTAATGTCGGTGGCCCGGAGATATTAATTTAGAATTTGAGAAGTCGGGTATCTGTGTTTAGTATTTTATCGGATACCGTAGGAATTAAAACAAATATGTTATATTTACTATTCTGGATATCTGAACAGGTAATCAGTGAAAACTAAATTTTTGGGAATGTCCATAAAACAGAGGAAACTCTGTTCGATTTTCCATAAAAATTATACTAAGTATTTCAATTAAAAAGAAATTTTCAAATCCATATTTTCAAAATAGGTTAAATAAAATAGGTTGTTACACCCACACCACAACCTCACCTCAATAATGATGCTCTAGCTTCTTCTAAAGGGAAGAGCCAAGCGGTAGATGAAGGTGATGTTGGAATAATTGGTGTAATTGGCGAGAATCACCCAAGTGGGGGGGGAGGGAGGGGGGGGGGGGGGGTGAATTGGGTGTTTATAAAACTTTGAATTTAAATCGAAATAAAACGTTCTTTTAGAAAATAACAGAGATTAAAACGAGCTGAAGACTTAAAGAACGATTTAAAACGTTTTTAAGTAAACAACTTAAATAATATTACTTATGAATATGAAAAACATAATATACACAAGATTGATTTAAGAAAACATTACATAGAAAAACCACAAACTTCGTGTTATATAGATTAAAACTTGAAACTAGTTTTTATCCACGAAAATAATTTTAACACAATTTAAACAAGACGAAAATAAAAGATAAGGGATAGAAAATTGTACACCGGAGAATTTTATCCTGGTTCGGCAAACCCAGCCTACTCCAGTCCCCAAGCGACTCGCTTGAGCTTTTCACTAAGCCAAGACGCAACTGCGTCCCCAATTACATCCAGAGCGCCCCACAAGCTACTAGGAATCCCACCGTTCGCAAGGGACCTCAAAAAACAAATAGCCTAACTACTGGGAATCCCACCGTTCGTATAGCGCTACCCAATACACAGGGGTTATCTCACCCTATGAACGCGACACACGTTCAATCCTAAGGGAAAACACTCCTTAAACACTAAGGTTGTCACACCCCTTACAAATATATGGTTTTGCAAGAAGGAATTTGTGCAACTAACAATTAAGCTCTCTAATTAGAGCGGATACAACAATAAAGTCCTATAGCAAAATAACATTCTTAAGCAAAACTTAGGCTAACTCTATATGATGATGATGCAATGATTTTTTATTTTTCTTCTCAAAAAAAATGTTCAAAAAAAAGATTAGAGAAGAAGTAGAAGAAGAGAAGAAGAAGGGATCTCCTTTAAAAAAATGAAAACCATTTTAAAAAGAAGAAGAAGAAACAACCAACAATCAATGCAAGATCATCCAGAAAAGGAAACAAATCATTCTGGGCATCATGTTTGATTTCAGCACGTTTTTCAAAATTTGAATAAAATAATCGATTACTTTGGTCATGATAATCGATTACATGCTCTCAGATTTTTCACAAAAGTTGCAGCATTGAAATATAATCGATTATTAGTTTCTAGTAATCGATTACTTACACCCAAATGACCAGTTCAAGGAAGTAATCCATTACAAGATCCTAAATAATCCATTACATTCTCTCTGGTTACAAGTTGCATTAAGTAATCGATTATACCAGACGGGTTAATCGATTACTCCTTATAAAAAATGGATTTTCATGAAAAAGGTTGTAACCAAAGGTTTTCGTAAAACATTTTTCACAAAATAAAAATCCTGGAGCAAAAGATTTAAACAAAAAGCTTCTTCTAAGTTTTTCACGAGAAACAAAAATCATCATCACATAAGTTATAATTCTAAGTTGTTAAGAGTATTAACTGCCTTACAAAGATTTCTATGCCTAAAGCTAGATCTTCAATCTTGAAAACTGTCTTTGCCATCTTTAAATGTACCTGAACCTATTAAGCATATATAAATTTGTGTTGTGTCATCATCAAAACACTAAGAGGGAACCAAATGAGTTACAACACTCAGATTCAACACTCCCCCTTTTTGATGATGACAATCACTACCTGCAAAACAGAGGTTAGTACGAATATAGACATTCAAAACATATGGCTCTTTAAAAGCATAAGAGCACCACAATATAAATCAAGCTCATCATAAGCTCACAAACTGAGCTCCCCCTGAATTCATGAAATATCATGAACTTGATAGACCTATAACCTGTTTCACAATCAACTTGTTTTCTCTTTTTTCTCCTTTTCTCCCCCTTTTGACATCATCAAAAAGGTGAAGAGGCACAAGAGAAATAGCATATGACAATGAATATAAATAGCACACCAAAAGGATAATATTGTCATAAGCATCAAACTGAATCCAAACAAGTCAGAGAAAACCAAAATAAATCCAGGAATAGATAAAACATAACCAATAACAGTACTAGGGGGTTATAAGCATAAAATATCCAAATATCATAGAAACAGATAAACTGAGAGAGTAGAGTGAGATGCCACAAGCTTGACGATCACTGAAACGGAGGACGGTTCTGATGCCTCAGATGATATATCTCTTGTTGCACTGCTTCCATATCAACGTGCATCTGCTCCATGCCGGAGGTGAGCTGTGCAAGAGATGTGTCCACTGACTGCATGTGTTCATCAGAACGCCTCATGTATCCTCGGACATCATCCATGAACAACTGCATGTACGGAGGAATGTGATCTAGTGGATAGAGAGCTTGTAGCGGAATGTAATCAGAATCTTGAGCTGGTGCATTATCTGGCTGTGGCTGCTGCTGCTGATCTTCTTCATTTGGGTTGTAATTGTGGTTGGACTTGCGTTCACGACACTGAGTCTTGGGTATCCAACCTATATCTTCCATATTGACCCAACCCATGTGACCTAAGAAATTGGTGTCCATACGCATATCTGCATTTGGAGCTGTTCTAGCCTCACCGTTCAAGGGAACTCGGAATCGTCTGAGAATGTTGGTTATCACTGTAGCATATGGAAGCTTTGATGTCTTATTCTTCATATCATCATCAATAGATCGTCGAACTTTTGCAGCAGTCTCAATCATGTGATTCAAGATAAACCAACCCCAATTAATTGGTTTATTATGAAACCACACCCAAAAGATAATGTAATCAGACTCAAGTACCCTGAAGTAATTCCCTTGCCTAGGAATCAGGCAACGAGTCAAAATGAAGTGAAGAACTCGATATACAAATTTCAGATTTCCAGAAGTCATCACTTTTCCAGCAGGGATGCGGTCATCAATGAATTCTTCTTTTGCAGCTTTCTTGTCATACTCATCACCCCATAGACTTTCAGAACTCGAACCAGTGAAAGTAACACCATCCATGGGCAGGTGAGTAATGTTAATCCAAGTATTCAGGCTTATCTTGATGCCTTTCCCTTTAACCTCGGAATAAAGAGTCTGTTCATCTGCTTTCCAGACAAGATTTGAATAAAAGACCCTGACTAAATCTTCGTAGTAGTCTCCTCCAATAGTACTGAATTCATAAAGACCTTTTTCTTTCAAGAGTACTACAGCAGGGAGATTACAGTCTTCGCCATCAAAAGTCTCAGCATCAAGGAACCTTGGAGAAATTACCGAACAAGCAGCAAAATACTTTTCATAGTCCATTATCTGAGCAGGGTTAGAAAACCAGCGGTTTAATTTTTCCAAAGCAATAGGCTGATGAACCGGTGGAGGTGGAGCTGAAGGACCTGCATCGCTTTGTTTAGTCCTTGTAGGCCTAGGAGCACGGCTAGACGAAGGTTGAGCCCTTCTCTGAACAACCGGAGGTGCAGGCTCATCATCATCTGATTCCTCAACAACCATCCTTCTTTTCGTGTGACGAGACGACATGATCACAACACAAATAATCAAATACCGGATTCTGAATTAACTAGCACCAAAACAACATACTATGCCAACCAGACAGAATGCAGCACAATATGGATTATGAACCAGAATACCAGATGCACAACTCAGCAAATTCAACTTCACAATATCATCAATGGTAGAATAACATCATATCATTATGGAGAACATGAAGATACTGAAGATGAAAACAAAATACTGAGAACCTGAACCGGAGAAGAACCACTGAATCGAAGCCCTTAACAGCACTGAACCGAACCAAAACAAACTAGAAGACAGACCAGACCAGCGAACCAGAACCCAATCTGAACCAGAAAACTCAAAAATTCTGAACCAAGCCAAAAACGAACCGGAGAACCTAACCAATCACCGAACCGAAGTCAACCTGAACCAGAAAACTCAACAACTTGCTAAACCAGCGAACCGAACTCTTTTCATCAACACATTTGAACCAGTGATGAAGAATCGGATCTGGACATGAAGATCAAGTGACATGAAGCATGCAATCCTTGAGAAAACCAAGTTTAACCAAGCATGTAGAGTAAGGTTTTGAGAATGTGAAGCAAGAACTAGAGGTTTTAATGGTGTTTATGGCGGTGGAAGAGGAGAACCGTGAGAGTGGGTAAGAGAGAGAATGGGGCGGTTTTAAGGTGAGTGAAGTGGAAAATATGAAGGTTTATGAGAGAAGGAAGAGATATGAGAGAGATTAGAAAAGGTCAGATGAAGGTTTGAGTGGTTATGGAGTTTGGTGGAAGAAGGAAGAAGAAGAAGAAGAAGAAGTGGGAAAGAGGAAGAGAATATCGTGGGAGAGAGAGAGAGAAGGGAGGCCGAATATTTTATGGGAAGAGAGAGAATGTGTGTAAGAAGGTGTGTGGCTAGGGTTTAAGCTTGTGGTCCACACTTGGTCAAACATGGGTCAAAAGGCCCACACGATCTGCACTTTTTCCCTTTTTTTTCAGATACTGTATCAAATAATCGATTATTTCCATGATATAATCGATTACTTCTGAATTTAATCGATTACATCCAAGCTATTAATCGATTATCTCTCCTCTGGTGAGAACTGATGCAACAAGTATAATCGATTATACTGATTCCCTTAATCGATTATAATGCCTCTGATGATTTGCTTGATGCTGCAGACTTAATCGATTCTTCTGAACCTCTAATCCATTATTTCTTCATAACTTAACATAACTGGTGCACAAACCCACTGGGTAATCGATTACTGTTGCAGAGTAATCGAAATCGATTACTTCTGCACAAACTTCCAGAATTCTTCTTTTTCTGACTGACACACTCCAATAACTTCTGATGCATGATTGCAGAAGCCTGGATCCGTTAGTGACATTCAGCTTGTCGTCAACTTACCTTTAAGAGACCTGTTTCCTACAAAACAAATAGTTCTGGCTATCTCCAATGCTTAAGTTAGATACATTGATATGATAAACAAATGAGCTCTTTAATTTACTGAAATAGATCAAAGAAAATACTGTAACAAATCATATGCTTATTATAAGTATGAGTTATACCAAGATTAATCATAATATGTATTTGATACTAACTTGATTACCTCAAGTTTGCACTAAATGACATTTTATGAAGTTCTTTGACTTTTCCAAGATATGATGATCATGTGATGATAAAACTTGCAACACATGATTTATTTTCTAAAATTAGTGTAGCTTGGAATAATCATAGTATGTTCTTGAATAATCATAATTATAAAAGGTATATGACCTGTTTACCTCAGACTTTGTATGCCATGGAGATTTTGACTTTGGCCGATGATTTCTTTTCTCAATCGCTTTGTGCCAAGGTGACTTTGTTCTAGACCAATAATTCCTTCTTTGATTTTTCATCAATATGTACTTTCCATTTCTTCCATTTGAGGCTGTTGATCTTGATGGGACTATACTTCTTTGGTTACTCCATCTGTTTTCAGATATCCAAGGAGACCATATGATGAATTTGTCTCTTTGTATTCTTCTTGGTTTTTCCTTGGGTAAGATATGATGTTCCATCCTGTTACAAGAAGAAGTTTTTGGTACCCATCTCATTTTGGGTCCAGGGGGGTTAAATTTAGATTCCTCTGAAAACTTTGGAACCCATTTCATTTTGTTTCTCATATACTGATTTTTCTTATACATGCATAAATGAGATATATGACCCGAACGACCACAGTAGTTACAAATAATGATTTTGGGAGATGTTTTGGATTTTCTAAAATCATTTTTGCAAAACACAAACTTGTGATCTTTGTATTCAGAATCACATTTGCTAACCTCTTTGCTTGACTTTTGAATTTCCACATTCTTATTAGAATTGTCAAGAAAGGAGTTTGAACAAAGGGATTTTGAGATACAATGAGAGTCACAAGAAGCAACCTCAACCATTTTTTCAGTAAAAATGCATTTTTCATTTCTTGTAGAGGTGCTATTATTTTTCAAATCAACTCTCAAAACATTATGAGTACTATGAGGAATTTGGGAATGAGAATTAATCACAGTTACCTCGTGAGGAGTGTAAGAATATGATGCACTTTCAGTGTCTTCTGACTCTTCATCTGAAGAACTTGATTCCAAATATGATCCCAAGAATGTTTCAAACAATTTTTCTAAATCATCATCATCTTTTTCATCTGACGAACTGCTTCTCATGCTACGAGTATCATCATTCAAAACTTTGTCATGAGAGAGAGTCCATTCATCCTTCAAGTTTTTCTCTTTCTGCGTCTCCTGACAACATCTGTGAACACTTACACTTTCCAAAAGATCATTAGTAGCATAACAACAGTGTAAAGTATCCCAAATACATTTAGCATCGTGACAATCCTTGATTTTAGCATATGCTTCATTTTTTGAGGCATTCCTTAAAATCTGCATTGCTTGAATGTTCAAGGCAAAACATTTTTTGGATTTAAATCAAAATCATTTTGCACAGAAAGCCATAAGCAATAATTTATTGATTGTAAATAAAATTTCATTCTAGCACTCCAGTACAAATAATTTTCTCCATTGAAAATTGGTGCTTCATCGAACGAAATACCCTCCATTTTAAAATCAAAAACAAATATCCCAATAAGTCAATCAACCAAGGATCTTTAACTCAAGCGATTAAGCTTGTTACCAGAGCACGAAGCTCTGATACCAATTGTTGGAATAATTGGTGTAATTGGCGAGAATCACCCAAGAGGGGGGGGGGTGAATTGGGTGTTTATAAAACTTTGAATTTTAATCGAAATAAAACGTTCTTTTAGAAAATAACAGAGATTAAAACGAGCGGAAGACTTAAAGATCGATTTAAAACGTTTTTAAGTAAACAACTTAAATAATATTACTTATGAATATGAAAAACATAATATACACGAGATTGATTTAAGAAAACATTACATAGAAAAACCAAAATCTTCATGTTATATAGATTAAAACTTGAAACTAGTTTTTATCCACGAAAATAATTTTAACACAATTTAAACAAGCAGAAAATAAAAGATAAGGGATAGAAAATTGTACACCGGAGAATTTTATCCTGGTTCGGCAAACCCAGCCTACTCCAGTCCCCAAGCGACTCGCTTGAGCTTTTCACTAAGCCAAGACGCAACTGCGTCCCCACTTACATCCAGAGCACCCCGCAAGCTACTAGGAATCCCACCGTTCGCAAGGGACCTCAAAAAACAAATAGCCTAACTACTATGAATCCCACCGTTCCTATAGCACTACCCAATACACAGGGGTTATCTCACCCTATGAACGTGACACACGTTCAATCCTAAGGGAAAACACTCCTTAAACACTAAGGATGTCACACCCCTTACAAATATATGGTTTTGCACGAAGGAATTTGTTCAACTAACAATTAAGCTCTCTAATTAGAGCGGATACAACAATAAAGTCCTATAGCAAAATAATATTCTTAAGCAAAACTTAGGCTAACTCTATATGATGATGATGAAATGATTTTTTATTTTTCTTAAAAAAAATGTTCAAAAAAAAAAAGATTAGAGAAGAAGTAGAGGAAGAGAAGAAGAAGGGATCTCCTTTAAAAAAATGAAAACCATTTTAAAAAGAAGAAGAAGAAACAGCCAACAATCAATGCAAGATCATCCAGAAAAGGAAACAAATCATTCTGGGCATCATGTTTGATTTCAGCACGTTTTTCAAAATTTGAATAAAATAATCGATTACTTTGGTCATGATAATCGATTACATGCTCTCAGGTTTTTCACAAAAGTTGCAGCATTGAAATATAATCGATTATTAGTTTCTAGTAATCGATTACTTACACCCAAATGACCAGTTCAAGGAAGTAATCCATTACAAGATCCTAAATAATCCATTACATTCTCTCTGGTTACAAGTTGCATTAAGTAATCGATTATACCAGATGGGTTGATCGATTACTCCTTATAAAAAATGGATTTTCATGAAAAAGGTTGTAACCAAAGGTTTTCGTAAAACATTTTTCACAAAATAAAAATCCTGGAGCAAAAGATTTAAACAAAAAGCTTCTTCTAAGTTTTTCACGAGAAACAAAAATCATCATCACATAAGTTATAATTCTAAGTTGTTAAGAGTATTAACTGCCTTACAAAGATTTCTAAGCCTAAAGCTAGATCTTCAATCTTGAAAACTGTCTTTGCCATCTTTAAATGTACCTGAACCTGTTAAGCATATATAAATTTGTGTTGTGTCATCATCAAAACACTAAGAGGGAACCAAATGAGTTACAACACTCAGATTCAACAGGTGAGCATGCTTGCACCAAGGAGAATCATTCAACTCAACCTTCCTCAACTTCAACCACAAGCCCTGCTATTGTCCTACAACCTCCTCCTGTTCCTCTTCCATTCCGACCAAGAGTGCCTCAAAACAAAAGGGTGGAAAAGGTCGACAAGGACATTCTTGACACATTCAGGAAGGTGGAAGTCAACATACCCCTTCTTGATGCAATAAAACAGATTCCAAGGTATGCGAAGTTCCTTAAGGAGTTGTGCACTCATAAGAGAAGACTCAAGGGAAATGAGAGGATAAGCATGGGAAGGAATGTCTCTGCTCTCATAGGTAAACCTATCCCTCACATTCCTGAAAAATGTAAGGATCCTGGAACTTTCTCTATACCTTGCATCATAGGCAATGTTAAGTTTGAAATTGCTATGCTAGATTTAGGAGTATCCATTAATGTCTTGCCTATGTCTGTTTTTAAGTCTCTTTCTCTTGGACCTCTTCAACCTACGAGTGTGGTGATTCAATTGGCCAATAGAAGTACTGCCCACCCTGCAGGTTTGATAAAGGATGTCTTGGTTAGGGTTGAAGAGCTGATCTTCCCTGCTGATTTTTACATACTTGATATGGAAGATGACTCCCCCCGTAATGTTGTTCCTATTATTTTGGGGAGGCCATTTTTGAAAATAGCTCGAAGCAAGATAGATGTGCATGATGGTTCACTTTCCATGGAGTTTGATGGCAGTGTGATCCGATTCAACATTTTCCATGCTATAAAACATTTTCCTGAGGATCACTCAGTTTTCCATGTGGACTTTCTTGATGAGTTGATAGAGGAGCATATGCTTGACTTTTTGCATCATGATTTTGAATTGTCATCTTTCACTAATTCATTTACTTGTTCATCATGCACTAATTCTGGATGGCGCACCGCATGCATTGAAATAGCTCAGTTTCTAGACTCTGCTACTGCATGTAATGATTCATAAGTTATAGATTCAGATTATGCTAACCCTAACCCCATATTTGTTATGCATGAGTCCGATTCACTTGTTCAGGTGCAGGCAGCAGAATCCATTTATGCTATCCCTTTAGTTCCATCTATTATGCAGGCACCCTCATTGGACCTGAAGCCCCTCCCTCCTCATCTCAAATATGCTTACTTGGAGGATAAGCAGAAACTCCCAGTGATCATCTCTACCTCACTTTCTGTTGATCAAGAGGAGAAACTACTGGATGTGATAAGAAAGAACAAGAGGACAATTGGATGGAATTTAGCGGATATTCCTGGAATTAGCCCCTCCATGTGCATGCACCGCATTTTGTTGGAGGATGGGGCTAAACTAGTGAGACAACCCCAAAGGCGGTTGAACCCCCAGATTCATGATGTGGTTAAGAAAGAGGTCACCAAGCTGCTCCAAGCGGGTATCATCTACCCAATTTCAGATAGCACTTGGGTGAGCCTGGTGCATGTTGTCCCCAAGAAGTCTGGTGTCACAGTTGTCAAAAATGAAAGGGATGAGCTCATTCTTACTAGGGTGCAGAACAGTTGGAGAGTCTGCATTGATTACAGAAAGCTCAACCAGGCGACTCGCAAAGATCATTTCCCTCTCCCCTTCATTGATTAGATGTTGGAGCGCCTGGCAGGTAAATCTCATTATTGCTTCTTAGATGGTTTCTCTGGTTATTTTCAAATTTTCATTACACCAGAGGACCAACATAAGACCACATTTACCTGTCCTTTTGGCACATTTTCATATAGGAAGATGCCTTTTGGCCTATACAATGCCCCTGCCACATTTCAAAGATGTATGATGAGTATTTTTGTTGACTTGCTCGATCATTGCATAGAGGTCTTCATGGATGATTTTAGTGTTTATGGCTCCTCATTTGATGCATGTCTTGATAATTTGACTAAGGTTCTTAATAGGTGCATTGAGACTAACCTTGTCTTGAATTTTGAAAAATGCCACTTCATGGTAGAACAAGGCATAGTCTTAGGGCACATTGTTTCTCACAAGGGCATAGAAGTAGATCCTGCTAAATTGCATGTTATTTCACACCTCCCTTACCCCTCTTGTGTGCGAGAGGTTCGTTCCTTTTTAGGTCATGCATGATTTTATCACAGCTTCATTCAAAACTTCAGCAACATTGCCCTTCCTCTATCCAAGCTGCTTCAAAAGGATGCCCCATGGGAATTTGGAGACCAATTCAAGAGGGCATTTGATGAATTGAAGAAAGCACTGACCACCACCCCCATCATCCAACCACCGGATTAGATCCTCCCATTTGAGCTCATGACTGATGCTTCAAATTATGCTTTGAGAGCAGTTCTCTCCCAAAGGGTTGGTAAGCCGTCGCATGTGATTTATTATGCTTCTAGGACTTTAGATGCAGTACAGGTTAATTACACAACAACCGAAAAATAACTTTTGGCTATTGTTTTTGCACTTGACAAGTTTAGATCATATTTTCTTGGTTCTAAGGTTGTAGTGTGCATTGATCATGCTGCTCTGAAGTATCTTTTGAAAAAGACAGATTCCAAACCTAGGTTGATTAGGTGGATGTTGCTCCTCCAGGAGTTTGATCTTGAGATTCAGGATCGGAGTGGTGCGCATAACCTTGTCACAGACCACTTGAGCAGGATAGAGAGAGAGGAGAATGCATTTCCTATCTGAGATGACTTCCCGGATGAGCAACTTTAATCTTTACATGTTTTCCATCCCCCTGCCCAAACTCCTTGGTTTGCAGACATTGTTAATTATCTGGTTGCTTCTGTTTTTCCTACCATGGCATCCAAAGCTCAAAGAGACAAATTAAAGAGCGATGCCAAGTATTATGTATGGGATGACCCCTATTTGTGGCATTTTTGCAATGATCAGGTCATTCACAGGTGCATTCCAGATCATGAGATCCAATCGGTGATCATTGTCTCCCTCAAAATTTGGCTTCTTGAAGTATTGAGTGGTGTATACTCGTCGAATCTTCCACGGGGGCTGTTGTTTTCTTCTCCCCTTACTCCTTATTTTCCCTTGTTCTTTCTTCTCATGTTCCTTCTTCATGGTCCCTGCTCGCCAAGCGTTTTGCCTGTCCTCGGTGGAATTCCGCCCTGTTCACAAACTTCAGTGATCTCTCGCGGAGCTCGTTCATGGTCTTAGGAGGTTTCCAAATTAAGGAGTTTCGGAATTCACCAAGAAGGAGTCCCTGTAGGCACAACAGGACCAACACCCCAGCCTCCAACGAGTGAATCTTGCCAATCTCATTCATGAACCTTGTAAGGTACTCTCTCAACGTCTCCCTCGGTTTCTTGGTGACCGCTGTCAGGGTGTGGTCTGATCTCGGGGGTGTTATGCTGGTGGAGTACCTATTCTGGAAAGCGTGCTTTAGTTCGTCCCAAGACCAGATGGATCTTGGTGGCAGATTGTTGAACCAAGTCAGCGCGCCTTTATCAAGGGTTAGTGGAAGGCCTAACACTTCATACCGTCCTTGCTGCCATAGTACAGTATCGCCGATTCATAGTTGGCGACATGGTTAGCAGGGTCGATGGTGCCGGTGTACCTTTGAATGTTGGCTTTCCACGGATACTACTGGGGTGTCTAGAAGGCTATGATTTCGTTGGAGAAAGGGTGTCCGGGGTGAGAAGAGTGTCCTGTCGGATATTGGTCAGGGTTGATGGCCAACATCGGGTAACTGTTGGGAAAAGAGGAGGAAATTCTGTATGGTGGCGGCATAGTCGGATGGAGAGGTGGAGGTGGATGTATGTTTTCGTTAGGTCCTCCCACAGGCATGGGTCTTTCGTGTTGGTTAGCACCTGATTTTGGCGCTCTATCATGGCTGTCTGTCGCTTCAAAACGTCCATGATTTCTTTAGTAACCCTGGAAGATCCTATGGACAGTCGAGAGTGGCCTTCTGATTGTGCTGCCCTCTCCCCCCTCTGTAGGGTTCCAAACCTCAAATCGAACCACTGTGGCTCTTCCCGAGAGCGGGGTCTGTGACTTGAGGCTCTTGCGGGCCTTCGCTCCTTGTCTGTCTGGGTGGCAGCGGAGCGAGTATGAGGAGGGGCCACTCTTCTTCGCTCGTTGTTAGAGAGGCGAACCCTAGGTGGAGGAGATGGCTTGGGGGTAGCATCTTAAAGGCGGCAGTGTCGTCATTAGAGACTGTCAACCCTTCCACAAGTCGTTGCTGTGATTGAGCCTCTTGTCTACTTCGGGCGGGGCCTTGCCCCTCTGCAGCGTTATCCTGAGAAGGTGGTGGCGGAGCCTCCGTGGCTTCAAGACGGAGGGGTGGTTCCACTTGGCCTTTACGGCCCCATCCCCCATGTCCTGTACGGCCACAAGAGGGGCCTTCATGACCCCCAGCAGTGTTCAGATTGTTGTCAGCCGTTTTGCTAAGAAAGAAAATGGAGAGAGTTTAAGTTTTGTTGCCTTTTTTGGAGTGGATGGGAATCGAAGTTTAACGTTTCCCATAGATTGCGCCAATGTAGTGGATCAGAAAAATAGGGGAATGTTCCTGATCAAGGGGAGCTCAAGATCAGAGACTTCTGGTCCTGAAATCTAAGTGTGATCAGGTGTTTATGTATGACGGTTATAGAAATATCTGAATATTCGGTGGGAATACCCAAGGTCTCCCTTCTGTCAACAAAGTGTGTGCAAAGAGTGACAACTTAGGGATGAGAGAACGTACCTGAACCCTAGGAAGCATTATGCCTTTTATAGGTGTGGCACATAGGGCCCAAAGGGGAGGCCCTTTAGGGTTTACATGTTGAAGTCAGGTTTAGAGAATATCTGCAAAATATCTGGTATTTTCCCTGGATTAGGGTAACGCTTCATATTCTTGAACCTGGACAGGTCAGCATTTCCCTTCTCATGTCTAGCCCGTATTAAGGATGTGGGGTGTTTGGCTCGTGACTTGTTCGGCGTCCCGAGGTCAGATGAATGCCTACCCATCCCTATTTAGGCCACTCAGTGCGTCCCTAAAAAAGGAGCCGAGTGTACGGTCAGTCAGCGACCATGTGGGGGGTCCAACCTGACGTACGTCAGATCAGATAAAGAGCGTTTTAACCTGTAGAAGGTCGGTCAACGCGAGAGACTCTTGATCGATCCGAGGTCGGGTTAACTAGTATGGATCTGACCTGTGCGGATGTCAAGTGTACTTCTTGATATGTTGATCTTGTATTCGGCCATAATTCGTCCAGATGAGACTGCCGGTAATACTGGTTAACCCTACAAAAATCAGACAAAAATTCAAAGAAGCTTAAATCAACCTCATCTAAACAATGACTAAGTTTCAAATTCATTGGACACGTGCAAGTGTCCTTTATCAAAACCTCTTGCATCTAAAAATATTAATTTTCATAAACAATCCCTAGGAAACAAAAATTCTTTTAAAATATCAAAACAAGTCCAAAGCAATTCACAACCTCCAGAACACATTCAAATAGTATCAAGAGCAACACACTAAATTTATAGGGCAATCCAATTTGTAAATGTAGTGTCCTTGAACACTATGTCCTTAATCCTCTAAGTGCTCAAGATTATGGAACCAGGAGCCCAATTGAGGATCAAGTGTTAATATGTGACTTTGTGGTGTTTCTGTAGTTCCAGTTGGGAAAAGCAGGGTCTCCCCAGTCAACAAGTGTGTGCAGAGTGTCAACTTAGGGATGAGAGTACGTACCTGAAACCCTAGTTGTGATGAGCTATTTATAGGGTTTGGAGGAGGCTGATATGGGCCGCTTGGGCCCTGTATCAGAGTTGTGCTGAACCAGGATTCTGTGAGATAATATCGGATAATTATGCTTAGAATCTGATTAGGATCAACTGAAGATCTCATGTCTAGGCTGTTAGCGAGAATCTAGGAGAGATTCGCGGAAGGGATAAGAAGTCTGAATGAGACTGAGTCTATCCACAAGCCGACGGTATGTCTCGGCCCTAGAGTCCCGAGCCTGATGGGTGGAGGACCGATTGTGAGGGTCGGCCCCATCAAGTCCGAGCCTGGTCCTTCAGTATGCTCGGAGCCCATGAGCCCGAGCGAGGGACGTGCATGCTTAGTAATCCGAGGGAAGTGCCGTTATGAGAATCCTTTTAGTAGGTCGTATATCTCTATAAGGTCGGCAGACCCTACAAGCCCCCCAGCTCGTAAGACTTTGAAAAGTCTGTGACGAGGTAGCGAGTGTTTTGGGTTGACCTTTTCGGATATCTCGTGACAGATGTAATTATGCCGCCTGTTTCGAGGTGACGTTTTGGGTTCTCTAGGTACGGCGCGCTTCCTTGTAAGCTGTGCCAAATCATTTCAAATTTTGAAATTTGAAAAAGCGTCCTTAGCAACTGCCACGTCTCACCATGCATGTGGCTGAATAGGTTAGTGGGCTTTCGGCCCATACGTTTGACATGGAGGGAAACTGAATAGGTGTCCTCTACTAGTTTGAACCGCTTGACTACCTCAGGTCCTCATTTGTTTCCCATTTCTTCAGAATCATTTCCCCACCAAAATTTTCGTTGTTTCTTAATCTCCTTTCCCCCATCTGCGCTTCTGAGTCCGATTTTTTGCCTCAATCTCCTTTTCCACCATCCACACTTCTGAGTCCATGTTCCTCATCCAGCATCCATCTTTCTAACAACTGATAACAGGTAACTTCTACTCTATTTTTACTTTTTGCGATTTCTTCTTTTTGTAAAAGGGGTTTTGGTTATGGGTTTTGCAGGGACTTGGGGTTTGACTATTTTGGCTTTCGTTTAGGATTTCTGGGTAGATAGTGTTAAGGAATTGGTTTATCATGAGAGGGTGGAGAGGTTTGAGGAAAATTTACCATGAACTCTGTAGGAGATTAGGAGAAGAACCTTCTAGTGATAGTGACTCAAGTTCTTCTGGGAATTCTGGGTATGAGAGAAATTCTGGAAATTCTGACATTGATGATCTTGTACACCCTTCTACTCCCCCTTTTGGCCCAGGATCCATCGAGACGGAACCGTTAGTCGTAGAGTATCCATCGAATCCCGCAGAAGATAATAAGTGGTTGTTAGCTTATAGGTTTGCCGAGCGTCGAGCTCAAGTTAGGATAAGCCCCGACCGTCATACCGTGGAGGAAGAAACTTTAGGAGAACCACCGAGGAAGGGGGGAAAAAGTCCAGGGCTCGGCCTTAATTTTAGAATAAAAACATGTGCTGTAAAAAATCCTAACGCCGAGCCTTTTGCTTTTTCCCCAGATATGGTGGAGCGCAGGTGTGTTACCAACCCTGAAGAATATCCTCTGCCGCCCAATCATGAGCAGTACGACGCCGTTTTTGATCGGGAAGTGCTAGGGACGAGACCTTCATTGATGACAACAGATAGTCTTAACCATCTTCGACCAATTTTAACACCTCCGAGCACTGATGGAAATGCTTCAGAATTCGTATTGAGACCTTTGGGAATCGACGACCGAATATGCTTCCAAATACCGGAAAATCGTCAATTTTTCTATTTCTACGAAGAAATAGCAACTAAAGTCGGCATCCGCTTGCCCTTTTCCACCTTCGAGAATGAAGTCCTCATTCATCTAGGAATAGCTCCTAGCCAACTGCATCCAAGTGGGTGGGCTTTCATCCGAGCCTTCCAGCAATTCTGTGACATTGAAAATTTGGTAGCAACTGTACGATCTTTTTTCTGGTTATACGCTCCACAAGTAAATAGTTTGGTGATTCCAAGGGGCTTTGGGTTTCCCTAAAGGCTCGGAGGGGGCATGCCCTCTTCGCCAAGGTGACTGATTCTTGGAATTCTTTCAAACCTCTCTTCTTCCAATACGAGTACACTGGGGCTGGAGTATGTTGGTTCATGGAACGAGTTGAAGAAGGTGGAGTGATCAAGGTCGTGCCTCGGTTTCCACTGGGTTGGACGACTAACATTTATAACCGAGGACCTTCCTTGTATCAATTCGACTTTAAGGAGGATTTGACAAAAGCCGAAAGGAGATTATGCGACCATGTTTGGGAATACCTTCAAGCAAATAGTCAAATTGATACCAAACGAATCCTGTTGAAAGAAACACGAGACGAAGTGAAGGCCGAGCTGGGTACTATATATATATATATATATAATTTTTTTTTACTGATCCATTTTTTCTCGCAGAAACAATGGGGAAGAAAGCAACCAAGGCCAAGAAAAGTGAAGCTCGAGCAGCTAGACTATCACAGTTGGCTGCAATCAAAGCTGCATCTGGCTCCCCAAACATGAGTCAATCCTCTGAAGCGACCCCTTCTGAAAGTCCGACCATTATCCCCAACGCCACTCCGACTGTTAGGATCAAAGGTGTTGAGCCGGTGATCAAAGGGGATCGTATCGTCGACGCTGTAAACGTCGAAGTGGAGGCTCAAACAACTCCTCAAGGCACTCCCGGGCGTCCCCTCAAGAGGTCCCGACTGGAAAAAGGAAAGGGTCTTGCTGGAGATTGGCTTAATTTGAGCAAGTCAAATAAAGGGGGAGAGATTCCTGAGGGAAAGGAGGAAGCTGCTGCCAAGACAGTGTGGCACCGAAAGATGACTGATACACTTGTTGCTACTATCTTTCCTCCCGAGAATGCTGAAGTGATTGAGGCCTGGACCCGTAGGACTTGGGAGAACAACTGTAAGTCTTTGGTGAAGAGTCTCCTGAGGGGTGCGAGCATACTTCATCACCTCGGTCATCATGGAGACGACGCTCATGCTGGGATGGCCCCCGAGGAAAAAAAGAAAAGGACTGAGGCAACCGAGCGGGAGGATTATTTACAACTTCAAGTTGAAGGTCTTAACAAGAAGTTGCAAACCTTGGCAGCTGAAAACGAACGGTTGCAAAAGGTGGCACAAGATGCTGAAGGTGCCAAGGTTAGGGCCGAGGAAACACTCCAGGGGGCCGAAGAGAGGATAAAGCGCTCGAAAGAGGTTCTAAAAAAAAGCTGAGGAAGACGCTGCTGCTCTCCGAGCGGCAATAGAGAAAGCTCGGAAAGCGGAGCAGGCTACTGCCGTGGCTCAGGAGCAGCATGAGTATGCTAAGGATGAGATTCTGGGGCTCCGAACTTCTTTGGAGAAGATGAGAGCAAAAGCTCTCAAACACAAGAAAGCAGCCAAGGAGCATCTATACAACTGGGATCGAGGAGTTGAGGACTCTTTCTACAACACTGCCGAGCAACTCCGCATTCTGAATCCTGGGCTCTTAACCAAGGGTGCTGACCCTAATTTTGCTGTGAAAAATGGTCGAATTGTCGGCCCAAGTGGGGTTCCCATAGATCTGAACAGCGCCAATCTGCCTGACCATTTGGCCGAGGATTCCGAAGGGGACGATGCCGAGGATGCCGAAGGTGAAGAAGAAGAAGAAGATAAATTTGACGCCGACGGCATTGTACTGTCCGACTTAGAGTAGCTTTATCATTTTGATTTCCCTTTTGTAATTGCCCCAGTAAATGGGTTTAAACTTATATTGTTGTGTTTCGTTTGGAATATTTTATAATATTCGTAATCGTGTTATGCTTCTTTTTACACTCTTTGTTAAGAATTCAAGTGTTAAGACCTCGGAACTCCAGCACTTTAGCTGAGGTGGGTTCCTCTATCCGCGATGTAAAATGATTTTATGAAATCATGATTTAATCGGGAATCTTATTTGAAGTACTTGACGAGTTATAAGCTCTTGCTAGAGCTGTTCATAATCGTTCGCGTCATAATCGGTGGCTAATCGGTTATGAGGAAAAGTACGTGATACAATGAATTCAATAACGAGAACTTTTATTCATTTGAAGCAAATTACAATGGGCTCGGAGTTTCACCGAGCGTACACCAAAAAAAAGAAACAATTCAAAAAGCAAATGTAATGAAACAACTAAAACTATTGAAAACGAAATTGAAACAATGAAAAACTAACTGTAATAAGCTCGAAGTTTCGCCACGTTCCATGTGTTGTTGATGAGGGCACCCGAGAGAGTTTCGAGCTTGTAGGCTCCTGTTCCAGTCTTGGAGGCAACTCGGTATGGTCCTTCCCAGCTTTGGGCCAGTTTTCCGTCCTTTGCATTTTTGAGACCAATATCAGCTCTCCTCAAGACAAGGTCGCCTACCTCGAACTCTCTGGGTACGACCGAGCGATTATACCCTTTTGCTTGCATAATCTTAGCATGCTTTTCTCGTTCGGCCGCTAGATCCCTGACTTCTTCGGATAAAACAAGATCCTCACACAATAAAGTGTTGTTGAGGGGATTTGGTTGTTGCATAGCTCGGAATGAAGGGTGAATCTTTTCAATGGGGATGATTGCGTCGCAACCATAAGTGAGCCGATATGGTGTCTCTCCTGTTGAAGTTTGTATGGTGGTGCGATACGACCAAAGCACTTCGTGCAAGTTTTCCAACCAATTCCCTTTCGCGCCTTCGAGTCTTTTCTTGATCCCCTGGATGATAGATCGGTTTACAGATTCTACTTGGCCATTAGTCTGAGGGTGTTTGACCGAGGAAAATTAATGTTTTATGTTCAAAGCATTGACTAAGTCTTGGAACGCCTTTGCCGCGAATTGGGTTCCGTTGTCAGTCACCAGCACTTGTGGCACTCCAAACCGAGCCACAACTTGCCTTTCAAAGAACTTCTGCACCTTGGCCGAGGAGATGGTTGCAAGAGGCTCGGCTTCCACCCACTTGGTAAAATAATCAATGGCCACTATCACCCACTTTAGCTGTCCTGGAGCGCTGGGGAACTGTCCAATCAGATCCATTCCCCATTGATAGAAGGGATAGGGAGATGAAAGTGAATGGAGTTCCTCAGCCGGTTTCTGATACACATCACTGTGAAATTGACACTTGTCGCACCTCTTCACATGGTTGATCGCATCCTGTTGAAGAGTCGGCCAGTAGTATCCTACCCTTAGAACCTTTTTAGCCAGTTACTTCCCCCCAATAGGGTGACTTCCAATGCCCCCGTGAACTTCCTCCAATGCCTGTTTTGCTTCGGCAGGGTCTAAACATCTAAGCATTGGGCCCCTGACCCCTCGGCGAAACAAGACTCCATCAACTAGGGCAAACTGTGAAGCTTTTCTGACGAGTTTCTTGGCCTCTATTGGATTACTTGGAAAAACCCCTTGTTCCAAGTAGCCCGTTATCGGAGCAATCCAGCTCGGATCTAGCGAAATAGAGAGGACAACGCTAGGTCCATGCACCATTTCTTGGATCAACATTCTGTTGTTCTCATAACTTTTTGTCGAGGCAAGTTTGGAGAGAATATCCGCTCGGCTGTTACTCTCCCTTGGGATGTGGAAAAATTCGACCTTAGCAATCTCCGAGGACAGGAACTTCACCTTCTCCAAATACTTTTGAAGGATTGGTTCCTTAGCCTGGTAATCGCCCTTGACTTGTGAAACTACCAACTGAGAATCGCTGAAAATTTTCACTTCTCGGGCCCCTACTTCTTTTGCCATTCTCAGCCTGGCCAATACGGCTTCATACTCTGCCTGATTGTTCGAAGTTGAAAATCCAAACTTCAAAGAATATTCGAGGGTGACCCCCTCGGAGTTCTCCAAGATTATTCCTGCACCGGCCCCAAGTTTGTTACTTGATCCATCAACATAAATATTCCAATCCAAGTTTGAGCTCGTCAATGTCTCAGTAAACTCGGTGAGAAAATCAGCTAAGTCCTGAGATTTCATTGCCTTCCTCGGTTCGAAAGTGATTTCAAACTCGGAAAGCTCAATGGCCCACGTCACCATTCTTCCTGCCAAATCAGGTTTCTGAAGTATTTGACGGATCGGCTGAGCTGTTCTGACTGTGATATGGTGGCTCTGGAAGTATTGACGTAATCGTCTAGCTGTGATAACCAAACAAAAATCCAATTTCTCCACTTTCTGATACCTTAACTCTGGTCCCTGAAGAGCTCGGCTGACGAAATAGATGGGGGATTCTTTGCCGGATTCCTCTCGGACCAAAGCCGAACTTACTACAGAATCACCCACTGATAAGTAAAGGAACAGAATTTCTCAATTTACCGGACTAGACAAGATCGGGGGAGAAGCCAAGTACTGCTTAAGGTCAGTAAAGGCCTTTTCGCATGTCTCGTCCCATTCAAATGTCTTTTCCTTTTCTTTCCTCAGCAGTTTGTACCAGGGGAGGGCTTTCCTAGCTGACTGAGACAGAAACCTCGAGAGAGCCGCAACCCGACCTGTCAGTTGTTGGACACCCTTGATATCTGACGGACTCTTCATATCAAGAATGGCTAGGCACCTTTCTGGATTTGCCTCGATTCCGCGCTCGGTAAGCATGAATCCAAGGAAAGACCCTGCTGGAACTCCAAACGTGCATTTTTCCGGGTTCAACCTCATGCCGAACTGTCGGATCCTTCCCAAAATCACCTTCAAATCCTTAGCGTGATCTTCTTCTTTCAAGCTCTTTGCAATCATATCATCTATGTATACCTCCATTCTCGTCCCAATCAAGGGGCCGAACACCTTGTTCATCATCCGCTGGTAAGTTGCCCCAGCGTTTTTCAATCCAAATGGCATCACATTGTAATAATATGTGGCATTTTCTGTGATAAATAAAGTCTTCACCTGATCCGGGGGATACATTGGAATCTGATTGTACCCCGAATAAGCATCCATAAATGAAAGCCTTTGATAACCCGCCGAGCTATCCACAAGTTTATCGATGCAGGGAAGTGGGTATTGATCCTTAGGGCAAACTTTGTTCAAATCTGTGTAGTCCACGCACATCCTCCATTTCCCATTGGACTTCTTTACTAGCACGGGATTGGCCAACCAATCAGTATACACCACCTCCCTGATAAATCCTGCTTCTAGTAGCTCGGCTACCTTCTCATCTGTTGCCTGTGCCTTCTCAACTCCGACTCTTCTTTTCTTCTGACACACTGGCTTGGCTCCAGGATACACGCTTAACCTGTGGCAAATGAAGTTTGGATCGATTCCTGGCATATCTGCCGAGGTCCAGGCAAACAAATCTTTGTTTTCCACCAGCAATTCAGTCAGTTCTTTTTCCAATTCCTCAGAAAGGCCAACCCCCATCTTGACGCAACGAGAAGGATCGGGGCCTAAAATCACCTTTATGAAGTCCCCTTGAGGGGTCGGCCTAGTTTCATCCTCTTCTCTTACGTCAAGATCTGCTAAGTTGACACTTCCCTTGTTAAGTGGTTCTTGCATGATCTTCTCATCATCAAGCTTCAACTTGCCCAGGCTGATATTATAACATTTCCGAGCCAACTCCTGTTCGGACCTCACTGTTACTACCTTGTCATCAGACCCTGGGAATTTCATGGCCAAGTGGACCGTCGATACAATAGCATCAAAAGATTGGAGTGCAGTTTGGCCAAAGATGGCGTTGTATGCCGAGGGGGCCTGGACAACTAGCCACTTTACCATTTCAGTCCGAGCAGAGGGTGGTTCCCCCATGGTCACTGGGAGATGGATGTGGCCTAAGGGAACAATTGAATGTCCCGTGAAGCCAATCAAACTTCCCTCGAATGGGGTGAGATCAGATCTTCTCAACTTCAATTTTTCAAACAGATCCAGAAACATGATGTCTGCCGAACTCCCCTGATCGACAAAAATCCTTCTGACTTCGTAATTGCCGAGCCTAGCTGTAACTACCATTGGGTCATTATGGTCTTGTAAGATGTCCTCAAAATCCTCATCACTAAAGCTGATGACTATGTTTTTCTTCCTGGGCTTTTGGATTGGTCGGCTGGCCACCGAAAGGACTTGTCCCACATACTTCTTGCGATCACACTTCTTTTCCCCTCCACCTGCAAATCCACCAGCAATGGTGCCGATGAGAAAAGAATTCTTTTCCTTCTCGGATGGTTGGGTAGAGGCTCCCCCTGTAGGTGGTGAAGGGCTTCTAGTTCTTTTCTGTTCGGTTTTGGGTGGTGAAGGACTCCTTCTCCTGGAGCGTTTGCGCAACGCTTCACCAATATATTGTTGAAGCTTACCATCCCTTACCATCTCTTACCATCTCTTCGATTAACTCCTTCAACTGGGTACACTGGTCAGTGGTATGCCCCCATCCACCGTGATGATCGCAGTACTTTGTCCTATCCTTTTGGGCTACCTTCCTTAAAGTTGGTGGCCGAGTGATGTTACGCATCTCTGTATGCATAGTCTCACGAAGGATTTGACTCCTCGGGACTGTCAACTGGGTATATTCATCATACTTGCCTTTTGGAGGCAGTTTTTTCCCCTCTCTCTCTTTCTCTTCTGTCTTTCCTTCCCCTATCTTGAAAACGATCATTTTGCCGAACGTCGTTTTGACGAGGACGTTGCTCATGTCGTCCTTCTCCACCCCTTGCTGCAGTACTGATCCTACGGAATTCCTCTAGATTAACGTATTTCCTGGATCTTTCCCTAAGTTCGGCCATGTTCTTAGGTGGTTCCCCAATCAAGCAATCCTTAAAATCTCCATCTTGCAATCCTTGAGTGAGCAAGAGAACAGATACTCCTGATTGCAGACCTGATATCCCACTGGCCTCTTGTTGGTACCGAGCTAGGTAGTCGCGTAGAGACTCGTCGGGTCTCTGTGCAACTCCAGCTAGTGAGTGGTCTGATTTGGGCTGTGACATACTGGCCGTGTACCTGTTTATGAATGCTTGTCTAAGCTCGGCCCACGATCGGATCGAATTGGCGGGTACAGAATTGAACCATCTCAAAGGCGCCGAGCCTAGAGTCATTGAGAAAGCTCAGCACTTCATAAAATCCCCTCCTCCATAAAACATCATAGAGGATTCGTAGGCAGCTATGTGGTCCATTGGGTCAGTTGTTCCAGTGTACTGAGGAATATTCTGATGACCCATATAAGTCTGGGGGGTTTGGAAAGCCATAATCTCAAGTGTGAAAGGGTGTCCAGGATGGGGTTCCCTAGTGATATGTTCTGGGATTTAGTTTGGGTTGAGGGGTGGAGGTGGGGGAAGATTGCTCGGATTACCATAGGCCGCGTAAGGGCCTTGCTCGGTAATCCTTGCCATGCTCTGCTGTTGAAGAGTAGCAATGGCCTGGTTTTGCTTTTCAATTAAAGAAGTCTGAGTCCTCAAGATCTCCATGATCTACTCCTCTCTCCTTCGTGCCGAAGAAGTAGTCAAGTAAGATCTGCCTTCCGTTTCAGAACGCTGACCACCTTGAAGAGTTCCAAAACGACCTCTAGTCAAATGAGGTACCTCCCTATTGGACCTGTCAGCCCTGGAGTGATCACGCCGATCAGCCCGTTCAACTCGCCGATCCTCATCAGTTCGTGAGCCAGCAGCAGCCCGACGAGACTGATGTCCAGAATCAGCTATGTCACGCCATTCTAAAACGTGGCCATCGGGGACGGTATGAGGGTTAGACTGCCCTCCGCCGCCCTCAACGAGAACTTGGCCAGCTGGAGGAACCATGGCTTGTGCCTAATCCGCCGTTGGAACTGTCGGAATTGTCTAAACGTCAGCCTGATTACCTCCAGTTGGTGCTCCCGGAGCAATTCTATCCCTCACGTTTCTCCCGGTCTTGGGTGGCCTCCCACGGAGGTGACGGCGGAGATCTTCTTGATTACCATCATTATTGTCGTTTGCCATGAGATCAGTGGGTGGGAATACTGGTTATTCGTTCCCCACAGACGGCGCCAATGTAGTGCCCTTGAACACTATGTCCTTAACCCTATAAGTGCTCAAGAATATGGAACCAGGAGCCCAATTGAGGATCAAGTGTTAATATGTGACTTTGTGGTGTTTCTGCAGTTCCAGTTGGGAAAAGCAGGGTCTCCCCAGTCAACAAGTGTGTGAAGAGTGTCAACTTAGGGATGAGAGTACGTACCTGAAACCCTAGCTGTGATGAGCTATTTATAGGGTTTGGAGGAGGCTGATATGGGCCGCTTGGGCCCTGTATCAGAGTTGTGCTGAACCAGGATTCTGTGAGATAATATCGGATAATTATGCTTAGAATCAGGTTAGGATCAACTGAAGATCTCATGTCTAGGGTGTTAGCGAGAATCTAGGAGAGATTCGCGGAAGGGATAAGAAGTCTGAATGAGACTGGGTCTATCCACAAGCCGACGGTATGTCTCGGCCCTAGAGTCCCGAGCCTGATGGGTGGAGGACCGACTGTGAGGCTCGGCCCCATCAAGTCCGAGCCTGGTCCTTCAGTATGCTCGGAGCCTATGAGCCCGAGCGAGGGACGTGCATGTTTAGTAATCCGAGGGAAGTGCCCCTATGAAAATCCTTTTAGTAGGTCGTATATCTCTGTAAGGTCGACATACCCTACAGTAAAAATACTATTTACTAAAACCTCCTACAAGCTATGTAACAGCCCAGTCCCAGCCAGCCGTACGGTACTGGGCACAGGGGCCCAGTGCACCGCCACGTGGATATCGTCCGCTTTGGGCATCCTTCACCCTCACAGTTTTTCTCTTGGTCTCACACTAATAGTGAGCCCCAAAACGCGTCCACGTGAGGTAAGGTATCCACACCCTATACAAGGCATGCTTCGTTCTCCTTACTAGCCGATGTGGGACTAAGGCTTCACCTTACATCCACCCCCCTGGAGGCCCAACGTCCCCGTTGGCACACCAACCCGGCCCTGGCTCTTATACCAATGTAACAGCCCAGTCCCAGCCAGCCAAACGGTACTGGGTACTGGGGCCCAGTGCACCGCCACGTGGATATTGTTCGCTTTGGGAATCCTTCACCCTCATGGTTTTGCTCTTGGTCTCATACTAATAGTGAGCCCCAAAACGCGTCCACGTGAGGTAAGGTATCCACACCCTATATAAGGCATGCTTCGTTCTCCTTACCACCCGATGTGGGACTAAGGCTACACCATTTTTGGAAATTACCTTTGAACAAAAAATTTAACGCGTTTGTTTGCGTATATATATATATATCTATATATATATGAAACGTTTTTCCTGAATTGTTTTAAGAAAATTTTTAAACTAAATTCTGGGAATATGAATAAAAGTGTATATATATATAACTATTAATTGCATCTTACGTATGTATGCATGTATGTTCATATAAGTATATGTAAAGTTTTGTTTTCCTTGTTCTGTTTTGAAAAGGGATTTCTCGAAACTCTGCAATGTTGGCTTTCCCCATGATATCCACGGAGGCCCATAGAATAAACCAAATCGACCAATTTAGTAAATTGCAAAACCAAAGAACTAGAAAGACCTTTTGTTTTAAAACCGAATAGAGTAACTTGTCCGAGAACCTAGTCGTACTGTAATTAGAATTGTGCTTTGCTACCCCGAGAGTATGCTAGGTTAGCACGGACCAGTTAGTACATTAAAGATGATAGCAAACTGAAACCTAAGTCGAATAATAAACTAACCTATAAGTAGCACATCCTAGAACTCTCCTATTTTCCAAGAGTTGAAAAAGGCCTGGACGGTTAGTAGATTTCCAAGCCTGTAATGTCAGAGTCGCTTGTAAGCAATAGTTGTCAACACTAATTAAGACCAGAGGACCCAACAAAAGATCATGGAGTTCTAGGCCTTACCATTTAGCTGGTAGGTCACTAAGGAGCTGGAACAACTCCCATAGTTGTAGACCACCAAGATTAGAAGATGTTTTAAAGGAAGAAACATAACCCATAGCAAAGGAGTATCAGGAAGCTCCTGACTGATTTCTATGCAAGTCTTGGGAAGAAAAACCCTTAGTTGAGAAAAATAGCCGGTGAGGACATTAGAAATTTCCGAAAACTTAAGAAGGTGCAATACCTATTAGAGTAAATCGAAAGGACAAAGACCTGTTGGATAGAACCAGCTTAGGGTACCAAACGATGCCTTTCCTTGAAAATCCCCAGTTATCTTTGTTGTCAGAAGGACCAGTGAGGACCTAAATACCTTATAGTCAGTGACATTCTCCACAGACCCATAGAGTACCTTCCTTTCCAATAGAGGAGAACCCTAGGCTAGAAATTGAAAGGGTTAGCAAAAGCCTAAGTGGGGGAGCACACCGGGGATAGAATCTAAGATTCGTAGAGAATTCTGAGAAACAAAAAGTTTTAATTATTATGATTACTATTATGGAAACCTAAACGAGTTTTGAAAACTTTAAGTATTTTGTTGATTTTAAAAGGTTTTGATTAATACCATTTTGACGAACCCACTTTATTCTTACTTGTCTTTTTAAAAGGTGAATTTCGGGGACGAAATTCATTTAAGTGGGGGAGAATTGTAACAATGGGATTTTTTATTAATTTAATAATTATATTAATGTATGTTTGATTTATGTGGAAGCGAAGTGTAACACCCCGCAAATTCCTCGTATTAACTCAAAATACTAAAGAGATTTATTTTTGATAAAAGAGTTTTGAAAGAGTATTTCTTAAATGCATGTGTTGAGTGATTTTAAGGAAATGGTAAATTTTCCAACAAGAAATTATTTTATGAAAAGGTGTTTTGATTTCTAAAAATATGTGTTTAATATTTTAGTGTCATTATCATTTTTATACATGAATGATTTATTTCCTAAGTGTGTGCATGTGTATGTATATACGGTTTTGCATGAATGTATGCTTAGAATTATGTGAAAATTTAATTAGTGGAAAATATATGATGATGTATGCATGAATGTATGTGTTAGTATGATATGTGTGTTTGTAACGTGTAAGTGTGTGTGCATGAATATGTGAATATATGTGGGTGTGCCGTATGAGTGTGTATGTGTAGAAGAAACCTAGACTTTTCCTTAAGTGTGGAGAGCAAGTAACCAAGTCCTAACTAAGTCTTAACCAAACCCTAACCAAATAGTAAAAACCCTAATGGAGTGACAAAAAGGTCTTGCCCCCTAAGTGACCCTAAACACCCTAATGTTCCCTATATGTTCCCTTAAGAGATGCTAACCTCCACCCATGCAAAAATAGAGAAGGCCAAATTTACCCCTCCCTCTAGAAGCTTATGGCCGAAATTCACCAAGGGCAAAATAGGAAACCATGAGTTGCTTATTTAAGTCTTGGCCTTAGGTGCATTACCATTCATTTCTCACCTCATTTCTTCATTTCCTTCGTCCCAAACACCACCCAAAACACAAGTCTAAGAGCCTCTCAAACTCTTAGACTAAGAAATAGAAAATAGAGGAAGAGAGAAAGAAGAAGAGGAACCGTGAGGTAGAAGAAGGAAGGAGGAGAGGAGATCAACCTTAAACCTAGGAGTTGTAACACCCCAAAATTTTAATCCCCGATTAATGAAATGTTAATTATAATTTAATTATAATTAATTATTTCCATATTAATCCTTGATTAAAATATGTGTTCATATAGTTGGTATATGAGTGTGAAATTATTTAATAAATATAATAAATGCCTAAAATGAGTATTTTGCATATTAGTCCCTGGGTTGGGACCTAGAAGCAATTATAGGAAAGGTTTTGGAGGGAAATTAAATAAAATAATTATTTTTCAAAAATTGGGAAAAATACTCGAGTATTTTCTGAAAAACTCGAGTATTCTGGGTCAAACTGCACGAGTTAGTGCGTTTGATGAGTCACCATGAACGATTCCCTTCTCCTGCCACGATATTGTCTCCTTGCCAACACCATGGGTGGCGTGTCGACATGCATGAGCTCCCTCTATCTCTATTTAAACCCATCAACACTGTGAAGTTAGGAATTTTGCTCAATCTTTCTCTTGTTGACAAAGCTAGGGTTTCGAATTTGCCCTCTTCGATTCTCTTTCAATTCTGAGTGTTAAGGCTTGAGTGATACACGAATACAAAGCTCACATCACGAGCTTTGTATAGACATAAAGATTGTGAGCTGAGAGTGAGTGTGTTGTTAGAATCGAAGCTGAGAAGTTGAGGCTGAGTTGCAGTCATCAGTTCTGGGAGCTTACTTTGATCTTGATTTCTGGTAAGCTCATGAATCCCTGAGTCTCAAATTCGATTTCCTTCGTTAGATTATGTTTCATAGAGTCTAGAAAACCTAATTTCCCCAATTTTATTCTCTGTTTCATGTGTGAACCAATTCCACTTTGGTGTTGCACTCAAAATGCTCTGCATGTGGTGCTTGAAGTTGGTCTGAGAGTTGTGGAGCTTTTCTTTGGGGATTTCTTGTTTGATTCACATCTGAGAGGTAAGGGGAAGTAATTATATTCACTAGATAGAGATTAAATTCCATGATTTGTGTTAGAGAGCCACCAAGAGTCTCTAAGGGATTAGATTGAATAGGGTCTTTGGTTTGGAGACCAAGCTTTGCTCTAAAACTGTGTTGAGCAAGTTCTATATCATGCATGCAAGCTTAAATGAACTTTGTTTCATGAGTATTGTGCTTATTGTGTAAATTGAAGTATTGAGTTGTTAAAATGTGTTTTTATGCATGATTTATTGATTCTCTGTCAAATTGGTGATTTGATATGAAATGAGTATGGTAACATGTTCAATATATGGTATATGAACTATTGTGATCACTGGTTTGGGTTAAAAATGTTTAGAAATTGAAATGGTATGTAAAAACCAAGTTTCAGTCTGTTCTGTCTGCAAACACTCGAGTATATGGCTTAACACTCGAGTATTTCGTGATGCACCAGTGTGAAAATTGACGCACCAACTTGAGAACCAGGCTAAGCACTCGAGTATTTCAGAGGCAACAAGAGTAAAAATTAATGAACAACTCGAGTAATATGTGAACTACTCGAGTATTCTGGGTAATGGACTACTCGAGTATCTCATGAATTACTCGAGTATATTTTTGAAGATCTGAAAACTTGAATCTCTAAACAGACATGAACGACTCGAGTATAATCATGAACTTCTCGAGTAAAATCTGGAAAATGATAAACTACTCGAGTATTAGGGAAAACACTCGAGTATTTTTAGTCAGATACTTAAAAATACCATTTTCAATTCTAAGTCATTTTGTAACACTTAAAGGACGATAAACCAAGTGATCCTGGACTTAAAGGAAATTGATTGACGTTACGATATTTTCATTTGAATAACGATACATTGCTCGGGAGGCACGTAATGTATTAATAAAAGGATAAAACATCAATCAATTCCCTTTAAGTAAAGTAATGCATTCATTCTGGAGCTGGGATGGTGGGACGTATATCATGTTTTTGGTAAACATGTGGAGGGCCTCTGGGAGTGCCAATACGCTTGCTTGATGACACGTCGTTGACGTGGTCGGCTAAGTGGATGTCGATATGGTTATACCGTTTGGATGACGGTCCGTTTAGATGACGGGATATGCTCGGGTGGCATGGATACCAAGCTTGACGTGTACATTCTAGGTGAATGTACGAATTGTTGTATACCTAGGAATACAACGCACTGTTGAGTGCTGGGTTGTCAGGGATGGACGTCAGAGAGTGACATAGTATGATGGAGATAGGCTTGAGAGCTAAAGTCATGCATCATGCCACTCATTCAAATCAATTGTGATAAATGAAATAAGTGTGAGCATCCTAAGTGCATTAATTAACTGCTAAGTGTTATATGTGATTGTTGTTAATTGATACATATTTACATACTCATATTGCACAATTTATTCTCTGTTGATTATGTGTATAGAATTGCTTATCCCTATGCCCTTGTAGGTGATGTCTCGTTACATTGCTTGCATCGAGATCCGGCCACTTCCTAGTGGCACATGGATCTATGAGGACCATCGCGCGGTGTTCGAGGGAGAGGTAGAGGTCACCTTCTATCACCCGAACCCGTTGATCCGATTCCATCCTCGTAGATTTAGGATTCCCATCATATACACTATGCATGTACCCTCGTTTTACACTTACCATGGACCACCTCCCACGCGACCAGCTTGCTCCTATCACAGTTTCCGTTTTCGACCTACCCGCTCTCACCCTTTTACCTCGAGAGTCGTCCGTGAGGGGACTCCCCCTTCTGATCCGAGGAGCCCAGTCAGGGTTTCACCATCACCTGACCCGGTACCCAGTGGTAGGGTACACTCTCCCTTGGATGAGATCGAGGAGGACCCGGTGGAGGACGAGAGTGGGAGCGAGCCTGTCGTGCATTCTACTGGGAGTGATTGGAGGGACGATGATCCCTAGGTTTGTGCATAGGGTATGTGATGAGGATTAGGGGATCCGATGTGTGGAGGATGTGGAGGAGATCTTGCTGCTACTGCTGTGTTGATGATGATGCTACTACCTTACTACTTTTGTTTCTTGGAGACTGCTGTTATCACTACTACTACATCTGATGCTGCTGGATCTATGTGACCACCCTTAGAGTTTTATTTTTATTATGTATATATGTTGTAGATATACTTTTGGGGTTCTCTAGGGATTTGGTCATGTTATTATGTAGATCTGTTTATGGACTTGTAATTTGGGATCTTGGAAGCTTTGATATGGGGCTATGTACTTATGACTCTTATTATATATATATATATACCTATGTTCATCTTACTAGTAATTGCATAGTCCGATAATTCCGCTTACTCTGATTTAATCTATTTGAGGGCTCGGCGGTGAAAACTATTCGATGGTATCAGTTTTATCAAATAAAGCAAGGGTAGCTTCAGTTATTTTCTATAATATGAAATACGGTTCCAAAAGATGAATGCTACCCAACTTTCGAAAAGGTTTCAGAAATTGCCGAATTCAATATAACTGTTTTGGTAATACCTTAGGGTTTATTCTCCAAGAATTCCAAGTGTTGATTTGTGCACCCGCTTTTAAACGGAAATTTTATTTCCATATTTTCTTAATCCTCACAAGTCCATATATTATCCAATATAAAAGCTTAATTACTATATTATATTTGGGTAATCCGGAAGGGTGTCACACTGAGTGGTATCAGAGCAAAAGTCGGAAAGTGCAGTAGTGGAAGTAGTTTCAGAAAGGTAGCCATCAACATCAAGCAGGTATCTCCAGGGCATTTACACTATTTGAATGTTATCATTTTGTTTGTTGAGCTTTAGATACGCTTGATTTGTTTGTATCTTGTCTCTTTTGAGTACAAGACACAATTGATTGTTGATTTAAGAGTTTAAAATATAGCCCTAGTATAGGTGGTGTAATTGAAGTTTCTGTAGTTCAACATATGTTACCATAAGCCCATAGCGCAGGTCTAATATGGCAACTAGAAACCAAAATCACACCAACGCGATGTTAGAACGAATCACCACAGTGTTGGAGGCTATGCAACGACAATCTCAACAACCATCTCAACCGGTTAACCCGCCTCATTAGTGTAATGTGGGTAACGCTGAGGCGAAGACTTTGGCTGATTTTAGGAGCTGTAATCCACCAAAGTTCGAAGGAGGATTTAAAATGGAAGAGGCCAATAAGTGGATTCACACCATGGATAAGATTCTGAGAACATTGGAGTGTTCTGATGCTCAAAAGGTGGCGTATGCAACCTACATGTTAGAGGATGAAGCTGAGAATTGGTGGAATCACACGATGCAGCTTCTGCAATATGAAGGAAGGGAGGTAAGTTGGGGAGTATTCATGGAGAAGTTTCTCCAAAAGTATTTCCCTGAAGATCTAAGGAGGAAGAAGGAGGTGGAATTCTTGCAGCTGAAGCAAGGAAATATGAGTGTGGGTGCGTATGCAGCCAAGTTTGAGGAGCTGATGAAATACTCTCCATACTATCAGAACAATCCAGATGAGAGGAGCAAATGCATAAAGTTTGAAGGAGGCTTGAGGCCAAAGTTGAAATCGATTTTCAGCTACCAGCAGATTCAAAGCTTTCCTGCACTAGTGGACATGTGTAGGATGTATGAAGACGATACCAAGGCTGAGGAGATGCAAGTCTCAGAGAAGAAGGACAATCAGAGCTATGGACCCCAGAGGCGTAAAGGTTTCAATAACAGAGGCAAAGGTCCGTATGATCGCCGAGGGAAAGGCAAAGGGAAAACTGGTAGTTCGGAAGGAAGGAATTATCGGAGCGAGGCTCCATTTTGCGATAAGTGCAAGCGCAATCACTCTGGCCGTGTGTGTTGGGGGACAAGTGGTTGCTTTAACTGTGGAAAGCCGGGACATTTTGCAAGGGACTGCAAGGAACCGGCCAAAGCCAACTCAAGAGGAACTGCAGAAAGACCTATGGCTCAAGGAAGGGTTTTCACCCTTAGTGGTGTGGAAGCAAACCGATCTTTTGATCTGGTGCAAGGTAAATACTTGCTTAATGGTCAGTTTTGTCATGTTTTGTTTGATTCTGGTGCAACGCATTCATTCGTTTCGTATGAATGTGTAAACCGGTTAGGCTTGATGATATCTGAAATGCCTTATACTCTCAAAGTAGAAACCCCTACTAATGCTCCAGTAGTAGTTTCTAGAGCATGTCTTAACTGTTGTATAGAAGTGTTAGGACAAACCTCTAAAGTAGATTTGATCTGCTTACCCTTGGCACAATTAGATGTGATCTTGGGAATGAACTGGTTAAGTCAAAACCAAGTAATCAATGATTGTGATAGAAAAGTAGTGACCTATAGAAATTCAAAACCCTCCGGCTACATGTGCCTGTTCAACTCTGAGGTGGAGGAGAATGGTCCAAGGATGGAAGAGATCCCTATTGTCAGAGACTTTCCGGAAATTTTTGCTGATGAGATCCCTGGGTTGCCACCAAGAAGAGAGATTGAATTTGGTATTGATCTAGTTTCGGGAGCTGGTCCCATTTCTATCGCTCCCTATAGAATGGCACCACCGGAAATGGCAGAAATGAAGAAGCAGATTGAGGAGCTACTACAGAAGCAGATGATTCGACCAAGTGTGTCACCTTGGGGTGCTCCGGTTTTGTTTGTCAAGAAGCAAGATGGTAGTATGAGGATGTGCATCGACTACCGGCAGCTGAATAAGGTCACCATCAAGCACAAGTATCCATTGCCGAGGATAGATGACCTTCTGGATCAAGTTCGTGGAGCTTCGGTATTTTCCAAGATTGATTTGAGGTCGGGGTACCATCAAATCAGGATAAGAGAAGAGGATATCTCTAAGACTGCATTTCGATCCCGATACGGGCATTATGAGTATGTCGTGATGCCGTTCGGATTAACTAATGCACCAGCTATCTTTATGGACTACATGAATCGAATCTTTAGACCTTATTTAGATTCATTCGTGGTTGTGTTCATAGATGATATCCTTATCTATTCCAAGAACCCGGAGGAGCATGCTGAACACTTGAGGATGGTGTTCAGTATCCTAAAGGAGAAGCAATTGTATGCCAAACTTACAAAATGTGAGTTCTGGCTAAAGGAGGTTAAGTTCTTGGGGCATGTGATTTCAGACAAAGGGATAGCCGTTGATCCGATGAAAGTGAGTTCAGTTTTGCAATGGGAGCAACCAAAGTCGGTCACGGAGGTGAGAAGTTTTCTTGGCTTGGCTGGGTCCTATAGAAGGTTTATAGAAGGTTTCTCGAACATCGCACTGCCTTTGACGAAGTTGACTCGGAAAGATCAACCATTCCTTTGGGATGAGAAGTGTGAAAGGAGTTTTCGGGAACTGAAGGAAAGGTTGACATCGTCTCCGGTATTGATTCTGCCCGATACACAGAAGAGCTTTGATGTGTACTGTGACGCGTCGAAACAAGGCCTTGGGTGCGTTTTGATGCAAGAAGGGCAAGTCGTCGCCTATGCCTCGAGACAGCTAAAAGTTCATGAAATGAACTATCCAACTCATGATTTGGAGCTGGCAGCTGTGGTATTTGCATTAAAGATCTGGAGGCACTATCTCTATGGCACTACGTTCCGAGTGTTCAGTGACCATAAGAGTTTAAAGTACCTCTTTGATCAAAAGGAGTTGAATATGAGGCAGCGTCGATGGATGGAGTTTTTGAAAGATTATGAGTTCGAGCTCCATTACCATCCGGGGAAGGCCAATGTTGTGGCAGATGCATTGAGTAGAAAGGCAATGCACATCAGTACAATGATGGTCAGAGAAGCTGCACTGATAGAGGAATTCCGGGATTTGAGTCTAAGTAGGGCAATTATTTAAGATAGACTTGTAACGTTCGTATCGTCTATTTAGTACGAGGTGCGCATAAGTCAAGAAGCGGAACGACCGACTTGTGGGGAAGGACTCGCAACGATTTCAGATGCTGGAATGTGAGGTGAGAGATGTAATAGGCCTAAGTCATCGTGACGTGTAGGCTCGGTTCTAAACTGAGTACACCGAGTCTGATTCGAGTGTTTGTCATAGGTTATGTGCTGCATGATTGCATGTGACATATATGTGCTAGATGTTTATCTGTTTATATACATATGTTGCATGATTGATTTTATTATGTACTGGATTCTTCTGTGAATTATTCTGTGGAATATATCTGGTCTGTTGGGAAAAGCTGAATGTGAATATATGAAAAAGAAATAAGACATGAAACAAAAGAAAGGATTGAGAAAGAGATAAAACGTAACGCGAATAAGATTGTGAAAGAAATAAGTCGCGAGATGAATGAATTGTAAAAGTAAGAAAACGTGATTGAAAGAAAGGAGAATGGTAACAAAGCTTGTATAAGTAATGGAATACCAAGAGTTGTGATTGGAGAAGAGTAATGTTGTTATGGAAGTGAGATGTGGTTTGAGTGGAGAAGTGATTCCTCATTCATGTTTTTGAAAGAAGCCTAGTGTTGAGTTGAGCTTGCTCCTCCATTAGCACTCATCCAAAAATGTGATTTTTTTTAAAAAGGTTTTGAAAAGAGATTTTTGAAAAGCTTTTGTGAAAATAATATTTTTGTGAAAGTTTTTGGAAGCATTATTTTTTTTAAAAGTTTTGTGAAAGGATTTATGAAAAGAGGTTTCTGAAAATGTTTTGTGAAGCAAAAGTTTTGTGAAATCATGTTTTCGAAAAAGTGTTGCGAAAAGATATTTTGAGAAAGACGAGGAAAAGATGCTGATGATGTTGATGAGAAACAAGCTGAGAATGAGTTTATGAGAATCATGATAGTGAGTTGAAAGTGATTTGAGGCATGAGGCCATTGAGATTTAGGGGGAAAGGATTGCGTTTAGCGGTCGGGCTTCGTTGAAGGGATGCACCAAGGACGAGCCGACTGTTAGGATTAAGCCACTAACTAAAACTCTAAAACTTTAAAAGATTTAAAAGACATTTACAAACGCGGTGAGGTATGAGTGTCGTATCGAAGTAGTGGAGAGGAAGGAACCATAGGTATCTGCGGATACTTAGGAGGAGATTGCATGAGGGGAGGACGATGACGGTGAAACGTCCAGAAGTCTAGAGTATATTTCTAGGAGGAACGAATCCCACATGTGGTGTACTAACGTGGTAGGGACTGGGTCTAATACCGTGGTAAGTTCCGCATCACGAACTAGAAATTATACTGTCGCCCCCTTGATTGCAAATCGAGAACAGTGAGAGGGATTGGAACGGGGCATTTGTGATTTCCGCTGAGAGCGTGCCTTGATATGTATGTGAATTGATATGATATGATTTGAGGCTGGGCCTCCTGGTCTGGGACCATTTGTTTGTGTGACAGCTGTCGTGCCCGCGTGGTAAAGGTCCTGTACTCCTGTTTGCTTCCGACTAGGTTGGGTGGATGATCGAGGAGATGTAGACATGTGTGAGAGTTCAATGATGTTTCCCCCTCATCATTGAGCGAACCGTTTGATAAGACTTAATAACGATAAAAGAGTACAAGAAAGAAAATATAAAGAATTTATGAGAAAATGAGAAAAATTCAAAGAAAGAAAGTATAAGTGTTTGTAGAAAGGATTGAGAAAGATGATGATACTTGAATACTCGAGGGCTTGTGATGCCAAGTGCAGTGATGTATACTGTGATGAGTTATGATTTTGATATGTTTGATATATTATGATATGCTTTGTTTATAAGTGTTTCCTATGTGCTTACATGAATATAGTTGTCATATGCATCGCATGAGTAACTGTAGTGCATGAGAAATTAGTAGATTATATGTCTTTATTATATGCCTCTAGTCAATACTTTACTATCCTGTCATGTTGTACTTCTGGAATGCTGACCATCTCTCCTATCATGTTGTCGTATCGGGTTATTCCGATATTGCAACGGGTAGATGGTCGACCTTGCAGTAAACTTGTACGTCACCTCGATGAGGCTGCTGCAGTAGACTTCAGTTAGGAAGATTAGAGGTCAAAACTGGCAGTAGGTAATCCCTTGAGCACTGTATCCCTTTGCAACTACTTGGTTACATTGTCTTATCATTCTGAACCCCGCTTGGAATTTTAATGAGAATGGTTTTAAGAAACAAGATTTGAAAATGTTTTTCTTAAAAGAGATTTATGAAGCCAAGTTACAAAGTGCGATGTTAAGTAACATCTCGGTTTGGGACTTGACTTGTGATATGTGACATGAGAACATAATTTTATTTCAATTAAGTTACTGAAATGTTTTTGAACATAAAGGTTCTCATGCCCATGTCACCATGTAAAAAAAAAATTTCCCAAATTTTTACTACAAAATGGTTAAAGAGGTGATGTTTTCAAGTTGCCGAAATCGGGGTGTTACACCCGGCGCCTACAGGGCGGTTTGGCCTGATGGGTAATTGGCCTGGCAGGTAATTGGCCCTAACAGGTAATTGGAACACCTAGCCGGGTACCTAGTGTTCCGGGCCCCACTGATCAGTTTCCTCTTTAGTTACCTTTACCATCTTCAATTATAAACAGTCAAAACCATTAATTATAATCATAATCACCATTCTATCAATAATCACAAATATGCATAATTATAATCCATTCCAAATCCAATAAATACATAAAAATTGCCATTTCCAAATAATCACACATATATTCACAAATAAGCAATTATCATCAATAATCATAACCATTCAATTATAAATTCATATTCAATATTTAATTCCACATACCCATTTTCTAAGTCTTTTGTCTAAGTCCATTTCATGCATTACTTTTCTAGCACTAACAATGCCCTAACTCATTACCTAGGGTTTTCTCCTTAACTCTCCTAACCACATAACTCCTAGCAAAGTCATTATAACTATAGGGATACGCATTCCTAAATCAAACCAACACCCACCCCCTTACCTCAAATGTAGTGAGATAAAAGTGCCTTCTTCCTTTGCCCTAGCCTAGAACCTTGGAACCTTGAACCTCCTTAGCCTAGCTTGCCACCTCAAGAGAGCCAAAATCCAGTGGTGGTAGACAACCCTATTGTGAGTGTTGTACTTGGGTAGAGATTTATCCTTGTCTTCATCTTGATTATTTTGCATGAGGGTAATGGTTCTCCATATTGAAAAGTTGATAAATCACTAAAAACCTAGGTAAAGAGAGAGGCGTGAATGGAGGAGGGAAATAGGGAGGGTTTCTAACTCATTTTCTTGCCACATAGATGATGATTCAAAGCTTGATCAAGGATTAATGGAGTTAAATGGTGCTTGAGATTTGGATGCCCTAGGAGTGAAAAATATGAAGATATTGTTGTTTTGATGATTGTTGTGTTCTGATGTTGGTATGTTGGTGTTTTTGTGCTGCATGGTTTTTGGTTTGTGTGGCCATGGTTTGTGGCTTCCCTTGGAAGCCACGAATGAGTGGTCCACACGCCTTTATTTTTTTACAACTCTGACAATTTTCGCTCGGGCGAGCCCTTTCTCGCTGAAGCGAGTTTTACTCAGTGGATTTGGGTTTGGCACGAATCGATTTTCGCTCGAGCCAGCAGAGATTCGTTGGAGCGAACCGGGTTTTCGCTGGAGCGAGCCAGTTTTCGCTGGAGCGAAAACTACTCAGGGAATCAAGGTCTACATTTCACTATTTCGCTTGAGCGAAAGACCAAAAGTCTGCACTTTTCAACTTCACACTTCAATAACTTCTTTTCTACCCTTTGGATCGTGCTCAAACTTTGAAACAATATACCACATATATTCTACTTCATATCCAACGATGGAATTCTTGATTCAATCTATGGAACTTACATTTAAAATTCCCTAAAGCTCTAAGAGTCTAATTCCCTAAATACCCTCTACATTCTATTTTTTACTTAAACTCTACATTTCTTCATCTAAGGCTCAATCTAAGAACTAATTACACTTGGAAATAGAATTTAGGATGTTACATGAAAAGGTCTCGGCCTTAGTGGTTAACATTTTAGGTGAATGCTAAGAAGCTTGAAGATCAGAGTGTCGCAGCGGAAGAGTTGAAAGAAGGAAACTCTAATTCATGCTATGTTTATTGTAAATGAATTATGTAACATCCCAAATTTAATTCCAAGTATAATCTATGTTGGGATGGTCTTTGTAGGGTTAACCAATAATAAATCCTACCGCTACAGGATGAGCATGAGCTCTCTAGTACAGGATAAGGGTGAATAACTCATCCTTCTTATCCTCTAAGAGCCACGTCAGCCCTACTAGGCCGAACAGGCCCATAAGGCACCACAACACAACTCCCCCTATAAGTATCGCCATGCTATAGGGGCTAAGGTATGTTCTCTCATCCCTACTCTCAAGAACTAAGTGTGGCTTGATCCCCTTATGACTGGGAGTACGTAGGACTAAGGTCACCCTCGTTAGCTGCAACAACCCCAAACACACATCGTGGTGTTCCTTCAATACCGGGACACTACAGTCTTAGGGTAGAAGAAATGGAGATATAAGTTAGAATTTAGCCAAAAATACATGTAGAACTAGGTTTAAAACATAGAACTTTAGGAAATTTAAAATAAAAGATTGGCAACTCTAAACACAAATTCCACCGTTGGATGTGAAGATTAGTACGTAGGGAAGCTTGCTTTAAAATTTGAGGAAGATCCAACGGGTAACGAAGAAGTTATGGCCTTTCAGAGTCTGGATACTGCAAAATTGTGCAGCTTAATCGCCTCTTAATCGCCTGTTAATCGATTAAGCTGAAATTTAATCGATTAAGAGCTGCTGCTGATGAAAAAAAATAAAAGCAAAACACACGCTCTTTCTTTCCCAAAATCGTTTCTCTCTTCCTCTCTCCCCTAGGGTTCCATTCTCCATCATCAAATCCACCAAGAACAAGTGGGATTTCTTCATTCCATCAACAAATCTCTTCCTTCTTCACTTCAAGTAAGTGTTTAATGCCATGGATTTCCTCTTTTCTCTCTCTAAATTCGTTTTCCCTTTCTCTCTCTTGTCTTCCATGGTGGTTTTCAACTCTAGGCCATGGAAGCTTCACATTTTCTTGAGTTTTGGCAAGAGGCTATGGCATAAATGCTAACTCTTCTTGTTACGGCTATTATATTAGGTTCCTCCCTCTTCCTTTGGATTCTAACTCAATTTGTGGCAAGGCTTTAAAGCTTGTAGCAAGCAAAATCACCTTATCTCCAAGTGTTTGAGGTAAGGGGGTGGGTTTTGCCTTGTTCTAGGGAGTGGGTTCTAGTTAGTATATAATGATTTGTTAGGGTTATGTGTTAGGGGAGAAAATTAGATTATAAAACCCTAGGTTATTGAATATAAAATTCTAACTAATTAAATATGTATGATGTTGAACGTAAAGACTAGGAAAAGAGAACCCCATGATATGAAAATGAATTATTTGACAATTGAAACTTGAATAGTGATTACAAAGAAGTGCAAGAGGAATTGGGTAATATGATAGTGAAGTTGACATAAAGGAATTCTATGATTATTGATTTTAATTGTAAAGCCTTGTATTAAATGATAATTCACTGCTATTGCAAATATGTGTATGTGTTATGGAATAAATTAATATAGGAAGAAAAGGGAATGGAAACGATTATATGTGATGAATGTGCGTATTTGTATCTAAATGCTAAATGAGTATAAATGTTAAGTATCGTTAATTGTGAACAAAGGTCATGGCTTATGAATTGAACTTGTGAATATCGGAAATGGAAGCAAATGACTTTGTGTAAACAAAAAGTAAAAGGTGATTTTATTATGTGGTGATAAAGCAAATATGTGAGAAGGTGAAATATGTAATTTGAAATGAAGTGTAATATGAATGTTGGACTATGAAAGAGAATACTATTTGGTATGATTGTGATAACTGAGAAAGGAAATGAATAAGGTAATTACATGAATAATTAGTTGTTGAATGTGTGTTGCTGTATTTAAATGTGTTAAAATTGATTGAACAAGAAAGTGAATAATTCTTGGCCTCTAAAATGAGGCGCCGAATATTGAGAATGTGGTATATATGTTAGCCTCTGTTTTGAGGTGACATTCCTTAACTTGTGATAAATTGTTTATGATGAGAATGATTAGGTGTTGAATGTGTGCTATTGTATTTAATTGTGTTAAGAATGTGGATATCGTATGAATGAGGAAATGTATGTGTTATAATTGTTTGTGTAAGAAGATGAAATTATGATTTGGCCTCTGATGTGAGGTAATGTGAAATGAAAATGTGATAAGTGCGTTGACCTCTGATTTAAGGTGACGATTAATGGAAAGTGATGATTAGGCTGACCTCTGTTATGAGGGGCACAAAATGAATTAAAGTAATAAAGTGTTGACCTCTGACCTGAGTGACACAAGATGAAATGAATGTTATTGAGTGTTGACCTCTGACCTGAGGGACACCGGATGAATTAAAATGAAAGTGTGTGTTGACCTCTGACCTGAGGGGCACGAAAGGAAATAAAGTATGTGAAAAGAATAAAAAGTAAAGGAAATGGATGTTGAAATGAATAATGGAAATGGATGTTGAATGGAATAATGAAAATGGAAATGTGGAATAAATAATGAGTATGGAAATAATGAAATGAGTATGGTGTGCAATATGTGAATATATTCTTATTTGCTAGTTGTGTTTAACCTAGCGGGTTGTTATGTCTAGTTAGAGACTGCTTTCTATTTCATGTGCAATGCTCACTCCCTTAACATTTTTCAGGTATGGAGATTGAGTTGGCACAGCCCCCGGCCGAGCAGGAGTACTTTCCCTTACAGGGAGAGTAGGGTGTTATGGGGTTTAGAGGATAATATGGACCTAAGCCTCTTACATTATTTTGATGTAAATGTGTTATAAATATTTTTAAGTGAGGCTTAGGATGTTTTGTTTTGATAAAGTTATAAGTTTTGGTTTTCAATACTCAAACTTAGAATTTTCCGCTGAAACTCTGAATAATTGATGCCTCTGATATATTTGGAGCCCATTGGGCCTTGATATGACATATATATAATGTGAAGCCCTGCTGGCTACTGGTTGTTTACTTGAAATTGTTTATCACAGGTTGAACTTTTGAATTAGTCCGAAAAACAAACAAAACTCCGTCCGTTTGACAGGTGATTTTTATTAAATTAAAATGAAATTTCAAATTCACATTTTTAATAGCGGGGTTTTAAGGGTAAAAATCTTAGGTGTTACATTTAAGGTATCAGAGCAGTTTCTCCTCGGCCATGGAGTTGTACAAACTCCAAATGATTACTCACCTAGAGAGTAATTGATGCTCATAGCAATAGTTTAAGATTATAATAGGATAATTATAGTACTATGTATCTACTTAGTATTTGAGTCTTACTGGTTTGTTCTGGTAACTAACGTTTGACAAGTCCATGCTTAATGCTTTTAAGTTCGACTGTTGTGGAGTTAGTTGCGCTTCGGTTAGCTAAATAGTGAGTTGGTAAGATTCTGGTATATAATTGTTAAAAAAAACATGTTGGATATCTGCCCTTCCAAATTCGGTCTTGTTCTTATAGATAACATATGAAAGACCTTATAAGGAATTCTTAGGTTTGAGAATCCTAGCATCAAGTGACCAATATTGTGTGGTGATGTTGTTATTTGATGTAATGTAAGGTTAGAACTGATCACTCTAATCCTTGCATTTGTTAAATGATGACATCATTGACAGAACCTGACAGTGATGTGTTGTTGGTAGACGTGAGGTTGAGATTGATCACCTCAATTCTTGCATCTATCAATAAATGCTATCATTGTAACCTCTAAAGTGAAAATAGACAACCAAAGTAGTGTAGCTAATTGTTGAATCCTGGGATTAGTTAAGAAAACTCTACAGAAATTATTCATAACCATTATATCCACCAAACCGATCTTGAGCAACTTGACAATTGCTTCGAATCTTTTCCCGGTTCTTAGATAACCACTCATAAGAATAGCCGGTTTTGCCGAATTTGTAAAATCCCTGCGTTGAGACCAAACATCTTAATAATTGACTCAGCCAACGATAAGTTGTCGTACCCTTCACCTTTGGTAGTTGAGTAAATCTTGGAACTAATGTGGACTTCTTCCTTCCTATTCTTTTTAAATCGATTCATGGAAGAAGTTGAATGTGGAGCATTTAGTAGGAATTGTGCCTGCTCTAATCAACTAAGCATTGGGGTGCTTCTTGTTCATGAACACTTGTGTTTCTGAAAGGTTCTAAATCTTACCGGTGCTAGTCAATCCTTGTGAGGAGACAAACTCTAAGGCGTTCTACCCTACAAAAATCTTCGCATGCCATGATCCCATGGTATCTATTCTGGGAAAGATTCTAAAACTATTCCGGAATGCTAAATATTGCGAGTTTTCCCGTTCCTAGCTAATGCAACACCTGCCTTACATCTATCCGAAGGACGATCGGAAGCGGATTCACCCGATCCCACATCCTTTTAGCATAGCGGTAATTGGGTATGTCGATGCCAAGTGGGGGATCACATCCTACCCTAATTTAAATTCGGTCTAGGTAAGGGCAAATCGAAAGACTAGAGGAAGAAACCGAAGGGAAGTAAAGATAAGAGCCACAAGCCCTACCATTGGGATGGTCCTTCATTTACTAAACTTAACGGAATTTCGGGGACGAAATTCCAATAAGTGGGGGAGGATTGTAACATCCCAAATTTAATTCCAAGTATAATCTATGTTGGGATGGTCTTAGGGTAGAAAAATGGAAATATAAGTTAGAATTTAGCCAAAAATACATGTAGAACTAGGTTTAAAACATAGAACTTTAGGAAATTTAAAATAAAAGATTGGCAACTCTAAACACAAATTCCACCGTTGGATGTGAAGATTAATACGTACGGAAACTTGCTTTAAAATTTGAGGAAGATCCAACGGGTAACGAAGAAGTTATGGCCTTTCAAATTCTGGATACTGCAAAATTGTGCAGCTTAATCGCCTCTTAATCGCCTCTTAATCGATTAAGCTGAAATTTAATCGACTAAGAGCTGCTGCTGATGAAAAAAATAAAATCAAAACACACACTCTTTCTTTCCCAAATTCGTTTCTCTCTTCCTCTCTCCCCTAGGGTTCCATTCTCCATCATCAAATCCACCAAGAACAAGTGGGATTTCTTCATTCCATCAACAAATCTCTTCCTTCTTCACTTCAAGTAAGTGTTTAATGCCATGGATTTCCTCTTTTCTCTTTCTAAATTCGTTTTCCCTTTCTCTCTCTTGTCTTCCATGGTGGTTTTCAACTCTAGGCCATGGAAGCTTCACATTTTCTTGAGTTTTGGCAAGAGGCTATGGCATAAATGCTAACTCTTCTTGTTATGGCTATTATATTAGGTTCCTCCCTCTTCCTTTGGATTCTAACTCAATTTGTGGCAAGGCTTTCAAGCTTGGAGCAAGCACAATCACCTTATCTCCAAGTGTTTGAGGTAAGGGGGTGGGTTTTGCCTTGTTCTAGGGAATGGGTTCTAGTTAGTATATAATGATTTGTTAGAGTTATGTGTTAGGGGAGAAAATTAGATTATAAAACCCTAGGTTATTGAATATAAAATTCTAACTGTAGGGTTTGCCGACCTGATACGGATTTAAGCCTTTCAAAGGAGTCCTCTAAGGGCACTTCCCTCGGTTCACTTAACATGAACGTCCCTCGCTCGGACTCATGGACTCCGAGCATCCCCAAAGGACCAGGCTCGGACTTGATGGAACCGAGCCTCATCATCGGTCCTCAATCCATCAGGCTAGAGATTCTAGGCCGAGACATACCGTCGGCTAGCGGATAAGTTCAAACCCACCGAGGCTTCTTATCCCTTCCGCAAATCTCTCCTGGATTCTCGCAATAGCCTAGACATGAGATCTTCAGCTGATCCTATCCAGATTCTAAGAGCATAATCCTCCGATATTATCTCACAGAATCCTGGTTCAGCTCAACCCTGATACAGGGCCCAGACGGCCCATATCAGCCTCCTTCAAACCCTATAAATAGCTCACTACAACTAGGGTTTCAGGTACGTACTCTCATCCATAAGTTGACACTTTGCACACACACGTTGACTAGGGAGAACCTGCTTTTCCCAACTGGAACTGCAGAAATACCATAAGTCACACATTAACTCTTGATCCTCTCTAGGGCTCCTGATTCCATAGTCTTGAGCACTTAGAGGGTTAAGGACATATAGTGTTCCAGGACACTACATTTGGCGCCGTCTGTGGGGAACGAATAACCAGTATTCCCACTTCCATAGTACTCATCGCAAACAACAACGATAACCAAGAACTAGGGGATCTCCACCGTCGCCTTCGTGGGAGGCCACCTAAGAACGCAGGAAACGTTAGGGACAGAATCGCCCCAGGAAGACCTACTGGAGGCAGTCGGGGTAACACTCCACCGGTTCCTCCGGTGGATCAAACGGTCGTTCCCCCGGTTCCTCCAGTTCAGGGTGATGTTCCACCAGTTCCTCTGGTGGTTCAAGCCACTGGTCCTCCCCTCGTGGAAGGCGGCGGAAGGCGATCCAATCCCCGCACTGTTCCGGATGGCCATGTTTCAGATTGGCACGATACTGCGGACTCTGGACCACATCGATCTCGGAGGGCCCCTGCTGGATCACGAACTGGTGAGGATCGGCGAGTTGAGCGTTCCGCTCGACATGACCACTCTCGTGCCGAGCGATCCAACAGAGAAGTCCCTCAATTTACCAGGGGTCGTTTTGGAACACTTCAAGGTGGTGAACGTTCTGAAACACAAGGTAGATCTTACATGACTACTTCGTCAGCCCGTAGGAGAGAGGAATCAATCATGGAGATCTTGAGGACTCTAACTTCTTTGATTGAAAAGCAGAATCAGGCTATCGGTGCTCTTCAGCAGCAAAGCATGGCAAGAATAGCCGAGCAAGGCCCTAACGTGGCTCTCGGCAACCCTAATAACCTTCCTCCGCCCCACCCCTTAATCCGGGATTAGTTCCTGGGCGTGTTACTGGGGAACCCCATCCTGGACATCCTTTCATAGCTGAGATAATGGCATTTCAAACCCCGCAGACTTATGTGGGTCATCAGAATATCCCTCGGTATAATGGGACGACTGATCCGATGGACCACATCGCGGCTTACGAATCCTCCATGATGTTTTATGGAGGAGGGGATTTCATGAAGTGTCGAGCATTCTCAATGACTCTGGGATCGACACCTTTGAGATGGTTCAATTCCCTACCTGCCAACTTGATTCACTCATGGGCCGAGCTGAGGACAACATTTTTGAATCGATATACAGCCAGTATGTCACAACCCAAGTCGGACCATTCATTGGCTGGAGTCACACAGAGACCTGATGAGTCTCTTCGCGATTACCTAGCTCGGTATCAGCAAGAAGCTAGTGGCATATCAGGTCTGCAATCGGGAGTATCTGTCCTCTTACTCACTCAAGGATTGCGAGATGGTGATTTCAAGGATTGTCTGATCGGAGAACCACCGAGGGATATGGCCGAAGTCAGGGAAAGATCTAGAAAATTTGTTAATTTGGAGGAATTCCATAGAATCAGCACCGCGGCTCGGGGTCTGGAACAGCGCCCTCGTCAGAATGATTCCCGTCAAACTGATCATTTTCGAGAAAACAGGGGGAGGAAGGACAAGAGAGAAAGAGGAGAAAAACTGCCTCCAAAAGGCAAGTATGATTAATATACCCAGCTCACAGTCCCGAGGAGTCAAATCCTTCATGAGACTATGCATACCGAGATGCGTAACATCACTCGGCCTCCAGCTTTGAGAAAAACTGCTCAAAAGGATAGGACAAAGTACTGCGACCATCATGGCGGATGGGGGCATACCACCGATCAATGTACCCAACTGAAAGATCTGATTGAGGAAATGGTTAGGGATGGGAAGCTTCAACAATACATCGGGGAAACGATGCGGAAGCGTTCAAGAAGAAGAAGTCAGTCACCACCCAAAACCGAAGAAAAAAGGAATAAAAGCCCTACACCACCAGCAGGGGGAGCCTCCGCCTTACCATCCGAGCAGGATAAGGGTCGAGAGTCATTTCTGATCAACACCATTGCTGGTGGATTTGCGGGTGGTGGGGAAAAAAGAAGTGATCGAAAAAAGTATGTGGGACAGATCCTTTCGGTGGCTAGCCAACCGATCCAAAAGCCGAAAAAGAAGAACATTGTCATCAGTTTCAGTGACGATGACTTTGTTGATATTATTCAGGATCACGATGATCCTATGGTAGTTACAGCCAGGCTCGGTAATTACGAAGTGAAAAGGATTCTCGTCCATCAGGGGAGTTCAGTAGACATTATGTTTTTGGATCTGTTCGAGAGGCTGAAGTTGAAGAGATCTGACCTAACTCCATTTGAGGGCAGTTTGATTGGCTTTACGGGGCATTCCATTGTTCCCTTAGGCCACATTCATCTCCCAGTGACCATGGGTGAACAACCGTCTGCTCGAACCGAGATGGTAAAGTGGCTAGTTGTACAAGCACTGTCGGCATACAACGCCATCCTTGGTCGTACAGCACTCCAATCATTTGGTGCCGTTGTATCAACCGTTCACTTGGCCATGAAGTTTCCAGGGTCCGATGACCAGGTGGTAACGGTACGGTCCGAACAAGAGTTGGCTCGAAAATGTTACAATATTAGCCTGGGAAAGCTGAAGTTGGATGACGATGAGAAGATCATGAAGGAGCCACTCAACAAAGGAAGTGTGAACTTGGCAGATCTTGACGTACGGGACGAGGATGAAACTAGGCCAACCCCTCAGGGGGACTTCAAAAAGGTAATTCTGGGTCCCGATCCGTCCCATTGTGTCAAGATTGGTGTCGGCCTTGCCGAGGAATTGGAAAGAGAACTGACGGAATTGCTGGTAGAAAACAAAGACTTGTTTGCTTGGACTTCGGCAGACATGCCGGGGATCGATCCGAATTTTATCTGCCATAAGCGAAGTGTGTATCCTAGCGCCAAGCCAGTGTGTCAGAAGAAAAGGCGGGTCGGAACCGAGAAGGCACAAGCAACAGAAGAGAAGGTGTCCGAGCTACTGGAGGCGGGATTTATCAGGGAGGTGGTGTACACAGATTGGTTGGCTAATCCCGTGCTAGTCAAGAAATCCAATGGAAAATGGAGGATGTGCGTGGATTACACAGACTTGAACAAAGTCTGCCCCAAGGATCAATACTCACTTCCCTGCATAGACAAAATCGTAGATAGCTCGGCAGGGTATCAAAGGCTATCCTTCATGGATGCTTATTCAGGGTACAACCAGATTCCTATGTATCCCCCGGATCAGGAAAAGACTTCGTTCGTCACAGAAAATGCTACATATTGTTACAACGTCATGCCGTTCGGACTGAAGAACGCTGGGGCGACTTACCAGCGAATGATGAACAAGGTGTTCGGTCCGCTCATTGGGCCGAAAATGGAAGTATACATCGACGATATGATTGCAAAAAGTCTGAAGGAGGAGCACCATGCTAAGGATTTGAAGGTTATACTTGATAGAATTCGGCAGTTTGACATGAGGTTAAACCTAGAAAAATGCACTTTTTGGGGTTCATGCTCACCGAACGGGGAATTGAGGCAAACCCAGAGAAGTGCCGAGCCATACTTGAGATGAAGAGCCCTTCCGACATCAAGGGAGTACAGCAGCTAGCAGGTCGGGTAGCAGCTCTCTCCAGGTTTCTGTCTCAGTCAGCTCGGAAGGCCTTGCCATGGTACCAACTGCTGAAGAAGGAAAAAGAAAAGACGTTCGACTGGAACGAGGCATGCAAAAAGGCCTTTACTGACCTTAAGCAATACCTAGCCTCTCCTCCAATCCTATCTAGTCCGACAGCAGGAGAGGTTTTGTTCCTGTACTTATCAGTAGGGGATTCGGTGGTCAGTTCGGTTCTGGTTCGGGAAGAATCAGGCAAAGAATCTCCTGTTTACTTCGTCAGCCGAGCACTTCAAGGACCAGAGCTGAGGTATCAGAAGGTTGAAAAGTTGGCATTTTGTTTGGTTATAACGGCTAGGAGGCTGCGTCAATACTTCCAAAGCCACCATATCACGGTCAGAACTGCTCAGCCAATCCGACAGATCCTTCAGAAACCCGACCTGGCAGGCAGAATGGTGACTTGGGCTATTGAACTTTCCGAGTTCGACATTACTTTCGAACCTCGAAAAGCAATGAAGTCTCAGGTCTTAGCTGATTTTCTCACCGAGTTTACTGAGCCATTAACGAGCTCAAACATGGATTGGAGCATTTATGTCGATGGGTCAAGCAACAAGCTCGGAGCAGGGGCGGGAATAATCCTGGAGAACTCCGAGGGAGTTACCCTTGAATATTCACTGAAGTTCGGATTTCCGACTTCGAACAATCAGGCGGAGTATGAAGCTGTGATGGCTGGTCTGAGGATGGCAAAAGAAGTAGGGGCCCGAGAAGTGAAGATTTTCAGCGATTCTCAGTTGGTGGTATCGCAAGTGAAAGGTGATTATCAAGCCAAGGAACCCATCCTACAAAAATATTTGGAGAAGGTGAAGTTCCTATCTTCAGAGTTTGCCATGGTCGAATTCTGCCACATCCCGAGGGAAAGCAATGGCCGAGCGGACATTCTTTCCAAACTTGCTTCAACAAAGGGTCTTGGAAATAATAAGACATTGATTCAAGAAATGGTGCATGGACCTAGCGTTGTCCTCTCCGTTTCTATGGATCCAAGTTGGACCTCTCCGATCATAAACTTCTTGGAACAAGGAATCGTGCCGACAGATCCAGCCGAGGCCAAAAAGCTTGTCAGAAAGGCCTCCCAATTCGCTATGATCGATGGAGTTTTGTTTCGCCGTGGGATCAGCGGCCCTATGCTCAGGTGCTTAGACCCCGCCGAAGCAAAGCAGGCGCTGGAAGAAGTCCATGGAGGTATAGGAAGTCATCATGTCGGAGGGAAATCGTTGGCCAAGAAGATTCTAAGGGCGGGATACTACTGGCCGACCCTACAGCAGGACGCAATCAGTCATGTAAAGAGATGTGAAAGATGACAGTTCCACAGTGACGTCTACCAAAAGCCGGCCGAGGAACTTCATTCACTTTCATCTCCCTATCCCTTCTATCAATGGGGAATGAATTTGATTGGCCAGTTGTAACACCTAGGTTTATTTACCCTTAAATAAAAATAGCAACTTGAAAATTTCATTTTAAACTTATGAATTGATTAGGAAAAACATTTAGTTACTTTTAATCCATAAGAAAATCTCCCGTCAAACGGATGGAGTTTCGTTTTTTTTCGGACTAATCCAAAATTTAACCTGTGATAATCAATTTCAAATAAACATCTAATAGCCAGCAGGGCTTCAGATTTACATATATAAATCAGTGTACAATAATTTATCAGAGTAATAGCGGAAAAATATTAGTTTTGAGTGTCATAACCAACACATATAACTTTGTCTAACAAAACATCCTAAGCCTCATTTCAGAATATGCATATTAAATTTACATCAAAATAATATAAGAGGCTTAGGTTCATAATATACTCTAAACCCATATCACCCTACTCTCCCTGTAAGGGAAAGTACTCCTGCTCAACCGGGGGCTGTGCCAACTCAATCTCCGTACCTGAAAATGTAAGGGAGTGAGCATTGCACATAAAATAGAAGGCAGTTTCTAACTAGACATAACAACCCACTAGGTCAAGCACAATTAGCAAGTAAGCATATATTCACATATTACACACCATACTCATTTCATTATTTCCATACTCATTATTTATTTCACATTTCCATTCTTATTATTCATTTCAATGTTCATTTTCATTATTCACTTCATCATTCATTTCCTTTATTTAAATTAAGTGCCCCTCAGGTCAGAGGTCAACACATAATTCGTTATTAAATCCGGTGTCCCTCAGGTCAGAGGTCAACACTTAATTCATTATTAAATTCGGTGTCCCTCAGGTCAGAGGTCGACACTTAATTTTATTTATGTGTCCCTCAGGTCAGAGGTCGACACTTAATTTTATTTATGTGTCCCTCAGGTCAGAGGTCGACACTTAATTCATTATTAAATCCGGTGTCCCTCAGGTCAGAGGTCAACACTTAATTCATTATTAAATCCGGTGTCCCTCAAGTCAGAGGTCGACACTTAATTTTATTTATGTGTCCCTCAGGTCAGAGGTCGACACTTAATTCATTATTAAATCCGGTGTCCCTCAGGTCAGAGGTCGACACTTTATTTTATTTATGTGTCCCTCAGGTCAGAGGTCGACACTTTATTTTATTTATGTGTCCCTCATGTCAGAGGTCGACACTTTATTTTATTTATGTGTCCCTCAGGTCAGAGGTCAACACTTAATTTCATTTAAATCACCTCTTACTTTTATTTATGCATAATACGTTTACTTCCTTCTCCTATATTCACACTTCAATACATAAGCTACGACCTTGTTAGCAATTGTTATTACTTAACATTTATTCTCATTTAGCATTTAAATACAACTACACACGTACATCACACATAGTCGTTTCCGTTCCATTTTCTTTCTATGTCAAATTACTCCATAATACATACATACATTTGCAACATCAATCAATTATCATTTTATACATAACTTGACAATTAAAATCCATAGTCATAGAAATCATTTATATCATCTTCCCTACCTTATTACCAATATCTTATTGTACTTCCTTATCATCATTAACAAAGTTACATTTATCAAATCATTCGTTCTCACATTATTGAGTTTCCTTTTTCCTAGTCTTAACATCAATTCATCATGAATATTTAATTATTTTGAATTTCATATTCAATATCCTAGGGATTTATAATCTAATTTCCTCCCCTAACACATAACCCTAACAAGTATTATATACCAACTAGAACCTACTCACTAGAACAAGGCAAAGCTCACTATAATCCACTCCCTTACCTCAAACACTTGGAGATATGGAGATCTCAACTTGCCCTAAGCTTGAGCTTGCCACCTCAATAAGGAAATGATGAAATGATGGTACCCAATCCTATTTGAGAGAGCACAAGAAGAATGATCCTTATCTTTGCCTTGGTTTGAGTTGGAAGGCATGAAACATAATCCCTATATCATAAAGAGTGCAAGAATCCTAGGGTTTTAGAATAAAATCCATGAACTAAGAAGAGTTTGATTGAAAAGGAAAATACTTATGGCATGAAACTCACTTACCCAAATCAATGATGAGAAAATGAAAATCCAAAGAGAGGGAAGAAGGGTGAAATTCGTGGAAACCCAAGAAGGAAGAGGATGAGCTTCAAACAATATCCATGGTGCAAGACTTGATGGGTGTGTTTGATTTTGGGTTTGGGGTGCCCAAGATCAAGTGTTTATGGTGGATTTGTGGTGGGAGTGTGTTGGAGATGGAGAGAAAATGGGTGAAGAGATGATGTTGATGATGGAATGTGAGGAGTGAGTGGTGTTCTTGTTGTTGGGTGTTTGTTCATGCCCAAGAAAAGCAAAATCGTGTGGCCAAGAGGCCACAACTTGGCCCCCAAGTTCTAATTGGACGCACCAGATTCAATCTGGTCTGCGTCGCTCGCCTGGGCGAGCCTATTTCTCGCCTGGGCGGGTTTTGGCATCTGAACACGTGCTGCTGAAAATCAGGGACTCGCCTGGGCGAGCCTATTTCTCGCCTGGGCGAGTTTTTCACTGGATTTGAGCTCAAATGAATAGTGAACTCGCCTGGGCGAGTGGCTCATGCGCCTGGGCGAGTTTCACTTTTCAAATCTTCGATTCGCCGTAACTTTTTCGTTAACCGTCGGATCGAGTCCAAATTTTGAGACAAGCTTCCTAAGACCTTAATCTTCACATCCAACGGTGGGAATTTGGTTTGGAGCTATGGATATTTTATTCCTAATTTTCTCTTTTCGGTTGATTTCTAACATCTAAAACGCCGATCTAACTCCCGATTTCACTTATTTGACTTTGCCCAAAGCCACAATTGCCTTCTATACAACCCCTAGGACTTATAATCACCACTCACCTATCTACCAAAATTCATTAAGTCACTTTTTTCCAATTTTTCTAAGGTTTTCATTAATAATCTAATTTAAAATAAAGTTTGGGATGTTACAATTCTCCCCCACTTATTAGAATTTCGTCCCCGAAATTCCCTTCAATTCCTTCAAATGGAGAACCATCCCAACCAAGGGTTTTCTAACTACGATACATTCTGCACTAGGTTCTACTCCCCCACTTTGAATCGGCATACTACCTTGCTTAAGTACGCCACCGGACTCATGCATCCAATGAAGAATACAAATCGTGGTTTAGTTTGGTTGGACTCGAAGAAAAATGCTCTAAGAGTTTTGAGGTTTACTCCGATGACGGTCAAACATTGAAAGAATTCTAATCACAATCTACCTGGTGATCTACACTTAGGCACTATTCTAAGTCCTAAGCAATCACACTCATTGACAAGTAAACAGTTAGCACATACATAACAATCAAAATTCAAATACGCACACCAACATTTCATATCAGCACATAAATGCAACCACTAACTTGGCAATCTCTACTTGATTCTACTCCAATCCCGATCTACCTAAATCAAACCTAGAACTCATGTCTAAATCCATGCACACATTTCAAATGCAATCTAAGAAGATTTTGAAAATTTGCATGGTTTCCCATGATTTTTTTCACACATTCAAGTTATGCATGTCAAGATAAAAATTTCAATAAAACCAATCACTTGTATGGTTTCAAAGTTTAATAATTAAAATCCATACATTCAAAACATGTGTGTTTTTATGAAAATCAGAATAGCGTTCGGAAATTAATTTGTGCATTTATGCATTTATAAAACCAAAGGGGTATGCCAAAAACATGTATGAGTTCATCTATGTTTAGAAATTTTGCTTATCATGCAAGAAAGGACCTTACATATGCACCAGTCAAAAATGGCACATCAACAAATGCTGATGTGGTGGTGTGTCGATGGAGTCATTATTCTTGAAAATCGAATCCTTTCCTTGATGAAAAATATATTGATTTATTTTTCGTAAAATTCTTAGGAAAAGAGTAAATCAGGAAAATTTATTTCACACTCTAAAACTTTGATATGTTCGTGCCAAATTAATTTGGATGAAGTTCCAAAAACAAACTTTATAAAGCAAAGCATATATGTATATATAAATATATTTCTAAAAGGATTTCCTTCATCTAACTTCAAGAAATTTAGGTGAAGGTGTATATGATTTTTCAAGATTAGCAAACTCAATGAGAATGGGAGTATGTGGTTTACTAGAAAATTTATTTCAATGTTTCCCAAACAATCAAAATAGTCACATTCCCCTTTTACTTTGAGTTTGACAACAAAGCTTCATTCCGAATTGAGTAAAGTCACATAGAAGGGTTCCTATTTAATCAGCGTGTGGCTTGATTACGGAAATGAACTAGTTCACCGCCTGATTACTTTGGAATCCTTAGTTTATTAATCAACTTTTCAAAATTTTGCGATACGACTTAGCACTCAATTTAGAATGATTTTCGATCATGTTAAAACAGTGATATTCATTTTTGAATTCAATTCCAAAACTTAAAATTTCATTGGGGTTACTATCACACTTTAAAATCGAACGGTTCCTGGTTTGAAATGATTACGTTTGGGAACCAAGCAATTTGTTGATAGCAACACCACTTCATGAAGAGGTACGCGAAAGGTTTTATGCTCAAAACAGTTTTCGTCGTGCACATGTTCGGACAATAGAAATTATCATTAAAATGTACGATTCATCATGTAGGCAAGCGCAAGACAATACATAGCATCTTATTAATTCAACACAAGCATTTGTGCTAATTCTATGCACTTACTAAAATTTCAAGCATCCATTCGTCTAGACTTAGAACAACCACTATGTACTATCTTGGGGTTTCCTACGTTCATTTCTAAACACCTAAATCCTAGCAGTCTATCATGGCTATCTAGGATTCCTAACTAGCTACTTCTCTTATCTTAAGACAAGACAATACTTCCTACACTTCCGTTGCGCAATTCTGATTCTAAAATACTTACGCATACGGAAGCCTATGACAAGGACCTCTAATTCTCCTAAATTTGGGATCTCACTAAATTCCCAAAATACTCGCCGAAACTTAAGGACAGGATGATGATATCCTCCAATATGTGTATACTTGAGGTGATCAGGCTCAACCATACATCATATCGATGATAAGACCATTCTCGTCTTACTTAAGTTTGAAACGCATAGCCCATTAGTGTTAAAATGTTGAAATCTTGCTTTGTGTGTCACATTTAGAGTTGGTTTACTTGGCGCGAAACTAAAGATCACTTTCTCCCGGTGGGGTAGCAATCTAGTGCTCTTGCCCGTTGGGGTATTGCTTTCCTTAGTCTCGTCATTCATCCACTTCTAAATATGACTCATTGATTTCCACAAGATTTCAAGTTTAGCATGGTAAACTGAACATGATTTGAGTGGACTTAAAAAAGATTTTCCAATGCTTACCATGCTTTTTAAAAGAAATCGTCAGATGCTAATCGCGCTCCTCAAATCACTCAACAAACTTAAAGGAATCTAGAGTTCTCACTATGCTAGACTCAGCAACTATGCCTAATATCATACTACAACAACACCTGACTAGACCACAAAGCAGTTTAACATTTAACTACAAGTCACTCGCTTGATGAGTAACTACAGGAGTAATCAGTTACTCCCTTCGGGCCGAGGAAAAACTGCTCTGATACCATAAAATGTAACACCTAGGTTTATTTACCCTTAAATAAAAATAGCAACTTGAAAATTTCATTTTAAACTTATGAATTGATTAGGAAAAACATTTAGTTACTTTTAATCCATAAGAAAATCTCCCGTCAAACGGACGGAGTTTCGTTTGTTTTTCGGACTAATCCAAAATTTAACCTGTGATAATCAATTTCAAATAAACATCTAATAGCCAGCAGGGCTTCAGATTTACATATATAAATCAGTGTACAATAATTTATCAGAGTAATAGCGGAAAAATATTAGTTTTGAGTGTCATAACCAACACATATAACTTTGTCTAACAAAACATCCTAAGCCTCATTTCAGAATATGCATATTAAATTTACATCAAAATAATATAAGAGGCTTAGGTTCATAATATACTCTAAACCCGTATCACCCTACTCTCCCTGTAAGGGAAAGTACTCCTGCTCGGCCGGGGGCTGTGCCAACTCAATCTCCGTACCTGAAAATGTAAGGGAGTGAGCATTGCACATGAAATAGAAGGCAGTTTCTAACTAGACATAACAACCCACTAGGTCAAGCACAATTAGCAAGTAAGCATATATTCACATATTACACACCAAACTCATTTCATTATTTCCATACTCATTATTTATTTCACATTTCCATTCTTATTATTCATTTCAATGTTCATTTTCATTATTCACTTCATCATTCATTTCCTTTATTTAAATTAAGTGCCCCTCAGGTCAGAGGTCAACACATAATTCGTTATTAAATCCGGTGTCCCTCAGGTCAGAGGTCAACACTTAATTCATTATTAAATCCGGTGTCCCTCAGGTCAGAGGTCGACACTTAATTTTATTTATGTGTCCCTCAGTTCAGAGGTCGACACTTAATTTTATTTATGTGTCCCTCAGGTCAGAGGTCGACACTTAATTCATTATTAAATCCGGTGTCCCTCAGGTCAGAGGTCAACACTTAATTCATTATTAAATCCGGTGTCCCTCAGGTCAGAGGTCGACACTTAATTTTATTTATGTGTCCCTCAGGTCAGAGGTCGACACTTAATTCATTATTAAATCCGGTGTCCCTCAGGTCAGAGGTCGACACTTTATTTTATTTATGTGTCCCTCAGGTCAGAGGTCGACACTTTATTTTATTTATGTGTCCCTCATGTCAGAGGTCGACACTTTATTTTATTTATGTGTCCCTCAGGTCAGAGGTCAACACTTAATTTCATTTAAATCACCTCTTACTTTTATTTATGCATAATACGTTTACTTCCTTCTCCTATATTCACACTTCAATACATAAGCTACGACCTTGTTAGCAATTGTTATTACTTAACATTTATTCTCATTTAGCATTTAAATACAACTACACACGTACATCACACATAGTCGTTTCCGTTCCATTTTCTTTCTATGTCAAATTACTCCATAATACATACATACATTTGCAACATCAATCAATTATCATTTTATACATAACTTGACAATTAAAATCCATAGTCATAGAAATCATTTATATCATCTTCCCTACCTTATTACCAATATCTTATTGTACTTCCTTATCATCATTAACAAAGTTACATTTATCAAATCATTCGTTCTCACATTATTGAGTTTCCTTTTTCCTAGTCTTAACATCAATTCATCATGAATATTTAATTATTTTGAATTTCATATTCAATATCCTAGGGATTTATAATCTAATTTCCTCCCCTAACACATAACCCTAACAAGTATTATATACCAACTAGAACCTACTCACTAGAACAAGGCAAAGATCACTATAATCCACTCCCTTACCTCAAACACTTGGAGATATGGAGATCTCAACTTGCCCTAAGCTTGAGCTTGCCACCTCAATAAGGAAATGATGAAATGATGGTACCCAATCCTATTTGAGAGAGCACAAGAAGAATGATCCTTATCTTTGCCTTGGTTTGAGTTGGAATGCATGAAACACAATCCCTATATCATAAAGAGTGCAAGAATCCTAGGGTTTTAGAATAAAATCCATGAACTAAGAAGAGTTTGATTGAAAAGGAAAATACTTATGGCATGAAACTCACTTACCCAAATCAATGATGAGAAAATGAAAATCCAAAGAGAGGGAAGAAGGGTGAAATTCGTGGAAAAGCAAGAAGGAAGAGGATGAGCTTCAAACAATATCCATGGTGCAAGACTTGATGGGTGTGTTTGATTTTGGGTTTGGGGTGCCCAAGATCAAGTGTTTATGGTGGATTTGTGGTGGGAGTGTGTTGGAGATGGAGAGAAAATGGGTGAAGAGATGATGTTGATGATGGAATGTGAGGAGTGAGTGGTGTTCTTGTTGTTGGGTGTTTGTTCATGCCCAAGAAAAGCAAAATCGTGTGGCCAAGAGGCCACAACTTGGCCCCCAAGTTCTAATTGGACGCACCAGATTCAATCTGGTCTGTGTCGCTCGCCTGGGCGAGCCTATTTCTCGCCTGGGCGGGTTTTGGCATCTGAACACGTGCTACTGAAAATCAGGGACTCGCCTGGGCGAGCCTATTTCTCGCCTGGGCAAGTTTTTCACTGGATTTGAGCTCAAATGAATAGTGAACTCGCCTGGGCGAGTGGCTCATGCGCCTGGGCGAGTTTCACTTTTCAAATCTTCGATTCGCCGTAACTTTTTCGTTAACCGTCGGATCGAGTCCAAATTTTGAGACAAGTTTCCTAAGACCTTAATCTTCACATCCAACGGTGGGAATTTGGTTTGGAGCTATGGATCTTTTATTCCTAATTTTCTCTTTTCGGTTGATTTCTAACATCTAAAACGCCGATCTAACTCCCGATTTCGCTTATTTGACTTTGCCCAAAGCCACAATTGCCTTCTATACAACCCCTAGGACTTATAATCACCACTCACCTATCTACCAAAATTCATTAAGTCACTTTTTTCCAATTTTTCTAAGGTTTTCATTAATAATCTAATTTAAAATAAAGTTTGGGATGTTACACCAGTTCCCCACCGCACCAGGACAACTCAAATGGGTGATAGTGGCCATCGATTATTTTACCAAGTGGATCGAAGCCGAGCCACTAGCAACTATTTCCTCGGCCAAGGTTCAGAAGTTCTTTGAGAGACAGGTTATAGCTCGGTTTGGAGTGCCACAGGTCTTAGTAACTGACAATGGAACTCAATTTGCGGCAAAGGCATTCCAGGACTTGGTCAACGCTTTGAACATTGAACACTATTTTTCCTCGGTCGAGCATCCTCAGACCAATGGACAAGTAGAATCAGTGAACCGAAGTATCATTCAGGGGATCAAGAAAAGACTCAACGGTGCTAAGGGAAATTGGCTGGAAAACCTGCATGAAGTGCTTTGGTCGTACCGCACCACCATACAGACTTCAACGGAAGAAACCCCTTATCGTCTTACTTATGGTTGCGACGCTGTCATCCCGATGGAAAGGATCATCCCACCTTTCCGAGCTTTACAACAACCAAACCCCCTCAACAACACTTTACTGTGTGAGGACCTAGTTCTTTCAGAAGAAGTCAGAGATTTAGCTGCCGAACGGGAAAAACATGCCAAGCTGATGCAAGCGAAAGGGTATAATCGCTCAGTGGTACCCAGAGAATTCGAGGTAGGTGACCTCGTCCTACGAAGAGCTGACATCGGCCACAAAAATGCAAAGGATGGTAAACTGGCTCAGAATTGGGAAGGTCCATACCGAGTAGCTTCCAAAACAGGAACAGGAGCCTACAAGCTCGAAACTCTCTCGGGTGCCCTCATCAACAACACATGGAACGTGGCAAAACTTAGAGCTTATTTCAGTTAGAAATTTCTACCCACTTCAATTCTGTTTTCAATTGTTTTCGTTTTACTATTTTCCTTGCTATTATAGGATTGTTTATTTTTAATGATGGTGTACGCTCGATGGAACTCCGAGCCCATTGTACTTATTGTTAATGCTTTGAATAAATAAAAGTTCTGTTATTGAATTCATTGTTTTTATGTACTTTTCCTCATAATCGACTAGCCACCGTTTATGACGAGAACGATTATAAACAGCTCAAACAAGAGCTTATAACTCGTCAAGTACCCTAGAAAGATTCCCGATTCAAACATGATTTGTTTTAAAAATCATTTTTACATCGCGGATAGAGGAACCCACCTCGGCTAAAGTGTTGGAGTTCCGAGGTCTTAACACTTGAATTCTTAACAAAAAGTTCAAAAAGAAGCATAAAATAAAAACGGATATTATAAATATTCCAAACAAGTTATAGCAACAAGATTTCAACCCATCTATTGGGGTAGATACAAAAATAAAAAAGCAAAAGAAAAAAACTACTCAATGTCAGACAGTACTACGCTGTCAGGGTCCAATTTCTCTTCTTCTTCTTCACCTTCGGCGCCTTCGGCCTCATCTTCCTCGGATTCCCGGCAAAATGGTCAGGAAGATCATTACTGCTCATGTCAATAGGAACCCCATTCGCACCAACAATTTGACCATTCTTGGTAGCAAAGAAGGGGTCGGCGCCCCTTGTCACGAGGTTGGGGTTCAGAATGCGAAGCTGCTCGGCTGTGTTAAGGAAGGAATCTTCAACTGTGTGACTCCAGTTGTACAGATTCTCCTGGGCCGCTTTCTTATGCTTAAGAGCTTTCGCTCTCATTTTGTCCATTGAGGCTCGGAGCCCGGTAACCTCGTCCTTAGCATATTCGAGTTGCTCCTGAGCCACAGCAGCAACCTGCTCGGCTTTCTGAGCCCTCTCTATAGCTTCCCGGAGAGTTATGGCATCCTCCTCAACCTTTTTCAAGATTTCCTCCGACCGCTTCACCCTTTCCTCGGCCTCTTGAAGAGTCCTTTCGGCTGTTTCTTTAGCAGCTTCGGCTTGAGCTTTGGCGCCTTCAGATTCCTGCATTCCCTTTTGCAGTCTTTCATTCTCGGCCTCCAGAACCTGGAGTTTTTTCTCAAAGCTTTCCACTTGAAGCTGCAAGTAATCCTCCCAATCATCAGCTTCAGCTCTTTTCTTCTTCTCCTCGAGGGCCACTCCAACATAGATATCGTCACCACGCTGACCGAGGTAATGGAGAATGCTTGCACCTCGTAGGAAGCTCCTCACCAAGGCCATGCAGTTATTTTCCCAAGTGCCCGGACCCTAGGCATTAATCACTTTAGCATCTTCAGGGGGGAAGAGATTTGCGGTGAATGAATCTAACTTATTATGCCTACTCCACACAGTTTTAGCAACGGCATCCTCCGTGCCCTTAGTGACTTGAACTCCTTTGTGGGGCTTGCTCAAGTGAAACCAGTCGCCAACCAATCCTTTCCCTTTCTCCATCTGAGGTCTCTTGGAGGGACGCTCAGGGGTGCCCTGAGCACTTGGTTGCACTTCTACATGAACTGTTGGCTCAGCACTCTTGGGGGCTTGAGGTACCTCAGAAGGAATAGCACGAGGAGCAACAAGAGGACTAGCTGTTGGAGTTGATTCGGGGGTTTGGCTTCTAGCTGAGGATCCCGACTCTCCTCTCGCAGTAGCCAACAGAGCCATCCTGGCCGAAGCAGCAGCACTCTTCTTAGCTTTTGATGCTTTCTTCCCCATCTTTTCTGCAACAAGGAAATATACTTTAGACCGAGTAAAAAAAAATTGTATATACCCAGCTCGGCCTTCACGTCGGCCCGTGTCCTCTTCAGCAATATTTTCTTGGTATCAATTTGACCATTCGCCTTGAGGTATTCCCAGACTCGGTCACACAACCGTCTCTCGGCCCTGGTCAAATCGACCTTATAGTCAAATTGATACAAGGAGGCCCCTCGGTTGTAGATACCATTTGACCAACCCAAAGGGAAGCGAGGTACAACTTTGATTTCTACTTCTTCCTCAACCTGCTCCATGAACCAGCATACACCAGCCCCATTGTACTCATACCGAAAAAAGAGAGGCTTGAAAGACTTCCAAGAGTCGGTGACTTTAGCGAAGAGCGCGTGGTCCTTCCGAGCTTTCAGTGACACCCAAAGCCCTTTTGAGTTGCCAAACTTGTTCACTTGAGGGGCATATAGCCAAAAGAAAGCTCGAAGTGTGGCAACTGAACCTTCGGCATCGCAGAACTGCTGGAATGCTCGTACAAATGCCCATTCGCTCGGGTGTAGTTGACTCGGGGCTATGCCTAAATGGTTGAGTACTTCGATTTCGAAAGTCGAAAAGGGCATGCGGATTCCGACTTTTGTTATTATTTCTTCGTAGTAGAAGAATTGTCGATTTTGCGGCACTTCAAAGCAGATCCGTTCATCGATGTTCACGTGCCTTAACTCAAAATCCGACGCATTCCCATCTGCGTTCGGAGGGGTTAGGAGAGGACGATGGTGGTTCAAACTGTTACTCGTCAGCAACGAAGGCCTCGTTCCAAGCACCTCCCGATCAAAGACTTCGTCATACTGCGCATGATTTGGAGGCAAGGGATATTCTTCAAGATTGGTGTCACATCTGCGCTCCACCATATCTGAGGAAAAAGTAAAAGGCTCGGCGTTAGGATTTTTTATAGCAGATGTTTTAATTCTAAAGTTAAGGCCGAACCTTGGACTTTTTCCCCCCTCTCTCCTGGATCTCCCAAAGGCTTTTCTTCCATTGTAAAGCGCTCGGGACTAACCCTAACCTGAGCTCTACGTTCAGCAAACCTATAAGCCAACAACCACTTGCTTACTTCAGCAGGATCCGATGGGTATTCTACGGCTAACGGTTTTGTTACGGTGGATCCCTGGCTGATGGGGGGAGAGGAAGGATCAACTGCCTCATCACTATTCCCAGAATCCCCAGAATCCCCAGAAAAACCCGAATCACTATCACTAGAAGGCTCTTCTCCTAATTTCCTACAAAGTTCATGATAAATTCTCCTCAAGTCCCTCCAACCTCTCATGATTCAGAAATCCAAACCCTTAAACACTATCTACCCAGAACTAAAATCCCAAAATCCCTGCAAAAACCCAGAAACCAAAACCCCTTTTACAAAAAAGAAAAAAGAAGAAATCGCAACACCAAAAACGGATGACGGAAACAAAAAAGAGTAGTAGTTACCTGCTTTAGATTGATGATCTCTGTGGAAAAGCTTGGTAGCAATGGATGGTCGTGACAGTGTGGAGGAGATGCGTTTGAAGAGGAATCGGAGAGTTTTTGTCTTGCGGAAATGAGAAGTGAAGAAAAAGTGAGGGGAGGAAGAATGAGTGACTCAAATAACCCCCAAAAGGCTGTTCAATTTCCTTCCACAATACACGTATGGGCCGAAAGCCCATTATCTTACCAGCCACTCACACGATGAAACGTGGCAGTTACAAAGGCGCTTTTTCAAATTTCAAAAATTGCAATGATGTGGCACAACTCTCAAGGACACGCGCTGTACCTAGAGAACCCAAAACGTCACCTCGAACAGGCTACCTGGTTACAGCTGTCACACACTCCCGGAATGAGGCATCCGAAAAGGTCAACCCTAAACACTTGCTACCTCGTCACAGACTTCTCAAAGTCTTACGAGCTGGGGGGCTTGTAGGGTCTGCCGACCTGATACGGATTTAAGCCTTTCAAAGGAGTCCTCTAAGGGCACTTCCCTCGGTTCACTTAACATGAACGTCCCTCGCTCGGACTCATGGACTCCGAGCATCCCCAAAGGACCAGGCTCGGACTTGATGGAACCGAGCCTCATCATCGGTCCTCAATCCATCAGGCTTGAGATTCTAGGCCGAGACATACCGTCGGCTAGCGAATAAGTTCAAACCGACCGAGGCTTCTTATCCCTTCCGCAAATCTCTCCTGGATTCTCGCAACAGCCTAGACATGAGATCTTCAGCTGATCCTATCCAGATTCTAAGAGCATAATCCTCCGATATTATCTCACAGAATCCTGGTTCAGCTCAACCCTGATACAGGGCCCAGACGGCCCATATCAGCCTCCTCCAAACCCTATAAATAGCTCACTACAGCTAGGGTTTCAGGTACGTACTCTCATCCCTAAGTTGACACTTTGCACACACACGTTGACTAGGGAGAACCTGCTTTTCCCAACTGGAACTGCAGAAATACCATAAGTCACACATTAACTCTTGATCCTCTCTAGGGCTCCTGATTCCATAGTCTTGAGCACTTAGAGGGTTAAGGACATATAGTTTTCCAGGACACTACACTAACTAATTAAATATGTATGATGTTGAACGTAAAGACTAGGAAAAGAGAACCCCATGATATGAAAATGAATTATTTGACAATTGAAACTTGGATAGTGATTACAAAGAAGTGCAAGAGGAATTGGGTAATATGATAGTGAAGTTGACATAAATGAATTCTATGATTATTGATTTTAATTGTAAAGCCTTGTATTAAATGATAATTCGCTGCTATTGCAAATATGTGTATGTGTTATGGAATAAATTAATATAGGAAGAAAAGGGAATGGAAACGATTATATGTGATGAATGTGCGTATTTGTATCTAAATGCTAAATGAGTATAAATGTTAAGTATCGTTAATTGTGAACAAAGGTCATGGCTTATGAATTGAACTTGTGAATATCGGAAATGGAAGCAAATGACTTTGTGTAAACAAAAAGTAAAAGGTGATTTTATTATGTGGTGATAAAGCAAATATGTGAGAAGGTGAAATTTGTAATTTGAAATGAAGTGTAATATGAATGTTGGACTATGAAAGAGAATACTATTTGGTATGATTGTGATAACTGAGAAAGGAAATGAATAAGGTAATTACATGAATAATTAGTTGTTGAATGTGTGTTGTTGTATTTAAATGTGTTAAAATTGATTGAACAAGAAAGTGAATAATTCTTGGCCTCTGAAATGAGGCGCCGAATATTGAGAATGTGGTATATATGTTGGCCTCTGTTTTGAGGTGACATTCCTTAACTTGTGATAAATTGTTTATGATGAGAATGATTAGGTGTTGAATGTGTGCTATTGTATTTAATTGTGTTAAGAATGTGGATATCGTATGAATGAGCAAATGTATGTGTTATAATTGTTTGTGTAAGAAGATGAAAGTATGATTTGGCCTCTGATATGAGGTAATGTGAAATGAAAATGTGATAAGTGCGTTGGCCTCTAATTTGAGGTGACGATTAATGGAAAGTGATGATTAGGCTGACCTCTGTTATGAGGGGCACAAAATGAATTAAAGTAATAAAGTGTTGACCTCTGACCTGAGGGACACAAGATGAAATGAATGTTATTGAGTGTTGACCTCTGACCTGAGGGACACCGGATGAATTAAAATGAAAGTGTGTGTTGACCTCTGACATGAGGGGCACGAAAGGAAATAAAATGAATGGGTGTTGACCTCAGACCTGAGAGATACCAGATGAATTAAAGTGAATGGGTGTTGACCTCTGACCTGAGGGACACCGGATGAAATGTGTATTGGTATGTTGACCTCTGACCTGAGAGACACACCGTGAATTAAGAAATTGGAGTGTTGACCTTTGACTTGAGGGACGCATAATTTAAATAAGGAAAAGTATAAGGGCCTCTGTTTTGAGGTGATAAATAAATGTGATGAATGAAAATTGGTACATTGGCCTCTGATTTGAGGTGATGTACCGAAATAAAGTAAGTATGTGAAAAGAATAAAAAGTAAAGGAAATGGATGTTGAAATGAATAATGGAAATGGATATTGAATGAAATAATTAAAATTGAAATGTGGAATAAATAATGAGTAACATCCCGCGTTTTTCCGACTAGGACGAATAAAAATTTATTAAAGAAAAGTTTTGAGAAATCGTTTTACAAAAGGTTTTCAATGAATATTTTATTCGATTTCGAAATAAAAAGTTAATTTTACGGAGATTTGATAAATAAATATTTTTATGAAGTTGGTAAAAATGATTTTTAATGAGAAATTATTTCTATTGGTGATTTATTACGAAAATGAAATTTCTTTATGGACTTTCTTAAGTTTATTAACTTTGAAAATCCATAACTTTTTAACCGTAACTCCGATTTTTATGATCTTTATATCAAAACGATCGTATCAAAATGTAGTTTTCAAAAATGTATTTTTCATAATTTTCTGGGTTGGTTTGCGAAAATTGTTTTTCAGTGTGAAAAAGGACGAATTTCCAAGGAATAAATCATGAAAAATAGTTTCTGATTTTTAATAAATTTTTCCTTTTGGGATTATTTTTAATATATTAAAGTATGATTTTAGAAAATGAAATAAGGGCTATAAGTGCAACCAATAAGTGATATTTATTATTTTAAGAAAAAATGTGTTTAATTGCCAATGTGTATGTTTGGTTATTTGTTTTGTGATTAAATGTGTGATTAATTTATGAATGTGTGTATGAGATATGAAAGTGTGCTTATATGTGTATCATTGTATTAATGGGAATTTTAGAGTTAATTACTAGGTTATGTGAATTGATAATTATGAATTAATATAATTAAGAAATAAAAATTTATGAGTCATGTGTGTGCATATAGGTGTCACGGTTTGGTGGAGTGTGTGCATGCATGAGAATGGTGTGCTATGTGTGTGTGTGACAAGTGTATAAGTGTGTGTATGTGTAAGTTTATGATGCATTGCATGTTGACCAAGCTAGAAAAAGGGAAATAAAATAAAAAGAAAAGAAAATGGAAAACATGGGAACCAAGTAGCATTTTAGTGTTGCCCAAAATTGCCCTCCTTAGAAGCATGCTTGGCCGAAAATTTTAAGGCCAAAGAAGGGACCTACTACTTCCCCTTAGCTTATTTCCTTTCCATTCATCCCATTAGTTCCATTCATTCTTCCATTCCCTTCTTTCCTTCGTTGCTTCCATTTCTTCTTTCACTTTTCCTTGCACACTCCAACACCAAACACTTAAGTCTCAAGAACAACATTAGCTCTTGAGACATGGAAAAAAAAAGAAACCATGGAGAGAAAGAGAGAGAGAACCGTGGGTAAGAAGAAGGAGGAAGGAGGTTCAAGCTTAGTCAAGCCTTTCCTTTGTAGATCAAGAATGCTAGGAGCTAGAGGAACCAAACCCTTTTCATGGTAGGATTTAAAGACCAAGAAGAAGATTGTAATAGTTTAAGTTTTTCCCTTTTAGTTTGTAGATCCACTTCCTTTTCTTTTTGCATGTCTTACTTTATGGCTTGTAATATGATTTCATGTGTTGATCTTGGACTTTAAGGACTTAAACTAATTTGTAATATGTTAGACTTGATGCTTGATGTTTTGTTTAAGGTGTCTTTTATGGATCTAATATTTTCTAAACTAAATCTTAAAGCTCTAAAGAAAACTAAACTTTTTGTGAAAATCTTTGATGCATGTTTGATTTTAAGGCTAGATCTAATGTTTTCTTTGCATGCATGTGATTTTCTCAAGTTGATCTTAATTTTTCTTACATGCATGTGAAAGATCTTGGTTTAAAAATAAGAAATCTTCTATTTTAAGAACTTAATGTTCTATTCGGTTTAAAAAGAAATTTTGTGCTAATGATTTTTGTTTTCTTGTTTGATTCGGTTTTATATGCATGAAAAGAAAATTAATTTTAATAAAAGAGTTTAACTTAAAATATGAAATTGTTGATAAAAAGAATTTATTTTTCTTGATGTATGTTTCGGTTGTAGGTCAAATCTTTAAGAGATGAATTTTGTTTGAAGTATTTGATGCATGCATGAAAAGATCTAATGAAAAAGAGTAAGCTATGATTTAGTTTTGATTTTCCCTTGAAGTCTTAATTTTGGCTCTTAAATGTTGATGCATGCATGATTTTTCTTGAGATCTATAAATTTTAAGTATGTGCATGACTAGATTTATGTTAGTTTAATTCGATTCTTGATTCCTAGTTTAAAAGGCTTGGTTTTATGTGATGTGTGTTGTGTTTGAGCTAAAGAAAAATGTTTTCATAAAATATGTTAATTCGGTTTTCGAAGAAAATAATAAATGATGGATTGATTTTGTGTTGATTTGTATATCTGAGTGTATATTTGATTTTCATGAAAATAAAAGAATGAACAAGTGAATTTGACAAAGAATATGCTGAAATTGTGAATATGTGTGATTTTGACTTTGATAAATAATGTTTGTGTATGTTCAATAATTCTGGAATTTTGTCACTGTCTTAAGTATAATAAAATAAGCCTCTCTAAATTTTTGAATGATTTTTGGAATTGGTTTTCTATTTCTTTGTGAGCCAACTTTATGAAAACCATTTTAAGAAAATAAGTTTTTCAGTTTAAAGAGAAATATAATTTTCGAACTTGTGCTGCTCGAAATTGCTTGAAATTTTTATGATCGCTTCCCGATCCTCTCTAGATGTTTTCTGTAAAATTTGAAGAGATTTGGAGTTGATTTGGTATTTTTAGTAAAGGCAAAACAGTGAACCGTTTGGTTCAGATTTTCTGGACTTAGTGACAATTTTAATTAGAAAAGTATGACTTGAACAAATCCAAATATTCTGAAACTTTTATGAGATAGTCTTGACTGTATAAGAAAGATTTATACTAATTTTTATGAAATTCTGAGTTGAGGAACTATTTTTAATAATAACGTTTTTGTTACAGTCCAGCAACAGTACCGTTTTGTTTTTCATGTGAAATTTGATTTGAAACCTAGTTTAGGATTGTTTAAATGACTTGAAAATTTTATATGATGAACTTTATCATATATGTGTATGTTCTGGAAGTTTTTAGGATTTAATGAATTAATTTGATATAGTTTTGGATTTTATCTTTTGTGTTTTCACATTTAATCACACTATGTTTTATTTGAATGTTTTTGATGAGTGTGAAATTTTATGCTTGATGCTATGACTTGGTTGACTTGCATGATAATCATGATGTCTTGATATGATTGAATGAATAATTGTTTGATGACATGTTTAGGTTATGCTTGAATGAATTATTTAATCAAAGTATTGTGTTTGATTTTGTAATAGGTTTGAAAAGTAATTGGTTTTGAAATAGTCTAGCTTTGATTTAATTAAAGAACCTTAAACTTAGTGGTTGCTACCCTTAATTCATTTCATGGTTTAAGTTTGAAAAATAAATTATTTAAGTGTTTATTTCATAACAAAGTGTTAACGAACAAAAATGTAATTTTTCGGTGTTTTTGAGTTTTGGTTAGTGGCTGTCCGGAACGGACCAGCAGCCAAAACCAATGATTTTAAAGTGTTTTGTTAATTGTTTTAAAAAAAAAATTTTTGAGATGTTTAAAGTATATTCAAAAGTTGAATTTGATTAGAAAAAGTTTTAACGATTTACGATTTTCCGACAAGAAGTAAAAAGAGCTTTCGAAAACACATTTTAATTCTAAGTAGGACGGTTATTTAAGATAGACTTATGACGTTAGTATTATCTCCCTTAGTACAAGGTGCGTATAAGTCGAAAAGCGGAACGGCTGACTGGTTGGGAAGGACCCGCGACGATTTCAGATGCTGGAATGTGAGGTGAGAGATGCAGTCGGCCTAAGTTGTCGTGACGTTTAGACTTAGTTCTAAACTGAGTCCATCAAGTGTAATTAGAATCTATGTCATAATTTACATACTGCATTATCATACGTGATGCATATATGTGCTAGATGTTTACCTGTTTCGTTAAAAATGATGCATGATTTATTTTGTTATGTATTGGATGTTTTGTGGATTATTCTGTGGAGTATATCTTGTTCTGTTTGAAAAAGGTAGTATGTGGACATGAGAATTATGAGAAAGCGTACGATTGAGTTTAAGTGAGAAATTAAAGAGATATGATTGAGAAAGAGATAAAATGTAACATGAATAAAATTGTGAAGGAAATGAGTTGATGAGATGAATGAATTGTGATTGAAAGAAAGAGGAATGATCATAAAGGCTGTATAAGAATGGAATACAAAGAGTTGTGATTGGAGAAGAGTAATGATGTTATTAAAGTGAGATGTGGTTGATGTGGAGATGTGGTTGATGTGGAGATGTGATTCCTCGTACACGTTTTTGGGAAAAAGCTTAGTGTTGAGTTGAGCTTGCTCCTCCATTAACACTCACCCAAAAATGTGATTTTTGAAAAAGGTTTTGAAAAGAAATTTTTGAAAAGCTTTTGTGAAAATAGTATTTTTGTGAAAGTTTTTGGAAACATTATTTTGAGAATGTTTTGGTGAAGCAAAATTTTTGTGAAATCATGTTTTCGAAAAGGTTTTGTGAAAATAATATTTTTGAGAAAGACGAGGAAAAGATACTGATGATGTTGATGAGAAATGTGCTGAGAATGAGCTTTGTGAAAGCTGATGCGATGAGATGAGAAAGAGTGTATCATGATGATGAGATGAAAGTGATTGAGGCATGATGCCATTGAGATTTAGGGGCATTTGAGATTGCCGCTGAGAGCGTGCATTGAAATGATATTTGAATTGATATGGTTTGAGGCAGGGCCTCCTGGTCTGGGACCATTTGTTTGTGTGACAGCTGTCGTGCCCGCGTGGTAAAGGTCCTGTACTCCTGTTTGCTTCCGACTACGTTGGGCGGATGACCGAGGAGATGTAGACGTGTGCGAGCTCAATGATGTTTCCCCTCATCATTGATGCTAACCGTTTGATAAGATTGAATAATGATAAAAAGATTATAAGAAAGAAAGCAATAAGAATGTATGAAGAATTGAGAAAGATTCAAAAGGAGAAGTAAAGTATAAGTAATTGTTGGAAAGATTGAGAAAGATGGTGAGAGACTTGAATAGCTTGAAGGCTTGTGAGGCCATGTGCAGTGATGAGTTATGAATCTTCTTATGTTTGGAATGTTATGATGTGCTTTGTTTATAAATGTTTCCTATATTAATATGTTTGTCATATGCATAGCATGAGTAATTGTGTCGCATGAGAATTAGTAGGTTCCACATCTATATTGTATGTCTCTAGTTATTATTTTACTGTCCTGTCATGGATGTACTTCTAGAATGTTGACCATCTCTCCTATCATGTTGTTGTATCGGGTTACTCCGATATTGCAACGGATAGATGGGTGACCCTGCAATAAATCTGTACGAAGCTCTACAGTGGACTTCAGCGAGAAAGATTAGAGGTCAAGACTAGTAGTAGGTAATTTCCTTGAGCACTGTACCCTTTGCATCTACTTGCTTACATTGTCGTATCATTCTGAACCCCGCTTGGAATTTTATTGAGAATGGTTTTAAGAAACAAGATTTGAAATTGTTTTCTCAAAATTAGATTTATGAAGCTAAGATACAAAGCGCGATGTTAAGTAACATCTCGGTTTGGAACTTGACTTGTGAGGTGTGACATGAGAATGTTATTCTATTTCAAGTAAGTTACTGAAATGTTTTTGAACTTAAAGCTTCTCATGTCCATGTCACCTTGTAAAAAAAAAAATTTCCCAAATTTTTACTATAAAATGGTTAAGGAGATGGTGTTTTCAAGTTGCCGAAATCGGGGTGTTACATAATGAGTATGGAAATAATGAAATGAGTATGGTGTGCAATATGTGAATATATGCTTATTTGCTAGTTGTGTTTGACCTAGCGGGTTGTTATGTCTAGTTAGAGACTGCTTTCTATTTCATGTGCAATGCTCACTCCCTTAACATTTTTCAGGTATGGAGATTGAGTTGGCACAACCCCCGGCCGAGCAGGAGTACTTTCCCTTACAGGGAGAGTAGGGTGTTATGGGGTTTAGAGGATAATATGGACCTAATCCTCTTACATTATTTTGATGTAAATGTGTTATAAATATTTTTAAGTGAGACTTAGGATGTTTTGTTTTGATAAAGTTATAAGTTTTGGTTTTCAATACTCAAACTTAGTATTTTCCGCTGAAACTCTGAATAATTGATGCCTCTGATATATTTGGAGCCCATTGGGCCTTGATATGACTTATATATATAATCTGAAGCCCTGCTGGCTACTGGTTGTTTACTTGAAATTGTTTATCACAGGTTGAACTTTTGAATTAGTCCAAAAAACAAACAAAACTCCGTCCGTTTGACGGGTGATTTTTATTAAATTAAAATGAAATTTCAAATTCACATTTTTAATAGCGGGGTTTTAAGGGTAAAAATCTTAGGTGTTACAAATTCTCCAGCATTTTGTGTAAATCTTGAGTTGTAAAAAAGAAATTTTTGAGTCCCATATTTCAATTATAAACTTTTATATGCTAATTTATGATTAAGAACTGGGTTGTTACAAGCTAAGTGATACACTTCTAAAAATTCAGCGTGTAATCACATTGTCATTCCTTACAATTTTGAACAATAACAATGTAACACCCCGCATTTTTCCCGTACGTGCGAGAACGAAATTTGTTAAAATAAACCCTGAAATTCTGTTTTATAAAAGATTTTTGGAAAAGTATTTTACGTGAATAAGAAATAAAGTATTGATTTTCATGGACTTTTATAAACAAATTCTTTTCATAAATATAAAGTGAATGATTTTTGAGTTTTGAAAGGATTTTGATTGATAAGAAATAAATTGTGATTCCCTTAAAAAGTGATTTTTATTTGAAATGAAGTTTTTGAGTTGTTATCTTTGAAAATTTGTATCTTTATAACCGTAACTCGGATTTTTATGATCCTTATATCAAAACAATCGTCTTGAAACGTAGATTTTAAAAATGTAAATTTCAGATTTTTCTGGGTGGTTTTACAAAAATTTATTTTCCAGATTTTATGAAGTACGAATTTTGAAAAAAAAATGCTTTGAAGAAAATAAATTTAATGATTTGGAATGAATTTGTAGGGTTAACCAATAATAAATCCTACCGCTACAGGATAAGCATGAGCTCTCTAGTACAGGATAAGGATGAATAACTCATCCTTCTTATCCTCTAAGAGCGACGTCAGCCCTACTGGGCCGAACAGGCCCATAAGGCACCACAACACAACTTCCCCTATAAGTATCGCCATGCTATAGGGGCTAAGGTATGTTCTCTCATCCCTACTCTCAAGAACTACGTGTGGCTTGATCCCCTTATCACTGGGGGTACGTAGGACCGGGGTCATCCTCGTCGGCTGCAACAACCCCAAACACACATCGTGGTTGATCTATTTCTCAGATCCACTACATTGGCGCCGTCTGTGGGAACGATAAACTTCGATCCCCATCCACAATAAAAAAAATAATAATAAAAACAAAGAAAAAAGAGATACAACAAGGGTGGTCTATCAAGGCGGTGGTCGCTGGTTCATGGCCTCATTGACGGAGCGGGATGGTGCGGGACGGTGCGGAACGGTACGATGGTGCCATCGGAGGAATAGGAAACCACAGCAAGCTAACAAGGGACCAAGCCAAACCTCAACGGTTCTTCAAAGCCCCAATTACGTCGTCTCTCGGTGCGACGTCGGTGCACAAATGGGTCGGATTCGCCAAAGAACTAGCCCACTGCGCCCACTGCGAGGATCGACAAATCCAGAACCGAGGCTTGGTGGCGATTCCATGCGCCACGTGCGCCGCCATCTGTGTTGTTTGGGCCAACGTGCGCCGCCATCTGTAGTTGCGGAAACTCACTCACTTCGGATGAACACGATCGCATGTAGCAGTTGCTGCTAACTCCCTCACCGTCGCGCCGCCACCCCCATCTCCCTCCTACCGTGCTCGCCTCGCACCCTCCCTCTCATCTCCACCACCGTTACGCGAACCAACCACCGCCGTTCAAAACCAAAACCAGGGGAGGAGTCGCTCTTCTCTGTTGTCGCACCTATGCAAGGGTCAAACGATGACACGACCACCGGCGGACTCCCATAGCTTCGTCGTCGCGCCGTCACCATCGGGTCCACGCTTGCCGCCGCTGTCGGATCAACACGCTGCAGCATCAACACGCAGCATGTAGCAGCAGCAGCTATTGCTGCATTAGGGTTCCCAAGCCCTAATGGGCCATCGGCCCAAACAGTTAAAAAAAAAGGGCATGTACAGCCCAAACTGCCCAGTTCAAAAAAAAAAGGGCATGTACAGCCCAAACTGCCCAGTTAAAAAAAAAAGGCATGTACAGCCCAAACTGCCCAGTTCAAAAAAATAAAGGGGCATGTACAGCCCAAACTGCCCAGTTCAAAAAAATAATTATAATAATTATAATAATTAAAAAAAAAGAAGAAGAAGAAGAAGAAGAAGTGGAGTGGGCCTCATCAGCCCAAATACAAAAATAAGGAAGGGTCTTACGGGCCTCAACAGGACTAAAGCATGAAGAAATATTCTACGGGTCATCCTGATGGCCCACAGCCAAAATTAAAAAATACGGGCTTCTTCCAGCCCAATAAATAAATAAAGAAAGTCGGAGTACATTCCATTCCGGGAGTTGCTACAATTGATGAAGGGAAACCGGTGCCCAAGCCCTCAACGGGTTCTCAAGCTTAAAACAAGCCCACTTCAATGGAAGAATGGGCCAAATAAAGAGCTACCTCATCAGCAAAACAAGACTCATGCATTTCTCGAATCCAGGAAAGTAGTCTTTCTGTTTTCATCATTTATGTTGTTATATCATCATTCATATCATGACGCTGCTATTTGAGTACATGTATTTACTCAACATAATTACGTTCATTTATTTGATACATGATATGATATTCTTGACAATAAATGTTATTTAATGCTATTTACGATTATTAGCATAATCATCATTATTCTTATAACGCATGATACATGTATTTGCTCAAATAATTACGTTCATTCACTTGATACATGATATGATATTCTTGACAATAAATGTTATTTAATGCTATTTATGATTATTAGCATAATCATTATTACAAATATTGCGCGTGATACATCATGCATCTTCTCGTAGACAATCTTGCAGGATTTACGTGCGATATTGGTACATGGTCCGAGCTACTAGACCACCCATTTCAAGATTTTCATCAATGGGCGTATTATTTTTCGAGCTCTGTGAATACAATTATGTCACTATATTCGGAACAGGGTGATAACGGCAAGGACCCCTCACGCCAAGTTTCCTTCTTTTACCTTGTTCGAGTATAGAGAGCCTCGTGCTCGGTTCCCCACTCCGAATACATGTGCCAACTACGCGCAGACCCTCGACAGCGTCCCCCTATTGGTATCTCATACATTCAGGATAGCAGGAACCATGCATTACCTCGGCTTCATAAGACGACTGTGGAAACCTCGCACCCTGTTCCCTAGCTAAGTCAACTGCTTAACGAAGCTCATTTGGAAAGGAATAACAGAAGACTTCAATCCAACATTCCTCACCTCAGCAATTCAGGTTCAAGAAAGGACGGTCGAACCTATCAAAATTCATGGATAGTCCCATAAAGACTAACAGGGAAAGATCTTTCTCATTACCCCATTAATATTATTTCAAATTCATGGTTTAACTGTCATATCCATTACTATTGAATCACTTGCCACATGACATGTGTTACTATTGAATCACTTACCACATGACATGTGTTATCTTAGATAATAATCGTAATTAACAGTGAATTAATTCATACTTCGCTAGTTAATGTCATTACATATCATCTATTACTTGATATTCTAATCGTTGTTTTTATACATCATAAAAAGGTACGAACATAACGATCGGATCTGCCGAGCATGATGACCTATGTTAATTCGAGTCCGAGTATGACGACCCAACTTAATTCAAGTCCTTCACACCGGTTGTCGATCACTTTTTCCTTGGTTTGCGCACCATCACGACCTTACCTATATTGTAGAACGGTCCGCAATGCCAACATCCACTGATCTAAGTCGGATCCTAGCATCTCCGAGGAACCACACAATGCTGATTCCACACCCACAACTCGCAAATATTCAACCTTCGCTCACCGTTCGCCTACACAGATCTGAATCCGACAGTCTCTCAAAGAGGCTTGGATGAACACGATCTAATTGGCGGAAAACAACTATCACACCTTAAAGGACTTCTTAACTCGGCACAAGCCTCTTCAGGCTTTATCAAGTAAGGGGGTTGGTTATGCAATGGAGTAAAAGTTTGCTCCAGCTTTGTTATCACGATGATCTATCAGCTTGCCTTCTCTACCTGTTCTTGCTTCCTTGGCTTCATTCTTTCCCTTCTCGGCATTCTCGGCCGCTTCATCAGCTCGATAAACTTTCGATGACTCCCACTCGAGTGACCTTATTCGGCCATGAAGCTTACTGCTCGGCGGGTAGAATGGACTCCGACTCTACAAAATAATCCGAGAAGAACTGTAAAGCCCTGAGCAGCAGATGCTTCGGCAATATTTGGGTGCCTTCGCACCACATCTTTAGAACCTCTCACCGAGCTTTCGGACCTATACCGAGTCCAAGGCCCACTTTGATCCCGAGTGTTTCACAGACCTTATGAACTCGACACAAGCCTTTTCAGGCTTTACCGAGTAGGGGACTAGTATGTGATGAGGCATATACATAGCTGACATTGGTCGACCATAATACTGGTATTATATGATGCATAAGTTACTCGAGATCAAATGTTGTGCCAAAGAGGACCACCACGTCCCATGAGGCACCAAATTGATCATTTACCGTCCTCATTAAGGACATGTGTTAAACTCACTCACTTCGGATCATGTTCTTACGCACTTGCCCACGATCTCGGTTAGCCGGCCAGATCAGCGAGGCTACAAGTGAAAACGAGGATTGCGACCCGATAGCTTGGCTTAGCCTCTCGTCTCAAAGCCTCTCGGCTCATATCTGGCCCAATACATCGCGGATCGAGGAATACACCTCGGCTAAGGTTGTCATTCCGACAAGCAATCCCTCGTAAACGTTACGGTCCAATTGGTGACAATCTTGGCACACCTCGAACCCAAATAACAGTTTGAGACGTGCCAGCATACATTGGCACAAGCCTTTCGGCTTTCACCATGGCAAGCGCATAAAAGGATGTCTCCTTAAAAGCATCGTGACTTTAAAAACAATAGTCCAATTCGACTTTGAACTCAGTGCATGACGATACATGGCTGAGGGCCTTGACTGCGAACAGTCTTATACGTCCTAATCGACCATCCACGACACTCCTCCGAATAAAAAGTTCTCAGCCGCAAACAATGTTTTATGTCACCACAAACTCTCAGAAGCTCAGCACAGGCTCTTCGAGCCTATACGAGCTTGGGGGGCTTGTAGGGTTAACCAATAATAAATCCTACCGCTACAGGATAAGCATGAGCTCTCTAGTACAGGATAAGGGTGAATAACTCATCCTTCTTATCCTCTAAGAGCCACGTCAGCCCTACTGGGCCGAACAGGCCCATAAGGCACCACAACACAACTTCCCCTATAAGTATCGCCATGCTATAGGGGCTAAGGTATGTTCTCTCATCCCTACTCTCAAGAACTACGTGTGGCTTGATCCCCTTATCACTGGGGGTACGTAGGACCGGGGTCATCCTCGTCAGCTGCAACAACCCCAAACACACATCGTGGTTGATCTATTTCTCAGATCCACGCACTACAGAATTTTTATGTGATGAGGGCTTGGTTTAATGTGTATGTACTGTGTGATGCATGAAACTAATTGTGTGAGTGTGATTCCTTATGAAATGGTTGCATTATTTTATGAATTAATAATTAAAATGTTTAAGTAGATATGCTTAAGAAATAAAATGTAAAATGTATGTGTATGTGTGTATATGTGATACGGTTGGTATGTGTGTGTATGTATGTATATATGTGTATATACGTGTATGTGTGTATGAGTGTAGGACAAGTCTAGAATTTTTAATTGTTGGAACCAAATGGGACTAAGTTGGAACTAGACCAAACTAAGTGTGTAGGAAACCCTAACTATTTGCTAACTATTAGTTGAGCCTAGAATGACCCCTAAAACTTTAGCCTCCTATACCTTGTCCCCTGTGAATTTGCTAACCTCCACCTATGCATCTTTTTGTGAGGACAAATCTACCCCTCCCAAGTGCACATGACCGTATTATTTTCCAAGGACAAAGAAGGAAATCTTGACTTGCCTATATATCCAAGAAGCCTTAGTTCCTTTTCACCCCATTCCAATTCATTTCTTCCACCAACACTAAACACACTCTAAGAGACTCATCCAACTCTTAGAGAGAAAAAGAAAAGAAATAGAGAGAAAGAGAGGAATGGTGGCCGTGAGGATGAAGGAAGGAGGAAGAGGAGACCCAAGCTTAAACCAAGTCTCATCTTTGTAGATCAAGAGCATTAGGAGCTAGAGAACCAAACCTTTTCATGGTAGGACTTGAAGATCCAAAAGAAGATTTTGTAATAGTTTAGTTTTTCTTTTTCTAGTTTATAGATCTTTCTTTTTCTTCTTTGCATGTTGATTTTTATAAGTCTAAAGATGATTTTATGTGTTGTTCATCTTTGATCTTGGACTTTAAGGACTTAAACTAATTTGTAATAAGTTTAGCTTATGTTTGATGTTCGATAAGGTTTTTCTTTAATGGATCTAATATTTTTCTAACTAAAACCTTAAAGATCTAAAGTATGGTTAAAGATTTTGTGAAGCTTAACATAAATCTTTCTTGCATGTCTAATTTTCTTGCTCTAGACCGTGATCCATGTATGTTTATGTAATTATTTGACAAAAAAATTCATGATCTAAACTTGTTTAATTATAAAGTGAAACTCTTTGATCTTACATGTTAGATCCTTTGTTAAAGCCATGATCTATGTGTATTTCTATGCTTATTTGTTGAATAATTTCATGATTTAAACTTGATTTGTGAAAGAGTTAAGATCTTGAAACATGCATGTTATTTTCAAAAGAAAAGATCATGTTTTTGTTTATGTTTAATTCGGTTTTAAAGAAAACGATTAAAGAAGTAAGGTTTAATTCTTTGGCTTTGCATGTTAACTTTGTTGATCTAAATGTATTCATGTATTTTTGTTTAGACCCTTGATTTGCATGTTACTTTTCAAGAATAAAGATTGTGTTTTCCCTTATGTATGATTCGGTCTTAAGAAAGGATTAAAGAAACCAAGCTTTAAAATAATTCTTGATCTAGTATTTGATTTTGTGTATGTGTCTCGGTTTTAAAGAAAAATTAAAGTAACAAGTTTTAAAATGATTTTCAAAGTATAAACATGATTTAATTACATGTGCTTGTTTAGATCTAGTGATTGATTTGATTTAGTACTTGATTTTGTGTGTGTTAAATTTCTATGAGGCCATTCGGCCATGTTTGAAAAATAAGCTCTATGTCTTTATTTTGTAAATGTATGTTTGTTTTAAGATTAGGTCTAATGATTTTAAACTTATGCATGTCCTTTTTTTTAGAAGCTTAGAGTATAACTTTGAATTTTATAAAATGATGAACTTGATGTTTATTTTGTGAAGGTTGATGTGAATAAATGATGTCATGTGTTGTTTTACATGTCTTGATGTGAATGCATGACTTTGTATGTTTAAAAAGTGAACCAAAAATCTTGTTAGATGCATGTTGACTTTCGGCCAACCTAGGCATAGGTAGATAGCTATGTTTGTTTCTCATTTAGGATGCATGTATGATGAGACTAGTTGAATATAAGGGACTTTAAAGTACATGCATGAAATAATTAAGTTTCTAAAAGAAATATATGTGAATCCTTTGTGGTTTAAATTGTTGCTTGGTTCTGTTAATAAAAATAAATTGAAGACTGTTAATTTTCTTTTTTGATGCTCACGATTTTAATCATAAAAGAAAGAAAATGATTTCATAATTTTATATATTTATTTGTGCATTAAATCTTTGCAAAATTTTACATATAGGATTCGGTCAATGCATGCTAAAATGTTTAGAAAAAGTTTTCTTTATAAAATGACCTTTGATGATAGTTATATTCCTAGATGCTTAATGTTATGTGTTTGATGAAAATGATATGTATTTCTTTTAATTCTTTTTGGTTCGATTTGATTCTTTGAAAAGAATTTTTGTAATGTTAATTCAATAATTTTTAGTTTTAAAATTTATTTATAATTAGAAAATAATGATTACGTGTGATTCGGTTTTGTTGGGCTAATTACAAGATTAAGTTTAAATTATTTTCTTAAGAGTAATTTAATTAATTAATATTAAAATTTAATTGATGATTTTTAATGATTGAAAATGTGATCTGTAAGTTTGTAAATGCTATGTATGCTTTGAAACCTGTATGTGTTGTTTTTCATGCTAATTGAATGTATTGAATGGAAATTGTTTTGAACACTGTTTGTGAACTGTATTTGTGAAAAATCTATGTTTGAATTTCAAAGAAATTGTTTTGTTTCAAAAAGTATGATTTAAACAACTCAAGTTGATCTGAAATGTTTATAAGACATTCTTTAATCAATACCTTATAATGTTTTGAAGTTGAAATTTAATGAATCAATTTTATGTGGCTTTGGAGTTTTATTTTCTTTTAATTTCCATATTCTGTTTTAAAGTTTAAGAACACAGATTTTTATAACTGAAATGTTTTTTTTAAACTAAGAAGAATGGAGTTGTTTTAATAAAAAGATTATTTTAATTGTTTCAAAGTTTTACTGAAAACCTTTTTATTAGAAATTTGATTTGGATTTAAAATCTTTTTGGATATTGGCAATGTGTTTTCAAGAAAAGAATTATTTCAACGAGTTTTCAAAACGGAATTAAGAATTTATCGAAAACGTTCTAACTCACGGGAAAAATGTTCTAGTTCGGGTGTCGGACGCGAAGAAAACGCGGCAAGCTAGCTACTGGGAAATCTTGGAAAGATTTCGGAAGTTTCGTCACCGAGGTGAGTGAGACTGCAGTGGTCCCATAACGTGGTTGCTCTTAATCCGAATAGATGGATTGTGAATGTACTACGAATTAGGCAATATAGATATGTGTGCTAAATGTTTATTTGTTTTATTTGCATGCTAAATATTTATTTGTTGAACGTACTTTATTCTGTTTGAAATTGTTTGATTATGTATGAGTAGTGAAACAATAATAATGAAACCGGGAAAGTAATGAGATAAGACTGAAAGGAGAAAAGAGATGCGAGTGAGAGATATGAGAAATAATTAAGTAAGAGATATGATGAGTTAAGACTAGAGAAAAGGTTATAAGAAATGATTAAGAAAGAGATAAATCGTGATGCTAATGGAATGCAAAAGAGATAAATAATGAAAGAAAGAAAATTGATATTTGAGTTAAAAAGAAAAGTTTTTAAGATAAGAAATACACAAGGAGGCGAGCGGAAGCGTGGTGATGATGGGCGATGCTGATAGTGCTGTGGAGCAACAACCAAGGAGAGCGACGCTGATGGTGTTACCGAGCAACAACTGAGGAAGAATGATGCTGATGATGATGCTGCTGAGCAATGGCTGCTGAGAAAGATGCTGAGGAGCGCTGATGAGCATGAGCTGTGTAACACCTACACTTTCCTACCCTTAATTACCCTTTTATTAAAATAGTGAATTTAAAATTTTGTTTTGAATATTAAAAATCTCCCGTCAAACGGACGGAGTTTTGTTTGTTTTTCGGACTTTCCAAAATATTATAATTTTCCTGCAACCTGAGAAACACATTCACATATCACAGATAAAGCCAGCAGGGCTATTAGCATATATATCACATTATTAGTATATCAGTTTTCAGAGTATGCAGCATCAAAACAAGTTGTGGAAATGGTTCTTTTCCCCAAATACTCCTTTGACCAAGAAGTTGTCCTGAGCCTGTCTAAAACTATTTACACATGTAAATCAAAACAAGATAATCACATCATCATCAAAACAAAGGCCCAGGACATTATTATGCCCTCTGTAACACCCCGTAATATAATGAATAATAAACAATAAACGTTTGAAAAATGAAACATAGGACTTTAAATTTTTTTTATAAATCAGAGTTCACAAATAGCGTTGGGGGCTTTCATTTACAATATAATAAAATACACTAGAGTTCCTTTTTTCGACTGATCCGCTGAACACTCTGATCTCCAAGCTCTTTGCTCAAGTACCTAAAATGTTAACCACATAAGGGTGAGACCTTTTCACAATACAGTGGATTATAAGATAGTAAATAGTCATAATAGAAATTCAAGAATAAAAACTAAATCAGGCAACGGAGTAACCAAAATGCAACACATTCCATTCATAATTCAACACACATAAAAATTCCAAATTGATTAAGTCCATTGCTCATTTCCATTATCCATTAGATATACTATTTCTCTTTCCTTAATTTCCATTTACCTTTGCACCACCGGGAATTAACGCACCTGCTAGGCAATTCGGCACCTACTAGGGACTTTAAACCTGTCAGGACTGAGACACCCATTAGGCATCACCCGTTAGGACAATGCTGTTTAATTTAATTAATATTCATTTCCCATAAATTTCCAGTTCACATATTATTATTATTTATGTGGTTATGCAGTGAGATTGACCTTTTGGCGCACCGATGCTTAACGGGAATTTAGGACCTAATGGGCAATTGGCCTGAAAACCATTTTGCTACCCACAACCCGGTCTAATTATTATACCCAAATACTATTATAAACCCTAACTATCCCTAACCCAAGGTGTGGAAAAGAGACTCCCCTTATCTGAAAATCCTAGCAATAACGACAGAGTCACGTTTACATCCGCGATTTGCTCTAGTGTCAAGGTCAAAAACAACGTGTTGGATCTAAATAGGGACATGTGTTAAAACTAATTATAACATTAAAATATATATCAAATAAACTCATTTTTGTTAAAATAATAAATATATATCATTATACAATAAAAATACCTGTGGTGTGTTGGTCCAGTGGCCAGTGGGCTGGACTTTGGTAGGAGGAGTCACGTGCTCGATTCCCCGCAACACCCATCAGGGAGGCTTTACGTCCTTAACCCCCAGACCCGGCCGAACCAGATTAGTGGACTGGTTCAGTTCAGTGGAGGTTCCCACGGGCTGGACTGGTTCGATACTGGGGCTTAGACCAAAAAAAAAAAATACAATAAAAATATATCACTTTTGTCATAAACATCTCTTTATTTGAAAATATAGGGATAATAAAAATATTGACGGATCGTCGAATAAAATATATAGATGGATAGAGGGAGTTGAGGAGATTAATTATCTAAGAAAGATTTAAGATTGAACGGTTGGATCTTGAGTTATTGGACCGAAAAGTTAAGAAAAGGTAAAATTCTTCTTCTCCGATGATGCCTCTCACTCTCGCCAATTCTCTCTCTGATGCACCTAATCTCCTTTATTATTCATATGAGTGGTGCTCCCCTTTGGGTAATTTGGTTTCAACGTGGTGGCCTTAGTGCCACACGTTGCTATTTGTTTTTTTTTTTTTTGTTTTTTTTTTCGTTTATTTGGGGTGGGCTACGGGTACATGGGTAGTACTAGGGAAATATATAGTTATATATATTTGTGGGTCAATGTGTGTAGGTATTTTGGATTATAGCTAAAAGTTGGATGATACTAAAAATAAAATATGTTTAAGTAAAACAATATTGTATTTTGAATTACTCAAAACGGATTGAAAAATATAAAGTTACCCTCCGGATAGCTGTTGCGTAAGAAAAATTATCGAAATTCAAAAGTAAATATATTTTCTAAATCTTCATATTAAACTTGATAATATATAATATTTAAAATTTTGAAGTAGAAGATTATTATATATAATTAAACCGGTAATATATTAAACCAGTCCAGAAGCTAAAAATAAAACAGCCTCCGAACAATATAAAAATTTATAGAGACGCTCAAAATATTGAGTTAAACATATTTTTCTGAAGAAACTATTTATAAAAATGCCTCTAAGGCTTGCCACTTGAGCTCCCTGTCAAAATGTTAATTAAACTAAATAAAAGTACTACTTTATTTTTGGAAAACGTATGATAACAAATTTATACTTATTTTGACTAGAAAACATATTTCAAATTTAATGATGAAATCAGAATTTTATTCCGAGACTCAAATCTTGAAAACATCATATTAAATCATTTATTTATTTTGCTAGAGGTATTGGAAATAACGAGATGTTACACCCTCCTAATATACCCCTACTCTCCCTGTAAGGGTGAGTAATCCTGCTCGGCCATTACTGGTGCATGCTCCAGCTCAGTACCTGAAAAATGGTAAGGAGGTGAGCACTACACATAAAGTAGGAATAGCAGTTTCTGATATGACATAATAACCGACCAAGCCAAACACATATAGTTCAAATAGTTCATATAGTCATTCACACCTCTAAACAATAGCACAAACAATACCAATAGTTCGATAGTCTCTTTTTACTTCAGTTTTTCCCTAATCAACAAATTCTTATTCTCTAATTTACCAGGCTGAGTCTACTCTATTCCCTTTTGTTTTAGCCTTTTATCGTGTCTGGTTGGTGTCGACCTCGCATTATTAAGTATAAATGATCGCGCTGGGTCGACATGACCTTCGCATTATTAAGTTTTATTATCGCCCTGGGTAAATATGATCTTCGCACTATTAAGTTTTATTATCGCGCTGGGTCAATATGACCTTCGCATTATTAATTTTATTATCGCGCTGGGTAAATATGACCTTCGCATATCGCGTTGGGTACATACAACCTTCGCATTATTAAGTTTTATTATCGCGTTGGGTCAGTATGACCTTCGCATTATTAACTTTATTATCGCGCTGGGTAAATATGACCTTCGCATATCGCGCTGGGAACATACAACCTTCGCATTTATTAAATATCATTATCGCGCTGAGTCAATATGACCTTCGCATAATTAAGTTTTCCTTCATTCATTCATTCATAAATCCCTCTCTAACAATCACTCCCCTTTTTCCTAACTCTTAATCAATTCATTTTCTAAGCATTATCAACACTAATCCCATTCATTTATTTCCATAATCAATTATTCATTTAATCATATTGCCATAAAAATATCATTAAACTACTTATCCTCATCACAAACAATTTCCCAAATATACACTTAAGTTCTAACATGCACATATTCATAACAATTCACATATACACAACATCATAATTAATTAAATTCCTTTATTTGCATTCTCTAATCATTACTCATGTTCACTACCTTATGGTTTTATGCCCTACTAACACTTAGTTCTTAGCAAGTATTATATACATACTAGAAACTCATCCCTAAATTAAGGTAATACTCACTCCTTACCTTAAATTAGTAGAAAGCAAGAAAAATCTCAAATTGTGCCTTAGAAACTAGGGACTTTAAACCTCCTTAATCTTGCTTTCCACCTCAACAAGCCAAAATCCAATGTTGATAGATACCCCTATTGTGAGTGTTGTATGATGGATGGTTGTTCCTAGTCTTCTCTTTTTCTTGATTAGAAGGCACAAAATAGAAACTCCTTCATGATTAGAAACTTAAAAGAAAACCAAAGAGAGAGGGAAAGAGGGAGAGAGAGACGTGAGGCTTGGAAAGGAAAGGGTGATGGATTTGGCTCATTACATGGCTTGTTGTTGTTGATGATGATGAGGGTTGATGGTCTATGGATGAGAATGATGGTGATGGGCGTGAGCCCTAGCAGAGAGAGACGAAAAATGAAGGAGATAAGGAGAAGAAGAGGATGGCATGAGGTTGATGGAGGAAATGAAAAATGGTGGGGAAGTGGTGCCAAAGATTGGCTTATTCAGGAAGCCAAAATGAATATGTGGTAGGGAAGTGGTGGCCTCACGAAGAAGCCACCCATTTTGTGGCTGTGAGGTTTTTTTTTTTTTTGCTGGAAACCTACACTAATTGATTAGTCTTAAGACTAATTGATTAATTCATTTAATTTTTCACTTCTTTTCTTTTTCTTCACCTTTACGAATGCCGTATTTCTTCGTTACCCGTCGGATCTTGATCACATTTTGAGACAAGCTTCCTAAGACCCTAAACTTAACATCCAATGGTGGAAATTGTATTTGGAGACTTGGACGTTATATTTATAATTTCCTAAATTAGGGTGTTCATAAGATAAAAGTACCCCTAAATTCATCTTAACTTAATTAAAATCTACACTCTTTAAATTCTAAGTTGATTTTCATAATACTTATACTTGAAAATTAAAATTGAGGATGTTACAATTCTCCCCCACTTATTGGAATTTCGTCCCCGAAATTCCGTTCAATTCCATAAATGGAGAATCATCCCAGAAGATAAAGTCCTTCAACTACGATGCTCACAACTCTTTGATTCCACTTCCCTACTTAAGACGTTTCTAGGACCACGCTACTCAATAATTCCATGCCTATATTGGGACATACCACCCACTTATTCTTAACCCGACTTCTCTTTCCGCTTTCGCTGCGCCACTCTGATAGGTTGAGACCTATTATCACCCTGACAAACATCCAAGTTGCTTACCAAGTTCTCCCCCACTTGGCATCAGCATACTGCTTTGGATTTTTGCCAAAACGTAAGGAGCTGAATGCGTCGACTTCCAAGTCAACTAGCACCCCTTTTTCCAAAGAAGGGCATAAGGCCTTAGCACTAACTAAAAATGAATTCTGTAGAGTTCATAGGAAATTTGGGCTTTTGCTTTAAAGAAATACAACTTAAGATCGCGCAATCAAAAGACTTATCACAAAATGCAACAATCTATGGTGGAACTATCCTCATCACAGAGGAAGCAGATGGAATAAACAAGACTGGAACTCTAGGAACGATTGGTATTTAAGGATAATAAGCAAAGAGAGATACATGAGTTCACAATCATTGGTCAGTTGGAAGTAAAAGAACCTTTGGTGAGTTCACAAGCAAAGAGAGATACTTCAAGATTGAAACGGACCACGAAGAATAAGAAGAAAAGATCTATTTCCACTAATTGAAGCATTACTTAAGGCTCACAAAACACTAATAGAGTTTTGAAGGACATTTAGCTATCACGACTTGAGAGAAGCTGAAAATCTTAAGAGTAGGACACATCCCTACCCACTAACTTGGGGTAATGGAACTTAGGTCGAACCTTGGGTGCATGACAGCCATACCAATACCATTTATACCGGTCTAGATACAGAAAGGAACTTGCGTGAATTGGGTATAGGTTAGGAATACTAATGAGATCTGACGCTTTTATCATCTTTGAGACTTACATTACTCTCGGAATGGAGTTTCTATTCGGTGATGGTCATTGAATTGAACTGTCTTTCCTAGGACTTGAGAATTCCCACACCTATATAGATTTAGCTCTCGTCCTATCGCTTTGCTCTAAGTCTACTTCTTAGTTTGACCTAAAGATTTGGAAGGAGCACCTTCTAACTAGCTTATTCTCTTTTAACACTTCTATTTCTTAGAGGTTACGACTCTAGTTAGCTTAATGTTACTTAAAGATAGCAATGATATCGTCTATTAATAGATGTAAGGATTGAGGTGATCAAGTTCAACCCCACGTCTATCAATATCACATCACTGCTGGGTTCCACTAATAATGTCATCGTTTAGCAGATGTAAGAGTTAGAGTGATCAGTTCTAACCTTACATTCCATTAAACAACAACATTATCAAGATCTTGGGGTAAAACTTCACTCAAGGTTCTACGCCGTCTAGTTCTTCTTAAAGTTTTCCATAACTTCCTAGAAAACTGGTTTAACACTGGGTACCCCTTAGGTCTCACACTCTTTCGTCATGGAAAACCAGGTATCCTAAGTCTCTTCTTACCTCCACTAACTGCTAAGACAAGTCTATATCATAAACACGATCTAGAGAATATAACTATCGACATCGGTATCCTGAAAAATAGCTTCCGAAAAAAAAAACTTAAGGGTGTCACCTATCTACTCTAATTCGCTTGGGTTCATCTATTAATTCTGGTTTTGGAACGAATAACCACTCGTTCATTAGCTAACTTCCGTTTAAGACCCTTTTCATAAGTACTTGCCATATTCACCAGTTGGGAGAGATTGTCAATGTTATGATATTCGCAAGAGAGACGAACATCATCACGAAGACCAGCCTCAAATTTAATACACTTAGTGCGCTCATGCGCATCCCTGTAACTGCCAGAATAGCGGATCAAATCCTCGAACCGTGCTGCATAATCACTGACAGTCATTGACCCTTGCACCAGTTGAAGGAAAGCAATCTCCTTCTCCCTGCGAACATCCTCCGGAAAATATTTTCCAAGAAAGCGAGTTTTAAACAAATCCCATGTGATCGCCTGATTAGACATCTCCAATCCCCTCCTCTGTTGATCCCACCAGTGCTTAGCCTCACTGGTTAGCATATACTCAGCCAATCTCACCCATTGCTCAGCAGGTGGCTGAAGGGAGCGGAGAACCTTCTCGATCTCCTGGAGCCATTTCTGTGCCCCATCAGGATCATTGCCTCCTTCAAATCTAGGCGGCTCGCATTTCCGAAACCGCGCCATCCAATCAATCTCAACAGGGGCTCGCATTTATTAAATATCATTATCGCGCTGGGTCAATATGACCTTCGCATAATTAAGTTTTCCTTCATTCATTCATTCATAAATCCCTCTCTAACAATCACTCCCCTTTTTCCTAACTCTTAATCAATTCATTTTCTAAGCATTATCAACACTAATCCCATTCATTTATTTCCATAATCAATTATTCATTTAATCATATTGCCATAAAAATATCATTAAACTACTTATCCTCATCACAAACATTTTCCCAAATATACACTTAAGTTCAAACATGCACATATTCATAACAATTCACATATACACAACATCATAATTAATTAAATTCCTTTATTTTCATTCTCTAATCATTACTCATGTTCACTACCCTATGGTTTTATGCCCTACTAACACTTAGTTCTTAGCAAGTATTATATACATACTAGAAACTCATCCCTAAATTAAGGTAATACTCACTCCTTACCTTAAATTAGTAGAAAGCAAGAAAAATCTCAAATTGTGCCTTAGAAACTAGGGACTTTAAACCTCCTTAATCTTGCTTTCCACCTCAACAAGCCAAAATCCAATGTTGATAGATACCCCTATTGTGAGTGTTGTATGATGGATGGTTGTTCCTAGTCTTCTCTTTTTCTTGATTAGAAGGCACAAAATAGAAACTCCTTCATGATTATAAACTTAAAAGAAAACCAAAGAGAGAGGGAAAGAGGGAGAGAGAGACGTGAGGCTTGGAAAGGAAAGGGTGATGGATTTGGCTCATTACATGGCTTGTTGTTGTTGATGATGATGAGGGTTGATGGTCTATGGATGGGAATGATGGTGATGGGCGTGAGCCCTAGCAGAGAGAGACGAAAAATGAAGGAGATAAGGAGAAGAAGAGGATGGCATGAGGTTGATGGAGGAAATGAAAAATGGCGGGGAAGTGGTGCCAAAGATTGGCTTATTCAGGAAGCCAAAATCACTACAACAGAAATGTTTAAAGATCCTGGTTCCGCATGCATATTGATCCCGGTTCCGAACTGGGATTGTATCCCCTGGTATAACAAGTCTGATACTTTTGATCCCAGGTGTTTCAGAAAACACGGAACCGGGATCAATTAAAAACAAGGAACCGGGATCATTAGTATATCTGATCACTGTTGATTTTTAATAATGAACCGGGATCTTTAATATATATGATCACCGTTGAGTTTTTTTAAAACGAACGGGGATCTTTAGTATGTATGATCACTGTTGAGTTTTTTAAAATGAACCGGGATCTTTAGTGAATATATATATATATTTTTTAAATTATAATATTTTCTATATCCATATATTTAAATAAATTGTCAACATTTTTTTTGCAACAAATAAATGCCATAATTATATACATTAGAAACGTAAATATCAATACACATTTAAGATAGATAACTCCCAAACCAAAACAAATGGCTTCATACATACAAAAGGCTAAACAAGCTTGATCATACAGATGCTACATAGTCACATTCAAAAATATATATGGTGCCCTATATTCAAAACTAAGCTAAGGTAACTCGTCAAGAACATATGCTGCCTATTCATCCTTGACTTCATTCAACAATTCATCGGAATAGTAGGTGTACCGACAATCTTCAAAATACTATACAATTTAATAGAAAATGGAATTAGAATTGTGTTGATATATTTTCTTCCGAGACAATAGACAAGTAAATATAATTTAAACTAATAAAAAAGACATAGACAAGAGTACAAGACCACAAGGCTGCATTCTTTAATTAGTTAGTCATAAAGCATAAGATCAAACATAAAATTGTACTAATGTACTAGTAAAAAGAATGAACAGCAAGAATAGCATGTTCCCAGCTCTTTCGAACCAAAACATAAAATTGCACTAATGCACAAGACCATATATAATCAAACATAAAAATGAAGATACGTTGTACTTGATATAGTTGGCGATACTCAACAACCAAGTAGCATTGGCAGCATCAAGTTCAACATTAACAATTGATCTTGGCATCTCCTAACTGGAATAAAATTAAAAATGAATGGAATTTTAAATTAAGCAAACAATCAACACATACATACATTCAACAAGCAAAGAAATTTAACCATAATAATAATAAAAGTAAGAAGTAAAGAAAGCACTTGCTAACCAACACAGAATAATAATAATAATAACCAACACAGAATAACCAACACACAACACATATAGGGATGGACAAATATACTTTGAGATGGTTATAACCAACACAGACAACATATGTCACGGGGGGATTAGTTCATTGCTGACCCAATGCTGCACAGTATTACCTGTAACTTTGCTCTTCTCTCTTCTTTACGTTCTGCAAGGGAAACAAAGAGAGGTTTGCCAGCAACCATTTTACCATTCATCTCACCAAGCTACAAATACCAACAGATTTCGTATATCAGGGCCAAAAATGCTTCAAGTAATATACTATATTTTTGTTCTTAACACTGTTTGTTCTGTACTAGCAATTGAAAAAATTTCTTGCTAACATTATTGTTTTTTTTAAGAGTAAATTACATTAAACCTCCTTGAGTTTTGCTAATATAGCACCTAATCACTTCTTTAAGGGAAAATGACACCCTGCCCAACCCCTTTGTTGACTAGAAAACAAACACCAAAGAAAATATAACACTATGAAATAAACTCAGTTTGCAATTTCAGCTTTATCTAATTCAGTGATCTTAATTTAAAATTTGCTACAGATATGTTTTTTAAGGAGAGGATCCAAATGCAAATCCAAAAAGTAATCAACCATAAGACTATTACAATGCCCAAGAACTTATTTAAAATCAAACAAGTTTCCAGTATTCACTTCAAAAGAATACTACACTAATGACTTTTTTTACCATATGCAAAAAAATCCCAAATTCAAATATGTAGTGAAGCATTTTCCTAGATAATAATATAATTATACAAATCATAATCAGCTATAAATCCATTTATTTAATAACTAGATGTTCGAAAAAAAAAACAGCAACACAATAGTGAAGGATGCAAACGTGATATACAACATTTTTATACTTACAGCTCGATTTGCTTCCTCACGAGTTGAAAATGCAACAAATCCAGATCCTCTACTAATTCCATGTTGATCTCGCATAACCTGTAGGTCAGGCCAAAAGAAAGACATTACATGAAGATGAAGATTTAGCCATTGTATATATGAACAAATAGAACCATATTCACATACCTTGTATGAAGTTATTGTACCAAAGTCAGAACAATTCCCTGAGTTTTTCATCCCCAACACTATCACCCAATTTCTTAACATACAAGTTGGCACCTTGATATTTGTCAACAGCTTCCTTCGTACTTCGGTCAAGACTTTCCTAACAATAGATCAGGATAGGACAAAAGACTAAAAAATAGAACATTTATTTTTTGGTAATAGAAAAGTAGAACATTTTGGTTTATCTGATAGGAGTGGAACCGAACAGAATATCCTTTTCACTTTTTCAGTCCTTGCACCACAGGATACCTAAAGTTTACTTTGGAAAAAGGAGATAAGGCCCCATGAACTTGTGAGAACCATAACTTTTAAAGCAAGCATGACTAAGTGACTGACCTCAAACCCTGCTCATGACAAAGGGTAAAAACATAATGCTGGATGCAGCTGGTATCATTATTGGTAATATGGAATGTAAATTATGTCCAAGCAAAGTGCATAGTCAATATACTATACTTAATAATAGTGAGAGGTCTAATTTAAGTTGATGAATTTTGATGATTGATTAAAATAAATAATGCTTAATCTTATCTACCAAAAAACAAGGTTGTCTTCAATTTCTACTTTTCTTATCCCAGAGGGTGAATGAATGTCTACGGCGTGCCTGCTGTGGAAGTCATATAGATCAATGCACGAAATTCATTGATTGTGGGCATGGAAATTCTGAAAAATATCAATCCAACCCAAACTGGACTCTCTGGAAGAACAATTCTAATGCAAGTGCTTGTTTTACTGAAGATAGATTCTCTTATAGGATCTATCTTAAAGCTGTCAACCTTACTGCAGAACATAATGTTATCACCAAATACGTATATTCATCCTTTTGGGGATTCCAGGTATACCTTTAACTTTTTTTTTCTTAGTTTAATCATAGCAGTGTTTGTTATTGTGGATCCATTTTGCAGCACAACATTAATAAAGAACCCTATCAATATGAATGAAGCAAATCCCCAAATTAAAAACCCTTACAATATTAATAAAGATTCAGAAGATGAGTAGCATACCTAATTTGAGCCTTGGTAGTTTAGAACCCTGAAGGAGCAGTGAAGGAGAGCCTTGGTAGTTTAGAACCCTAATTCGAGCCTTGGTAGTTTAGAACCCTGAAGGAGCGGCGGATCTGTGACTGGAGGGAGAAGGAAGACGCGTGGCGGCTGGAGCTCGACGGCGAGGGGGGACAGTGGTGGCTCGCGAGTTGTGGTGGCGCAGCGACGGTCTGTTGGTTTTGGCCTCAAAATCTCGAGAGGGGGGGTGAATCGATTTTTATTATGTATTGGAAAATTCGTAATAAATTAAAAAAATGATTTGAGATGGAGAGATTAAACGTTCGTAATGGATCGCGAAAACGATAGAAATAATATAATAATCGAGTAGCGCGGAAACGTAAAAGAATAAATATGCGGAAAGTAAAAGAGAGAGGGATAGAAAATCTTGCACCGGTGATTTTTATACTGGTTCAGCCTTCCCGTCGAAAGGCCTAGTCCAGTCCCCAAGCGACCCGCCTGAGAGTTCTTATAACCAAGCAATAGAGCCGCACCCTATTACAACCAAGAGCACCCCGCACACTACTAGGAACCTCCGTTCGCTAGGGGCCTCAATCACACAGCAGGGTTCCTCGCCCTACGAACGCCTCAACGTTCAACTATGGGATTCTCTCCCTACCACTAAGGTTTAGAACGATTACAATGAAAGTGATTACAATAGCTTTTTTGTGTTCTCACAACACGGATTCTACAATATGCTCTTATGATAACGAAAAAGAAGTTTCTCTTAGGATTTACTCAGCCAACAAGGTTTGTTCTTAGAAAAATATAACAATGAAAACCAGAACTCTTAAAGAAGAAGAAGATGAAGAACGTGAGAATGAATGAAATAAAAAAATCACTGAACGTGAAAAAACTTGTTGAAATGTTGGAGTGATCTTATTTAAAAAGAAAAACTCTTTTCAATCAAAAACGATTTTGAATTAATAAAACAAAATCAAAATAGAATAATAAAAGATTTGTAATAAGTTTTAAAATCAAAATAAAATCAAAACGATTTTCGAAATAAAATAAAGATTTGATTCTTAAAACCAAAAAGGAAATAATTCAAAATTAAAATCATTTTCGAATTTTATAAAATATATCAGAATCATTTATATCAAAACAAATCAGGAAATAATAAAAATGATTCTGACACATTTTTCAGAAAATCAAGAAGTAATCGATTACTTTAGGGAATAATCGATTATTTCTACAAAAATAGAAATTCTTAAATACATTTGTAAAACATGTAATCGATTAGGCTAAGAATAGTTAATCGATTACATCACTCCTGTTCATTATATGATGCAACTATGATAATCGATTACACTAATGAGTTAATCGATTATTAAGCCTCTGGTTTGCATATGATGCAACATCATGTAATCGATTACTACAAGACTTGTAATCGATTACTAAGCCTCTGAAAAATATATGATGCAACAAATATAATCGATTACTTGACTGATGTAATCGATTACTTTCATAAGAAAGTAACTGATTAACAAAATTCAATTAATCGATTACAACTTCTCTGATTTTTCTATGATGCAACTGAGTTAATCGATTACTTTGAGAGATAATCGATTACTCTCCTTTGCAGTCATATAAATATGCAGAGTTTTGTAACATCAAGTATTTTCACTAAGGTTAAATGCAGAACAACATTTTATATGCAGAAAACACGTTTTCTTCTTTTCTTCTAAAATGAAAAACTATGTTGGCTTTGTAACTTCTAAGTAAACTACAACTTCATTACCTTACATTTGATCTAAGGAGAAGGTTTCTATTCTAGGCTTGCTTGAGTCTTCAACCTTGAGACTTGACTTGCACTTGTGAGCTTGAACTTGAGTTGGCTTGTTATCATCAAAACATATATTTGCATTACTTTGAAGTCCATAGAGAGTTTGAAGCATGCCTTCCAACCAGCTTGACTTCCAACACAGTCCAGTAAGTTAGATGAAGGTCGCGACTAAGGGAGAGGGACAAAGACGTGATGGCGACGCCGCCAGTGATGGTTGTCGCGGCCGAGAGAGAGAGGGCAAGGGACGGAGGGAGGCGGCGCAGTGTTGCTACAGCGTGGGGGAGAGAAGGGACAACGAGAAGGAGAAGAGGGAAGGGGAGGGGGTGGGGGCTGGACCACGGGATTTTTATGTTATAACATTGATCCGGTTCCGTGTTTTTATTATTCATCCCAGTTGAACTAAAACAACGGGATAAATAAGGTTTGTATGATTTTTAGTTTTTAAAAAATAAAAAATTATATATGTCATAACATTGATCTCGGTTCCATGTTTTTTATAACCGGGATCAATAAATTCATGGTATTTTTTAACTATCATTTGTCTATTAATCCCAGTTCCGAAACGAAATCGGGATTAATATCCGGCTACTTTTTTGCAATTCTGTAGTAGTGAATGAATATGTGCTGGGAAGTGGTGGCCTCACAAAGAAGCCACCCATTTTGTGGCTGTGAGGTTTTTTTTTTTTGCTGGACACCTACACTAATTGATTAGTCTTAAGACTAATTGATTAATTCAATTAATTTTTCACTTCTTTTCTTTTTCTTCGCCTTTACGAATGCCGTATTTCTTCGTTACCCGTCGGATCTTGATCAAATTTTGAGACAAGCTTCCTAAGACCCTAAAATTAACATCCAATGGTGGAAATTGTATTTGGAGACTTGGACGTTATATTTATAATTTCCTAAATTAGGGTGTTCATAAGATAAAAATACCCCTAAATTCATCTTAACTTAATTAAAATCTACACTCTTTAAATTCTAAGTTGAATTTCATAATACTTATACTTGAAAATTAAAATTGAGGATGTTACAACATGTAAGACCCGGGCTGATGAGGGCGGGGAGTGATCGCCGGTGCAAAGAGGCACAGACAAGGAGCGGCTCCTGGTAGGCTTCTAAGGGAGGGGTACATGGATGAACCCACACACCGGAATGAGAGGGTGATCCTGAGACTGTGTAGGAATGGGACTACACAGTACAGGAAGGCTTAAATGAATTGATTGGTACTACCCATATCAACAAGTTGCATCTTCTTTTCGGTAGCCCATCACATAAGAACTCCATGGTTAAGCGTGCTTGACTTGGGGTAATTCTGAGATGGGTGACCTCCTGGGAAGTTTTCCCGGGAAGTGTGCAAGTGAAGACAAAGCACGCTGAAAAGACTCATGTTGGTATGTGGGGACAGTCGCAATCCATTTGCTTGCCAGGGATGTTACAAGCTAAGGAGAATAATGCTGTGAGACGCATGAGAAAGCGATTCGAGGCAAGATTGTCGTTGAGGTTTAGGGGGAACGGATTGCATTTAGTGGTCGGGTTTCATTGAAGGGGTGAACCGACTAGTAGGATTAAGCCGCTAATTAAAACGTTAAAACATTAAAAGACTTTAAAAGACATTTACAAACGCGGTGAGGCATGAGTGTCGTATCGAAGTAGTGGAGAGGAAGATACTATGGGTATCTGCGGATACTCAGGTGGAGATTGCATGAGGGGAGGACGATGACGGTGAAACGTCAAGAAGTCTAGACTATATTTCTAGGCAGAACAAACTCCACATGTGGCGTACTAACGTGGTAGGGACTGGGTCCAATGCCGTGGTATGTTCTGCACTGCAGACTAGAATTATACTGTCGCCCCCTTGAATGCAAGTCTAGAAAAGTGAGAGGGACTGGAACGGGGCATTTGTGATTGCCGCTGAGAGCGTGCCTGATTATATGATATGAATGAATGATATGAATTGAATTGATTTGAGGCTGTAGTCCTCCTGGTCTGGGACCATTTGATTGTGAGACAGCTGTCGTGTCCGCGTGGTAAAGGTCCTCTACTCCTGTTTGCTTCCGACTAGGTTGGGTGGATGACTGAGGAGATGTAGACGTGTGTGACTTCCTCAATGATGATGTTCCCCATATCATTGAGCGAACCGGAGCGCAAAAACTTAAAAGACAAGGATTTTTCAAAAGAAAAGTATATCAAAACATTAGGCATTGAATAAGATTTATAAGACGAATATATATATAATGAAAGGTTCTTGGAACGCTCGATAAGTTTGGAAAATTATGATTGAGGAAAGAATGGAAGAGATTTGTAAGCATAAGGATTGATTGGTTATGAGCATTGATGTGTTTTGAATATTATGATATGTTTTGTTATATGTGATTTCTATATGCTATGTGTATAACATGTTCTATATGTTGATGATAACATGATTTGATAAATGTCTATGTTATGCCGTCCTAGTTATAGTGCCTGTCTTTATGTTGAAATTACCCGGAGACCCAAGGTCAACCCGTTAGTGTTCGGAACACTGACTCTCTCCTACCATATTGTCGTATCGGCAATTGTTGGTATTGCAACTGGTAGATGGTGTAGAGTGTAGCGATCCCTTTGTACCCCTGTAAGGAGAAGCAAGGAAAAACAAGTACGAGGTGACTCTATGGAGGAGATCCCTGAGGCAGCAGACGAGGACGACTCTACTTGCGGTTGGAGAGCTTGGTCTACCAAAATCCAGAGTTGGACGACGAGTCTTAGTGTGTCTAACTAGAAGCTAGGCAATCCCCTCAGAGCATTGTACTCCATTGTATGTTCTTAGTTACCTTAGCTCTATCATACTGTACCCCGACATAAGTTTTGTTTAACACTGATGTTTTTGAAACAAGTAATTGGGCTTTTGTAATTAAATGAGGTTTTAAGAAACGGGTTTCAAAGTGCGGTGTCTTGTGACATCTCGGTTTGGAACTTGAAAGTGTTTATGCAATATGAGAACATGAGTTTTAAATGTAACTGTGTTTTGAAAATCTACATGTTCTCATCTTGTGTAACACTTGTTTAAAAAAAAAATTTCCCAAATTTTCACTATATTTAATTTAAGTAATTGTGGTTTTCAAGTTGCCGAATCGGGGTGTTACAAATAACCCCCAACAAGCACAAAAATTATTTCCCTAGCTTATTCACACTAAAACCAAAACATGCATAAAGAAATAGGCTTATTTTTGCAAAACAATTTAACAAATCAACATGCATCAATGAATAACCATAAAACCAATTTTATTTCTTCAAGTACATACACAAACCGAAATACATAAAAGAAAACAAAAATCATTTATGCAAAACAATTATAAAAACCGAAATGTTCATCAACCTCTTTGCATGTCCATTATTCAAGTTCAAACCTCAATCTTTACACAAGAGCAAATGAAAAACATAAGACATCTCTAATAACCCACATGCAAAGGCTTATTTCATCAAATCACTAAATCTCTAAAGAAATGTATAATAAAACCGAAAATAACCAAAAGACAAGGGTTAGGGAGAAGTAAAATTACCCAAATCAAGTTTGAAGGAGAAAAATAAAAATCAACACTTCCTCCCTCTCCTCACCTAGCTCACGGCCTCCTCCGCTTGTGGGGATTAGGGCTTTGTTTCTTTGCTTCCTTTTAGGTTAAGAGTATGTTAATAAATATAGAGAGAGGAGTATATAAGCAAAGAAAATGGGTAGAAAAATTACTTTGGGGTGAAAGAGCACTCCCTCCTTCTTCCTTCTCACCCTCACGATGCACCCTCTCTTCTCCCCCTATCTTTCTCAATTTTTATAAGTGTGTAAAATGGGGGAAGGGAATGGGTTAGGGGCTATTTATAAGGGTTAAGGGTGGTGGGGTTCATTGAATAAAAATGGGGTCCAAATAATGGGTAAGGATGGGAAATAGTGTAGGGATAAAAAGCTAGGCATGCATTGGCCAAAAATCCACTATGATAGGGTCATTAATTGTGGGTCTTAAATAAGGTACTTTAGAGTTAGGTTTCATGTAATTAGGATACCCTAGGATCTTGTGCACTCATAAATTTATGTCTAACAATTCAAAATTTAAAATGTATAAAATAAATATGCAAAACCGTGTAACACTAGTATACAGTAGAAAATAATATTTTTCCGATACAGTAAATAACATTTAAAACAGCCCGATTTTCGTAAATCAAAAATAACCGACTTTTACTTATTAAAGTTACCAAAAATGAGGCCATTTTTTTTTAAAAACATTGTTGAAGTGTTTGAAAACATTAATGAAGAATTTTTAACGTACTTCAACACTTTCTTTCGAAAACCGAGTTGTTACGTAAAACCACAACTCACTTACTTTATTTTCAGAAAACATGTTATCAAGAAAACGGTTTGTTTCAAATTGAATGATTTCATTCATTTCTTCAAAAGAACTTAAACATGTTCATAAGAAGTATTCTCACGTTCCATAAAAGTAGGGCATGCTTCAGAATAATTGAAGTACAGCGATAGTTCATCACTTAGGTAATCCTGAATACACAACACAGGCAACAACTTAATCTAATTCTACTACTGGCTTCCTCTTCCTATCAAAGATGATTGGTTCCAGCTTCTTCTTCTTCTTTGCGGGTGCCTTTGTTCCAGAGGATGATGCGACCGCGTTCTTTAGCCCTCCTTCAGAACTTGGTGTAAGTTCCACTCCGAATAGCTTCACTGAATTCTCCTCCCCTTGATTCCGAGGCGGTGGTTCGAAGCCGTGACACATGTAGGATATACTTCCCAAACACAGGCTAGGTGTAGATCCACCCAACTTATGTTCCGGGTCTTCGATCACCAACTGAGCACATCCCGACCATGCCCATCCTCGACGTATAGCTTTCCATCCGCGTCCCTTATGAGGCCAAGTAACGATCTCCAAACGACGATCCATCTGCCAGTTGGGATACCAGCGACACCGATGTACCAACGAACAGGAGAGAGTAAGCGATCCGGACGCGTAGCGTCGACAGTGTGGAATTACGGTAGGCAAGATAATAGGACACTCACAAACAACACACAACACACATACAAAACAACATACAAGCCTATTATCTTTATTATTATCAACCATCCTCCTTATTTCATCTTCTTCACTTTCTTTATTATTCCTTTCTTAATCCTTCACTTTTCGATTCTGCTCCCGCTCAAGGGACTTAATTTCCTATCCACATTTCCATTCTCAAACTCTTTCTCATCCATCACACTTCTCAACTCTCACACTCGTATATAGGTATAAATCTTTTCTTATAGTGTTTTATTGAGTTATAACCATCGATGATAAAGGGGAATTTTAGAATCATCGAGGTACGCTTTTCTTTCGTAGTTAGGACTCACGCATCAAGTCTACATCTCCTCGGCCATCCATCACCTAGTCGGAAGCAAACAGGAGTACTGGACCTTTACCACGCGGGCACGACAGCTGTCTCACACATAAATGGTCCCTGACCGGGAGGCTCAGCCTCAATAATATCAATTCATAATAAACATGGCGCACTGCCTCGCAGTGGCAAAACACAATGCCCCGTTCCAGTCCCTCTCACTGTTCTCGATTTGCAATCTAGGGGGCGACAGTATTGTTATAGTGCGTGCGCAGAACTTACCACGGTATTAGACCCAGTCCCCACCACGTTAGTGCACCACTTATGGAGTTCGTTCTGCCTATAACAATACTCTAGACTTCTTGACGTTTCACCGTCATCGTCCTCCCCTAATGCAATCTCGTCCTAAGTATCCGCAGATACTTATCGTTCCTTCCTCTCCACTACTTCGGGTTAACTCTCATATCTCACTACGTTCGTTGTTAATGTCTTTTAAAGTCTTTTATCTTTTTAATTAACCTAATAGTCGGCTCACCCTTTGTGCATCCCTTCAATGAGTCCCGACCACTAACTTTGCACAATCTTTCTCTTTCTCAACACTCACATAGCACAGAGCTGGGACCACATCAACAGATTCACATTTCACTCTTCAATCTTCCTTTTTACCATCCTTCTCCGAAATCCTTGAGTTCACAACTTTCCAAAAACTTTCTTTCTCAACCATCCAAAACTCTATTCCCAAAGACTGTCACAAAACTTTCTCAAAAACGTTGTTTCAAAACATCCTTTCATAAACTTCTTTCAAAAAGATCGTTTCATAAAAACTCCTTTGAAAAATATTGTTTCACAAGCTTCTTCAAAAATTCCATTTCAAAAACCTTTCCCAAAATTTCGTTTCATAAAACCTTTTTCAGAAATATTTCTTTTCACAATTCCTTTTGTAAATTCCTTTTTCAAAACTCTTTTTCAAAGACACATTTTTGCTGGGCACTAATGGAGGAGCAAGCTCAACTCAACACGAGTACCCAGACTAAAACCAAGGCCCAAGGAGCCCAGCTCCATTTACTTCATCTCTCATTCCAACACTTCACATCACTCTTCCCAACTCTGGCTCATTCTCATCATTCTTTTACTAATATACCATGACTTTCCATTCATCACTCCCTCAACTCTTTCATTTCATTTCGTTTCTTATTCAAGACATAGCAGATACCCATCCACTATAGAAATAAGTAACAAAATTTAAACGAATAAAAGCATGCTATCAACACACAATCATCACACAACAGCATTGTGGTATTTGTCACCTTCGTATAAGTGGCCACACAAAACAAACAATTGCCACTTATACTACTGACTCCAACCACTAAGTTCCGATCTTTGAGATGATACGGAACGTCCTAATAGATCACCTAGCTACCACGGTGTATTAGGAAAGCTTCTCTCTCACCTGGGGTCCAGCTATTGAATGTGTGCTCTTCTCGAATCCTCGTGCTGCCATCTGCCCCAACCTCTTTCCTTTATCATTCCTCATATTAAATAAAACATCTCACGTTATTAACTCATTTGAGAAAAATCTTTTCTTAGATTAATACTTGTCCTTTCTTCGTTAGAAAACTTTGAAAATATATCTATTCTTGATCCAGCTTTTTCTTAAATCAATCTCCACTTAAAACTTCGCTCTAAATCTTATGAAAACATTTTTAAACATGAAAAGCACGTCCAGATAATTCTGGACAGCAAGGTAGTTTCACAAAATTACTTTGATAAAATCTCCAAAAATATTGTAAAAACTTTTCTTTACTTAAAATAATTTTTTAGCTTGAAATCAACACTTAAAAATTCATGAAACAATTTTGGACAGCCATGGCATAAATTAAAAATCTCAAGTAAATCGAATTAGACTCAACTTATTTCAAAACCGTTCATGCATTCAAATATTTCACAAGCATAACTTAACACACAATAACAACAAACAATATTTCACTAATTTATTTTCACCACATAAAACACCTAGGCATACAAGCACTCATAAACCGAATTGATTCAAGTTTCAAATCAACACTTCAATATTTATTTTCCTTACTTTAAACAATTCGGGTCCTCCTCAAAATCATCATGCCTATTTCATTTCATGCCATCAAGCTCCCTAGACCTATTTAGACTATATAACCTAATAGAACAAGAAGAACAAATCAAACATCATAAATTAAATCTCATGAATTAACTTGGTTTATTTTAAACACTTAAATTCTACTTTCTTTTAATCTTAACCGAATACACATAAGTACATATTCACACATATATTCATTCAAACACAACACTTTATTAATTTAATTCATTCATTTCTTTCAAGGTTTTTCAATGGAAAAGAGGCCCTAGGTTAGTTAATATGAATAGGCCGAATACGATCATGGTATAGCAAGGCTTTATTTTTATCATGCATGCACATAGATCATGGATCAAAACAAGGATCATTTTCTACAAACTTGTTTTCTTGTTTTCTTTATAAAAACCGTGAGCTTCACTCCAATTTTGGCAAACAAACATTTAATTTATTAGCACAATAAAATCAACAATCATGTCATGGTCTTTATCCTCTAAGACAAACACATGCATGCACCTATAAATTTCTATGTGAGACCATTTTCAACATGCATATTAGGAAAAGCATGATTTCCTACTCTCCTTAGTCTTGACCGAATAATGTCCTACAAGAAGGCAAAGTCCTGTAATTTTATTTTCACATGCAATTAGCTAAGACCATAGATCACATCATGCAAGACCTAAAAGCATCATTTATTTTTCCAAACATCAACCGAATCATCATCACACACACACAAACCTTGACTCAAATTCTTTTTGTACCAAAAATTATTTTTAAAGCTTGTTAGACTAGTTTTCCTTTTAGAATCCATGACATGCATGCAAGAGAATCAAGGCCTTACACTCAATTTAGACATGCAAAAGAAAACAAAGGCAAAATCATGAACTTAAACACAAACCTTCAAGCAAACCGTGAAGAATAGATTAAAAATTAATTTTTCTAAACATGAAACTACTTAGATCAAATTAAAAACACCAAGACCTAAAATTTCTACTCATAGCCGAATCATTTTGTTCTTGATTTGGTGGTTTATGAGCTCATTTAGTTCTAGAAATCCAAGGTCCAATCATAAGAAGAACATGCAAAGGAATACAAGGATCATCAAACCACAAAATCAACATGCATGAGAAAATCAAAGCAAAATATGAACTCAAACACAACTTTAAACCAAAACCGTGATAAAGAAGATTTTCAAGTAAGGGATCAAAACTGTTTCAGGGAGGGAAGGAAGAGAGAGAGATCAAGGTCGTGGTGTGGCGGCAGCCGTGAACGGCGAAGCTAGGACGGAGGGAAAGATGATGATGGTTATGGGGAGGGGTGTTTTAGTGGGGTCTCGAACCCCCCCTTTTATCTACTTTTTTTTATTTAATTATTTAATTATTATTATTATTATTATTACTATTATTTTAAAAGAAACTACTACTACTAAACATTTTTCGTCATTTGTTTATTTTAAACACCAAGAGGTACAAATAATAGAGTGTAACCCCAAATAATTACATGTATAAAATCATAAAGTTTAAAGTTTTTAAGGTTCTTAAAAAAAGTTTTATATTAAATTAGTCAAATGCAATTTAAGGTATAGAAAGTATGTTTTTCAAGTAATGTTATTATTTTTAACATTTTAATTGAACTAATTACTAATCGATTAGTCACTGCTATTTTCCCTTTTATTATTCTTATTATGTTTGGTACTAAAAATAGCGATGTTACACAGAACAAACAAGAGAGGGGACATTGGATCACCCTGTCTAATGCCCCTTGAACCCCAAAACCTATCTCCATTGTGAAGCATGTGAAGCAAATGCCCAAGAGATTTTGATGATTCCAAAAAGCAAAGTCCACAACATTGAAGCTTAGACTCAAGTTAGTCAAAAAGGAATTCTTATAAACTTGTAATGTTAATTTAATTTTCTTAGAGTTCCTTAGGTGCTTAATGGTTAAGTCTAAGTTAGAATGAAGCTAAATCATAATCTAAAGAAAAATAGTATGCATGCTAAGTTAAATCAAAAGTGGGTGATTTTCAAAAAAAATTAAAAATAAAAAAAATAAATAAAATAAAATAAAATAAAATAAAAGAAAGTGGTTTTCAAAAATGAAAATGAAAAGAAAGTGATTTTCAAAAATAAAAATAAAAATTATTAAGGAAATATTTTTTTTATAATGTTTTTGAAGTCAAGAAAGTATTTTCAAATTTTACAAAAAAAAAATAAAAAAAAAATAAAAAATAAAAAAAATGAAAAAGTGTATCTGATCAAATGTATCCGGATACATCCAAAAGTATCCGGATACTTCTTTAAAACAACAGTTATATTTTTGAAATCAAACACGATGTATCCGAATACTTTCAAAAGTATCCGGATACATATAGTTAAAACTGTCATAAACATAGCCGTTTGCTGTCCTAACTGATATATATATGTTCCAAACGATTTCAAAACAGCAGAACACGTTCTTACAACTCTGAAACTCTCTGTACTTACTGGAAAAACAAAAGCCATTGAAATTTCACAAGTTCTTCATGATTTCTTCTACTTTTAACATATAAACGAAGAACATTCAAGTGTTTGCTCTTTTCACTTTCATAAACCCACTTTGATAAACACTTATCATTCATTCTCTTCACTTTAGATTACTGAATTAGTGTTCATAGACATTGTACATATTTGAGTTGTTAATTGCACACAAGGGTGCAAGTGACTACAACAACAACGATTGCTCAAATTCCGCAAGTTGGTGAAAGGTTTTCATCACGCTTAACTTGAAGGTTTCAAGGAAGTGAAAGAGGTTCTTTTAACACACGGACTCGCTGTGATTGGGCAAGGATTCGGTTAGGGGATACAAGTTTCAAAGAGGTTCTTTGGAGGGTAAAGTCTAAGGGGAAGGTTTTCTCTTAAACTACTTGTACTAACGATTTCTTGATCATAGTGAAGCAAATCTCCCAATTCAGAGAGGGAGGACTGGATTAGCATTAGTGTTCGTTAACACACTAATGTGAACCAGGATAAAATCCTGTGTTGGCTATTCTTTCATAACTCTTTACATTTCCGCACTTAATTTTTGTTATATTTAAGTATAAGCAAAAATTAATTTTAACTCTGATAAACCGAAACAAGACCATATTAAGTGAGTAATTTTGGCTAATTTTTTTTTATTGGTGAAGTTAGTATTCTTCGCCTATTCACCCCCCCCCCCTCTAGGGAATAATACTACTCACTTGTTTTCCAACAAGTGGTATCAGAGCTCGGTCGGAAACGATCGAGCATAACTGCTTTTCTGTACGATCCTTAGTTTGGTAAACAATGGGTTCTAGTAATCCCTTGTGTGGTGAAGGTTCTTCCATTAATCGCCCCCCTATGTTTTCGGGCGAAGGTTACACCTATTGGAAGGTTAGGATGAAAATCTTCATTGAAGCAATAGATGTAGAAATTTGGAATGCTATAGAAAATGGCCCTTTTGTACCAAAACATAAAGTTAATGATTCTGTTCTTGATAAGCCCAAGGGGAGTTGGAATTATGATGATAAGAAAAAAGTAAGTTATGATTTAAAAGGAAAAAATATCATTACATCCGCTCTCTCATATGACGAATTCTTTAGGGTCTCTCAATGTACTAGTGCCAAACAGATGTGGGATACTTTACAAGTGACCCATGAAGGTACTAGTGAAGTGAAAAGGGCTAGACTAAACTCCCTCATGCATGAGTATGAACTATTTAGAATGCTTTCTGATGAATCCATCTCAAATATGCAAAAGCGTTTTACACACATAATAAATCATTTACTAGCTCTTGGAAAGACTTTTCTTGATGGTGAACTTACTAACAAAGTCTTAAGATGATTAGACAGACAGTGGCAACCAAAGGTGACTGCAATTATGGAGTCAAAGGACCTAAGTGATATGGATCTTGCTACTCTCTTTGGAAAACTACAAGAGCACGAAATGGAATTGGGAAGACTAAACATGCATGAAGAGTCAGACAAGCGCAAAAAGGGGATATCTCTAAAGACTACTACAACAAAGATGCTAAAAAGTCTTGAAGAGTTGCCCCAAGATGAAAATTCAGATTCAGACATTGATGATGAGACCATGGGGCTTTTGGTAAAAAAGTTCAGCAATTTCCTGAAGAGAAGAAATACATTCAATAGACAACAAAGAAATCAAAATGAAGCATCTTCTCGAAAGACTCCAAAGGAAAAGATAAAATGTCATGAGTGTGGTAACACGGGTCATATAAGGATTGAATGCGCTCAATATCTCAAGAAAAAGGAAAATGACAAAAAGGATAGCAAAGGATTCAAATCCAAGAGGGCTTATGTTGTATGGGATTTGCCTGAAGATTCAGAGAAGCAGAATGCTAGCTCTTCAGATGAGGAAGAATTGGCTAACCTGTGCTTAATGGGAAAATTTGATGAAGAAGCTTCATCAAGTGGAGAATCATCTGAGCCAAGAAACTCTAAATTGGTAACATATTCTAATTCTGATTCTGAATTTGAAGACACCTCTTATAATTCGCTTTATGAAGCTTATGTTGAAATGCATAAGGAACTTAAAAAGCTAGCTAAAATCAATATTGAAAGAAAGAGAATCATTATGGAGCATGAAGCTAAAATTTTAGAAATGCAAAAATTTATTGATGAACTTCAACTCCAAAATGAAACTCTGGATCTCATTTATTCTAATGCTTCCTATGATTGTGAACTAAAAGCAAATTCCATTGCCGAATGTGAAAGTTGCAAGCATTTTGAAAAAGAAGTGCACAATTTGAAAACTAAGCTTGCAAGCTTCACTAAAGGTGATATGCAACTAAACAACTTAATTGCTAATCAAAGAGAAAATACAAATAAAATTGGTTTGGGATATCAAAAACCCAAAAACTGCAAATATAGAAAGTTGGTATCGTTTTCAAATGTTAATTACTCTAAAAAGCCAACTTGTCATTATTGCGGAATTTTTGGGCATACTCCAAATACATGTAATATTAAACTCAAAGGTATTCCTAATGGTTCATTTGTATGGATTAAGAAAGGATTTGATCTAAATGCTAACCAGTCAGGACCCAAGACCACTTGGGTACCTAAAAAATGCAAGTAATCTCTTTATCTTGTAGGTGTGTCTTAGAACAATGGAAGATCGTTGGTATTTGGACAGTGGATGTTCGAGACACATGACAGGAGATAAGAGGAAGTTCTTGAGCTTAACTGCATCAGAAAAAGGCTACGTCACATATGGTGATAACAATCGAGGTAAAATAATGGGTGAAGGTAAAATAGGTAATGCCTCTAACGTAATTATTGACAATGTTCTTTTGGTTCAAGGCCTAGAGCACAACCTCTTGAGTATTAGTCAATTATGCGATAAGGGTAATCACGTTATTTTTACTTCAACTCATTGTATCATAAAAAGTGATGTAGACGAATCTATTAAATTTGTCGGTAATCGAATGCATAACACTTATTTAGTTGATTTGAATGACATCACCTCTTTAGTTTCAAAATGTTTTATTAGTAAAGAGGATGAAGTTTGGCTATGGCATAGGAAGATTGCACACATCAATGTAAATCAATTGAAAAAGTTACAATCAAAAAAGTTAGTAATTGGCCTACCAAATCTCAACTTTTCTATTGAAGGAGTTTGCGTTCCTTGTAAGAAATGCAAACAAACAAAATCAAATTTTAAATCAAAGAAAGTGGTGTCTGCAACTAGACCATTGGAGTTACTCCATATGGATCTATTCGGACCCTCACAAGTTATGAGTTTCGGAGGTAATTACTATGCTTTAGTGATTGTAGATGATTTTTCTCGATTTACATGGACTTTGTTTCTTCCAAGAAAAAGTGATACTTATAAATCTTTTAAAAGATTTGCCAAACAAATTCAAAATCAATTAAATAATAAGATTGTTATTATTCGTAGCGATCATGGTGGTGAATTTGAAAACGACAAATTTGATAGATTTTGTAACAAGAATGGAATTGAACATCAATTTTCTGCACCTAGAACTCCTGAACAAAATGGAGTTGTAGAACGGAAAAATAGAGTACTTGAAGAGTTAGCTAGAACAATGATGAATGAAAGTCAAGTACCACATTATTTTTGGGCTGATGCTGTTAATACTGCATGCTATGTAATTAATAGAGTTTTAATTAGGCCTATACTTTTGAAAACTCCTTATGAACTTCTAAAAGGCCGAAAACCAAATATATCACACTTTCGTGTCTTCGGATGCAAATGCTTTATTTTAAATAATGGAAAACAATATTTGGGAAAATGTGATCCGAAATCTGATGAAGGTATATTTTTGGGATATTCTTTACATAGCAAGGCTTATCGTGTTTACAATAGACGAACTATGACTATGGAAGAATCTATACATGTTGTATTTGACGAGTCTCCGAAAGGAGAGAATTTTTCTATTAATGATAGTACAGGTTCGTTCGAACACCTATATGACAAGTATGGTGAAGACAAGACACAGAGTACATCAAAAGAAGACAATAGGGACAAACAAACAATTGAGGAGAAACAAGAAAAAGAGAAAGAACTAATTCAGTCTGAAGATGTTATCACTAACTTACCTTTAGCATGGAAAATCAAGAAGGATCATCCTCTAGAAAATGTATTGGGTGAGATAACCAAGGGAGTGGTAACCCGAGGTTCCGTGCGTAATTATTGTCATTTTATTGCATTTGTTTCACAATTAGAACCTAAAACCATTAATGATGCTTTGTTGGATGAACATTGGATAATGCCTATGCAAGAGGAATTAAATCAATTTAAAAGAAATAATGTTTGGACACTTGTGCCAAAGCCAGATGATCATACAATAATAGGTACTAAATGGGTTTATAGGAACAAATTGGATGAATTAGGTATAATAACTAGAAACAAAGCTAGATTGGTTGCCCAAGGCTACAATCAGGAAGAGGGCATCGATTATGATGAGACCTATGCTCCTGTTGCTAGACTTGAGGCCATTAGATTACTACTTGCTTTTGCATCAATAGTTGGATTTAAGTTGTACCAAATGGACGTAAAGAGTGCATTCTTAAATGGCTTTATTCAAGAAGAAGTGTATGTGTCTCAACCTCCAGGATTTGAAGATTTCGAATACCCGAACTACGTTTTTAAATTAAATAAAGCTCTTTATGGTCTTAAGCAAGCTCCTAGAGCTTGGTATGATCGATTGAGTAATTTTCTATTAGAAAAGGGTTTTAAAAGAGGAAATGTAGACACAACACTCTTTATTGAACAAAGTGGCAAAGACATTCTTTTAGTCCAAATTTATGTTGATGATATAATTTTTGGTGCTACTAATGAGAATCTTTGCAAGAATTTTTCTGACTTGATGCAGAGTGAATTCGAGATGTCAATGATGGGAGAACTAACATTCTTCCTTGGATTACAAATCAAACAAGTTGACGATGACATCTTCATTCATCAAAGCAAGTACTGCAAGGAGCTTCTCAAAAAATTTGGAATGGACAATTGCAAATCGAGTTCAACTCCAATGTCAACCACGTGCTATCTAGACAAGGATGAAAAAGGACCATCGGTTGAGGTAACTCGTTTTAGAGGAATGATTGGTAGTTTGTTATATTTGACTGCATCTAGGCCTGACATAATGTATAGTGTATGTGTATGTGCTAGATATCAATCAAATCCTAAAGAATCACATCTAACTAGTGTTAAAAGAATAATGAAATATCTGAAAGGAACCATGAATTTGGGTTTATTTTATCCAAGGGGTGCAAATCTAAACTTAATTGGTTATTCCGACTCTGATTTTGCTGGCTGTAAATTAGATAGGAAAAGCACTAGTGGAACATGTCACTTCCTAGGTAGTTCACTTGTTGCTTGGGCCTCCAAGAAACAAGCTTGTGTTGCATTGTCAACGGCTGAAGCTGAATACATTGCGGCTGGTAGCTGTTGTGCCCAGATTTTATGGCTAAAACAACAATTAGTTGATTATGGGTTGATATTAGATCACATCCCTATTCGTTGTGACAACACAAGTGCCATTAATCTCTCTAAGAATCCGGTTATGCATTCCTGTACAAAGCACATAGAAATAAGGCATCATTTCTTAAGAGATCACGTTTTAAAAGGAGATTGTGTTATGGAGTTTGTAGAAACAACAAAACAATTGGCTGACATTTTTACGAAACCTTTGCCTAGAGACTCTTTTTATTTTATTAGAAGAGAATTGGGCATTCTTGATGAAACAAGTATTGATTAATTGTTTTTGTTGGATTTTAGTACTAGAAATCTCCTATTTTTGTTAAAAATTTATGCCTTATTTGAGTGTGCCAAGTATATTCATGTGTTAAATTTCATGTTTCATGTTCAAATGATGTAAGGATGGTTGCTTATTTGTGTTAAAATTGTTTGTTTTAAGTTTTTAGTCTTTTTGGTCAAAAACTGAGAAAAATATCCGGATACATTTAAAAGTATCCGGATACCGCATGTTAAGCTGGCCAAAACCAATTAGATACATAAAAGTATCCGGATACTAGAGGATGTATCCGGATACCCCGTGTTCAGCAGACCCATAAGAAGGAAGATACATAAAAAGTATCCACACACACTTCATCTTCTTCCTTGCGCCGTTCTTCCCCCTTTCTAAACCTAGACTTTCAATCTTCAAAATCCATCATTTTTCTCTCAAATTAACTCAATTTCTTGATGATTTCACTTATTTCCAACACTCCTCTTCTCAAAAATCTTGTTCTTTCTCTCTAAAAACTCGCTTTTCTTCCCATGAGTTCTCTCTCTCCTCACGGCTTTCACTCCTAGTCTCTCTACTCACGGTTTTTCTCTACAAAAACGTGTTGTTCATCACATTCATGGGTGACAGAGGCACTCCCGGTCGTGGCAAGGGTATTAAGTACACTGGACCACGTGCCCGCGTATCACCGCCTCATGGAAATCATGACCCATTTGCTGGAGATCCACATTTCAACGCTTTTGATCGCAACAATCGTGTGCAAAGCTATGAGGGACGTCGAATCCAGATTGTGAGGTGGCTGAACTTCGATTGGCTTACTCAAGCACGCTTTAATTTTCACAATCAATTGGCGATACAAGGTATTCGCAGGTTCTTGGAATTGAAATGTAACTATTATCCTCGCATGATTAAGGAATTTTATGCTAATCTGATTTTTAGAGATGATAGTCTGCAAACATTGGTTAGAGATAATCATATAGTTATCACTGAAGCAGATTTTATGGAATTAGTTGGTTTAGTTGCTACGGGTGTATCTAAGGATGATAGTAATAGTGCTTTTAAACGCTGCAATCCTGTTCAAGTGTATACATAAACTTTAAGGAATCATCTTGGTTGGTTGGGACCCAAAAAGCAAGTTGGTAAAATGAAGACTGAAGACTGCCTCCTGCTTTATGTCATTACATACTGCCTGAAGCCTCGCTCTACTAGTAATAATGCCATAGCTTTAGGAAGTGATTTGAAATTGATGTACTGCATCAAGCAGGGCCTTCAAGTGAATTGGGTTCGAATCATTCTGGATTCCATGAAGGGTGTTATTGGTACTCAGGCTAGTTATCAATTGCCTTATGCTATGTTTATTCAGCGTTTACTCAATTTCAAAAGAGTTCCGCATTTTCATAATGAGGAGTTTGTTGAACTGGATGCCTCTCACAATTGTATGGGTGAAAATGTGCTTCATAGTGCTGGTATTTGGAGGTATCAAGTGCTTACGCAGGAGAAATGGTTGCTGCGTGATGAGGCTAGGGAACTCAATGCTATACCTTTGGAGAATGTGCCTCCGGGTCGTGCTGGTGATGATGCTGGTGATGGTGATGGTGATGATGATGGTGGTGATCAGCCTCAAGCACAAGCTCCCTTTCAACCTCCCTTTGGTCCATCTGTGCATGAAGAAGGTGGTGGATCAGGTTCTGCTACGGGTGCATCAGTTGGATTCGATCCGTCTGTGCTTATGGCTCACATGGACTCTCAGTTCGAGTCTCTTCGCCTATCACAGCTTGCTCACATGGATAACATGCAAGCTACACATCAATCTCAAATGGCTGACTTGCGCACATATGTCACCGATCAATTCACTGCTTTAGACAATCGCATGACTGCCAACTTCGATCGCCTTGATTTTCTGATTCGTACCATGGGTGATTTGCCTCCGCCGCCTCCATCATCTGATGATTAGGAGATCTTTAATTGCGTTTAGGCTTAGTCGTTTTAGCATGTTTTGTTAATTTGGTTTTAGCATGTTTTGTAAACATTGTTCTGAACTCATTTCTTAGCTATGTTTGATTCTGATCATGTTCTGCAATGACTATCTTCTGGTTATGTACTAGTTATTTTCTGTGATCTGTGATTATATTCAGGGGGAGTCTATTTTCTATTCTTCTTTTTGGCTTAATTTTATTGTTATCTATTATTTTGATAATGCCAAAAGGGTGAGAAGGTATGTTGTTGACTTTTGTAGGTTGATTTTCCACTTCATAATATTTAATGCCTATACTAAGGGGGAGCACATAAATCAACAAAGTTTGTCACCATCAAAAAGGGGGAGATTGTGAAGCATGTGAAGCAAATGCCCAAGAGATTTTGATGATTCCAAAAAGCAAAGTCCACAACATTGAAGTTTAGACTCAAGTTAGTCAAAAAGGAATTCTTATAAACTTGTAATGTTAATTTAATTTTCTTAGAGTTCCTTAGGTGCTTAATGGTTAAGTCTAAGTTAGAATGAAGCTAAATCATAATCTAAAGAAAAATAGTATGCATGCTAAGTTAAATCAAAAGTGGGTGATTTTCAAAAAAAATAAAAAATAAAAACTAAAATAAAATAAAATAAAAGAAAGTGGTTTTCAAAAATGAAAATGAAAAGAAAGTGATTTTCAAAAATAAAAATAAAAATTATTAAGGAAATATTTTTTTTATAATGTTTTTGAAGTCAAGAAAGTATTTTCAAATTTTACAAAAAAAAAATAATAAAAAAAAATGAAAAAGTGTATCTAATCAAATGTATCCGGATACATCCAAAAGTATCCGGATACATCCAAAAGTATCCGGATACTTCTTTAAAACAACAGTTATATTTTTGAAATCAAACACGATGTATCCGAATACTTTCAAAAGTATCCGGATACATACAGTTAAAACTGTCATAAACATAGCCGTTTGCTGTCCTAACTGATATATATATGTTCCAAACGATTTCAAAACAGCAGAACACGTTCTTACAACTCTGAAACTCTCTGTACTTACTGGAAAAACAAAAGCCATTGAAATTTCACAAGTTCTTCATGATTTCTTCTACTTTTAACATATAAATGAAGAACATTCAAGTGTTTGCTCTTTTCACTTTCATAAACCCACTTTGATAAACACTTATCATTCATTCTCTTCACTTTAGATTACTAAATTAGTGTTCATAGACATTGTACATATTTGAGTTGTTAATTGCACACAAGGGTGCAAGTGACTACAACAACAACGATTGCTCAAATTCCGCAAGTTGGTGAAAGGTTTTCATCACGCTTAACTTGAAGGTTTCAAGGAAGTGAAAGAGGTTCTTTCAACACACGGACTCGCTGTGATTGGGCAAGGATTCGGTTAGGGGATACAAGTTCCAAAGAGGTTCTTTGGAGGGTAAAGTCTAAGGGGAAGGTTTTCTCTTAAACTACTTGTACTAACGATTTCTTGATCATAGTGAAGCAAATCTCCCAATTCAGAGAGGGAGGACTGGATTAGCATTAGTGTTCGTTAACACACTAATGTGAACCAGGATCAAATCCTGTGTTGGCTATTCTTTCATAACTCTTTACATTTCCGCACTTAATTTTTGTTATATTTAAGTATAAGCAAAAATTAATTTTAACTCTGATAAACTGAAACAAGACCATATTAAGTGAGTAATTTTGGCTAATTTTTTTTATTGGTGAAGTTAGTATTCTTCGCCTATTCACCCCCCCTCTAGGGAATAATACTACCCACTTGTTTTCCAACACCTGATGCCCATTAAAGCACAATCGAGAAGGAAACAGATTTGACACATGCGATAACCCAATTAATAAATTTAGTTGGGAACTTTAAAGCTAGAAGCATAGCCTCAATAAAATCCCATTCTAGAGTATAATAGGCTTTTCTAATGTCCAATTTCATCATACACCTTGGAGAAACTCTCCTTCTCCCATATAATCTAACCATTTCATGAGACAGTAAAATGTTATGCAGGATGCTTCTGTCCTTAATGAATGCATTCTGATTATCTTGGACTAAACTAGGGAGCACAACAGCTAGTCTAAAGCTTAAAATCTTAGAAATACATTTGTAAATAGTAAAGAAACAAGCAATAGGTTTGAACCGTTGAACCTTAGTAGGAGCATCAATCTTTGGAATCATGACCAGACTTGTATGATTTACCTCTCTAAGCAGATAGCCTTACTCAAAGAATTCTTGGATAGCTTCACACATGTCTTGCCCAATAGAATCTCAAGCAGCCTGAAAAAACCCTAATCCAAAACCATCTGGGCCTAGGGCTTTATTCTGATTTATTGAGAACAGGGATACCTTTATCTCTTCATCAGTAATAGGCTGAATAAGAGATAATTGTTGGTCCCTTGCTAGATAGTTTCCTTGTTCAATTACCTTCTGATCAAACAGCACACCCCTACTTCTTCTAAGGAACAACTTTTGATAGAAATCTTGAAAGAGCCCATGAATCTCCTCCTGATCAGTGACTGAATCATTTCTATCATTCAATATTCTCAGGACTCTATTCTGATAGTTTCTTTTCCTAATAGCATCATGAAAAATCTTAGAATTACTGTCACCATCTCTCAGCCACTCAATTTTAGCCTTTTGCTTGAGAAACAGCAGGGCATCTTGCTGGATTTTATTATATTGATTAATAATATCCTTCTCAGCTGATATTAGAATTGGGTTCATAGGGTCCATAGAAAGATCAATTTGGGAAGCCTCCAGCTTGTCTCTTAATTCAGCTTCTCTCTCATCAATGTTTGAAAAATACTTTTTATTCAGCAAGGATAGGGGCTTCTTAAGATCCCTGAGTTTCTTGCAAAACACAAACATCCTACTACCTCCATAGTTCCTGTTCCAGACATGCTCCACAATATCTTGAAACTCTTGATGGTTAGACCACATATTGAAGAATTTGAATGAATTCTTAAAATTACCTGCTTGTAGCCCCCAATCTATTAAGATGGCAGAATCATCAGAAAGACCAGGAGTAGTAAAATTAGCATTAGCATTAGGCCAAACACTGCACCATTCCAAATTCACCAGGGTCCTGTCAAGCTTAGAAATAATTCTGTCTGCACCAGCTTGCCTGTTAGACCAAGTGAAATAGCAACCTGCCTCATATCCAACAAACCACAAGTATCAATACATGTCTGAAAATCTCTGCCACTATTAATGTCTAAATTGTTACCTCCAATCTTCTCCTGCTCAGTCAAACAAGTGTTAAAATCACCTAGGACAATCCAAGGAACATTAATATACCTATGAATACCACCAAGAACCTGCCATAGCTCCTTCCTCTCCTGGTAGTCATTATCAACATACACAAAGGTAGCATGAAAAACTTTCTAAGTCTGAATAACAGTGACATAACAGTGAATATACTGATGTGACCTTGCCACCATCTGTACATCATAACAGTCCCTTCTCCACAATACCCAAATTCTCCCAACAGAACAAGTGTCAAAATTATGGATAGAAACCCATCCACTAGCAATCGTATTCTGAACCTGCTGAAAACTATTAGTTCTCAGTTTATTTTCAAGAATAGAAAATAACCCTACTTTATTTTTCCTATACATCATCTCTAGAACTTGTTTTTGTTTTCGAGGGTGGTTCAGCCCTCGAATGTTCCAAGCACCAATACTATCCATAAGGGGGTTAAGTGGAAGACTCCCCTTCGTGCTCCTTATGTTGAGCTTTACTCCTTGTAATTACTGTAGTCCATCCCTCCTCATCATTGTTCTTCTCTTTACCTCTGTTGCGTGCTTGATTGTTAATGGAAAGATCCCTTATTACAGATTCAACATTAGCTATTCCAGTCTCCACATTCTCTTCAGGGACAATACCACTTTCTATATTTTATTTTAATTTCAAAGCCTCATCAAGTTTCTTCATCTCCTCTTGAGTAGGCTTATTTTTCACTACCCACTGCTGTTAAACCCCTTTTTTGTACATCTTAGCAACATGGCCATAACATGAACATTTAGAGCATAGAGTGGGTTTCCATTCATAGGAAACTTTCTGAGAAACTAAATTCCCCTTATCATCCTCAAAATGGATTTCTTTTGGGAGGGTAGCAGGATTCGCCTCAATTAACACCCTTGCATACTTGATTCTGTTTTTCACTTCAGTCACCTTATCAGCCATGATAGGAGTACCCACCAAACTTGAAATTTTACGTAAGGCAGAGGCACCCCAAAATTTCAAATTAAGGTTAGGCAGTTGTACCCAAACAAGAACCCTATCTAAGAAACTCTTCGTAACTGGTCTTCCTGTCCAAGGTGCTATGATTAGAGGTTTTTTTATCAAAATGAAAAACCCCTACATCAAGAACACTGTTCCTTCCTTCTAAATTATAAAATCTAACAATAATAGTTCCATCCGAATTCATCAAAGTTTTATCTATGCCATACTGACCCCATGCTTTTTTAATGAAACCACTCAACAAAGGGTATGGGGGGTTCGCACCTAAGACATAACAGACTAGAGAATTCGGCCAGTATCTCACCTCTTCTTCCACATCACAAGGGTCTATCTTCCCTATAACAATTCCGTCCTTCAATTCTGGCTGATGGAATTTTAGTTTGTCCCCAACGTTACGCAATTTAGATATATCAAAATTATCCCATACATTTTGCACCGGAGGTGGAACAACCCTCTCTGCTCCTGTATTTGTTGATGCTTCAAAAATAGGGTTAGCATAATCAACTTTATCATGCTGCTGAACATCTTCTTTTTCTGTTTGATTCACAGGACTGTCCTTCTTACTTGCTCTGTCACGGATCAGTTCAATACCATGCATCAAAGATTGAAGTTGCGTGGGGTCAAGGCATCAATAGTTTCTAAGTCTTCCTCATCCAAATGAGAAATATCAAAGATATGAGGCTGCTTTTCCAACTGGTGCGCGGTAGAAGGCGTTTGCGGAGATTTGGGAGGTCTCCTCCTCTTCTTGGCCATTATGGCCGCACAGTGGCCAAGGAAACCCTAGAGCATTGTAGGTCACCGGGAGAGAGAAGAGAGAAAAACTTTGTTGTAACTATAACGAATAATTATCTATTTAAAATAATATAATTTCTCCAAAATACAAAATTGAATATTTTGTCGTTATTAAATAAAATCTACATTTTCACGCAAAATTATAAATCAAATAATATTTTTATATAAATCAAATCATAGTGCTAATCATAATTTTGATTAATTTACTTAGAAAAAGGTATGAAATCATTCATATCATCTTATTTTATTTTACTTAAATTAGCAAATTTGACCAAATAAACCCACCGAAATAAAGCCAACGGTAAATGAGTTTGATTTGTTCAAATCTCAATACCAAAACGTGTAAGATACTACTTTTTATTTCCTTTATTAAATTTAAAATCATGAAATTTTTAGGAAAAATTTGACGAAGTTTAATTTAAATTATTGACTTTCCTCTTTTTAAAAATTTTATACCTGTCACATCCAGAATTAATAGAAAGTATACAGAGTCATATTTATGCGTCATAAGAATGATTCATATTACATATTTTTCTTTTGGGATACTACCTATTTACAATGTATCAATATCCATCAAGGTGGTAATATCCCTTCTTTTATAACAAAACATAACATAAAGCTTTTAACTACTAAAATACATATATATCCAAAAAGTGTGATGATATTAGGCTAGATGGTTGCATTTCCATGATTATGGAATATAGAATGGAGTCACACTCCATTAGTAGGAGTATGCTCCTCCTCTGTCACAGGGAGATCATAGAATTCTCCATCAATTGTACCTAAAAATAGACAACAAAGAGAGTGAGATATTCATTCAAAATCAAAGGAAACAATTAAAAATGATTATAAGACATAATGACAATGCATGCTATATATGCTTAATAAACATAATGATACACATTTTTCATATAATTCTCCATTTCCTATTTCCTTTCTTTTTCCTTTTTCCATTTATACATTTCATAACTTAGTAGTCGTTGCTACTTCTCCTTTTCTTTTCCTTTTCATTTCCTTTTTAATGCATATATCAATGCATTCCATTTGTTTCTTTGTCATTGCAGTTATTACTGCATTCCATTTTCCTTTTTGAAGTAGTTATTACCATTTTCCAATTTTTCCTCACATCGCCCGGTCTCCACATTTTAGGAAAGACCAACTAGGAGTAAATGCCCCTCCACCATGTTTACACTGTACTGCACGAGAACGTCCATCATACAGTGTTATAACAGGGACCATCCTTAACTAGTCACGAAGTATTTAAGTGACCGATAGAACTATTATAGTGTTTCATTAGCACAATCTAATCACTATAATACTCTCGTCCATCAATTCTATGAATCTTCACGAAAATTTCCATCAATTCATAGAATCTTCATGTCAATTTTCCTAATTCCTAACGTCCACCTCACTTCATAATTATAGGTGTTTCTAGTTCATTTTAGTGGTTGCTTGATAATCAAACCTTTAAATAATATAATAATTTGGATGGATTACTTAACTTAATGTAATTGAGTGTAACAACCCAATAATTACCATTTAAGCATAAACTATTAATAATAGTAGCAATAACATTCATTCATCCAACTTAGTGAACATTCATGCATTTAGTCATTATTCAAGTATAAATACATCAATAACACATCAATAACATTCATTCATGTAACATCATTAATTCCTTATGCATAATATAATTTAATCAAACATCATCATCATCATTCATTAACTAACATAAACCCTAGGTTCAAGAGTCACATAAATTCACATTTAACATACAAATCAAACATACACCTCATTATATTCATATTACCATAACTAATCCCTTCCTCTAATTAATAAAAATATCTCCCTTCTTACCTTTGTAGAGAGAGAAAGAGAGAAAATGATGGGTTTATGGAACTCACTCCTTAAGCTCAATCCAAGCACTTTAACCACTAATCTCTTATTCTCCAACAACTTCTACGCCTTCTATGTTAATTATATGGCAAAAGCCCCTTGATTTATGAAGTTAGGTTCTTATCGGGGTTGGAGGATTTGAGAGGAGAGGGAGTGAAATTGGAGTTTTAGAGAGGGAAAGAGATGGATTTATGATGGGAATTGAGTTTAGGGTGATGATTTGTTGGATTTTTGTGTTTATTTGATGATTTGAAAATTTTAGGGTTGAGACGGAGAAGAAATCGTGACTTGAGGGAGAAAGAAAATGAGCCAACAATGAGCTAAATTCGTGTATTTTAATGTCTGATCTGTCCAGAATACTCGAGTATTTTTACCCAGAATACTCGAGTATTTCTTGAAATACTCAAGTATTGCCTGAGAGCTATATTTTTCACTAATTGGTTTTTCTGATACAATACTCGAGTATTCTTTGCAGTACTCGAGTATTGCTTGAGAACTTCATTTTTTTAATGCATTCTATTTGGTTTTAAGTTATTTCCATGCATTCTAAAGATCCCAAACACTAAACTACCAATTTCTAACATTTCTATACATATATAAAACTTAGGATGTTACAAAACGTCTAATGCCCAAACCAACCTAACCTAGCCAAGTTTGTTTAGTTCGAGTCTATTTCATATAAGGGCTACACAAATACCTTGAGTTCTCATGAATGGTTTTTTTTAAGAATGCTCAATTCTTTCATGGAAAGAAACTCCATTGTCTCATTAATTTACACTTTGAAGTGAACCAGCACCCGAATCCCAAACCCAATCTGGATCATGATTCATAGATACTCATGATACATGGCCTTACTCGCTCCATAATTAACTTTGCTTGGAATGCCATTTTGGAACGAGTCCCATTTCTATTCTAAAATCCACTCCATGTAAAAATATAGTCATTATCAAATATATACTTAATTACTGAATCTTTATAGGATTATTAACAATCATAAGATAATAGTTATTAATATGATTATCTTAGTAAATTATAGTTATATCTAACGTAATTAGTCACAATATTAGGACAAACTATATTGATAGGTGATTACAAGATATGATCATATCTTAACAGGATAAACCTGAAACCTAAAGAAGATCAAGTGAAGATTACAAAGAAGAAAATTAAGTACCAAGGAATCGGGATCGTGATACAAAACAAAAGAGATTATTAATTTCGATATCTAGGTGTTGTCGTTTACATTAATCTCCCACTTGGACGCACCCCAAGCCAATTGGACTACATTCCTATGCCATGTTTGTGAAATAACCACGTTTGAGTTCTCTTTGTGAATTAAGGTTAACAAAACTGTGGGATATCACCCTTGTAAGAAACTTTATTTCTTTATTTATTCCGTTATTTTCATTACAATAATATATTTATATTTGATATTGGTTTTACTATACCACAACACACTTTAAAGTTAGGCTACAAATGACAAACGATAAGCAGATTCTATTTTGAGAACCATTTTCTGACTATCCTTTAGTTAATATGATTGCTCTGTCTTCTACCAAGGTCTACGCAACATGTTATTTGATTTGTATAGTCAAAGTCAACATTATTTAAATTTACGCAATTCAATTTCCAAAATAACATGCTCTTAACTTTTTATTTCTACCCATTTGGTGCTCTACATCATGTCCAAATATATGAAGTTAGAGTGTTGGCTAAAACTTTCAATTGGAACATGCGCAAAATTCAATAAATGAATTTTATCCTTGAAATCACAAAAGGTGGTGTTGCAATCAATGCTAATTGAGACACAATAAAAGCAATAAAACCTAGAAAGCCAATAAATAACTTTTATCCATAATATTGGAACATTTCCACCCAAGCTATATAGAAACAGAAACAAAATCCAAATAAATGGTCATAATTATCTTTCAATATAATTATATTTAATATATATGTCCCCATTCATAAAACAAAAGGAATGATTTTTATCAAGATTAAATATTAGGAAATAACAATTCCAAAACCAGAGTTTATCTAAAGTCGGTTCTTAACACAGTGCTAATACGAAGTAATAGGATTATAATGTTTTATGAACAATGTTTGCAAAAAAATTCAATGATGAACTACTACCTTTATTCCAATATTCCCAATAATAACAGGCAAGTATCAAATATGCAAAAGAAATTATGAAAACTTTATTACGATTAATCAATAGTTTGGAATCAACATGTTGTAATGCGATACATAACTTCGTTATTTATTATTATTATTATTATGCCAATTTTCACATTTGGCACAATAATAGATCCACTCAATTTGTGTGGTTCACATCTCAATTGACCAAAATATATAATGTTCAACTCAAACAAGTGTGTTTGGTTCAAAATTCGTGCAACCAAACCCAACTCAATGCATGTACAGCGCTATATTTTAAGGGGTCACAAATACCCTCCATTCTCATAAGTGTATTTGAAAGGATAGTGAAGTTTTTCTTAAAGGTGACTCGACCACCTTTTCACTCACTTAGCCATATATATACAAGGCTTATACCATATCTTCCTTGACGTATTCCATATCACTTTTCTCGATAATTCCTTAGCAATAAAAAGTTTTCATCACTCTCAACGTATTCTAGAGATATAACATCAGTTTATGTAACTATTTAACAATAATGTATTTTAAATGAATGCGTCGTATTTTACTATCACTACAACAAAACTATTAAACTTCATCAATATTTTGTATTTCGACATAATGTGTAATAGAAAAAAATGATATTTAATTATCTCGTTGATTTTTCTAATTCGTAACTATTGACACATTTTAATTTATGAAGAAAGAACATTTTTTCTAAAATTAATGTGTTGACAAATCCAAATTTTCAACACAAATGTATATTATTCATTTCGAGTAAATTAAAAAATGATATAGGACACATATATAAAAGTTATTATCTCAATAGTGTTAAAAACATATAGTCCACCACCACGATAACCCTACCCACAAAGACCACACTTTCAATCTCATCAACCTCAAAAATAATGCAGCAAATACCAAATTTTTAGGCATGAAACGTACATATAGCACATTGTTTTTTGTTAAATAAATGTTACAGCACATTGTTAAACCAAAGTTTTACCGGAAATCAATAGAGGTTTTCCTTTACCAAGTACTCCATCAATAGTATAATTATTAATGTGAAAAACTGAATAATCAAATTAGTTCATTGTCTTTATCATGTGTTAGCTGTATTCATATAGGACAATGGATATATGGCAAGTTACTTTTTGGAACTGATCTGTGAATACTCATCATAAGAGCTTCACGTTTCTTTCATGATCAAAGACACCTTATACAAATTATAAAAAAAAAGACACCTTATACATGAAGGAAAATAACGCTCAACACCACCAATAAAATAAAATTAAAAGAAATACTAAGCCGTTAACCAATGTAAAATCAATAATAAAATAAAATAAATAAAAAATTAGTAAAAAATTTCAGTTATTAATTGTTAGTGTAAATTATATAGAACATTCATTTCAATTTATAATTGGTGTTAATTTTTTAACTTGAGTTCAAAAATTAATTAAGGAATATAAGTAGAGAGACTAGGGGAAAAGGGAATGCAACTGGACTTTAGTCACCCTACATTTCAGTTAAAGGTGAACTTGCATCATCATGAATGATTACCTTGCACTTTCAGTTGTACTATTGCATTGCTTGCTGGCTACAAAAGTAGAAAAAGAAAAAACAAAAAAAGCAATCTTGGATGAGTTTTAGCCATGACACCCATGCACGTCATGTTTGGCCATCCTACACGCGAAGGGTAACAGACTGCAGAGTTCTTGTGCTTTACCACAAAGACCACCTTTTCAAGTTTCACACAACCATTATTTTACCATTATCTTTTTATTATATACCATCTAACAAACATAACAAGCAGCGTGCTATTTCTGTTTTCATTATTTTATTTAATTTATCTATATTTTCTATTTGATAACAAAAAGAGACACATTATCATCACTTTTTATGCACGTGCTTTTCACACACTACCTTACCAACCTTAACGTCTCTTTCTATCTCAAAGAACAAAATATCATACCACATTCACCTTGCCAACCCAGTCACAAGACTAACGTGCTCTCCCCCTCAACAATTCATATATATATATATAACACCCAACCCAAAACAACACCTATCTCATCAGCTCTCTTCTCCCATCTAATAATATACAAAGATAATGGCTGATCAGCCTCAAGGTTATGGAACTTCTTCTGGAACAAGGCGCAAAGACGCTACTGCTGCAAGGGGTGCCAATATGGCAGCTCAGTCGCAAGAGACAATGGCAACATCGCCTTGTGGTGCTTGCAAGTTTCTGAGGAGGAAGTGCATTGCTGGCTGCATCTTTGCACCCCACTTTGGTTCAGACCAGGGTGCAGCCAGGTTCGCAGCTGTGCACAAGGTGTTTGGTGCAAGCAATGTCTCCAAGCTCTTGTCAAATATTCCTGAGAGTCGCCGATCTGAAGCAGCGACAACTATATTGTATGAGGCTCAGGCAAGGCTGGCTGATCCGGTTTATGGTTGTGTATCCTCCATTTTTGCTTTGCAACAACAGGTTCATTAGAATATATCTCTACTCTTGTTTTCAACTTTTATTTACTCTTTCGTAAACACAAAATAATGGTAAGGACATGATAATGCACATGCTTTTTATTTGTTATTAAAACGTGGAATGTGATCGGTCGTTGACCATTTAAACCTTTTCGTACGAGGTTCGTACCAAATAGCCTCAAGCATCACTAGTGCACAAAAAGATCGGTTACTTTTAAAACCGTTTTCGATAGTACTATTCTAGAAAAACCTTCTCCCCTGATTATTTTTTCCCACTTTCTAATACAACTGAATGATATGTTTGAATGAATGAAATAAATCTGAATGAAAATATTTGAATTAAATGAAGTGAAAAATGATGGATCCTACCCCCAAACCTTTTTTATTTATACTCCAGTTCATCCATTTGCAAACCCCGTTAAGGGATATATGTTATAGATTTTGTCTACCAAGTGGTTTAGATCATGTCATTAGTCTATGTATAAGATAAGAAAAATTGATAGCCAAGCAGAACAAATGTCAAGTGTACGTATATAGCATTTGGATACTTGATTTGTGTATGATATTGTGTAAAATAGGTGCTGATGAAATATATCAAAAGATAAGAGATAAAAGGGGTGTTGTATGTCCAAAGCTACTCTCAAGTTTATTGCATCACTCATTTCAATTTCTATATATAGCTAAAAAGAGAATAAATTGGGGTATGAACTAAGAATTTTATTCAATAATGAATAACTCTTTCTTTTTCTACATTCAGGTTGCCTCTTTGCAAGCAGAGATTGTTATGACTCAAACTCAGCTAACAAATAGAAGGTTTGCGTATGCAATTGCTCTGCAGAACACACAACAACTGCCACTACAACAGGCAAACATGAACATAGCAATGCAGCCAACATACTCCAACAACTCATCTACTTCCACCAATTTTGTGAACATGAGCAACTTCAACCCTGGTTTTGACCTTGCAATGGGGACAGGACCCTCATCACATAGCTTGGACCCTCTTCAACTCTCTCAGGTGTCCCAGTATGAGGAAGAGGATGAAGAAAAAAGCATGATACCGCAAATCTTCAACCATGACATTGGGCAACATGACCATTGAGTTTCCATTTTTTGTTTAGTTTGCTACATCATCGTTGTTCTCTTTATCCTGTGTTTACTTTATCTTATGTTGTGGCTATGATCCTTTTGCTTAATCCTATGTTTTGTCTATGATCCTTTCACCTAATCAAATGTTCCTATTCTTTGTTTATGATCCTTTAGCCTTATCAAATGTTTTGATGATGATCCTGTCATTTAATCCTTAATCTTTTGTCTTGTTAATCATGCAACTTTTATTTCTTTACCCACATTTGAAAACTGTTTTAATGAGGAAAGTAAACTTCACAAGCATGTTTTCCAAGGAAAGACAGGAAAGTGTTTTAGGCAAGTCCATGCTCGATGTCCTATTGCTTTATTATTTTAGTGTTTAACAAATCACGTCACTACGGGCCTGCCACCCAAAATAAAACACCCAAGTACTCAGAACTTATAGACTACTATGCCACCTTCCTATGATACAGCTCATGATATGGAATATAATACATTTAGAGTGCTATTAATTTAATAATTCTAAATTCTAGTGTCAGGCTGTTAAATGAACTTAAAGAAGTCTTCTAACAAAGACAAAGTGGAACCTCATGCAAAATTAAAGCATTCATAAATTGGACTATTTGAATAAAACCTGTAACATCCCAATATAATAAAAGAAAATGTAATATCATTACCATATTATATAAGGTTTAAATTAAAAATCATTCGTTATTTAATTTGGGATTTACAACTTGGAAGAACAAATAATTGGATCGAACTCTTTTCTTTCGACCTCAATCATCATGAAACTCTGGTTCATTGCTCCTCCAAGATTCACCTAAAATATTAAACCACAAGGGACTGAACATCTTTTCATAATAGAATAGGAATTAAGATTTGAAAATAAGTAAATGAGAATCATTAAAAATTAAATTCTCAAGTTATTAAGCTATTTGATTCAAACAAGCTATTGGATTCAAACAAATACATTTCTCAAAAGAATTATAGAATTCATAGATTTATTGCTTTTATTACATTTATTTCGTAACCGACTTAATATTACTTCCTTTAGCATCATATTGATAGTTGTTATCTGTTTAACTTCCAATTATCATGTACTTAACTATAATTCAATCTAACCTATTTCCTCTAAGTTAATAATAGCTTTTGCATATTTTCTTTCACAATTATATTATATTGAGTAATATGTCAGATTAGTCCCTCACTTTGTATGCGTAGGTCAAGTTAGTCCTTGACTTTATCGAAATAGCAATTTAGTCCCTGAGATAGGAGAACGTCGATCAAGTTAGTCCCTGCCATCACTATCGCAGGGATGTATTTGCTTTAAAATGGGATAAAGTTAAGGACGTATGTGAATTAAAATGAAATATCAGGGACTAAATTGCTATTTCGATAAAGTCAGGGACTAACTTGACCGATGCTTACAAAGTCAGGGACTAATCTGACATATTACTCATATTATATTATTATCAACTATGTAATATATTTAAAAAATAATCATACAAGTCATAATCGAACTTATTTCAATACCATAACATGTCTTTCATTATTTAGTTATAAAGCCATCCCATGTGTATCCTAATTAGCACAATAACATTCCATATTCATTCAGGCATTTCATCGAATATCGTAGCTACACTAATCTCTAACTAGTTAAATTATAAATACTTAATAATAATTAAGCTCATAAATGTTTAATCCACCTACACAGGTAGGTGGAAGAGCAAAATAACCTATCCTAAGGTTTGATTTATAGATATTAATCATTTACTAATTCCAAAACCTAATCTCTATTCTAAAAGAAAAGAGTTTCTCCCTTACCTCAAGGGAGAAGAAAACCCAACTCCGAAGTCTTCCTCTATTTTTGACTCCTTTGTTATGGTTGATGGTTATCTCCAAAGACATGGATGTTAAGAGCCATAGGAATGGAGGGAGAATGAGATGGAAGTGGGGTTTAGTGGATAAATCATGAAAACAAGACTTAGAATTGGCGGGAAGAGGAATATTGTTGCCAATCTATGATGTAGGGATTGGATTTGGATGTACTTTGGATTGTTAGTGCATGAAATTCATGTTTGATACATAAAATTGGCTCTTGGCGTGTGAATCTGGTGCGACTGGTGTGGAGCTGGTGCGAGTTGGTTGGGAATTGGTGCACTATTTTCTGGTGCTGGTGCTGGTGCTTGTGCCTGGTGCGCCTGGGTGCGCCAAAATCTAGAAGATTCTGGTGCGCACGAGATGTTTTTGGTGTTGGGGGAAATTGCGCGCCTGAGTGCACCAATCCTGGCGCTCCGAAATTCCAATTTTTGCATTTTCGGCCCGATTTAAGGATTCCTAGCCCTTCCTAACACTAAATCAAACACATATTTTTAAACACACAAATCATAATTTCCTAACGTCGAATACTCGGTTACTAAAATACGAAGGTCGAACCTTCCTGTAAACGTAATCTTATATTTAATCTCTACCAAGCACCCATCCAAGTCTTGTATCTTATAGGATAACCATCTAAACTCATGAAACACAAGCTATTAAAACTTGATGCACAACCACTCGATATCTTATGAATCTAATGTTCTACTAAAATTCTACTAATGCATGATTTAAAAGTAATTCTCCGCAGCTAACGCTCTCTAATACCTCAAGCACTCCCCCTACACTTAGCTTTTGCTAACTAAACATTCTACCAAGTTCACTACACGAAAGATGCACTCAAATCCTTGAGATCCAAGCAATTGCACGTCTTATAGATTCTAATCGAAAGATTGCAAAACCACATGTATAATAATAATATCAAAACTACACATACGATAATTTTTCGTATTCAAATACATGCATAAATAAAATATGGAAAAATCATGTCATTACAATACTTCCCCACTTATAAGAATTTTGTCCCCGAAATTCGTTTGAAATTCAGGTTTAGAAAAGAATAAAGTGGGGTATGACAAGTCATTTTGATTCAAAACTCTTTTGAAATTAATAAATCTTTCGAACCTTTAAAATAAATCTCTTGAAATCAACACATCATTGAAATTTTAAAAATGAATAAGAATGTACTTAGAATAAATATGATATGATTTTTAATTGTGGTTCCCGGGTTTCCTCACCCACATGGGACTTTGTTATTCCCTCAATCTTCTTCTAAATGTCTAAAAAATAAACGTAATAATTCTTACATCCATACTCATAAAATTCCTACTTGCTTTTCTAATTAATTTCTTGCATTCACCTAAAATACTTTAAGATTAGTTAATCAAATTTACACTCATTCCTTCATGTCAGTACATTATCACCGACATACAAGGTCCTTCTAAGCATTCCTAGATATTTCAGCATAAGGTTCATAAATCAGTTAATATTCATTTCTTATCCTAAACTTTCTTTTCTTTATATATATATATTCATTTCATTCTTTATTCATTGAGCACTCACACCATAACATTTATGTCCATTAGGGAGCATCTAAACATTATTACTTTTGTCATTATACGTCTCACATTTAATACATCTTTTGTTACATGTTTTTATTAATTGAAATCTTATTTTCATAATCCATTAATAATATCCTTTGAATTTTATACAAAATTCCTGCGGAAATTTTGCAAGAGTTTTCCCTAAAATATGGACTTTCCCCAAATTTCTAATCACCTATAAATATCAGTTTCATAAATATCAATTAGTTCATCTCATTCAAACCAACTTACAGAAATAATTCACCAATTAATGTATTCAAGCACGTCTTAATCTTACTAACATAATCGATTTGTTCATTTCTTTAAAACCAAATGTATAGAAATAGTTTAGTAGTCATCATGTACAAGCATGTCACAATTCTACGTACTCCCAATCAATATAAATACTTACAATTTCAAGTGGGTTATAACATCAAACATTCCATTTTCTAGGTACAATTAAAATACGAATTTACTACAATTCTATTCAAACATATTTGATACATAATTTCTTATGAACTCTATATTAAGTTTTCATTATTCATTTGTATTTATTTCAAATATATCTTTACCTTCCATATTCATCATATATGCTCATGGTTCATCTTTAATATTATCTTTGCATCTTGTTCTACTAACGCGATTAGGTATTTATAACAGGCATCAACAAACAGTTTCGGGTTCATTTAAAATACACCTTAGTTTTATTAACTATTATTTTATATTCAAGTCTCATAATCAATTTGTATAATAAAGGCTTTTCTTAATCCACTTCATACCTTTGCTCATGATCATAAAGTTTAGTAAAACATGCCAATTATATTTCAATATATATATTATTCAATCTTCATCATTCATCATCATTATAAGTCATCTCATGTAAATTGAATATTGATAATGGAGCCAATGTGCTACTAAAATACATTTGATATATAATTTATTATGATCTCCATTACTATGCTCTTGTCCTCTGGATGCATATATAACATACACCTTTTCTTATTTTACATACTATTCCTTATATTCTCATAGTTCATTCAATTTCCATTTCATAATTTAGCTATATATAATCTATTAATTAAGTTGAAACCCTTGATTTTACAGCATATGACTTATAATTAATTGATTGAACTTAAATCCTTTAACCTTGATTTTACATGATATGACTTAACAAGTCCAAACTTATTTGATAAGAATTATGTCCATACATAACAAGTATTGTAGTGTCCAAGACACAATGTCTAAGATATACCCCTAGCTCAAGGATATAGTGAGATTTGAGAGCTAGAAAGTGATCTGAACTGGGTGATTCTTTGGTATTCTAGCTATCCAGTTGGAATAACTAGGGTTTCCCCAATCACAGGTGTGTGCAAGTGTGCAATTAGGGAGTGAGAGAACGTACCTGAGCCCCTTGCTGGGGAAAGCTATTTATAAGGGTGGCATTGTACCTTGGGGGCCTGTATGGAGGTCCAGCAAGGCAGCTAACGCGTCCCATTTAGGATAAGGGATGAGTCATTCATCCTTATCCTGTATTGGGAGATCTTATCCCTGTGGCGAGTTAGGCTCACGCGCCCCTAGCTCGGACTCTTAAGGGGCGAGGCCCACGTGGTCGGTCCAAGGTCGCTAGGGTGGGTCCTAGAACAAGCGCTCGGCCTAGATAGGCACGGTCTGTATAATCTGATTATTCTGGTCGGCTTGGTATTGCAAGGGTAGGACCGAGGGTCGGTCCGCCACATAAGCCCCCTAGCTCGGTAAGACTTTTTGAGTCTTGAGCCGAGCTGAGAGTTCTTTACGGTTGAGGCCGGAGGGGGCCGAGTGTCTGGCTAGTATTAGGTGGTGGCCTATGTTCCTCCTCATCCTCAATGTGCCTCGCTGTCCCTTCCTCTGGTTGAAAGGACGTTTGAGTGCCTTCTGGTTGACACGTGTTGTGTGTGTCAGTTATGCCATTATTGCGCCTATTGACATTTTGGGTTTTCAAATATCTTATCCCATGGTTACGTGCCACGTTTCATTTTTTGTCGATCAATGCAGTATTGGGCTTTTGCTGTCAGGCCCAATTACTCAAAGAACGTGGGGAGGGAAGTTCCTTTTTGAACTTAACTGCCCTTTCTCACTTCTTCCAAACTTTGCACCGCTGATTACTCATTCTCTCCCTACGCTTTTCCTTCTTAGAACTTCATATTCTCTTAATCATCCTCACGCCATTTTTATTCTATCATTTTTGACGCTTATTGCTTTCTCTTCGCTGTGCCAACCAGTTCGTGCCAGTCTTCCTTCAATCTCAGGTACTTTTATTTGGAACTTCTGTTTTTTGTTTCTGCCTTTTTCCTTTTCACTGAACTGTTCAATTCCAGGTTCTTAGGTTGTCTGGTTTCCTAGTTTTCGTTAGGTTTTGTGCTTTTTCCTGGGTTTCTTTTTTGGGTTTCTTTTATGGTTTTTTAATTTAGTCATGGATAACAAATGGTCATGGTATGAGAAGTGGTATAAGGTTTTGAATTTGAGTGACATTGAGGATTCTTCTTCTTCATCGTCATCTTCCTCTTCTGGAACGGAGATATTAGATTTCCTCCCATCACCTTTCCGCCATCGAATGGCGGATCCTACGGTGGAGACACTGTTAGCTGTGGATATTCCCCAAAATTCCGCAGAGGAGGAGAGTAGAAAGTTAGCGTATCGGTTGGCGGAGGAGCGGGCGCAAGTAGCGTCACGAACCTCGAATCGTTCAACCTCGAACCGTCCTAGGGAAAGGCCCTTTTGGGGAAAAACCATAAAGGTTAGGGGAAGGTGTAGTAGGCTCGGCTATAGGGTGAATCGAACTAGGGTTAGGGTGTCTAAAGATTTTAATTTTATAGATTCTGACGCCGAGTCTTCCCTTTCCCTAGATATGGTTCGTCGGTGTATCTCGCATCCTCATGAATTTCCTTTGCTGCCAAACGCTGAAGCTTATGATTGGGTTAATTTGGAGGTTCTTGGTACAGGATCAGCTTTAGTTAACAGCAACCTTGGCCATATCCGAGCTCATGTGCTCCCCTGGCCAACGGATGAGGCTAGGACCTCTTATGCCATTAGTGCTCCGTCGGTTAACGACCGGGTGTGCACCTTAATTGGAAATAATCGCAGGGAGTTTTTATGTATGAGGAGGTTGTTATAAGGCTAGGCGTTAAGACGCCCTTCTCGGATTTTGAGATAGCTCTGTTGCGGAGGCTGCGTTTGGCCCCTACTCAACTACATCCTAGTGGTTAGGCCTTTGCTCGGGCATTCCAAAAGTTCTGTGAGGCTCGAAGGCTGACGTGCTCGCTCAAAGCGTTTCTGTGGTTGTATGTACCCCAAATATACATTTTTGAGAAGGGGTCGACCAAGAGGGCATGGGTGTCATTGAAGGCACGCAATAATTATGCCCTATTTGCTAAGGTTACCGATTCGTGGAAGACATTTAAGCCATTATTTTTCAAGTATCAGTTCATCGGAGAGGGAGCTTGCTGGTTTATAGAGGATGATCAACCTCGGTTCCCCCTGTCGTGGTCTTCCGACTTCTACAATATGAGTCCAAAGCTTTACCAATATCACTATGACACGGAGTTGTCGGATGCGGAGAGGCATACTTGTGATACCTTTTACAAGTATCTTAAAGAGAATGGCCAAGTTGACATTAGGAATATTGTTATTTTTCCCAAAGAGCTTGTGAAAGCCGAACTTGGTAATAATGATTTTTTTTAACATACATTTTGGACTTTTTTGCAGTCAGAATGACTAAGGAGAACAAAGCTGCTGCTCGTATGAGAGAGCTTGCCAAGCTTAGGTCGGGTGAAGTAGCCGGGTCTCCGAGTGCGGCCGTTTCCTCAGAGGCTACTCAATCTGTGACTATCGCTTCGGTTCCGCCTTCTGAAGCCGAAGTTGTGCAGGACATCCTAGCACCTTCTGTTCGTTCCACCGATGTTGCTACTACAATTCCCCTTGTGAGTGTTGAAGAGGAAGAAGACCGAGTACCTTTGGTTAAGAGGGCTAGACTAGATAAAGGAAAGGGTAAAGCCGTTGACTTGCTGAAGCCGTTGAAGTCTTCGGAAAAGAAAAACTTGTGGTTCGATATATCTGATCTTGATGAGGAGACCGTTTGGGCTCGAAAATTGCGTCAAATTTTGTGAACTTGGTTTACACTCCCAATGATAGGAAGAGGCTATCAGACCAATCCTCCAACACTCTGAAAAATAACTGTGAACTGCTGTGCAAGAATATGCTGAGGGCGGCAAGCTACGCCTTTCATATTGCTGAAAATGCCGAAGAGGTCAGTGCAACTCTTTCAGCGGCTGAGAGGGAGAAAAGGAGGGCTTCCGCTGTTCAAGTAGAAGCTCTTCTTAATCAGATCAAAGAGAATGAGGCTAATATCCGAGCGTTAACGGAGGCCAACACCGAGCTTCAAAAGAAACTTGATGCATCCGAGAAGGCTCGGGAAAATGCTGAGAAGGCCAAGGAGAGTGTTGTTGGGAGAGAATATGAAACAGGAAGGTTGCTGCAAACTGCCCAAGAAGAGTTGGCCGAGGCTCGGCGTCGGAATACTGAAATGGAAGGGGTGCAGGGTCGGCTGACTGATTCTGAGAACACTGTGACTTTAAATCACAAAGTTTTGGCCAAGCGGAATCAGTTCAACTGGGATCATGCTGTGAATGATTCCTTTGTTACTTAAAGATAGCAATGATATCGTCTATTAATAGATGTAAGGATTGAGGTGATCAAGTTCAACCCCACGTCTATCAATATCACATCACTGCTGGGTTCCACTAATAATGTCATCGTTTAGCAGATGTAAGAGTTAGAGTGATCAGTTCTAACCTTACATTCCATTAAACAACAACATTATCAAGATCTTGGGGTAAAACTTCACTCAAGGTTCTACGCCGTCTAGTTCTTCTTAAAGTTTTCCATAACTTCCTAGAAAACTGGTTTAACACTGGGTACCCCTTAGATCTCACACTCTTTCGTCATGGAAAACCAGGTATCCTAAGTCTCTTCTTACCTCCACTAACTGCTAAGACAAGTCTATATCATAAACACGATCTAGAGAATATAACTATCGACATCGGTATCCTGAAAAATCGCTTCCGAAAAAAAAAACTTAAGGGTGTCACCTATCTACTCTAATTCGCTTGGGTTCATCTATTAATTCTGGTTTTGGAACGAATAACCACTCGATTGAAAAAGATTACTATGATGTACATCTCATTCTTTACTAAAACTAATAAAGAAGGATACCTAACATGTACCTCCAACCAGCTCATCAGCTTCTACCACTTCTTCGCCATCAATTGTATATATCTTACCCTTCTGATGTGGCTTGTTGTTACCATCTTTTTGCACCTTAGTTACGTTCACCTCTTTCTTCATTGTCCTTTGGGGACAAGTGGCTGCATAATGACCAGGTTTTCCACAATGATGGCAAAGTGCTTCTTTTCTATTCGGGTTCAGACTCCAACACACTCCCCTATGCATCCTACCACAGTGCTGACAAGTAGGAACAGGATCATAAACATTCACCGACTGTCCATGTTCCCTAGGAACTGCTGCTCTAGATTGAGGATATGGTTTTGACTTCTGAATTGGTCCCTTTTCCCTAACTGGACCACCTGACCTTTGAACTGCTCTGCTTCGTTCATTAGCTAACTTCTGTTTAAGACCCTTTTCATAAGTACATGCCATATTCACCAGTTGGGAGAGATTGTCAATGTTATGATATTCGCAAGAGAGACGAACATCATCACGAAGACCAGCCTCAAATTTAATACACTTAGTGCGCTCATCCGCATCCCTGTAACTGCCAGAATAGCGGATCAAATCCTCAAACCGTGCTGCATAATCACTGACAGTCATTGACCCTTGCACCAGTTGAAGGAAAGCAATCTCCTTCTCCCTGCGAACATCCTCCGGAAAATATTTTCCAAGAAAGCGAGTTTTAAACAACTCCCAAGTGATCGCCTGATTAGACATCTCCAATCCCCTCCTCTGTTGATCCCACCAGTGCTTAGCCTCACTGGTTAGCATATACTCAGCCAATCTCACCCGTTGCTCAGCAGGTGGCTGAAGGGAGCGGAGAACCTTCTCGATCTCCTGGAGCCATTTCTGTGCCCCATCAGGATCATTGCCTCCTTCAAATCTAGGCGGATCGCATTTCCGAAACCGCGCCATCCAATCAATCTCAATAGGGGCAGGAGGTTGAGGCTGCACTGCCGTTGCTGCTGCGGCTGCTGCAGCAGCTGCAATGTTCTCCCCCTAATTGTGGTGCAATTGAGCTATGTGGGCAGCAAGATTGGCAGCCTGAGCCTGCTGCATTTGCACCATACGATCCAAGATAGCATCCTCATTACCAGCCCTTCTACTGGCCATACTGTTTAATGAGGAAGGAACAAACTATTAATACTTACCAAAATAATAAAAATATAGTATACATATCCTAATCATAATTTCTAAAAAAATCAAAAACATGGACTACTCGCTTGGTGGGTAGTCACTGGAGTAATTAGTTACTCCAGAGGCCGAGGAGAAACTGCTCTGATACCATAAATGTAACACCTACACTTTCCTACCCTTAATTACCCTTTTATTAAAATAGTGAATTTAAAATTTTGTTTTGAATATTAAAAATCTCCCGTCAAACGGACGGAGTTTTGTTTGTTTTTCGGACTTTCCAAAATATTATAATTTTCCTGCAACCTGAGAAACACATTCATATATCACAAATAAAGCCAGCAGGGCTATCAGCATATATATCACATTATTAGTATATCAGTTTTCAGAGTATGGAGCATCAAAACAAGTTGTGGAAATGGTTCTTTTCCCAAAATACTCCTTTGACCAAGAAGTTGTCCTGAGCCTGTCTAAAACTATTTACACATGTAAATCAAAACAAGATAATCACATCATCATCAAAACAAAGGCCCAGGACATTGCTATGCCCTCCTAATATACCCTTACTCTCCCTGTAAGGGTGAGTAATCCTGCTCGGCCATTACTGGTGCATGCTCTAGCTCAGTACCTGAAAAATGGTAAGGAGGTGAGCACTACACATAAAGTAGGAATAGCAGTTTCTGATATGACATAATAACCGACCAAGCCAAACACATATAGTTCAAATAGTTCATATAGTCATTCACACCTGCAAACAATAGCACAAACAATACCAATAGTTCCATAGTCTCTTTTTACTTCAATTTTTCCCTAATCAACAAATTCTTATTCTCTAATTTACCAGGCTGAGTCTACTCTATTCCCCTTTGTTTTAGCCTTTTATCGCGTCTGGTCGATGTCGACCTCGCATTATTAAGTATAAATGGTCGCGCTGGGTCGACATGACCTTCGCATTATTAAGTTTTATTATCGCGCTGGGTAAATATGACCTTCGCACTAATAAGTTTATTATCGCGCTGGGTCAATATGACCTTCGCATTATTAATTTTATTATCGCGCTGGGTAAATATGACCTTCGCATATCGCGCTGGGTACATACAACCTTCGCATTATTAAGTTTTATTATCGCGCTGGGTCAATATGACCTTCGCACTATTAACTTTATTATCGCGCTGGGTAAATATGACCTTCGCATATCACGCTGGGTACATACAACCTTCGCATTTATTAAATATCATTATCGCGCTGGGTCAATATGACCTTCGCATAATTAAGTTTTCCTTCATTCATTCATTCATAAATCCCTCTCTAACAATCACTCCCCTTTTTCCTAACTCTTAATCAATTCATTTTCTAAGCATTATCAACACTAATCCCATTCATTTATTTCCATAATCAATTATTCATTTAATCATATTGCCATAAAAATATCATTAAACTACTTATCCTCATCACAAACAATTTCCCAAATATACACTTAAGTTGAAACATGCACATATTCATAACAATTCACATATACACAACATCATAATTAATTAAATTCCTTTATTTTCATTCTCTAATCATTACTCATGTTCACTATGTAACACCCCTCAAAAATCCTCGTACGGTTTAAATTTTTAAAAAGAATTATTTTTGAGCAAAGTATTTTTGAAAGGATATTTTCTTAAATAAATTTCCTTATTCACATTTTCAAAGTGACAAATGATTTTAAGAAGTGATTTTTCATGAAATAAAGTTATGAATCTTGAATTTTATTTTGAAAAGGTGATTGATTTTCCATGAATATGTGCTTGATATTTCGGTGTCATGATTTTTATGCATGAATAATTTATTGTCTATGTGTGTGCATGTATATGTGTACAGTTGTGCATGAATGTATGCTTAGGATTGTGTGGAAATTCAATTAGTAAATGGACATGGTTATGTATGCATGAATATATGTGTGGTGCATGTACATATGAGTAGGTATATGTGCATGTGTGTATGTGCATCGTGTAAGTGTGTGTGCATGAGTAAGTGTATGTGTAAATATATGTGTGTGCCGCGTGTGTGAGTGCGTGAATGGAAGCCTAGAAGTGTCAACCAAGTAACCAAAACCTAACTAAATCCCAACTAAACTTCTAATCAAACCCTAACTAGATTAATGAAGAACCCACAAGTCAAAAGCCTAAGAAAATCCTAAGTGCCTAATGTCTCCCACTTTGTCTCCTTGAGGAATACTAACCTCCACCCATGCAATTTTAGAGGAAGCCGAATTTACCCCTCTTTCTTTAGCCCTTGGCCGAATTGCATGAAGGCTAAAATAGGAAGCCATGAGATAAAATAGAAACGATGAACGTATTTTGTTAAATAATTTATTAGGAATGAGTTTTGTATTTACTTGGGCTTATATGTATGTATTCGGATTGTGAGTTTGAGGGTGTCTAAGTGTTTTTGTTTCATAAAAATAAAATGTTTTTGAGGTCAATTATGTGTTGCATGATTGAGTTAAGTGTTTGATTGTGAAAATGTGTACTTGAGAATGAATGTTTGTTTGTGATTAACTTGAATAATTGATTAATTGTTTATGTGCCTTGATTTACCAAAGTGTCTTATTGACCGTGTGTGTGTGTGTGTTTGATTTTGAAAGTTATTTGGTTAGATTCATTTGAATTTGTGAAGTTATGTTTGTGATTTGTTGAGTTTTCAAAGTGTTAATATTAATCTAAAGAGTTTTTGAAACAAAAGGAGGTTTTACAATGTTTTCGGGTTTTATAAAATTGATTTTTGTAAAGTCTTTCTTTGCTATCCAAGTTTATTTAAAATTGTTTTCTTGATTTCTAAAAATGTGTTCATGAGACTCAAAGTTCGGTTTTTAAAAGGTAATTGATTCTAAGAAAACCCGGATTGAAACCGGTGGATTTTTAGTGTTTTTAAATGAGGTTATGGTGCTGTCCAAGATGGACCAGCCACCTAACTAATTGACTTAAAGTATTTTAATTAATGTTTTCCAAATGATTTCAAAGTGTTTTAAGAAATAGGAAAAGTTAAAAGTGTTTTGAGAAAGCAATCTTATTTTTAAGATTTCCGACGAGGAACGAAAGAACGTTTTAAGTTAAGAAAAGTTTTAATGAAAATGTGTTTTAATTAATTCGAGGAATGTTACAGACGAGGGATTAAGGCAGTGGCAGCAACCAAGATCAGAGGAGACTGTGTGCATCTAATAGCTGGACCTCAGGTGAGAGAGTAGCTTTCCTAAGACACCGTGGTAGTAGGTGTTATATTAAGACGTTCTGTATCAGCTCAAAGATCGGAACTTAGTGGTTCTGCGTCAGTAGTATAGTGGCAATTGTGTGCTTTGTGTGGCCACATATACGAATAGGACAAAGACCACATTATTGTGTGTGATGTGTGATGATGTGTTGTTTATGTTTGTTTATGAATGTGGATATTGATTTGTTGATGTGAATTAATTGATAATGATAATAAAAGAGATGAGAATTAAAAGACACCAAGAAGAAATAACCCTTGTGTGGCTTAAGTCCTTGTGGAGCAAGGCCGCCTTACCATGATAAGACAATGAGAATGGAAATGATGACAAGAGAGTTGAGATGTTGATTTGAAAGTGTTAAAGAGATGAGATTGGATATGTTGTTTGATTATGATGCGATTGAGCCAGAGCGAGGACAGGCTGTTGATGTGTTTGGAAAGTAAAAGGTGTTGAGGGTGGAACTTGATTCGTTGATTTTGTTTTCTTGGATTGAGACTGGTGTTGAGTTGAGCTTGCTCCACTAGTTCTCAAGAAGAGAAAGTTTTTGTGAAAAACTTTTTGAAATGAAATTTTTAAAAGGGTTTTTGAAATGAGATTGTGAGAAGGAATTATGAAAAGGATTTTTAAAAGAGTTTGCAAATTGAAATTTTTGGAAGCGAGTTTTTGAAAATGTATTTTGAAATGGGTTCCCAAAATGAGAAATAAAAAATTTCCAAGATAGATTTTCTGAAAGAGATTTTGAAAAGAGACTTTTTGAAAAGGATTTCGAAAAGAGATTTTTGAAATGAGTTTCGAAAGGAGATTTTTGAAATGGAATTTTTAGAAAAGGATTTGTGAACTGAATTTTTGGAAGAGATTGATGAAATGGAAATTTTGGAAAAGGAGTTTGTGAAGTGAGATGTTTTCTTTGAAAGTTTCCGAAAAGAGATTGTTATGAAAAGGTTGTTTGAGAGAAGTTTTGTGATGAGATTCAAGGTATGATTGTGATCCCGCTCTGTGCTAAGTTTGAGTTATGAAAAGTGATGCAAAGTTAGCGGTCAGGACTCATTGAAGGGATGTACGAAGGGTGAGCTGAACATTAGGTTAATAAAAGATAAAAGCCTTTAAAAGACATTAACAGCGAACGCGGTGAGGTATGAGAGTTAACCCGAAGTAGTGGAGAGGAAGGAACCATAGGTATCTTCGGATACTTAGGAGGAGATTGCATTAGGGGAGGACGATGACGGTGATACGTCAATAAGTCTAGAGTACTTTTCTAGGCGGAACAATCCCACAAGTGGCGCACTAACGTGGTGGGGACTGGGTCTAATGCCGTGGCAAGTTCTGCATGATCAGCTAGAAATTGTACTGTCACCCCCTAGATTGCAAATCGAGAACAGTGAGAGGAACTGGAGTGGGGCATTTTGTTTGCCGCTGAAAGCGTGCCTTGTTATATATTGATATGATTTGAGGCTGGGCCTCCTGGTCAGGGACCATTAGTTGTGTGACAGCTGTCGTGGCCGCACGGTAAAGGTTCTGTACTCCTGTTTGCTTCCAACTAGGTGGATGGATGGCCGAGGAGATGTAGACTTGAGACGTGAGTGCTAACTACGAACGGATGCGTACCTCGGTGATTCTTAAATTCCCCTTAATCATCGATGGTTATAATTCTATAAGACTCGATAGAAAAAGAAGTATAATTATGAAAAGTAAAGTTTGTGAAGGTTGATGATGAGATGGAAAGTGTGAAAGGAAGTGATGAGATCCTTGGAGAAGGAAAGAAAAGAAGGTTTGGACAGTGAGAATGAGAAAAGAATTGAGAAATATAGAGATAAGAAAGAATAATAATAATGTTCATATGATAATATGCTTGAGTGTTGTGTTGTGTGTGCTTTGTTGTGTTGCGTGTGCTGTCTTGATATTACGCCTGCGGTAAATCCACAACGTCGACGACTTGTCGTTCGGAGCGCTAACTCTCTCCTGCTCGTTGGTATATCGGTGTTTCTGGTACTCCAACGTGCAGATGGATTATCGCATGGAGATTTCAACCTGGATGAAACATGGATGTGGCTGGAAGCGTACCCCGTCTGGTTGGGTATGGACTGGTGACTCGCAGATTGTGATTCCGGATCCTGAGCATCGACTTTGCGGAGCTGACCTAGGACCGCTGCTAGGACAAGTTTCTGTCCGAGGATATGGAGACTATGAGGAGAAGCTACGCTGTGAAGCTCCGAGGGTTTCTTCTGCTCCAGCTAGGATGCGGGTGCCAAAGAATCGTGGGCAAGCTGCAACTGGGAGAGCTTCATCTTCTGGTGCCAAGCAAGGACACAAGAAGGAGGATCAAGAGCTGCACCCTATAGTTTTCATTAGGAAGAGCCAGAGGTAGGGTAGATTATTTTAAAGTCCTTGTAAGTGTGAGACAAGGACTATCTTAGCGATGTATCACTCTTGTAACTCTGCCCTACTTTTATTTTGTGAACTGGCCAAACTGTTGTTTTGATAAGAAATATGAACTCGTTTTGAAAGATGTGGAAGTGGAAGTGCGGAAAGGTTTTACGTAACACCCCGGTTTTCGAGAGCGGGTGTAAAGATGCACCAATGGCTTCGCAAAACGTTTTCTTTAAAAAAAAAGGCCTCATTTTTAGCAACCTTTAATTAAACGATGATTATTTTTGGGTGGTGAAAATCGGGGCGTTACACATTACCCTATGGTTTTATGCCCTACTAACACTTAGTTCTTAGCAAGTATTATATACATACTAGAAACACATCCCTAAATTAAGGTAATACTCACTCCTTACCTTAAATTAGTAGAAAGCAAGAAAAATCTCAAATTGTGCCTTAGAAACTAGGGACTTTAAACCTCCTTAATCTTGCTTTCCACCTCAACAAGCCAAAATCCAATGTTGATAGATACCCCTATTGTGAGTGTTGTATGATGGATGGTTGTTCCTAGTCTTCTCTTTTTCTTGATTAGAAGGCACAAAATAGAAACTCCTTCATGATTATAAACTTAAAAGAAAACCAAAGAGAGAGGGAAAGAGGGAGAGAGAGACGTGAGGCTTGGAAAGGAAAGGGTGATGGATTTGGCTCATTACATGGCTTGTTGTTGTTGATGATGATGAGGGTTGATGGTCTATGGATGGGAATGATGGTGATGGGCGTGAGCCCTAGCAGAGAGAGACGAAAAATGAAGGAGATAAGGAGAAGAAGAGGATGGCATGAGGTTGATGGAGGAAATGAAAAATGGTGGGGAAGTGGTGCCAAAGATTGGCTTATTCAGGAAGCCAAAATGAATATGTGGTGGGGAAGTGGTGGCCTCACGAAGAAACCACCCATTTTGTGACTGTGAGGTTTTTTTTTTTTTTTTTTTGCTGGACACCTACACTAATTGATTAGTCTTAAGACTAATTGATTAATTCAATTAATTTTTCACTTCTTTTCTTTTTCTTCGCCTTTATGAATGCCGTATATCTTCATTACCCGACGGATCTTGATCAAATTTTGAGACAAGCTTCCTAAGACCCTAAACTTAACATCCAACGGTGAAAATTGTATTTGGAGACTTGGACGTTATATTTATAATTTCCTAAATTAGGGTGTTCATAAGATAAAAATACCCCTAAATTCATCTTAACTTAATTAAAATCTACACTCTTTAAATTCTAAGTTGATTTTCATAATACTTATACTTGAAAGTTAAAATTGAGGACGTTACAACATGTAAGACCCGGACTGATGAGGGCGGGGAGTGATCGCCGGTGCAAAGAGGCACAGACAAGGAGCGGCTCCTGGCAGGCTTCTAAGGGAGGGGTACATGGATGAACCTACACACTAGAATGAGAGGGTGATCCTGAGACTGTGTAGGAATGGGACTACATAGTACAGGAAGGCTTAAATGAATTGATTAGTGTAACACCCTTTATAATAATTACCCTTAATTACCCCAAAATTAGGATTTAAAATTTCTTAAAAAAAAGGAATATGATATTTGCCAAAATAATATTTCCTTCCATTAATAACGAAAACATCAGAGTTTAATAAAGCGGAAGACTTAAATGCATCAAATACATAAAATAGAAGTTCAGGTACATTCAATTCGGTCATTCAAAATACAATCAGTGTTTTAGCTCGGCCCTACGGGCCGAGACCCAATACAAAACAATGTTCTAGCTCGGCCAAACTGGCCGAGACCCATCCACCTATCTGACTCTAAATAACTTACTCTCCCTGTGAGGGAGAGTGGTCCTGCTCGGCCGGGGACTGCGTCTGCTCGGGCTCAGTACCTGAAAAATGGTAAGGAGGTGAGCATTACATAGAACTTAAGTAAGCAGTTTCTAAAATGACATACCGAACTACCAAGCCATACACAAATAGTCAATTAGCAAATAAATCACAAGTAATCAAACCCTATATCACATGCATACTATCTCATTTAACTCGGTTACATACACACAATCTCATCTAGCTCGGCTCACATCATACACTCTAATTTAGCTCGGCTCCCATGATTATCCAACAGCTCTATTACCTATTAGTTATACCTCGGTTCACATTCTCTTACCTCGGATTACCATCTCTATCTTGGATTCATTACCCATTATTTCACTTTCACATAGCTTACAATCTTTTACTCTTCGCGGATGCATACACCCAGAGCATGTCTTACACCATTTACAGTCGGATATCGGAGCGTCATCCATAACTGCGAGTACCCAGTACCCGTCTTACAGCTGTGCATACCCGGTATGCGTCTGACGCGATCAATGCACGCACCCAGTACGCGTCTTCTATGACCAGGAGCACTACCGCCGATCATTCTATGGAGTAAGGAATGTCCATAACTGCGAGTACCACAATACTCGTCTTACAGCTGCGAGCACCACAATGCTCGGCTTACGCGATCAATGCACGCACCCCGTACGCATCTGCTATGACCAGGAACACATCCCACCGATTCCGTTCTCGGAACCTTGTGTGAATCATAACTGCGAGTACCCAGTACCCGTCTTACAGCTGCACATACCCAGTATGCGTCTGACGCGATCAATGCACGCACCCGGTACGCGTCTGCTATGACCCGATCACACAACCATTTCTCTTTAATTTCTCTTATCCTGTTAACCATCTTTTAGCTCGGCCTCTCTCGGCTCCACTCCTTAATTTATTCCTCCTTTCATTAATCTCATTATTTGCTTAGCTCGGTCTCTCTCTCTGCTAAATCCAGTAACCATTCCCTCTTTCCATTAACCTTACTCATTTTCTGCCTTGTTACTCTATCTCTCCTACTTTGCCTCTACCATTTTCTTATACCCATTACCGAAGTCACTCAGCTCGGCCACAGACATGAATCGTAAATATCAAGACGCTCAGTAAACATTTATACCACAGAAACAACGATAAGAATAAAACATTCAACCCATCCATCATGTAAATACCAACATATAGCATACAACAATACTCATCCCTACTTCAAATTCATGTTTCTAATTCATTTATTAGCTCCCTTTTACCCTTTTTACCATTTTCTTTCTACATTAACCTAGATCCATTCCCTAATCTAACACCCACTCTTAGTACCCTTTATGACCACCCTAGAAACCCAAACTCAAGTAGAGGTAACACTCACTCCTTACCTCCAACCGTGTGAGATAAGAGTTGAGAGTTTTAGAATGGTTCCTTGTTGCTTGATCTTGGAGATTCACACCTTTAAATCCTTTTCCTCCTTGCTGCCACCACCACGCCACGCTACACACGAACTTCACGATGGCCCAGGGACTCCAGATTAAAACGGGGACGGAGAGGAGGAGGGAGATATGTGAGGGATAAAGAGAGTGAGACGTAGGGAGAAGAAGAATGAAAAATGAGAAATGTTACGTTGTTTATGTTGACTCTCTTTTATTCATTTAGGGGAAATATTTGTGTGGCTAAGATTCATTGGCTTCTTGGAGAAGCTAGAATGTGTGGGCAGGATTCATTGGCTTCTTGAGGAAGCCATGAATAGTATATTGAAAGGGACATAAAGTAATGATAGTGACATAAAGTGAAAGATAGTACCGTACGGACGGTACGAAAACCAAAGGATCAACAGCTCAAAATGTGCTGGCACGGAGAAACTAGGAAGTGTCGGCTCGGGTACGTCGGCTAGGATACGTCGGCTCGGTATGGAGGAATCGTAGTAGTCCGAGCTTCCATCTCGGATACTAGTGTGAGGTATGCTAAGGTCGGCTAGTCCGGACTGGACAACAGGTTCCGCGTTTGATTCTCATCCAGCTCAGTTCATATGCACACAATCCTATCTAGCTCGGCCGGGATCGGGCCGAGGCCTTAATCTCACATCCTAGGTCGGCCTATGTTCATACCACCCTCCTAACCTTGTACAATTTCTAAGGCTTAATCCTATCCTTAAATAGATATTTATATACTAAAGTTATATTATTTAATATTAATTTTCGGGATGTTACAATTAGTACTACCCATATCAACAAGATGCATCTTCTTTTCGGTAGCCCATCACATAATAACTCCATGGTTAAGCGTGCTTGACTTGGGGTAATTCTGAGATGGGTGACCTCCTGGGAAGTTTTCCCGCGAAGTGTGCAAGTGAGGACAAAGCACGCTGAAAAGACTCATGTTGGTATGTGGGGACAGTCGCAATCCATTTGCCTGCCAGGGATGTTACAAATGGTATCAGAGCGGCTCCTCTCCCAGTACGGTGTGGTTCGGGGACGAACCAGGCGGAAGCTGGTTGGCATGTAAGACCCGGGCTGATGAGGGCGGGGAGTGATCGCCGGTGCAAAGAGGCACAAACAAGGAGCGGCTCCTGGCAGGCTTCTAAGGGAGGGGTACATGGATGAACCTACACACCGGAATGAGAGAGTGATCCTGAGACTTTGTAGGAATGGGACTACACAGTACAGGAAGGCTTAAATGAATTGATTAGTACTACCCATATCAACAAGATGCATCTTCTTTTCGGTAGCCCATCACATAAGAACTCCATGGTTAAGCGTGCTTGACTTGGGGTAATTCTGAGATGGGTGACTTCCTAGGAAGTTTTCCCGAGAAGTGTGCAAGTGAGGATGCCTGCCAGGGATGTTACAAGCTGAGGAGAATAATGTTGTGAGACGCATGAGAAAGCGATTCGAGGCAAGATTGTCGTTGAGGTTTAGGGGGAACGGATTGCGTTTAGTGGTCGGGTTTCATTGAAGGGATGCACCAAGGATGAACCGACTAGTAGGATTAAGCCGCTAATTAAAACGTTAAAACATTAAAAGACTTTAAAAGACATTTACAAACGCGGTGAGGCATGAGTGTCGTATCGAAGTAGTGGAGAGGAAGATACTATGGGTATCTGCGGATACTCAGGTGGAGATTGCATGAGGGGAGGACGATGACGGTGAAACGTCAAGAAGTCTAGAGTATATTTCTAGGCAGAACAAACTCCACATGTGGCGTACTAACGTGGTAGGGACTGGGTCCAATGCCGTGGTATGTTCTGCACTGCAGACTAGAATTATACTGTCGCCCCCTTGAATGCAAGTCTAGAAAAGTGAGAGGGACTGGAACGGGGCATTTGTGATTGCCGCTGAGAGCGTGCCTGATTATATGATATGAATGAATGATATGAATTGAATTGATTTGAGGCTGTAGTCCTCCTGGTCTGGGACCATTTGATTGTGAGACAGCTGTCGTGTCCGCGTGGTAAAGGTCCTCTACTCCTGTTTGCTTCCGACTAGGTTGGGTGGATGACTGAGGAGATGTAGACGTGTGTGACTTCCTCAATGATGATGTTCCCCATATCATTGAGCGAACCGAAGCGCAAAAACTTAAAAGACAAGGATTTTTCAAAAGAAAAGTATATCAAAACATTAGGCATTGAATAAGATTTATAAGACGAATATATATATAATGAAAGGTTCTTGGAACGCTCGATAAGTTTGGAAAATTATGATTGAGGAAAGAATGGAAGAGATTTGTAAGCATAAGGATTGATTGGTTATGAGCATTGATGTGTTTTGAATATTATGATATGTTTTGTTATATGTGATTTCTATATGCTATGTGTATAACATGTTCTATATGTTGATGATAACATGATTTGATAAATGTCTATGTTATGTCGTCCTAGTTATAGTGTCTGTCTTTATGTTGAAATTACCCGGAGACCGCAAGGTCAACCCGTTAGTGTTCGGAACACTGACTCTCTCCTACCATGTTGTCGTATCGGCAATTGCTGGTATTGCAACTGGTAGATGGTGTAGAGTGTAGCGATCCCTTTGTACCCCTGTAAGGAGAAGCAAGGAAAAGCAAGTACGAGGTGACTCTATGGAGGAGATCCCTGAGGCAGCAGACGAGGACGACTCTACTTGCGGTTGGAGAGCTTGGTCTACCAAAATCCAGAGTTGGACGACGAGTCTTAGTGTGTCTGACTAGAAGCTAGGCAATCCCCTCAGAGCATTGTAATCCATTGTATGTTCTTAGTTACCTTAGCTCTATCATATTGTACCCCGGCATAAGTTTATTTTAACACTGATGTTTTTGAAACAAGTAATTGGGCTGTTGTAATTAAATGAGGTTTTAAGAAACGGGTTTCAAAGTGCGGTGTCTTGTGACATCTCGGTTTGGAACTTGAAAGGGTTTATGCAATATGAGAACATGAGTTCTAATTGTAACTGTGTTTCGAAAATCTACATGTTCTCATCTTGTGTAACACTTGTTTAAAAAAAAAAGGCCCAAATTTTCACTATATTTAATTTAAGTAACTGTGGTTTTCAAGTTGCCGAATCGGGGTGTTACAAATAACCCCCAACAAGCACAAAAATTATTTCCCTAGCTTATTCACACTAAAACCAAAACATGCATAAAGAAATAGGCTTATTTTTGCAAAACAATTTAACAAATCAACATGCATCAATGAATAACCATAAAACCAATTTTATTTCTTCAAGTACATACACAAACCGAAATACATAAAAGAAAACAAAAATCATTTATGCAAAACAATTATAAAAACCGAAATGTTCATCAACCTCTTTGCATGTCCATTATTCAAGTTCAAACCTCAATCTTTACACAAGAGCAAATGAAAACATAAGACATCTCTAATAACCCACATGCAAAGGCTTATTTCATCAAATCACTAAATCTCTAAAGAAATGTATAATAAAACCGAAAATAACCAAAAGACAAGGATTAGGGAGAAGTAAAATTACCCAAATCAAGTTTGAAGGAGAAAAATAAAAATCAACACTTCCTCCCTCTCCTCACCTAGCTCACGGCCTCCTCCGCTTGTGGGGATTAGGGCTTTGTTTCTTTGCTTCCTTTTAGGTTAAGAGTATGTTAATAAATATAGAGATAGGAGTATATAAGCAAAGAAAATGGGTAGAAAAATTACTTTGGGGTGAAAGAGCACTCCCTCCTTCTTCCTTCTCACCCTCACGATGCACCCTCTCTTCTCCCCCTATCTTTCTCAATTTTTATAAGTGTGTAAAATGGGGGAAGGGAATGGGTTAGGGGCTATTTATAAGGGTTAAGGGTGGTGGGTTTCATTGAATAAAAATGGGGTCCAAATAATGGGTAGGGATGGGAAATAGTGTAGGGATAAAAAGCTAGGCATGCATTGGCCAAAAATCCACTATGATAGGGTCATTAATTGTGGGTCTTAAATAAGGTACTTTAGAGTTAGGTTTCATTTAATTAGGATACCCTAGGATCTTGTGCACTCATAAATTTATGTCTAACAATTCAAAATTTAAAATGTATAAAATAAATATGCAAAACCGTGTAACACTAGTATACAGTAGAAAATAATATTTTTCCGATACAGTAAATAACATTTAAAAACCATATTTCAATTTTCTTAAAAAATAAAACATTATAATTTCCCCAAAAATATAAAATTTCGTGGAACTCAAAATTAAATACCCAAATTTACAAAAATAAATTCTACATTTCAACGCGATCGTTTTGACTGTAAATTCGTTTGGTTCTGATTTACCGATCAAAAGTTATGAATTTTCTAAGTTAAATAAATCTTTTAAATCAATAAATCACAAAATCATAATTCACTAAAATATTATAAATACACCACCTTTATTTACATAGGAAGAGCCAAAAATATTAAAACACCAACAAAAAGAATAAATACAACATTAAATAAGTTGGTTAGTGTGTCATACATGCATTGGTCACCCCTCCTTAGGAACTTGAACCACTTTAAATAACCTTCAAGAGTTTGAATTTCAAAAGCTTAAAATAATAGAATTTATTTTTTTTGGTAGAAGAAAAAATTCTATTACCATAGGCACAAAATAAAACATCATCCTATCTCTTAGCCCTTTAATTGCCACCTTCTAGGAAGGGTTCCCAAAATCCAAAAACTAATAAAGCTCATTACAAATTTTTTGTACCAAAGCCCTGTCAGGCCAAAGTCTAAAATTCCTAAAACAATAAGCCACTCTAATTGCAAAGTCTTTTTTAATAAAAAAAATCTCTGCTTGGAGAATTGGAACAGTTAGAGAAAGATCTAGTGTTCCTTTATTGCCATGTGTAATAGATTGCAGCCACACACATAACCCAAAGTAAACGCTTCTGCTGCTTCCCACGAACCACAAACATAATCCACCTTCGCCATCTCCTGAAGCTCGAAGGAATGTTGAGGATGCCAAGCCAGTTTATACATAGCAAAATCCAAGCAGAGCTCAAAGCACAAGAAATGAGCAATCGATTCCTTTGCCGCAAGACACAAGCTACAATAGTTCGGTAAGTAGCTCCATACCATTCTATCCCTTGTTTATAACTTTCCATGCATGACTAGCCAGCTGATGAAAGAATGTTTATGAACATTTACTCTATTCCAAACAAATTTAGCCATAGGAAAAGGGGTCGGATTTCCTTTGGGGAATCGATACCCTAATTTAATGGTGTAAACACCATCTGTGCTCCCAATCCAGCAATCGTTACGAAACCCCATCTTGAGTTTGTCTCTTATTTTTAAGATCTGCTTCCAATGCCAACTATGACCCTGAACCCATTCACAATCCCAAAACAAACGCTCTTTGATGTAATAGGAGTGAATCCAGCGAACCCATATGCAATCATTCTTCATAGCTATGGTCCAGATTTGCTTACCTAATGCAGCATAATTCCAAAGCCTACAGTCATGGATACCTAACCCACCATACCTCCTCTCAGAGCAAACAGTAGACCAGGAAACTTTGGCTTGATAGTGACCATCATAATTCTTATTCCAGAGAAACCCTCTACACTACTTTTCAATCTCCTTAATCGCTGCCATAGGTATAATAAAGGTAGATGCCCAGTATATGTGAAAACTCATAAGAACTGAGTTGATTAAGCACACTCTAGCTTGGTAGGACAAATTCCTAGATCTCCAACAGTTGATACTCCTCATAACCTTATCAACCAAAATTTGACTAGTAGTGGTATTCCACTTCCTTGAAGAAAGAGGAATGCCCAAATATTTGCAAGGAAAACATCCTCTCTGGAAACCAGTGATGCTAATTAGACGATCCTGAGTGTCTTGAGAAACCCCTGCCATGAAAATGTTTGATTTCTCAGGGCTAATTTGTAAACCAGACCAAAAAGCAAACTCTTGGAGAGAATTCTTCACAATGCTAACACTAGCAGGGTGAGCCTTGCAAAAGATCATCAGATCATCAGCAAAGGCAAGGCTAACCAATCTAGTGTCCTTACAAGCTGGGTGAAACCTGAAATTCCTAACATAAGTAGCTAGGCTTAGACACCTAGTATAGATATCCATTGCCAGAATGTAACACCCTCACGAATAAATAGTTAAAATTATGATTTATTAAAATAGGTACTTAAAAATTTCTTTTTAAATTAAAACATTTAAGAATATTTTTCCGGAAAACAGGCAGAGTTTCCTCTGTTTTTCGGACTTTCCCAAAATTTCTTGTTTGTACCTGTTCAGACCAGAACAATTTAAAATATAAACAGACACATTTTACATTTGATTATAATCCTAATGCCCTTACTAATACAAGTTTAGGGCGCATAACTACTACATATTTCAAATTACAAAAATAACAGTTTTTCACAAAATTACACTACAGTCCACTCAAAAATAATGAGCGAGCAATCCACATGGTGGAGTGTTATTCCTGCTCGGCCTGAAACTGAGTCTGCTCAAACTTTGAACCTGTAGAAATGGTTGCAAGGGTGAGCTTTACACATGAAATAGAGAATAGCTTCTAACTAGACATAATAACCTACAAATTCAAACACAAACATTTCAGGTAGTTCAAACTGTAACACCCCGATTTGGCAACCTGAAACTTTAACTAAAATATGGTGAAAATTTGGGCCATTTTTTTTTATAAAACACGTAGCGTGGTTGAGTCGCATGAGTATGAGAGCCAATAAGTTATTTTCCAGAAACTATTGCGCAATTAAAATTGTGTTCTCACACATCATACTAAGTTTCAAGTTCCAAACCGAAGTGTCACGTGACACCGCACTTTGCAACTTGAATCTTCTCAACTTAGTTATCATTGCCCATTTCGTTTTCGTAATCAGAGATCAGTGGTGCCAAAAATAAATATAACATTCATTAAAATAAGTTCGGGGAATTAAACCAGGAAACCGCAACCGTCTAGCTGAGTGAATACAATGAAATAAAATACTTCAACTAAAAAGAAAATAAACTACCAATGGGTTCACTAAGATGAAGATGATGGATCCACAGGAGGTGCCTCACTCGGGTCGATCTCGATCACATCCGCATCAGGAAACTCCTCCTCGTCAGGATCCTCTTCCGGGTCTTCCTCGGGTCCACTCTCTTCCATGGCCTCGAATGCCTCGTCTGGTAAGTCGTTCAGAGCCTCATCTAGTTCTTCCAGCTCCTCAGCCTCCGGGTCAATACGTGCTGGCAAAGGCATCGGATGCCCACCATGATAGTCTGCCGGTCCACCGGTCTGTAGATCCGAGAGCACAAAGAGACATGTACGGGTATCGGGGGCTGTTCCTCGAAGGGTATGGTTGAGATCGAAGATGCGAACCTCGGTAACTCCACGACATTCCCAACCTCGATAATTCACTTCCCATCTGCCTTCGTCTCGGATGTCGAAATTAAACTTAACTGGATCCATGGGCTAAAGGTTCGACCACATAAAAACGGATACGTAGACATAGACAGAAGAATTTGAGAGAGTAAGTATTCCCAGACATGTAATGCCAACAGTGTGGAATTACAGTAGGCAAGATATTAAGATAGACAAACCATACAAACATACAACACATAAATATAATCACATAGACTCTTAGGAATACTTACTTCATTCCAATACCTTTCTCTCCTTACTAACTTATGCATATTCACATCACATTCCATAGAAGACTTCCGCTGCGCACTCTGATCTCATCACCATATAGACTCGTTCTTATTCCCATACTTTCACTCAAGAATTATTCTCAACATATTATTATCACATCCATACATAATTCTTTCTTTTTTTTATTTAAGTTTTATGAATTCGGATCCATCAATGATGTAGGGATTTAATCATCATTGAGGAAAAACTCTCTCAAGTTAGCACACACGTCTACATCTCCTCGGTAATCCACCCAACCTAGTCGGAAGCAAACAGGAGTACAGGACCTTTACCGTGCGGGCACGACAGCTGTCTCACAACAAATGGTCCAAGACCAGGAGGACTCAGCCTCAATCAATAATATCAATTCATAAATATTCATGGCACACTGTCTCACAATGGCAAACACATTGTCCCACTCCAGTCCCTCTCACTGTTCTCGATTTGCAATCTAGGGGGCGACAGTACTAATTCTAGTTTGCAAAGCAGAATTTGCCACGGCATTGGACCCAGTCCCCACCACGTTAGTGCGCCACTTGTGGAATTGTTCCGCCTAGAATAGTACTCTAGACTTCTTGACGTATCACCGTCATTGTCCTCCCCTAATGCAATCTCCTCCTAAGTATCCGCAAATACCTATGGTTTCTTCCTCTCCACTACTTCGGGTCACTCATAACTCACCGCATTAATATATGTCTTTTAAAAGTCTTTTAATTAAAGGCTTAACCTATTGGTCGGCTCATCCTACATGCATCCCTTCAACGAGTCCCGACCTCTAATCTTTCTCCAACATCTCTTTCTCAACTTAACACAGAGCTGGGTTCTCCTTGACAGCCAACTTCTCATCTCATCATCCATCATCAAAACTCTTGTTTCTTTCTCATCTTGAAAATATCTTTCCAAAAATAAGATTTTACAAAATCCTTCCCAGATAATGTTCTCACCAACTTTTTCAAAAACTAGTGTTTCACAAATTCTTTTCAAAATAGATTTTCTCCAAAAATCCTTTCCAACAATAATGTTTCCAAAAGAAATAAGGTTTCAAAAATAAAGATTCCAAAAATAAGGTTTATAGACTCTTTCCAAAAATGATGTTTCATAAACAGTTTCCAAAAATGATGTTTCATAAACAGTTTCCAAAAATAAGGTTTCACAAAAACTTTTTGAAAATCATATCTCACCATTCTTTTCAAAAGTAGTGTTTCCAAACTCTTTTCAAAATAATATTTCACAAACTCTTTCTCCACACCTTTCTCAAAAGATCCTTTCGAAAATTTATTTTCAAAATCCTTTCAAAAATCTCTTTTTCAAAAATAACCTTTTTGCTGAGCGCTAGTGGAGGAGCAAACTCAACTCAACACTAGTCCCCAGACTAAAACCAAAACAAAGAGTCCATCTCCGATCAAACTCCATTTTGTTTCCACAATTTCATTTCCTTTCGCCCATGACTCAACCTCAGAAAGCATCCATGTCAACAATGTTGCCCAAGCTCTGGCTCAACTCATCGCTTTCATCACTTATTCTTTTTCGAAAACATCTTACATCTTTCCTCACTCGTCTCTTATCTCTTATATCCTTGATCATTATTATTATTATTCACAGCGTTGCCACATTCCACATCCGACTAGTAATAAGAAATAGATAAATAGGAAAATAAATAACATACTAACATTCAAATAAAAATGAATTAATTACTTAGTCATACTGACTCAGGACACTAAGTTTCGACTTTTGAGATGGTCGAAACACTTAATATGTTACCTAAAAACCACGGTGTTTGGGGGAAACTTCTCTTTCATCTCAGTTGACGATAACTCATGCGATACGCTCCTTGGTTCTCGACGCGATGTTCGTAACTGCTTCCTGATTGTTGCTGGAACTCAAATAATTCTTTCTTATTAAAAATCGTTCTTATAAAATTATTTAGAAAACAAAACATCATTACCCAAAAATAACTTTGACTTCACTTTATGATTAAGTAAAAACATTTGTTTGGGAAACATCAATAAGTCCTTGGTTCTTTAAAAGGCCACATTTATCTTAAGGTTTTCTTATAAAAATCATTTATTAAATTAAAAACCATGAAAATCTTTTCAAAACAATAATTTTCGATTAATCAAATCCTTTGACTCACTTTACTTTCCTTAAAACCGAATTAAATCAAGAAGGAAACAACATCAAGAATTTAATCAAAAACCTTTTTAAAATTATTGAACACTTAAATCATTCAAACACACACAAGCAAATGTAAAATCATAAACCATTCATCATTCATGCATATAAGACGAAAATCAAACACATGCATCTACTTTCTATGCATGGCCGAATCTCATCCTACGTGAGACGAGGTTCATGTTCAAGTTTAATGATCCTTAACACATGCACATATGACAAGTACTCTATCCTATATTTAGACGTCACAATTTAATAATAATTAAAGAAAAAGGACACATTAGCTTAGAATACTACTAATCATCATATAAATCAACATGTGAGGAACAAATCAATTTATTTCTTTTATTTTCATACTAAGGCCGAATAGAATATAAGAAAAATCACTCATTACAAACATTTATCAAATCAACTTCCATTTATTCAAATCTAATTCAAATAATAATACAAAATACAAATAGTCTAAATAAGGTTTGTTCCTAAACCGAATGGGATCATGAAAAATTTACTTTTAAACTTGAAATCAAAAGGTTTAAGTCCCATAGGTTTAGAAATCCTTAATCCTAACCATAAAACACACATGAAAAATAAAATGAACTAACTTTAGAAATTTGTAAGCACATACCGTGAGCATCACAAGAAAATTCAACAAGTTTTAATAAATTTATAATAACATCAAGGATCATATAAAAATCTTGATCTTCTTAAGAAAATTTCATGCATGTGCTAAAAATTCTTAGATGAAACAAGTCTTCATCATGCATGCAACTAAGATGATGATCTAGCATGGATTCCTATTCTTCCTAGTCTTGGCCGAATGACTACATGCATAAAGGCAAGATCTCACAATTTATTTTCACATGCAAAGATCAAACTCAAGGTCAAATCATGCAAAAATTATTTTAAAACAACATTTTCTTTTATAAGGCTCCAACCGAACCATCATCACACACAACCCAAATCTTGATTCCAATTCTTTTTACAAAAATTATTTTCAAAGCTTGTTATGTTTATTTTCTTTTGAAAACCATAGCATGCATCAAAGAAAATCAAGGCTTTGCACTTCAAAATAAACATACAAACTCAAACTTCATGTTTTCTCAAAGATCAATCATAGATCTAGACATACAAAAGAAGATCAAAGCAAAAACATGAACTTAGACACAAAACCTAGACAAAACCGTGAAGAATAAGTTAAGAATTAAAGCATCCAAGTACAAATATTCAAGATCAAACCATAAAAATAACATGCAAGGCAACAAAACTTCAAGATCATAGGAAAATAAATACATGCACCACAAAAGAGTTAAACTTAAACAAAGTCCATATAAAGTCCTTTACAAAACCAAAATTACTACATCAAAACTCCTTAAATAGCTACCTTAAATCAAAACTTCTAACTAAATCTCCAAGCTTTAAGTCTCTTCTTCTCCTCCTAGGGTTGGCTTCGGCCTCCTCCTTCTATGGTTGATGGGTGGCTTTTCTCTTCTAATCCTTGAAGAAGAATAGGGTTGAGAAGAAAATCAAAGAAATTTTGGTCAAGAACTTAGAGGTTTCACTCTTCTTTCTCTCTTCCTCCTCTTACGGCCAAGCTCTCTTTCTCTCTAGAGTCTCAAGAGTTGATGGTACTCTTGGGAACTAAGTGTTTAGGTTGATGAAGAAAATGGGAATGAGTTAGCCAACACTCACTCCTTCATACGACTTTAAGGCTAAACAAGGGTGGGTAAATTTCCTATCTTAGCCTCGGTTCAATGAATGGGTTCAAGGGTAATTTAGTCCAACTCAAAGTTTGCATGGGAAGAGTCTTGTCAAGAAGGAGACAATAGTGGAAGAAAGTCTTCACTTAGGCATCATGAGTCACACACCCTAATTCATCCTATTTTCTATTTAATTTCTATTTTCTTAATGCATAAGCAAATCAACTCCTACTTGGTTCTTCTACTCCTCCTCATGGCCGAACATACACACACATGCACACATGCACACATAATTTCATTTCATATTATCATCAATAACACATCATGAAATCATGAAACAATGCATACTCTTAACACATATTTAATAATACACATCACACTTTGAGATATCATGTTTCTTTTCAAGGCATACGGCACACATATACACGCACTATACATATATTCACATAATCCATGCATAATTCTTTACACAAAACACATGTTCACAAATTCAAAAATGCAACTTTAAAGAAAATCAATCCACCTTACCCATTTAATTATAAAATAAACTCTTCTAAATTTTAAAATAAAACCATACTCATACATCAAGGATCTTCAAAAAGAAATAATTCATTTAAAACCTCAAATCATTTTTGGTAAAAAGGAAAAATTCATTTCTTTAAGAAATCTCAAAATCATAATTTTGACTTTCATGAAATCAATCTTCAAATGAAAATAATTTGCTTAAACACTCTGACTGAAAAATCTTTCTTAAATTCTGAAAAATCCAATCTTAAATAAAATCTGATTGATTTATTTGAGTCCAGAAAATGCGGGATGTTACACAAAAATTTCAGGTAGTTCAAAACATAGCAAACTCAAACAATTCAAATTCATACGCATCTATAATCTTTTCTTTCGTCCATCATTCTTATCATTTATCTTAATATACTTTCTTTTTCATTTCTAATACATTTCTCTTTCCTTTACTCTTTTCTTTCTTTTCATTCATTTTTGTTATTTCTTGCTTTCACTTTTCTTTTCTCTTTTTCCTCTGGGTTACGGCTTAACCGCATCGCCCTTTTTCCTTTTCTCTGGGTTACGGCTTAACCGCATCGCCCTTTTTCCTTTTCTCTGGGTTACGGCTTAACCGCATCGCCCTTTTTCTTTTTCTCTGGGTTACGGCTTAACCGCATCGCCCTTTTTAATTTTCTCTGGGTTACGGCTTAACCGCATCGCCATTTTTCATTTTCTATGGGTTACGACTTAAACGCATCGCCCTTTTTCCTTTTCTCTGGGTTACGGCTTAACTACATCGCCCTTTTTCTTTTTCTCTGGGTTACGGCTTAACCGCATCGCCCTTTTTCATTTTCTCTGGGTTTTGGCTTAACCGCATCACCCTTTTTTCTTTTCCCTCTGGGTTTCGGCTTAACTGCATCGCCCATTTTCTCTTTCCACTGGGTTACAGCTTAACCGCATCGCCCTTATTCTCTTTCTATTCCGTATATATACATATATTCATTTTCACACATTTCCACAACTCACACTAGCAAATAAGCAATCATGCACGTCTAGCACCGAACATACACATTTCATATTTAAATCATTTTCTTGGTTTATACTCTTACTCTTTAATTATTGTATCCTTTAATTACCAATTGTACTCCACACATATATTTCATTTAATCCGCCAGACATACATAACAGTTAATCACATATACTCAGTCACAAATAATAACTAAATTTCATATTCTTAATTTAATCCTTTCCCTTTATATGACTTAACCTTCAGACCGTACAACACATAACTCCTTTATCTTTCATGCATAAATACACTTCAAGAATTCGTATTTATCAGTTAGGCATACATGAAAATCGTCATATCAAATTAATCACAAGCACTAACAATAATTTCAGCTTCTTCAATTAGATATACACATTAATAAATAACACTTAGCACACCCATTAAATTACACGTATCAATTTAAACTTCTTTTCCTTTAAGTTCATTATTTACACTTAGGTCTATAGTATCCATTCTACATATCAAACTCAAACATATAATAAATTGTACATATTCTCATGCAATTCAATTTCCCCTTTTTTTTCTTATTTAGTATCTCTTTTCATCGTTCAACATATCATCACCATCTACGATCAACTTACGTGCAGTCCAAGCATAATTATATTTTTTCCAATAACCATACACATTAGCATTTTAACCTTGGGCATATATATATATAATCAAATAGCACATACATCATAATCTATAACATGCGATATTTCATATTTACATTTTGCACTTAAAACACATATTTCAAATCACCCTATTCAATTAGATTTTCTTTTGTTAATTTTCATCCTTTACTTTTAGTCTCGATTAATTACCTAAAAATTCAATCACACACATACTCATATATTCTTCGCAGGTATTATAACTAACCAGAAAGTACTCTCTAAAGCAAGGTAAAACACCCCTTACCTCAGGGTCCCTTTTAGAACCTGGTTTACGGCTCGACGAGACGATCCTGCTTCGGCTCACGTCGAACAAGTCCCAATCTACTAGCAGCAACTGCGGCTTCCACAGTCAGTGTCGGTTTAACTCCTCGACACCGGTGGTGATATGGCGACTCGGTTCAAATCCACAACCGTGGCCGATGACGATAACGGCGCCGGTTTGACTCTAAAGCGCCATTAGTTCCCGGTTCAGTGCACAATGAAGTGGTCCAACCCCTGTTCGGTCTTAACTCCTTCACGGTCACAGTTTTTGCAGTACCGGCGTCGGTGGCTTCTTGTCACGGTGGGGGAAAGGTGGATGGCGGCGGTGGTTCAGTTAGGTAATGGAACACCCCAAAATTTTAATCCCCGATTAATGAAATGTTAATTATAATTTAATTATAATTAATGATTTTTATATTAATCCTTGATTAAAATGTGTATTCATGTAACTAGTTTATGTGTGTGAAATTATTTAATAAATATTATAATGCATAAAATAAATGTTTTGCATATTAGTCCCTGGGTTGGGACCTAGAAGCAATTATAGGAAAGGTTTTGGAGGGAAAGTAAATAAAATAATTATTTTTCAAAAATGGGGCAAAATACTCGAGTATTTCTCGGAAAACTCGAGTATTCTGGTCTGAGTTGCACGAGTTAGTGCGTTTGGTGAGTCACCATCAACGATTTCCTCTTCTTGCCACGAATACTCCCTCCCCAACACCTCAAAGCTTTCGTGTCGTTGTGCATGGAAGTCTTCTTTGCCTATTTAAGCTCATCAATACCATTAAGCTGAAGATTTTGATCAAACTTGCATTTGTTGATGAAGTTAGGGTTTCAGATTTGTTGCCTTTGATTCTTCTTCAATTCTGAGTGTTAAGATTTGAGTGATACACGAATGCAAAGCTCACATCACGAGCTTTGTATAAACACCAAAATCGTGAGGATTGAGTGAGTGTATTGGGAGAATTGGAGCTTGGAAGTGAAGCTTGTGAATTCAATGCTCCTAATTATGTGGATTATGTTTTGATGATGACAAAATAATTAACAAATCATGCCTTGAAGATATTGCAACATCAACATCAACAAGAAGTCAAGAAAAGAAGACAAGTGCCCAATCATTCTCAATCAAATATTAATTGTAAATTTCTAATTTATGTTGAGAGTGGTTGAGAGTGGGTAGAAGTAGTTAGTCTCTTCTAGGAATAAATTTTTATATGATTATTAAGTTGAGATTGACCAAAAATTAATACTTGAGAGGAAAAATAAAATTGAAAAATAATTTTTCCCATATCTGATCAAAATACTCGAGTATTTTGAGAAAGACTCGAGTATATACTCGAGTATTTATCGAAAAACTCGATTATTTGTGCCAGGTCAGCAAATATGACCGTTAGTCTTGTTCGTGCACCAATTCACTCGTGACCGACCAAAAAGACTCGAGTATTTACCAAAAGACTCGAGTGTTTTTGTCCAGTCAGCAAAAATGAACGTTGGAGAGACTCAAAAACCCAATTGAGGGCATTTGAGTCTCATCCAACCCAAGAGTGCATTTCAGAACCTTATTGTAAAATTTCTCTTTGAATTTGTGCAAGAACAAAGAAGACAACAAGATCATAGTGTGTTCAAGCTTTTATAATTTCCTCTTATCAAGTGTTAATTCTCAAAAAGCTCAACTTCTCACTCATATTGTCATTTTATTCCAAGTTGAGTTTTAGGCCTCAATTCTTATATTGAGCTGTGCTTATTTGAGCTAATCCATTGTGAGATTAGTAATACACATACAAAAAGCTTGATTATTCAAAGTCTTGGATTGTTCCCAAGCAAACCCTAAGTGGCTTAGGGTGTTGGAAGTCTTGAGAGGTTCTCAAGCACAAGAATAGGAGGTTCCTAGCCCGGTGGAGTTTCTTGAAGGGATTTCAAGGAAGCTTTGTGAAGAGTTCTTCAATCACCGGAATCAAATTGGGGTAGAAATCAAGAGTTTGGTACACTCTTGAAGGGTTAGGTTGAGTGAGGCCATTCTCAAGCAATCCTTTGTAATTTCTAACAATTTGATTATTAGTAGAAACTCCTAAGTGATTAGGAGGACTGGATGTAGCTCATTGTTGGAGTGAACCAGGATAAAATTGCTTGAGTGGTGGTTTATTGCTTTTAATCTACTTTCTAGCTCAATAGACTTAAGTCATTTCAATCAATTAGGATTTATACAATTAGGTAACAAGTTCAAGGAATCTTTGTGTTAAAAGTTATTTAGATTGCTTGCTATTCTGTTGGATAAGTTCCTGTTTATTATTGAATTGATTTGTGTTAAATTGCTGAATTTTTGTTTCTGGTTTTTCTGCTATCTGATAGGAAAAACTCGAGTATTTCAGAAAAGACTCGAGTTGTTCATCACTGAAAAACTCGAGTATTTCACAAAAGACTCGAGTCTTTTGTGTCTGATTCCAGAAAATTCAGTCTTAGCTCCATTCTTCAATTATCAATCGAAATATTTGGTATTAGAGCAATGAATCATCTTCAAGTAGTTCCGGTGATGAAAATGCAAATCTTTGTCTCATGGCCAAGAACAATCATGAGTCCTCATCAAGAGCTAATCATGACATGGGTGAAAGTGATGATGAGGTAACCTCTAACTCTTCTTGTTCCTCTTCAAACTCCATTTCCTATGATGATTTGCAAGAAGCCTACAATGAAATGTTAATTCAATTTAAAAGGCTTGCTAAAATCAATAAGGAAAAAGGAAAGAAAATTTTGGAGTTTCAACAAGAAATTGATGAATTGCAAAAATCTATAAATGAGTTGAAACTTCAAAATGAATCCTTGGAACTTATTAATTCTAGTCATCAAAGTGATTGTGCAAATCATGAGGAGATTATCACTCCATGTGAGAGATGTGATGAACTTGAAAAAGAAGTGAAAGAGTTGAAAAACAAACTCACAATCTCACATAGTGATAGAAACCTCAACCAGTTGTTGAACTCTCAAAGACATAATCACAACAAAACCGGTTTAGGATATGTTCATAAAAAGGACAAAAAGTACAAGGTGGTTGGAACATTTTCTAAGAAAAATTCATCAAAGAGACCAACTTGCACTTATTGTGGAAAAGTTGGACATATCAACATTGAGTGCCACATTAAGAAGTTTGAAATGAAAAAGGGCACTTATATGTGATTTAGAAGGGAGAAAGTCCCAACACTAACCCTAAGGGACCCAACATTGTTTGGGTACCCAAAGTGAACAAGTGATTTCATTTTGTATGTGTGTCTTCGAACGGGAAAACAATTGTGGTATCTTGATAGTGGATGTTCGAAGCACATGACGGGAGATAAGCGGCACTTCATTGAGCTTACTCCAAAGGAAAAGGGTTATGTCACTTATGGGGACAACAACAAAGGCAAAATCCTTGGTATTGGTAAAATCGGAAACTCTTCAAACTTGATTATTGATAATGTGCTCTATGTTCAAGGATTAGAACATAATCTCTTGAGCATAAGCCAATTATGTGATATTGGTAATCATGTAGTTTTTACCTCTACCCATTGCCTCATTAAAAGTGACAAAGATGAATCAATCAAATTTGTTGGTAGAAGGTCAAATAATACTTACTTAGTTGATTTGAACAAAGTCACTTCTTTGGTCTCTACTTGTTTAGTGAGCAAAGAAAATGACACTTGGTTATGGCATCGTAGGACCGCTCATATAAATGTAAACCAATTGAAGAAAATTCAATCTAAAGATCTAGTAGTTGGTTTACCAAAGCTAAATTTTTCTATTGAAGGTGTTTGTTCCCCTTGCAAGAAATGTAAAAAACTAAAAACACCTTTGGATCAAAAATGGTGATGTCCACATCAAGGCCATTAGAAATGCTTCATATGGACTTGTTTGGACCATCACAAGTAAAAAGCTTTGGTGGCAACTATTATGCATTGGTGATTGTTGATGACTTCTCTAGGTTTACTTGGACTTTATTTTTAACTACTAAGAGTGACACCTACAAATCTTTTAAACATCATGTCAAACTTTTGCAAAACCAAGTAAATCAAAAAGTAATTATTATTCGAACCGATCATGGTGGTGAATTCGAAAACCACAAATTTGATAGATTTTGTGCTAAAAATGGTATTGAGCACCAATTCTCCGCACCAAGGACTCTAGAACAAAACGGAGTGGTAGAGCGGAAAAATAGGGTGCTAGAGGAACTTGCTAGAACCATGTTAAATGATTCTCAAGTACCTCAATATTTTTGGGCCGATGCCGTCAATACGGCTTGTTATGTTTTAAATCGTATTTTGATAAGGCCCTCTTTGGATAAAACCCCCTATGAACTTTACAAGGGAAGAAAGCCAAATATATCTCATTTTCATGTCTTCGGATGCCATGTTTTTGTTTTAAATAATGGAAAAGAACACCTTGGCAAGTTTGATTCCAAATCCGATGAAGGCATATTTTAGGCTATTCTTCTCATAGTAAAGCTTATAGAATTTTCAATAAAAGAACTTTAACTATTGAGGAATCAATTCATGTGGTTTTTAATGAGTCTTCGAAAGAAGATAGTGTTTTATGTGATACTAGTGAAGATGGCATTGATTTTTCAAAAGAAGAAAAAGAGAGAGAGAAATCAAAAGTTGATGAAGGAGAAGTAAGGGAAGAACTTCCTCCAACTTGGAAATCGGTCAAGGCTCATCCTATAGACAATGTCATAGGAGATATGTCAAAGGGAGTACTTACTCGTAGGTCTATTCAAAACATTTGCCACTATGTCGCATTTTTTTCTCAAATTGAACCCGATTCAATTAAAAAGGCCATTGAGGATGATCATTGGGTCTTGCTATGCAAGAAGAATTAAACCAGTTTGAAAGAAATGAAGTTTGGGATCTAGTCCCTAAACCCGATGATCATACCATAATTGGTACTAAATGGATTTATAGAAACAAACTTGATGAATCCGGGTTGATTATAAGAAACAAAGCTAGACTAGTAGCTCAAGGGTACAACCAAGAGGAAGGTATCGATTATGATGAGACCTTTGCTCCGGTTGCACGTCTTGAAGCAATCCGAATTTTACTTGCTTATGCTTCAATCATGAAATTCACTTTATATCAAATGGATGTTAAAAGTGCTTTCTTGAATGGGTTTATGTCAAACAACCCCCCGGTTTTGAAAATAGTGAATTTCCAAACCATGTTTATAAATTGAAAAAGGCACTCTATGGATTGAAATAAGCTCCTAGAGCTTGGTATGATCGATTGAGTTCCTTTCTATTAGAAAACAAGTTTCAAAGAGGGAAGGTTGATAATACACTATTTATTTATAAAACCAAGGATGACATTTTGTTAGTACAAATCTATGTTGATGATATCATTTTCGGTGCTACTAACGTGTCTCTTTGTAGAAAGTTTTCAAATTTGATGAAAAAGGAATTTGAAATGTCAATGATGGGAGAACTCAAGTTCTTCCTAGGCTTACAAATAAAGCAAGTCAAGGAGGGGATATTTGTGCATCAAGGGAAATATTGCAAAGAGCTCCTTGAGAAATTCGGATTGGACAAGTGCAAGGAAGCCTACACTTCAATGAGCACATCATGCTACCTAGACAAGGATGAACAAGGTACACCGGTTGATGTTAGTAAGTATAGGGGTATGATAGGTAGTCTCCTATATCTCACTGCATCTAGACCGGATATTATGTTTAGTGTATGCATGTGTGCTAGATATCAAGCTAATCCTAAAGAATCTCACCTATCCGCAGTTAAACATATATTTAAGTATCTAAAAGGAACAATTAACACTGGTTTATGGTATCATGCTGATGCCAATCTTAGTTTAGTTGGTTACTCGGATTCCGACTTCGCAGGATGCAAGCTTGATCGCAAAAGCACCAGTGGTACTTGCCATTTCTTGGGAAGTTCATTGGTGTCATGGTTTTCTAAAAAGCAAGCTTGTGTCGCTCTGTCTACCGCCGAAGCGGAATATATCGCAGCCGGTAGTTGTTGTGCTCAACTGTTATGGATGAAACAACAATTATCGGATTTTGGTTTGAAACTTGAAAATATTCCGATTAGATGCGATAACACGAGTGCAATCAATTTGACTAAGAATCCGGTGTATCACTCAAGAACTAAACACATTGAAATAAGACATCACTTTTTAAGAGATCATGTACAAAAGGGTGATTGCACAATTGAATTTGTTAGTACCACAAATCAATTAGCTGACATTTTTACAAAACCTCTACCAAGGGACACCTTTTATCATATTAGGAGAGAACTTGGTATTTTAGATGAAGCTAATATAGGCTATTTGCATTGTGTGTCATTTTTTGAAAAATCACCATATTAGTCTTACTCTAATGTGTTATTGATTCTTAGTTAAATTGTCCTTGATGATATTTGAAATTGTATGTGTTAATTGTGTGTGATTCTGTACTATATTCCAAGTTGGTAGTGAAGCATTTGTGTTTGATTTGTGTTTGGTCTTTCAAAACTATGTTTTTACTTTCTGTTCTGTCAAAATACTCGAGTTTTTCCAAAAAAAACTCGAGTATATTAATTCAAAATTAAATCAGTTTTAAATTGAAAAAGTTTTTAATCAGGTTCTGATAAAAAGACTCGAGTGTTCTAAACCCCCAATTTTTGAACTTTCAGACCAAACTCGAGTATTTTACAAAAACTCGAGTATTTTGCGTTTTCCTGAAATTTGAACTTTCGGACCAAACTCGAGTTTTTCAGTTTTTACTCGAGTTTTCTGGGGAAATCTGGGCTGAGTCACGAACGACTCGAGTATATTCTCAAACACTCGAGTATTTTTCAAAGAACAACTCGAGTATTGTTGAATATACTCGAATATTTTGGCGAGTTTATATATACTCCAGCCCCCACAAACTCGAGTTTCACGAACCCCTTTCTCTTCTCTCTCGGTTTTCTCATATCTCTCTCCTCAAAACTCCGTTTTTACTCAAATTTTTTCCAAATCTTACTTGTTTTACATCCTCTAATCACTTTTCTACCATTATTTCAACGAATTTCAACACTTTTCAACCTCAAATCCGTCACCCCCTTTTCAAACCCTAAATTTCCAAAACTTCAATTTTCATCAATTCCTCTATGGCTTCATCATCTGGTATAGGAAAGAGAGTTAGGATTGCCGAATCATCTTCTGAGGAGGATATTCCGGAGTACTATCAAGAAGATGAATGCTTGGAACGGTTGGAAGGCTTTGCCACTAGGGAGTTCAGAGTTATCTCTTGGATCAAGAGTGCATTCCTTGAAAGTAAGGGTTTCTCATTTGTTACTAACCTTAGGTATCAAAAACTTATTCAATTTATGGAATTTAATGGCCCTATCTATCCTAGGTTAGTTAGAACCTTTTATGCGAACCTTAGGCTACATAATGATGTCATAGAAACCATGGTTGAGGGTGTTAGATTCAAAATTAGCGCTAAGGACCTTTTTGTTGCTTTTGGGACTACACGACACGGGGACAATTCTTTAAAGGCTGATGCGGACGGAATTTTTCAAAGTTGTTTGCGCCCCGGTCGTGTATGGACCGAAGGAATTAAGCATTCCTCATATATGACTATCCACACTAGGGTGTTGCACTATATAGTATGCCATCAGTTAGTGCCTCAAACCTCACCCAATTATGCTAAGCCCACAAACAATGAACTTAGGCTTCTTAGTGCCATCCTGAACAATGAGAAGCTAAATTGGTCTCGCATAATTTTGGACCGAATGCTCCTTGCTGCAAAGTCTAAACACCCGAAAACCTTGCCTTATGCCATGCATGTTTGTTTCCTGTTGAGTTACTTCAAGGTGCCTATCCCACGGAATGAAGAGAAAAAGACTCTTCATGTGAACCAGCACTGCCTCAACAAAGGCACCTTGAGTCATCAAGACATGGCATTTCATGAACCCTCTGGCCAATACTTGTACCGATCTGATATTGCTGAGATGGAGAGGGTTGCGAATGTTGCAGCTCGACAAGGGGTGGATGCCCAACAGATGGAAGAGGAAGCTGCAGCATTTGCGCAAGCTGAAGGAGGGGACCCTATTGAGGATCAGATTAATTTTGATGACTTTACTGGATCTCAATCTGGGTTTGATAACTTGGGCTGGAGAGACAATGTTATCACACGGTTGGACACTTTAGATGGGAGGATGGACTCCCTTGTGCATGCTATGGACGCACAGCGTCATGATTTTGTTAGCTTAGACACTAGGATGAGTGCAGAGTCTGCCATGTTTTATTCTCATTTGGATCAGCACTCGGCCCAAATTAATGCCCGCCTGGACCAGCAGTCAGGGGAGATGCACCGCCGGTTTGATGAGATGATGGCGGCCTTCTCTCGGTTCTATCCTCCTCCAGATGATCCAGCTCCTTCCATGTTTTGATGCTGCTGCTTATGGATTTTCTATTTTAATTTTCATTATGTTTTCATCATGTTGATGTTGTTGCATTTTCTGTACTTTGAGCACTTGGTGTTTTGAGACTTTGGGTTTATTATTGCAACTTTGATTTGGACCCTTTATGATGTTTTTATGTTAATGAATTTGGTTTTCATTATGATGTTTGTGCAAAGCTTCAGGGGGAGCTCTTTATTTTTATTATTAATTCTATTTTTTTTGCATAGTTGGTTATGGGGTTTTCCAATTATGCACCTCTCCTCCCTTGTTTTTTTTCTAGATTGTTACATCTTTTTGGCGTATGACAAAAAGGGGGAGAGATATTATACACTTGTCTTGATATTGTTGCACCTAAAATCTCTAATTATGGTATATACTCTGATAATTGTTAAATACTCTAATACCATAGGCTTGGTGCTAAAATTAAATTGTCATAACATCTTGCTCAAGCTGAATTTTTAGATAGGTGAAAAGTATCATATAGTGAGGGGGAGTTGCATCTCCAAGTGGATCAAGCTCAACAAATGGATCAAGTGTTAATTATTTTGTCATCACCAAAAAGGGGGAGATTGTGAATTCAATGCTCCTAATTATGTGGATTATGTTTTGATGATGACAAAATAATTAACAAATCATGCCTTGAAGATATTGCAACATCAACATCAACAAGAAGTCAAGAAAAGAAGACAAGTGCCCAATCATTCTAAATCAAATATTAATTGAAAATTTCTAATTTATGTTGAGAGTGGTTGAGAGTGGGTAGAAGTAGTTAGTCTCTTCTAGGAATAAATTTTTATATGATTATTAAGTTGAGATTGACCAAAAATTAATACTTGAGAGGAAAAATAAAATTGAAAAATAATTTTTCCCATATCTGATCAAAATACTCGAGTATTTTGATAAAGACTCGAGTATATACTCGAGTATTTATCGAAAAACTCGAGTATTTGTGCCAGGTCAGCAAATATGACCGTTAGTCTTGTTCGTGCACCAATTCACTCGTGACCGACCAAAAAGACTCGAGTATTTACCAAAAGACTCGAGTGTTTTTGTCCAGTCAGCAAAAATGAACGTTGGAGAGACTCAAAAACCCAATTGAGGGCATTTGAGTCTCATCCAACCCAAGAGTGCATTTCAGAACCTTATTGTAAAATTTCTCTTTGAATTTGTGCCAGAACAAACAAGACAACAAGATCATAGTGTGTTCAAGCTTTTATAATTTCCTCTTATCAAGTGTTAATTCTCAAAAAGCTCAACTTCTCACTCATATTGTCATTTTATTCCAAGTTGAGTTTTAGGCCTCAATTCTTACATTGAGCTGTGCTTATTTGTGCTAATCCATTGTGAGATTAGTAATACACATACAAAAAGCTTGATTATTCAAAGTCTTGGATTGTTCCCAAGCAAACCCTAAGTGGCTTAGGGTGTTGGAAGTCTTGAGAGGTTCTCAAGCACAAGACTAGGAGGTTCCTAGCCCGGTGAAGTTTCTTGAAGGGAGTTCAAGGAAGCTTTGTGAAGAGTTCTTCAATCACCGGAATCAAATTGGGGTAGAAATCAAGAGTTTGGTACACTCTTGAAGGGTTAGGTTGAGTGAGGCCATTCTCAAGCAATCCTTTGTAATTTCTAACAATTTGATTATTAGTAGAAACTCCTAAGTGATTAGGAGGACTGGATGTAGCTCATTGTTGGAGTGAACCCGGATAAAATTGCTTGAGTGGTGGTTTATTGCTTTTAATCTACTTTCTAGCTCAATAGACTTAAGTCACTTCAATCAATTAGGATTTATACAATTAGGTAGCAAGTTCAAGGAATCTTTGTGTTAAAAGTTATTTAGATTGCTTGCTATTCTGTTGGATAAGTTCCTGTTTATTATTGAATTGATTTGAGTTAAATTGCTGAATTTTCGTTTCTGGTTTTTCTGCTATCTGATAGGAAAAACTCGAGTATTTCAGAAAAGACTCGAGTTGTTCATCACTGAAAAACTCGAGTATTTCACAAAAGACTCGAGTCTTTTGTGTCTGATTCCAGAAAATTCAGTCTTAGCTCCATTCTTCAATTATCAATCGAAATATTTGGTATTAGTGCTTCAAAATACTATTCACCCCCCTCTAGTATTTGCTTAGCCCGCTTGTTGGTTTCCAACAAGTGGTATCAGAGCTCGGTCGAAAGATCGAGTGTAACAACTTTTTCGAAAAAGATCCTTTTGGAAACTTAATGGGCTCTAGCAATAACTTTGGTGGAGAAGGAGCTTCAATAAACCGTCCTCCACTATTTAATGGTGAAGGATATGTTTATTGGAAAACTCGCATGAAAGTTTTTATTGAAGCAATTGATATGGATATTTGGGATGCAATTGAAAATGGTCCTTTCATTCCCAAAAAGAAAATAAATGATGAAATTGTTGAAATGCCAAGGAGTAGTTGGAATGATGATGAAAAGAGAAAAGTCTCATTTGATTTAAAAGCTAAAAACATTATCTTTTCGGCTTTATCCCATGATGAATTACATTTATGAAGATCTGAAAACTTAAATCTCTAAAAAGACATGAACGACTCAAGTATAATTATGAACTACTCGAGTAAAATCTGAAAACTGATAAACTACTCGAGTATTATGGAAAACACTCGAGTATTTTTAGTCAGAAACTTAAAAATACCATTTTCAATTCTAAATCATTTTGTAACACTTAAAGAACAATAAACCAAGTGATTATGAGCTTAAAAGGAAATTGACTGACGTTGTGATGTTTTCATTTGGATAATGATACGTTGCTCGGAGGGCGCGTAAGATATTAATAAAAGAATAATACGTCAATCAATTCCTTTTTAACTAAGTAATGCATTCATTCTGGGGTTTGGATGGTAGGACGTATATCATGTTTTTGTTGAACATGTGGAGGGCCTCTGGGAGTGCCAATACGCTTGCTTGATGACACGTCGTTGACGTGGTCGGCTTAGTGGATGCCGATATGGTTATACCGTTTGGATGACGGTCCGTTTGGATGACGGGATATGCTCGGGTGGCATGGATTCCAAGCTTGTCGTGTACATTCTAGGTGAATGTACGAATTGTTGTATACCTAGGAATACAACGCACTGTTGAGTGCTGGGTTGTCAGGGATGGACGTCAGAGAGTGACATAGAATGATGGAGATAGGCTTGAGAGCTAAATTCATGCATCATGCCACTCATTTAAATTAATTATGATAAACGAAACAAGTGTGAGCATCCTATGTGCATTAACTAACTGCTAAGTGTTATATATGATTGTTATAAATTGATGCATATTTACATACTCATATTGCACAATTTATTCTCTGTTGATTATGTCTATAGAATTGCTTACCCCTATGCCCTTGTAGGTGATGTCTCGTTACATTGCTTGCATCGAGATCCGACCACTTCCTAGTGGCATATGGATCTATGAGGACCATCGCGCGGTGTTTGAGGGGGAGGTAGAGATTACCTTCTACCACCCGAACCCGATGATGCGATTCCGTCCTCGTAGGTTTAGGATTCCCATCATATACACTATGCACGTACCCCCGTTTTATACTTACCATGGACCACCTCCCATGCGACCAGCTCGCTCTTATCACAGCTTTCATTTTCGACCTACCCGCTCTCACCCTTTTACCTCGAGAGTCGTCCGCGAGGAGACTCCCCCTTCTGATCCGAGGAGCCCAGTCAGGGTTTCACCATCACCTGACCCGGTACCCAGTGGTAGGGTACACTCTCCCTCGGATGAGATCGAGGAGGATCCGGTGGAGGACGAGAGTGGGAGCGAGCCTGTCGTGCATTCTACTGGGAGTGATTGGAGGGACGATGATCCCTAGGTATGTGCATAGGGTATGTGATGAGGATCAGAGGATCCGATGTGTGGATGCTATGGAGGAGATCTTGCTGCTGCTGTGTTGATGATGATGCTACTACCTTACTACTTTTGCTTCTTGGAGACTACTGCTATCACTACTACTACATCTGATGCTGCCAGATCTACGTGACCACCATTAGAGTTATATTTTGGTTATGTATATATGTTGTAGATATACTTTTGGAGTACTCTAGGGTTTTGGTTACACTGCTATGTAGATCTGTTTATGGACTTGTATATTTTGGAACTTGGAGACTCTGATGTGTGGCTATGTACTTATGACTTTCCTATATATAAAACCTATGTTTATATTCCTATCCATGGCATAGTTCGATAATTTCCGCTTACTCTGATTTAATCTATTTGAGAGTTCGGCTGTGAAAACTATTCGATGGTATCAGTTCTATCAAATAAAGCAAGGGTAGCTTCAGTTATTTTCTATGATATAAATACGATTCCAAAAGACGAATGTTACCCAACTTTTGAAAAGGTTTTAGAAATCGCCAAATTCGATACAACTGTTTCGAAATGCTTTAGAGTTTATTCTCCAAGAATTCCAAGTGTTGATTTGTGCACCCGCTTTAAAAAGAAAAATTTCACTTACATATTTTCTTAATACTCACAAGTCCATATATTATCCAATATAATAGCTTAAGTACTATATTATACATGGGTAATTAGGAAGGGTGTCACAGGTAAGAGAGAGAGAGAGAGTGTGAGATTAAGAGAGGTCAAGGACGGGGAAGAAGAGAACGCGACTAGGAAGGGAGGAAGGAGAAGAGGGCGCTGGTGATGGTGGTTATGGCTGAGGGCGGCGGTTGTGACGGTGGTCGTGTTTCAGGTAGGGAAGGAAGAGAGAGAAACACATAGGGAGAAGAGAGAGAGAGAGAGAGCGACAGAGAAGAGAGAGATCAAGGACGTGGTGTGGCGGCAGCCGTGAACGGCGAAGCTAGGACGGAGGGAAAGATGATGATGGTTATGGGGAGGGGTGTTACAGTGGGGGTCTTCGAACCCCCCCTTTTATCTACTTTTTTTTTATTTAATTATTTTATTATTATTATTATTATTATTATTATTATTTTAAAAAAAAACTACTACTACTAAACATTTTTCATCATTTGTTTATTTTAAACACCAAGAGGTACAAATAATAGAGTGTAACCCCAAATAATTACATGTATAAAATCATAAAGTTTAAAGTTTTTAAGGTTCTTAAAACAAGTTTTATATTAAATTAGTCAAATGCAATTTAAGGTATTGAAAGTATGTTTTTCAAGTAATGTTATTATTTTTAACATTTTAATTGAACTAATTACTAATCGATTAGTCACTGCTATTTTCCCTTTTATTATTCTTATTATGTTTGGTACTAAAAATAGGGATGTTACAATTCTCCTCCACTTATAAGAATTTTGTCCCCGAAATTCCGCTCAATTACATAATATGGAGAATCATCCCATGGGGGGTTTACGACTACGATCTTTATATTCCTTTCGGTTCCATTTTCTCACATCAGACTCGGCCATGTCCATACTTCCTAGTACTTTCCTTCCCATTTTCCGACACCTCTTGCCTCATTTCAGCCCGATTATCCTTTCCATCCATAACCCATCTCTCTATCTTGATAGGATCTACAATTTCCTTACTAATAAAGTTCCATCTCCCATTCCTTGGATTGAAATCCTCCCCCACATAGAATCGACATACTTGATTGTATCCATGCCAAGGGAGATGTTCGGTCGTTATTAAGAATCGAAAACATAGATCCCCGATCGGCGTTCGGGATTGGAAGTTGTGGAGGGCTGACTATCCGTTGGTGGGCATTGACTTACATTGGATGCCTACGATTTAGCGAATTTTCGTGTCTACACATCTCAGTTCTCTCATTGGATGCCTGAAACTCGAAGAGAATGAGGATGAAAATAAGGTACACGCAACACTCAGAGAAGTTTATTGATCTTTGCAAGTTGATCGAGGATGTGCTAGGTGACAAGATTGAGAAAATATCACACAAGCACATACATTAAGTGGTAGCAGCATGGCTGGGTACATGTTAAGCTAAAAGACAATGAAGATCAACCCAAAGAATGCATTTCCAAAATAAGGAATCATCGAAAAAGGCATCGTCTAAGGATCGATGGTTGACTTAATTGGTGTCGTTATGATTACTTTGCGAAGTTACTAAGATTCGCCTTCTTCGCGGTAACTGTTTAGAATCTTGATAAGATTCCTAGTGAGCTTTGGGCTCCTAACAATCTAATTTGGTTTGTCATAGAACTTCGTGGAGATTTCTACAAGGTTTGGCTCGATTTTCTCAAGAGGGCTATGTTCGGCTACACTACTCTGAAGTGAGTATGATGGCTCAGGGCTTTTGCCCTTTTGGTTATGCCTTAAGTCTACTTCCTATTTTGGTTGTTTTATTTTCATTGGGAAGGTTTAGGGATTTAGATTCTAAGAAGAGTAAGCTTTGGGAAATCTTAATAAGAACTAACGAGATCAACCTAGAATTCATTTAGAATTTCTACTAATAAAAAAGAAAATTGTCCTAACTTCTTTGCCCCTTTCGGTTTCAAGGAATTAACATCTCACATAAGGCATACCTCCACTTAACTCGCCCAAGACCACTCCTAATTTGCCCAGATCGGCTCCTACCTGCTTGTTGCCTTGTAGTACATCCACTTCTATTCCATGGGGTATTTCTGGGACACTATATTGCAAAAAGTCCCAGTTGTTCACACTGGTGACAAGGACCCTCTTTAGCAATCCGATCCTTGTACTAGCACACACCGCGGTGAGACTTTCTGAAATGCGAACATGGTGTCTAGTAATGGAAACGACCACGCTTTGGTTCACATTTCTTGGGATTGCTACCTTAGTGTGGTTGTTGGCGTATGGATCTACTTTCCGAACCGGTCTCTTCCCTTGCTAGCGCTTTCTAACCTCAGAATATATTGAGTGACAACACTATCTCGGGATTTAACTATGTTTCATCAGAATCCTATAGTTGACCGATTATTTCTAAAGCTTTTCAAAACTAGCTAAGAAACCTAATGGAATTCGCATATTTCTTAAATCTCACGGTCCCTTGTTGTAAGGGGTTAAGGATTGAAATCGTAAGTAGAGCAAGTTCGACGTAATTCTTATCATAGAGCTAGAGAAGATATAGGCCTAGGGTTCGGAGAGTGTCTCTACCATTTAGTAGGTCCTAATCTTTTCACACATTTAGTTGTAGTGAATTATATTACATAGTAGCTAACACATACCTCCAATCCGCTCAACCAAGGCCTCCACCATTTCTCTCTAATTCGGTTTGGTTTAAACCTGCCTTTTGCACCTGAGTCGTGTCCACTTCCATCTTTAGGGTGATCTTGGGGCAGTTGGTGGCAAAGTGCCCTGGTTGTCCGCACTGGTAGCAAAGGCCCTCCTTCTTGCATCGATTTATCAGCCGGCACTTACCACGATGGAATTTTCCACAAAGAGAACAGGGTGGCGTAGTGTAGGTGATGGTCGCATCCTGACCCGCTGCAAGAGGAACGTCTGCTCTAGGATGTGAATAATGGCCCGACCTCTGAACTGGACCCCTATCTCTAATAGGACCATCTAACTTCTGAGCCGCCTTGCTCTGCTTTTCCGCCAATTCTTGTTTGAGGGCCTTCTCATAAGCACTCGTCATATTAACATGCTGAGAGAGGTTGGCGATGCCCTGATACACAAAAGCAGTCCTAATCTTGGCATGAAGACCGGACTCAAACTTGATGCATTTGGTGCGCTCATCTGCGTCCCTGTAACTGCCTGAATATCGGATCAAATCTTCAAATCTTGCCGCATACTCCCCAACGCTCATATTTCCTTGCACTAGCTGCAGAAAGGTTATTTCCTTCTCTCTACAAACATCCTCCGGAAAGTATTTACCCAGAAAACGGGTTTTGAACAAATCCCAAGTGATCGCCTGATTGTTCGCCTCCAAACCCCTCCGCATCTGTTGCCACCAGTGTTCTGCTTCACTAGTCAACATGTATTGTGCCAGCAGAACCTTTTGTTCCTCCGGTGGTGCCATGGTATTCAGGATCTTTTCAATCTCCTGCAACCAAAGTTGTGCCCCATCGGGATTGAACCCTCCTTCGAACTTCAATGGTTCATTCTTTCTGAATCGTGCCAACCAATTGATCAGAACTGGAGCTGGTGGTTGAGGATTCATTGTTGCTGCTGTTGCTATTGCTACTGCTGCGGCTGCTGCTGCTATGTTATTCCCCTGATTCTGTTGCATCTGTACCATTTGTTCCCGAATAGCTCGGATCCCGTCATTATCGATCCGTCTACCAGCCATACTGTTTAGTCATGGACAAGGCCGACAGTTAATGCTTCATAAAATAATTAATGGTATAAACATCCTATGAATGAATTTTAGACTCTAAACTATAATCCTCGATTACTCGCTCGGTGAGTAATCACTGGAGTAGCTCATAACTCCAAAGGCCGAGGGAAACTGCTCTGATACCATAAATGTAACACCCTCACGAATAACTACTTAAAATTATGATTTATTAAAATAGGTACTTAAAAATTTCTTTTTAAATTTAAACACTTAAGAATATTTTTCCAGAAAACGGGCAGAGTTTCCTCTGTTTTTCGGACTTTCCCAAAATTTCCTGTTTGTACCTGTTCAGACCAGAACAATTTAAAATATAAACAGACACATTTTACATTTGATTATAATCCTAATGCCCTTACTAATACAAGTTTAGGGCGCATAACTACTACATATTTCAAATTACAAAAATAACAGTTTTTCACAAAATTACACTACAGTGCACTCAAAAATAATGAGCGAGCACTCCACATGGTGGAGTGTTATTCCTGCTCGGCCTGAAACTGAGTCTGCTCAAACTTTGAACCTGTAGAAATGGTTGCAAGGGTGAGCTTTACACATGAAATAGAGAATAGCTTCTAACTAGACATAATAACCTACAAAGTCAAACACAAACATTTCGGGTAGTTTAAAACATAGAAAATGTAACACCCCGTCTGAATGCCTCGTATTTGTTTTAAAACCCTAAAAAGATTATTTGGATAAAGTATTTTAAAAGGTGTGATTTCAAAGGATATTTCTTAAATCAAATTCCTTTTGTGATTTCAAGTGACAAAGAGTTTTTAAGAAAATGATTTTGTTTGAGAAAAACCTTATGAGTTTTGAATTGAATTTTTGGATTGAATTCTTTAAGTATTTAATACTTTATATTTAAGAGAAAATGATGGTTTTATGAAAAATAAAATAAAAATGAATTAAGGTGCATGTGTGTGCATATGTGTCGGCCGTGTGGTGTGTGTGGGTGGTGCATGCATGATGCAATTTTTGACTTCCTTGCACCCTAGGCTAGTGGACTAATGCACCTAGGTTTAGTTTAGTGATAAGCTTGATTAAGAGTTTGACCAACCAATAGGAAGTGAGATTAAGCCTAATCCTACTTCATTTGTCCAATGGCTTGGCTTGAGCCATGCAAGCCTTCATGAGGACAATCCTACCCTTCATTCAACACACTTGGCCGAATTGTTTTAAGGGCAAGAAGGGAAAAGCCTTGTTGTTTTCTTATACCCCAACCGTAGCACTCCCAACCCATTTGCTTCTCATTTCATTTCTAAACCAACACACAACTCCTAAGAGTCTTCAACAAACTCTTAGAGAAACTTAGAGAGAGAGAGAACCCGTGAGCTTGGAGAAGAGAGGAGGAAGAAGATCAAACCCAAAGCCTTAGGATTCTTGAAGACTAAGTGAAGAAGGTTGAAGATCCTCTCTTTTTCTTTAGCTTATTCGAAGATCATAGGATGTTAGTGGTAGTTCTTGATTTTCCAAGTCTTGTAAAGTTCTTTGTTGTTGCATGTTTAATTTCCTTGAAGATCTATGTTTGTAAGTACTTGTAAAGCCTTGATCTTGAGTTCCAAGAGTATCATGAACTTGTAGAACCCTAAATCATGGACATTATCATTCGGCCATGTCTAGAAGTTTAGGTTATGGTGATTTTTATGTTGCTTAGAGTTCATGCATGTTAGTTTGATGCTTGATAAAGTTGATCTAAATGATTTTCATGCTTTGATTTAAACTTTGATTTTTCTAAAGCTTTGATCTTTGATTTTTATTTCAAGAGTCTTTGATCTATTGCTTTGATCTTGAAAAAGACTTGTTTTCTTGCTTTGATTTTCAAAGCTTTTGATTTTGAAGTTTGATTTGTGATTTTTGAACTCAAAAGTTTTGTTTCTTGACATGCATGTCACGGTTTTGAGGAGAGACAAAGGAAAACAATTTTCTTTTCAAATGATTTTTGTTTTGATCTAAATTTATGTGTTTCCAAGTTAAAGATTTAAGTTTTCCTCTTGATTTTGTTGATGCATTTTTCGGTCAAGTTTTAAAAACAAAGATCATGGTTGTTTTTCATGAAAAGTTTCTTGCATGTGTTCTCTTTTTGATTCCTATGATTTTTAAGGCACAAGCAAGGGAAAATGAAAATGAAATCTTGTTTAAAGTGACACAAGTAGGTCACGGTTTTGAGAAAGAAGAAGGAGTAGTATTTTCTAAAACCATGGACTTATATGTGCATGTTTTTGATTTAATGTTTAAAGGCTTTCACATGAGAAAGAAATGCATCAAAGGTTTTGTTTTCCTCTAGTGATGATTCGGCCTATGTTAGATTGTATGGGCTAGATTCTTTTTGCATGAAATTTTCTCCATGAAATGATTATGTTTTATGACTTGTTTTAAGAAAAAAAAATATTTGAATTATGTTGTTTTGTTCTTGGTTCAATTCGGTTTTGACTAAAGGAAATGAGTGAATGTATGTGATTATTTCTAAAAGTATTTTTATAGTTTGATTTCTTCATCCTTTGCTGTCCAAGAATTTATTTCAAAGTATTTCACTTTTAAAAATGATTTTGAGTTGTGAAAAATGTGGATTTCAAGTGTTATGTGATTTATAAAAAGTTAGAATGAAAATTGTGGATTTTTCAATGTTTTTTTCAATTTGAAATGGTGGCTAGACTTTTCCATACAGCCACATAAACCATTTGTTTTATTTGTTTTAATGTGAAGTTTTCCAATGATTTTCCAAGGATTTCAAATATGAGAAAAGATTGAAAGTTGTTTTGATAATCACTTGTATTTTAAGAAAAGAATAAAGAAAGTAAAGGATTTCCTATTCAAAAGATCAAGTTGTGATTTTTAATTGAAATGATTTTTGATAAAAGTGTATTTATTTACCTCGAGGTTATTCAGTGGACGGTGGGAACTATTCTCAAAGAGAAGCTAGAGATCCCCAAGGTCAAAGTATTTCTCTTCCTGGATTAAGAGGTGAGTGAGATTGTGGTGAGCCCGTAACATGGTTGCTCGTATGGTGGTAACATGAGTTTACGCGATATTCTGTTCTATGTTTCTTGAATTAGTGCATGTTTATTTCTATCCTATGTTAGTTCCTTTCTCATTCTTTGTAAAAGTTACACTTCGCGAAATGAGTCTGAATGTCGTTATGAATGCGTATGAGAAAGCGAAAGTAAAGTATGAGGATAAGTGAAAGAGAGATATGTGTTGAGGTTCAAGATAATGTGGTGGTGGAAGTAACAAAGTGCCAGATGAGAACATTGCGCTCGTAGAGCTGAGATTTGTGCTAGAGAATATGTGATGGAAATGATTGTGCAAAAGAGATATGTGATTGTCTGTGAGAATGATGTGATGTCATTGTGGCCGTGTGGCTTGAGAAAGTGATGGTTTGATTATGTGAAAGTGGGGAAAGATGTAACCCTTAGTGATCGGGTCTTGTCGAAGGGATGTACTAAGGGCAAGCCGATCTTAGGTTAACTAAAGATGATAAAAGACTTTAAAAGATTTTAAAAGACACTAAAAGACATTAATATACACGGTGAGGTATACGAGTGTGAAGTAGTGGAGAGGAAGATACTATGGGTATCTGCGGATACTCAGGTGGAGATTGCATGAGGGGAGGGCAAGGACGGTGAAACGTCAAGAAGCCTCCAGTACATTTCTAGGCGGGACGAATCCCACAAGTGGCGCACTAACGTGGTGGGGACTGGGTCTAATGCCGTGGCAAGTACCGCATAGCTAACTAGAAATGATACTGTCACCCCCTTGAATGCAAGTCTACAACAGTGAGAGGGGCTGGAACGGGGCATTGTGTTTGCCACTACGTGGAGAGTGAGCCTTGATATTATTGATATGATTTGAGGACGAGATCCTCCTGGTCTGGGACCATTTGTGTTGAGACAGCTGTCGTGCCCGCGTGGTAAAGGTCCTGTACTCCTGTTGGCTTCCGACTAGGTTTGGATGGAGACCGAGGAGATGTAGAGAGTGCGTTTATCCTCAGTGACGATGATTCCCCTGCCTCATTGAGGGAACCGAGATATGATAAAACTTAATAACCAAAGAGTAAAGATATAACTGAATGATGATGAGAATATTGATGAGTTGATGTTGTTCTAAGAATCATGTTTCCGGATTGGTGGTTTATGCTTACTCATTTTTTGTGTTTATTTATTTACGTATCTCGTTCATTTCGATTATTATGTTACCCGCTTTGTTATCCTATGCTGTCAAATTGGTCTATCCGTGTGTTCTCTATGCTTTTGGGTATCCTGTCTCATTTTATATACTGGTCAAGTGTCGTTATTGTCTGTTCTTCTTTCTGTCGAGTCTACCTTGAGACCTTACGGTCAACTTGTTAGTGTATGGCACACTAACTCTCTCCTACCTGGTTGTCGTATTGGCATCTGCCGGTATTGCAACGGGTAGATGGCATATCATGTAGCAATCCACATGTGGCCTCTTCAGGGAGGAGCATGGGAAATGGTTCCTGATGGTTGGATCTGGCGCGGCGAAACTCGATTGGAGATCGATGATCCGAGACATATTCTACGAGGAGAAAGCATGAACGTGCACGTGGGACAAGTCACTCTCCGTGACTATCAAAATGGTGGACCGAGGGAGTATCACGAGTTTGGTGGTGATCCTGCACCCTTGGCGGCTGCGATTCCTCAACCAATGGAGGAAGAGGATGCTAGTGATTCCGATCACGAAGCGGAGGCGGATTCGAGTGAAGATATGGAGACGGATGCTAGTTCCGCTGAAGAGTGATTCCCTGTTGTCTGTGTCTAAAGGATGTTGTGTGTCTAGGATCTGAGTTCCAGTCGAGGATTATCTTGTGATGTACTACAGATGTAATCAGCTACTTTTTATTTTGGTTTGTAATTTCTTTTGTAATGATGGCCTACTTTTGGAAAACTTTTGGAGTTTGACTCCAGCACTTGTGGCTCTTGTCTTTCTTTTCAATGAAAACAGTTTTATATTTCAACGATGATGTTTTGAGTGGGGAGTTTCGAAAGTGACAACTCGATTTTCGAAAGGGTGGTGTTGGTCATTAATAAACTTATGTTTTAAAAAAAAATGGCCTCATTTTTGCAATAAAATAATAATAATTCAGTTAAGTTTTCGGAAGCGAAAATCGGGCTGTTACAGCAAACTCAAACAATTCAAATTCATACGCATCTATAATCTTTTCTTTCGTCCATCATTCTTATCATTTTTCTTAATATACTTTCTTTTTCATTTCTAATACATTTCTCTTTCCTTTACTCTTTTCTTTCTTTTCATTCATTTTTGTTATTTCTTGCTTTCACTTTTCTTTTCTCTTTTTCCTCTGGGTTACAGCTAAACTGCATCGCCCATTTTCTTTCTCTCTGGGTTACGGCTTAACCGCATCGCCCTTATTCCTTTTCTCTGGGTTACGGCTTAACCGCATCGCCCTTTTTCTTTTTCTTTGGGTTATGGCTTAACCGCATCGCCCTTTTTCATTTTCTCTGGGTTACGGCTTAACCGCATTGCCCTTTTTCATTTTCTCTGGGTTACGGCTTAACCGCATCGCCCTTTTTCCTTTTCTCTGGGTTACGGCTTAACCGCATCGCCCTTTTTCATTTTCTCTGGGTTACGGCTTAACCGCATCGCCCTTTTTTCTTTTCCCTCTGGGTTACGGCTTAACCGCATCGCCCATTTTCTTTTTCCTCTGGGTTACGGCTTAACCGCATCGCCCTTATTCTCTTTCTATTCCGTATATATACATATATTCATTTTCACACATTTCCACAACTCACACTAGCAAATAAGCAATCATGCACGTCTAGCACCGAACATACACATTTCATATTTAAATCATTTTCTTGGTTTATACTCTTACTCTTTAATTATTGTATCCTTTAATTACCAATTGTACTCCACACATATATTTCATTTAATCCGCCACATACATAACAGTTAATCACATATACTCAGTCACAAATAATAACTAAATTTCATATTCTTAATTTAATCCTTTCCCTTTATATCACTTAACCTTCAGACCGTACAACACATAACTCGTTTATCATTCATGCATAAATACACTTCAAGAATTCGTATTTATCAGTTAGGCATACATGAAAATCGTCATATCAAATTAATCACAAGCACTAACAATAATTTCAGCTTCTTCAGTTAGATATACACATTAATAATTAACACTTAGCACACCCATTAAATTACACGTATCAATTTAAACTTCTTTTCCTTTAAGTTCATTATTTACACTTAGGTCTATAGTATCCATTCTACATATCAAACTCAAACATATAATAAATTGTACATATTCTCATACAATTCAATTTCCCCTTTTTTTTCTTATTTAGTATCTCTTTTCATCGTTCAACATATCATCACCATCTACGATCAACTTACGTGCAGTCCAAGCATAATTACATTTTTCCCAATAACAATACACATTAGCATTTTAACCTTGAGCATATATATATAATCAAATAGCACATACATCATAATCTATAACATGCGATATTTCATATTTACATTTTGCACTTAAAACACATATTTCAAATCACCCTATTCAATTAGATTTTCTTTTGTTTATTTTCATAGTTTACTTTTAGTCTCGATTAATTACCTAAAAATTCAATCACACACATACTCATATATTCTTCGCAGGTATTATAACCAGAAAGTACTGTCTAAAGCAAGGTAAAACACCCCTTACCTCAGGGTCCCTTTTAGAACCTGGTTTACGGCTCGGCGAGACGATCCTGCTTCGGCTCACATCGAACAAGTCCCAATCCACTAGCAGCAACTACGGCTTCCACAGTCAGTGTCGGTTTAACTCCTCAACACAGGTGGTGATATGGCGACTCGATTCAAATCCACAACCGTGGCCGATGACGATAACGGCGCCGGTTTGACTCTAAAGCGCCATTAGTTCCCGGTTCAGTGCACAATGAAGTGGTCCAACCCCGGTTCGGTCTTAACTCCTTCACGGTCACAGTTTTTGCAGTACCGGCGTCGGTGGCTTCTTGCCACGGTGGGGGAAAGGTGGATGGAGGCGGCGGTTCAGTTAGGAAAGAGAGAGAGTGTGAGATTAAGAGAGGTCAAGGACGGGGAAGAAGAGAACGCGACTAGGAAGAGAGGAAGGAGAAGAAGGCGCTGGTGATGGTGGTTATGGCTGAGGGCGGCAGTTGTGACGGTGGCCGTGTTTCAGGGAGGGAAGGAAGAGAGAGAAACACATAAGGAGAAGAGAGAGAGAGAGAGAGAGATCAAGGACGTGGTGTGGCGGCGGCCGTGAACGGCGAAGCTAGGACGGAGGGAAAGATGATGATGGTTATGGGGAGGGGTGTTACAGTGGGGGTCTTCGAACCCCCCCTTTTATCTACTTTTTTTTTATTTAATTATTTTATTATTATTATTATTATTATTACTATTATTATTATTAGTATTATCATTTGTATTATTTTAAAAAAAACTACTATTACTAAACATTTTTCGTCATTTGTTTATTTTAAACACCAAGAGGTACAAATAATAGAGTGTAACCCCAAATAATTACATGTATAAAATCATAAAGTTTAAAGTTTTTAAGGTTCTTAAAACAAGTTTTATATTAAATTAGTCAAATGCAATTTAAGGTATAGAAAGTGTGTTTTTCAAGTAATGTTATTATTTTTAACATTTTAATTGAACTAATTACTAATCGATTAGTCACTGCTATTTTCCCTTTTATTATTCTTATTATGTTTGGTACTAAAAATAGGGATGTTACATAGAACAAACAATAGAGGGGACATTGGATCACCCTGTCTAATGCCCCTTGAACCCCAAAACCTATCTCCCTGATGCCCATTAAAGCACAATCGAGAAGGAAACAGATTTGACACATGCCATAACCCAATTAATAAATTTAGTTGGGAACTTTAAAGCTAGAAGCATAGCCTCAATAAAATCCCATTCTAGAGTATCATAGGCTTTTCTAATGTCCAATTTCATCATACACCTTGGAGAAACTCTCCTTCTCCCATATAATCTAACCATTTCATGAGACAGTAAAATGTTATGCAGGATGCTTCTGTCCTTAATGAATGCATTCTGATTATCTTGGACTAAACTAGGGAGCACAACAGCTAGTCTAAAGCTTAAAATCTTAGAAATACATTTGTAAATAGTTGAGCAACAAGCAATAGGTTTGAACCGTTGAACCTTAGTAGGAGCATCAATCTTTGGAATCATGACCAGATTTGTATGATTTACCTCTCTAAGCAGATAGCCTAACTCAAAGAATTCTTGGATAGCTTCACACATGTCTTGCCCAATAGAATCTCAAGCAGCCTGAAAAAACCTAATCCAAAACCATCTGGGCCTAGGGCTTTGTTCTGATTTATTGAGAACAGGGATACCTTTATCTCTTCATCAGTAATAGGCTGAATAAGAGATAATTGCTGGTCCCTTGCTAGATAGTTTCCTTGTTCAATTACCTTCTAATCAAACACCACACCCCTACTTCTTCTAAGGAACAACTTTTGATAGAAATCTTGAAAGAGCCCATGAATCTCCTCCTAATCAGTGACCTGATCATCTCTATCATCCAATATTCTCAGGACTCTATTCTGATAGTTTCTTTTCCTAATAGCATCATGAAAAAGCTTAGAATTACTGTCACCATCTCTCAGCCACTCAATTTTAGCCTTTTGCTTGAGAAACAGCAGGGCATCTTGCTGGATTTTATTATATTGATTAATAATATCCTTCTCAGCTGATATTAGAATTGGGTTCATAGGGTCCATAGAAAGATCAATTTGGGAAGCCTCCAGCTTTTCTCTTAATTCAGCTTCTCTCTCATCAATGTTTGAAAAATACTTTTTATTCAGCAAGGATAGGGGCTTCTTAAGATCCCTGAGTTTCTTGCAAAACACACACATCCTACTACCTCCATAGTTCCTGTGCCAGACATGCTCCACAATATCTTGAAACTCTTGATGGTTAGACCACATATTGAAGAATTTGAATGAATTCTTAAAATTACCTGCTTGTAGCCCCCAATCTATTAAGATGGCAGAATGATCAGAAAGACCAGGAGTAGTAAAATTAGCATTAGCATTAGGCCAAACACTGCACCATTCCAAATTCACCAGGGTCCTGTCAAGCTTAGAAATAATTCTGTCTGCACCAGCTTGCCTGTTAGACCAAGTGAAATAGCAACCTGCCTCATATCCAACAAACCACAAGTATCAATACATGTCTGAAAATCTCTGCCACTATTAATGTCTAAATTGTTACCTCCAATCTTCTCCTGCTCAGTCAAACAAGTGTTAAAATCACCTAGGACAATCCAAGGAACATTAATATACCTATGAATACCACCAAGAACCTGCCATAGCTCCTTCCTCTCCTGGTAGTCATTATCAACATACACAAAGGTAGCATGAAAAACTTTCTGAGTCTAAATAACAGTGACATAACAGTGAATATACTTATGTGACCTTGCCACCATTTGTACATCATAACAGTCCCTTCTCCACAATACCCAAATTCTCCCAACAGAACAAGTGTCAAAATTATGGATAGAAACCCATCCACTAGCAATCGTATTCTGAACCTGCTGAAAACTATTAGTTCTCAGTTTATTTTCAAGAATAGCAAATAACCCTACTTTATTTTTCCTATACATATCTAGAACTTGTTTTTGTTTTCGAGGGTGGTTCAGCCCTCGAATGTTCCAAGCACCAATACTATCCATAAGGGGGTTAAGTGGAAGACTCCCCTTCGTGCTCCTTATGTTGAGCTTTACTCCTTGTAATGACTGTAGTTCATCCCTCCTCATCACTGTTCTTCTCTTTACCTCTGTTGCGTGCTTGATTGTTAATGGAAAGATCCCTTATTACAGATTCAACATTAGCTATTCCAGTCTCCACATTCTCTTCGGGGACAATACCACTTTCTATATTTTCTTTTAATTTCAAAGCCTCGTCAAGTTTCTTCATCTCCTCTTGAGTAGGCTTATTTTTCACTACCCACTGCTGTTTAACCCCTTTTTTGTACATCTTAGCATCATGGCCATAACATGAACATTTAGAGCATAGAGTGGGTTTCCATTCATAGGAAACTTTCTGAGAAACTAAATTCCCCTTATCATCCTCAAAATGGATTTGTTTTGGGAGGGTAGCAGGATTCGCCTCAATTAACACCCTTGCATACTTGATTCTGTTTTCACTTCAGTCACCTTATCAGCCATGATAGGAGTACCCACCAAACTTGAAATTTTACGTAAAGGTAGAGGCACCCCAGAATTTCAAATTAAGGTTAGACAATTGTACCCAAACAAGAACCCTATCTAAGAAACTCTTCGTAACTGGTCTTCCTGTCCAAGGTGCTATGATTAGAGGTTTTTTTATCAAAATGAAAAACCCCTACATCAAGAACATTGTTCCTTCCTTCTAAATTATAAAATCTAACCATAATAGTTCCATCCGAATTCATCAAAGTTTTATCTATGCCATACTGACCCCATGATTTTTAATGAAACCACTCAACAAAGGGTATGGGGGGTTCGCACCTAAGACATAACAGACTAGAGAATTCGGCCAGTATCTCACCTCTTCTTCCACATCACAAGGCTCTATCTTCCCTATAGCAATTTCGTCCTTCAATTCTGGCTGATGGAATTTTAGTTTGTCCCCAACGTTACGCAATTTAGATATATCAAAATTATCCCATACATTTTGCACTGGAGGTGGAACAACCCTCTCTGCTCCTGTATTTGTTGATGCTTCAAAAATAGGGTTAGCATAATCAACTTTATCATGCTGCTGAACATCTTCTTTTTCTGTTTGATTCACAGGACTATCCTTCTTACTTGCTCTGTCACGGATCAGTTCAATACCATGTCAGTTGTCATTCAGCACGCCATCATTGTCCTCTTTGTCAATTGTGACTCATCAGTATCACTGGTGTCCTTTCTCGCCAATTCGGTCTCAGCAGCATCAGCAACTCTTCTCATTCTTTCCAAATTTCCAGTCGCCATCTACTTTTCTCACGATTCATTCTCGTCACTGATTCTCTCTCTCCCTTATTTATTCTAATGATTCAGATCCATTATTCTTTTCTTTTCATTCTTAGCTTGTTACTTCCATAACTTTATTACTAACGCACAATCAAATAATTCCCAACACTATCATATACATATAACAAATAAACGAATTATAAGAAAATTAAATAATTCAGCATGAACAATCAGAAATCATAACATCATTTTTGATAATCCAATCTCAGTCGTTCGGGTGGATAGCTAAACCAATCGAACAATCGCTATCACATACACCACTACGCTAAATGAGATTGGAGTCCAATCTTTGAGATGATTGGACGCCTTAATATGTACCTAATTACCACGGCGTCTTAAGGGAAAGCCCCTCTCTCACCTCAATGACGAACGACCTAACGCTCTCCAAAGTTTCTCGATCACCTTTCCTTGCCTCATATCCTCGCGTCCGTCGCTCAACTAAGACATTTTCCCGTGCGTTAGAAATGATTTTGATACACTCTCTTAATTCGATTTTGAAAACAATTTCTTTTCTAAAAACTCGTTATCATTGTCCAATGTTTTTCAATTCAAATCCATGATTAAAACAGTTCTTGAGAAAAACTTTGAAAACAATTTAGAAACACTCTTTTATTCAAATAAATTCCTTAATTGAAAATATTCATGTTATGAAAACATAATTTTTAAAACACTTCTTAAAATGCAAGAATTAAAGATAAAACTCTAGGATCACCTAAACTAGTTCATCAAAATCCAAAACATTCATCATTCACTTTTGGCAAAACACACGTAGGCTAAAGAAAACAATTAATTGAATTACAACATTAACACACAAATTCAATTATGCACAGGAAGATAATTTAATTTCATTTCTTAAATCATGACAAACCGAATTGTTTATAACTAACAATTTCTAAACCTTAAAATCATAGGATTTACATTATGAAAATTGATTCAATTAATTCTACCTATTCCTGGTCTCTAAAACCGAAAAGAATAAAAGAAATTAGCACATCATTGTATCAAACATATGATAACGCAAACATAAAATTTAATCACTCTCATTAGTCAATTAAGAAGAAAAATCATTCTAAGCACTTTCACATGCACTAACCGAATTATTCAAGTAAAATTTTGTAAAATATAACACACCATCAAAGACATGAAATCATTTTATTCCTTTCAAGACCAAAACCGTAAGCATTATAGAAGCATTCAACAAATTCAATTTCATTTACTTGATTCGAGAGAACAATCAAAGCCACACATCATTCCCTAATTTAAATTAATTATTTCTTATAAGTATTTTCATGTTCTTAAATGAAGCTAATCTTAGTCTACATGCAATTCAAATGATTATCAAGCACACTTACTTATTTCCTATCTCAAGGCCGAATGTTATCACACATAAGAAAAGAATCTTAGTTCACTTTTCAATGCACTAAAGACAATGCAAAAGCAAGTCATATTACACCAACATGCATGAATCATCATGAGATTTTCTTAGATTTTTTTTTTATTAAAACTCAACTTATAATTTTTCTCAAATAAAATTTTGAATTATAACTTGATCTTCTAAAAAGAATAGCATGCATGAACTCAAGACCTACTAAATCTATCCCTAATGCATACATGCACCCAATAATCAAGCACCAAAACACTTTTTGCACTCATGGCCGAATGGCCTTCACACCAACACAACATGGATAAAACAAATCTTTAAATCAAATCATGTTCATAAAAAGAAAAATCATTTTAAAGACCATTACCCTATTTATTTCTACTAGGCCGTAACATATACATAGGAAACTTAATTTCTTTACTTGAAAATTGACATGCAAACCTCAAAGTCCTAATCTTGTAAGATAATGAACATGGATTAAAACATGCACATACAAAGATCAACCAAAACCATTACAAGGTCAACATGCAAAGCTAAAAATCCCTATTTTCTTCTCAAATAAACTTAGATCATGTAAAGGTGTATCAAATATTCACATAGAGACACATAGATCACGGATTGAACACAAGAAATCAACATGCAAGACATAAATTCCTTACTTTATACAAATTAAGCTTAGATCATAATTTATCTACTAAATTCTTTCATAAACACCTCACGGTTCACGGTTTAAGAGAATAAATCCAACATGCATGGAGTTTCATTTTAGTTTTCATAAAGATCTCAAGTAGTAAGTTAGATCCTTTAGAAGTTTGTTTAGAAAATCATCATGATCTACTTAAGGAAGCCATAACCGAAGCACATAGAGAGTCCATGAGTTCACATATTACAAACCAATTTAAAAGTCCATAGTAGAATCTAAGTCACACTTGCACTCATCTCTCAAGCTATGAAAATAAACATGCAATGAAAAGAGAAAAAGGAAAAGTTACAAAACCAAAAGAAAATCCTAACTCTCATGGTTCTCCTCTTGATCTTCACATAACCTACCAAGAAATTGGTCTCTTTACTCCTAAGGTTCTTGATCTCCAAAGAAAATCTATGGCCAAGCTCCAATTCTCCTTCTTCTTGCTTCTTGTTCTCCACGGCCAAACTCTCTTTCTCTTCTCTCTCTCTTTTTCTTCTAAGGGTTTGTTGGTCCCTTAGAAAGTGTTTGAGTTGTGTTTGTGAAGGAAATGGAAGAAAGTAAGGAAATGAATTAAGTCAAGGGTGGATATAAGGGCACCGAAGTTGCCTTCTTTGCCCTTGAGTTGAGGTTCGGCCAAGGCACCAATTTGAAGGGCAAACTTGGATTTCCAAAAGTTTGCATGGGAGAGGTTAAATCAAAGAGGGACATAGTGCATAGGCTAGGGCTAGGTTTCATCATGCATAGTCATTTCAAATCTTCCCTTCTACCCATGTGAACCCACTTGGTCTCTAACTCATTTCACAACCCTCTTTACACACACACACACCAACACCGTGGCACACACACATGCACACACATCATGCATTTTCATTTTTATCTTCCACTCTTACTTATCTAAGGCACCATAATCATCAATGCATATACTCATACAAACATTTTCAAGAATCATATACACACACATGTAAAACCGTAACACACACATGCACATATATTTATTTTCAAGCAACATTCACATGTTAAACCAAACACATATCATATTGAGCATATATAATGAATTAATTTCATGTCATGGCGATTGGTTTAATTTCCTACAAGAACACATTTTATTATAATGAAAACTTAGGCTCTTTCAAAGTAAAATAATTATCTACATATAATACGCACAATTAAAAATCTCTAAAAATCAAACTTCCATGAAAATGAGAAATTTCCAAAAGACAAATTCATTTAAAGTCATTAACTTCCAAAAATCATGGTTTCTAAAAAAATTCGTCCTTCACAAATTCCAAAAATAAATTTTGTATTTCAATCCAGAAAATTTAAAAATTATATTTTCAAGGTTCACAAATCCAAAAATGCAAATTTATTCCATAAAGAAATCACCCTTTAATAAAATCATAAATTCTCTTTTAGAAAATCCTTTTGAAAACAAAAACTCCAAGTTGATTTTCATCGAAATCGTTTACGCACGTACGGGAAAATGCGGGGCGTTACATTCTCCCCAACTTAAAGATTTCTCGTCCTCAAGAAATACTGGGCGAGCCTGGGCTATGGACGCATAACTCCTTTGAATGCTCCCTCCATTTTCTAACTACAGCAACTGTTGCAAACATCCGCGGTCGCATATTGTTTATCTACCATCCTTAGTGACGATTCAAACGGATTACTTACAAAAGTAATCTCCTGGGGTACTTTTTAACAACAAACGGAATGGGGTTCAAACAATATAGGCTTCACGGAAAGCAAAAGAATAAAGAGGTCCAAGATATCCGAACAATATCCAGACATAACAGAGTTATACCCATTTGGTCAAGGTTCTATTTCTTCATGGGATTATATTCTTCCTTATCCGTTCAAGCCTAGTCAAGCTACTTCCTAAAATTTCATATCTCCATTCGCTCCCCAACTTTAATAGATCATATCTCTACACACCGCTCTCTTGATCACAACTTAATTTCTAAAACTCCCATTCTTTATTATACCTCAATCGGTTTTACACAGTTTCTTACTATCTAGCCCCAATCTAACTTTTAATTATCTCACACTTCATCCATTAATCATTATTATCCAGCTTCTAAGACCATCATTTCATCTTCCCGTCTTAATCGCCACTAATCCTCAAGAAATACACCCTACTTCATTCCCTATTCTTAAATATTTAATCATATAACCTAAACATTCTAAACCCTTTACCAACCTTTCTATCTATCACGAGTTCTACACCATCAATATCCCTTCAGTTTGGAGGCCTATTATTCCTCAAAACGTCAAGTCCTAACACTCCATCCTAACTTTAGGTCACACCTAAGGGTTCTAATCATGAGTTCCACCACCTCGTTGATTCAACCTTATCACATTATCACCTATTCTCCTCTTTCTAACCTCTCTCCTTTCACATATCAACACACTTAGGAACTCAGGTCCTAAATATTTGCTCAAATTCCTCCTTAGCTTACCATCATACGGACCACCATTTGAACCAATTCACCCTCAAAATTCTAATTACTACTTATTTCGAATAAATCATCACCTTTGTACAACTCTAAAGAGTACTCCTACCTTCTCCAAGGCTCACACTTCTTCCGTTCATGTCAACCAATCCTCAGTTTCCTTGATACTTACAATTCTTACCATACAACATTTCACCATTCACTGTCTATTCTAAGAACATCTGTATGACGGATGCCGGATATCAGGGTTTATAATTTCAATAAGGCTTTAGGAGAAAACAAGTATTTGAGCAAGGTTAAGGAGAAATTTTTGGGTTTTATCAATGTTTGTAGCAATTTATCAAGTTTCTTTGATAAGCAAGGGTTAAAAATTTTCGGAAAAGGCTCTTTCAAATGTTTTGCCAAAACAATTTGGCAAAATTCAGGGTTTTCACAAGAAAGTTTCCAGCAAAAAGGAGAGTTCTAGTCACAAGACAAGATCTCAGGTCAATAGCTCAAGGGTACTTCAAGCAATAAGAGGTTCTCATCAAAAAAAAAAGTCCAACAAGAAGATTTGAATCACCAGCTGACATCTCATGATAGCACCAAGCACTGCACCCGAATCTCATGGCAGATGGGAACTAACGTTGTCTGGAGATACCTCGACGCACTCCTAGCGGTCATATCCTTATCTATTGCTATCTTACGACTAGCGCACACTCAGAGTCACACAGTAGAGTTTGTAAGTCCACACACAAGAGTTCTTAGATCAACCACCGCTCTGATACCACAACTGTAACACCCCGATTTGGCAACTTGGAACCATAATCAATTTAAGTGAAAATTTGGGTCATTTTTTTTTAAAATGAGTAGTGTACAAAATGAGAACACCTCTTATTTGCAAAACATGGTTTCAATTAAAATCCATGTCCTCAAGTTGCACCAACTCTTCCAAGTTCCAAATCGAGATGTCACAAGACACCACGCTTCGAAACTCGTTTTCCAATACATCATTTAAATAGAATAGCCCAATTGATTTTTCCAAAACAACAATACGTGAAATAAAATAGTTGGGGTTACATCATGACATCACCAGGTCGCTAAGAACTCATAGTGGAAATACAAACTCAACAGGGAACTACCTAATCTTCTAGTCATGGACCTTTACTAACACATGCATTCTAATACTACTCTGTCACTCGTCCTCATCGTCATCTGCCAACAGATCCTCAGGGCTAAAGATCCAACTCTCATCACTATAATACTCCTCTGGGTCATCCTCGAACCAAAGATCATGATCCTCCTCCTCCTCAACCTCATCAGCAACCCTCAATGTGGAGTCGTCCAACTCACCATCTGTCTCCTCCTCCGAAGCAGCATCCCTCTCTTCTATCTCTGCCCTCCTACGCGGAATCTCGATGAAGAACATCACATAAACAGACATGGTGCTATTGTCACCTCTCCGTGGAGTCGCACCTATTTCCCGCATCATCTGATATCTCGCGATATTGGCCATCTAGAATCCGTACAATTTATACAAGACAGAATAGAAGTAATAGAGAGAGTGAGCAACCCAAAACGGCAATGTCGACTATGTGGGATTACATCAGGTAAATATTAAGACAAAATAACTACAACAACTTAAGTTCAACAACAAATAAAACAAATCAGACAACACATAATCATTAACGAGATATAAATATAAACACATATTTAACCATCAATAAACAATAATACTTTCACAATTTCCTCAATACCCCTTCTCAATCTTAGTACTTCTTTTCATTCCTCATTCACACACTCAACGTATGCCTCAAGGTTCCATATCACAAATACTTCATCCGTCTTATTCATCACTGGGCATTGTCATCACTATTATTATTATTATTATCATTATCATTGCTACACTTATCTTTGGAACATCTTGGTTCTTTAAGTCATATCATTTCGGTTAGCATCAATGATGAGGGGAAACATCATTGAGCTCACACATGTCTACATCCCCTCGGTCAACCACCCAACCTAGTCGGAAGCAAACAGGAGTACAGGACCTTTACCACGCGGGCACGACAGCTGTCTCACACATAAATGGTCCCAGACCAGGAGGATCTCGTCCTCAATTCATTTCAATAATATCAAGGCTCACTGTCCACGCAGTGGCAAAACACAATGCCCCGTTCCAGTCCCTCTCCCTATTCTCGATTTGCAATCTAGGGTGCGACAGTACTTATTCTAATTTCGAAAGCAGAACTTGCCACGTCATTGGACCCAGTCCCCACCACGTTAGTGCGCCACTTGTGGAATTGTTCCGCCTAGAAAAGTACTCTAGACTTCTTGACGTATCACCGTCATTGTCCTCCCCTAATGCAATCTCCTCCTAAGTATCCGTAGATACTTATGGTTCCTTCCTCTCCACTACTTCGATACGACACTCATACCTCACCGCGATTGTTAATGTCTTTTAAAATCTTTTAAAGAATTTTAATTACGGCTTAGTCCTAATGATCGGCTCATCCTTGGTGCATCCCTTCAATGAGACCCGATCGCTAATCGTTCGCATCTAATCCCCCTAAAAGCTCACATAGCATCACTTGAATCATCTCAACATCATTGTATCATCTTTCTCTTTCCCAAATCACAACATCATTGCTCTCGTCAACATGAGCATCTGTAACACCCCGCATTTTTCCCGTACGTGCGTAAACGATTGCGTCGAAAAAAACCATTGAAGTTTTATGATAAAAGATATTTTTAGAAAGGTATTTTATGTGAGAAAGAAATGAAATGATGATTTTCATGGATTTTATAAACCAAATGTTTTTATAAAAGAGAAGTGAATAATTTTGTTTATGTGATATTTTTAGGAAATAAATTGTGATTTTATTTGAAAAGCAATTTTTCCTTGAAATGAAGTTTTTGGGTCTGTTAACTTTAAAAAAATTCATAACTTTTAAACCGTAACTCGGATTTTTACGATATTTGTATCAAAACGATCGTCTTGAGATGTAGATTTTGAAAATGTAATTTTCAGATTTTTCTGGGTGGTTTTATAAAAAATTATTTTCAGAACTAAGAAATACGAATTTTGGAAATTGAGTTTTAAAGAAAATGAATTTATTGATTTGGCTTGAAAATTTTATGTGATGAGTGTTTGGTTTGATGTGTGTACTGTGTTGTATTAGTTGTGTGAATGTGATTTTTAAATTGATTACATTATGGTATGAATTAATGATTAGGATGTTTAAGTAAATATTCCTAAGAAAATAAAATGTAAAATACATGTATGTGTGATATGTGTGATACGGTTTGTGTGTATGTGTATGAATAAATATATATGTATATGTATGTGTGTGATATACGTGTATGTGAGTATGTAGGATAGGAGTATAATTTCCTTAGAAACTTGGTGGGCAAGTAAAGCCCTAACCAAATGGACTAAAACTTAGTTAGAACCAAACCAAACTAATGTCCAAATCCTAACTATTACTTAAACCTAGAATGACCCCTAAGATCTTGCCCATCCCACCTTGTCCCCTTACAAATGATAAAATCCACCCATGCAATTATTTGTAAACCCAAAACCGCCCCTCCCATAGTGTGTGACTAAAACCTAAACCTAAGGGCAAAATGGGGAATGATTCGTGGCTTATAAATATGTGTGAATGGCCTTAGTTATTTTCACTTCACCCATTCATTTCTCATTCTTCCACTTCCAACACTAAACACAACATCTAAGAGACCCATTAAACTCTTAGAGAGAAAATGAAAAGAAAAATAGAGACAGAGAGGGAGAAGTGGCCGAGAGCCATAGGAGAGGAGGAAGAAGGAGATTCAACCTAGACCAAGCCTTTCCTTGTAGATCAAGAGTTTTGAGAGCTAAGAGACCATCCCCTTTCATGGTAGGAACCGAAGACCAAGAAGAAGAGTTGTAATAGTATAGATTTTCTTTTCTAGTTTGTAGATCTTTGTTCCTTCTTCTTGCATGTCTTATTTTATTGTTTGTAAGATAATTGTATGTGTTGATCTTGCTTGATCATGGACTTTAAGGACTTAAACTAATTTGTAATATGTTAGATTTGATGCTTAATGTTTCGGTTAAGATGTTTTTGTTGGATCTAATATTTTTCTAACTAAAATCTTAAAGATCCAAAGGAAAACTAAAGCTTTTTGTGAAAACTAAAATAAACCTTTTGCATGTCTATTTTTCCTTCTTTAAACCGTAATTCATATATGTTTGATGATTTGATAAATAAATCCTTCTTGCATGTTTATTTTTCTTCTTTAGATCCGTGATCTAAGTGTGTATTTGTGAGTAATTGTTGAATAAATTTATGATTTAAGCTTCAATTATAATAAAGTGAAGATCTTTGTCTTTGCATGTTAAATCTTTTCTAAACCATGATCTATGCATGTTTCTATAATTATTTGTTGAATAAATTTAAGATCTAAATTTGATTTGTGAAAAAGTTCAAGTTTCTAGTCTTGCATGTGGTTTGTTGATGATCCTTATTTGTTTTAAGTGGTGCATGTAGTTATTTTGTTGGATAAATGAAAGTGTTTAGATCCTTGATTTGAATGCTATTGTGTTTTTTTTATGTGTATGTCTCGGTTTTAAGAAAAGAATTAAGATTTAAAATGATTTTCAAGTTTGAACATAATTTAATTTAATGTTTGGTTATGTGCATGTCTTATTTTTAAGAAGGCCATTCGGCCATGATTGGATGAAAATGAAATTCATGTTTTTATTTTGTGAAAAGTTTATGCATGTTTGTTCTAGGATTAGATCTATTGATTTTATGAACATGCATGTTACTTTCATCTTTATTTTTTTTCTTGGTTTGAGAAAAGAATTATGAGCTTGAATTTATTTGTGTATGTAATGTATATAAATATTACTTTAAAAAAAATTAGTCTTAGAAACCTACATGAAATGATTTGATTTTTATGATTATTACATGTTGAAAATGAATGAAAAACCATGCTTTTTTATGAGGATGTTCGGCTATCCTAAGGAGAAATAGGTAGCTAGACTTGTTCCTCTTGTAGGGTGCATGCATGATAAGGATAATTGACTTTAAGGCTTAAAAAGTGCATGCATTAGTTAATTAAATTTAAAGGAAAATATGTGTGATGGTTTGTGATTTAATTTGTTTTGAAAATGAAATTAAAATTGTTAATTTTCCTATTGCATGCTCACGGGTTTAGCTTGAAGGAAAGAAAATAATTTCATGTCTTTGTTTGTACACTAAATCTTTGCAATACTATGCATGTATAATTCGGTTAATGCATGTTAACAAGGTTGAAAAATTGTTTTCATGAAAGTGATGTGTGTTTGCTTTTATCTTTTTGATTTTTAACTAAATAAGTTGATTTGATTGTGTGGAAAGATTTTTGGTAATGTTGATTCAATTATTTCGGTTTTAAAATTTATTTGTTAATCATGTGTATGATTCGGTTTTGTTAAATTAATTAAAAGATTAAGTCTAAATTATTTTTAAAGAGTAATTTAATTAATTAAGATTATAATTTAATTAATGATTCTAAATAATTAAAAATGTGACTTCCTGTGTATATGTTGGTGAATGTTGTGAATACTTGAAATCTGTGTGTGACTGTTCTTCGTACTGCTTGAATGAATTGGAATTATATTGAAAATTGTTTGTGAGTACTGTTTGTGAAAAATGTTTTATTTAAAAAAAATGTAATTTGAATAACTTAAATTGATTGGAAAATCTTAAAGAACCCTCTTTGATCAGTGTTTGTTGATGTGTAAAGTTTAGAAATTAAATAAGTTAATCTGATGGATTTTGAAGTTTTACCTTCTTGAATTTCGTATTTGATTTAATAAAGAGATTTTCAAAGAGTTGTTTTCTTAAAGATTCCATTCAATGTTTAAAGAAATTTGTTTTAAGGAGTTTTCTTGAAAACATTTTATAGAAGGAATGATTTAGATTTAAAATCTTTTGGATATTGGCAATGTGCTTTTGAAAAAGGGAATTATTTCAAAGTGTTTTAAAATGAAATTAAGAATTCGCGTAAATTGTTTCTAACGCACGGGGAAAAATGTCTAGTTCGGGTGTCGGACGCGAAGGAAACGTGGCAAGGTTAGCGACTGGAAATCTTGGAACGTTTTTGGATGTGTCGTCATCCAGGTGAGTGAAAGTGTTGTGGTCCCGTAACGTGGTTGCTCACAATCCGAATAGAAGGATTGTGAGAGTACTGCGAATTAGGCGATACAAATATGTGTGTTAGATGTTCTGTTTGCATACTAAATGTTTATTTGCTATGCATCATTAGATGTTTACTTGTTGCGCATACTTTATTTTGTTTAGACATTGTTTAGTTTTGTCTGGGTAGCGAAAGGATGATGATGGAACTGTGGAAGTAATAAGATAAATTGAAAAGAGAAAAGAGAAACGAATAAGAAACATGAGAAATAATTGAGAAAGAAATAAGTGATGAGTCGAGAATGATGAGAAAGTATGAGAATGATGATTGAGAAAGAGATGAAACGCGATGCGAATGAAATTGTAAAAGAGGTACAGAGTTGATATTTGAAAGAGAAGTGATTGTGAAAGTGAGATGTGGTTTGAGTGGAGATGTGATTCCTCGTTCATGTTTTTGGAAAGAAGCTTAGTGTTGAGTTGAGCTTGCTCCTCCATTAACACTCATCCAAAAATGTGATTGTTTTTGAAAAAGGTTTTGAAAAGAGATTTTGAGAAAGACGAGGAAAAGATGCTGATGATGGTGATGAGATATGTGTTGAGAATGAGTTTATGAGAATTGTGATGATGAGATGAAAGTGATATGAGGCATGAGGCCATTGAGATTTAGGGGGAATGGATTGCGTTTAGTGGTCGGGCTTCGTTGAAGGGATGCGCCAAGGACGAGCCGACTGTTAGGATTAAGCCGTTAAGTAAATCGTAAAACATTAAAAGACTTTAAAAGACATTTACAAACGCGGTGAGGCATGAGTGTCGTATTGAAGTAGTGGAGAGGAAGGTACCCCGGATATCAGGGATATTCGGGTTGTGAATGCAATAGGGTAAGCTAGGGCGGTAAAACGCCATGAGGCTTTGAGTACTATTCTGGGTGGAATGAATCCCACATGTGGTGTACTAACGTGGTAGGGACTGGGTCTAATGCCGTGGTAAGTTCTGCACCCGGGACCGGAATAGTGCTGTCACCTGTAACACCCTAATAAATATTACCCTTAATTCCCAAGTATTAAAAATGTGAACTTAAAAATTCCTTTTTAGTTTAGTAAAATCACCCGTCAAACGGACGGAGTTTTGTCTGTTTTTCGGACTTTCCAAAATTTAACCTGTATAAACAATTTTCAAATAAACAACTAATAGCCAGCAGGGCTTCAGATTATATTTCTAAATCATATCAAGGCCCCATGGGCTCCAAATATATCAGAGTAATAGCGGAAAATACTAAGTTTGAGTGTCATAACCAAAACATATAACTTTGTCAAAATAAAACATCCTAAGCCTCACTTAAAATATGAATAACAAATTTTACATCAAAATAGTGTAGGAGGCTTAAGTTCATAATATTCCTCCATATCCCATAATAACCCTACTCTCCCTGTAAGGGAAAGTACTCCTGCTCGGCCGGGGGCTGTGCCAACTCAATCTCCATACATGAAAATGTAAGGGAGTGAGCATTGCACATGAAATAGAAGGCAGTTTCTAACTAGACATAACGACCCACTAGGTCAAGCACAATTAGCAAATAAGCATATATTCACATATTGCACACCATACTCATTCCATTATTTCCATACTCATTATTTATTTCACATTTCCATTTTCATTATTCCATTTCAACATCCATTTCCATTATTCATTTCAACATCCATTTCCATTATTAATTTGTTCATTTCACATACTCATTTCATTTCAATACATCACCTCAAATCAGAGGCCAATGAACAATTTTCATTCAACACATTTGTCACCTCAAAACAGAGGCCCTTATACTTTTCCATATTTAAATTATGTGTCCCTCAGGTCAGAGGTCAACACTCAGTTCTTTATTTCATCCGGTGTCCCTCAGGTCAGAGGTCAACACCCAATAACATTCATTTCATCTTGTGTCCCTCAGGTCAGAGGTCAACACTTTATTTCATTCTGTGTCCCTCAGGTCAGAGGTCAACACTTTATTACTTTCATTCATGTTGTGCCCCTCATATCAGAGGTCAGCCAAATCATCACTTTCCATTAATCGTCACCTCAAAACAGAGGCCAACGCACTTATTACATTTTCATTTCACATTACCTCACATCAGAGGCCAAATCATACTTTCACCATCTTACACAAAAAACTTAACACATACAATTACTAATACACTTACACACATTTCCCATTCATTCTTTATCCATACTCATTCCCTATATCATTTATCAAATCTTTCCTTTAATCGTCACCTCAAATCAGAGGCCAACGCATAAACCACATTCTCAATGTTCGGCACCTCAATTCAGAGGCCAAGAATTATTCACTTTCTTGTTCAATTAATTGTAACACATTTAAATACAACAACACACATTCCACAACTAATGATTCATGTAATTACCTTATTCATTTCCTTTCTCAGTTATCACAATCATACCAAATAGTGTTCTCATTTATAGACTAACATTTCGATTCGCCCTTCATTTTAATTTTTCATATATCATCTTTTACTTTGGTTTGCACATAATCATTTTACTTCTGTTTCCTATATTCACAAGTTCAATTCATAAACCATGATCTTTATTCACAATTGATAATACTTAACATTTTTACTTATTTAACAATTAGATACAAATATGCACATTTATCACATTTAATCGTTTCCATTCCCTTTCTTCCTATATCAATTTATTCCACAACACATACATATATTTGCTACAGTAATTAATTATCATTTAATTCACAACTTTACAAATAAAGTCAATAATCATAGAAATCACTTATGTCCTTCACTTTCACATTACCCAATTCCTCATGTACTTCAATATAATCATTAACCAAATTTCATTTATCAAATAATTCATTCTTATATTATTGGGTTTCCTTTTCCTAGTCTTAACATCCAATCATCATGCACATTTAATTAATTAGAATTTCATATTCAATAACCTAGGGATTTATAATCTAATGTTCTCCCCTAACACATAACCCTAACAAGCATTATATACTAACTAGAACCTACTCCCTAGAACAAGGCAAAGCTCACTATATCCACTCCCTTACCTCAAACACTTAAGGATAAGGAGATTCCAAGCGTCCTATGCTTGAGTTTGCCCACCAAGAGCTCAAAATCCACAAGAGAGTGATAGAACCTATTAATAAGCCACAAAAATGAGGATTATTGCTCATTCCATGATGCTCAAACTAAACCCCATGGAAAACTTGAAGGTTCTAAGCTTAGAATTGAGAACCTCCATAAGAGGGAGGAGAGAGAAAACTCGAATTAGAGAGAGAGAGAGGGAAGGAATCAAAGGCTTGAATACTTACTTGGAGCAAGGAGGAAGAGAATTGTTGATGAAATGAAGAAATCTCATTTGTTCTTGGTGGATTTGATGATGAAGAATGGAACCCTAGAGGAGAGAGAGAGGTTCGAATTTTGGAAGAGAAGAACACGTTTTGCACTTTTATTTTTTCTGCATCTACAGCAGTTAATCGATTATGAACTTTCAAATTTTCTGGGCTTAATCGATTAAGCTGCAGCTTAATCGATTAAGTTGCAGAGTTTGCAGTACCCCGACTTTGAATGGCCATAACTTCTTCGTTACCCGTTGGATCTTCCTCAAATTTTAACACAAGCTTCCCTACATACCAATCTTCACATCCAACGGTGGAATTTGTGTTTAGAGTTGTAAATATTTTATTTTGAATTTCCTAATATCCTATGTTGTTAACCCTAAATCAAGCCTTCAATCCACTATTTTTAACTCAATATCATTATTTCCTTCACTCTAAGCTTGACAATCATCAATTATACTAGGAATTAAATTTGGGATGTTACATCACCCCTATGGCATTTCAGGAACAGTGAGAGGGACTGGAACGGGGCATTTGAGATTGCCGCTGAGAGCGTGCCTTGATTATATGATATGAATTGAATTGATTTGAGGCTGGGCCTCCTGGTCTGGGACCATTTTTTTGTGTGACAGCTGTCGTGCCCGCGTGGTAAAGGTCCCGTACTCCTGTTTGCTTCCGACTAGGTTGGGTGGTTGACCGAGGAGATGTAGACGTGTGTGAGCTCAATGATGTTTTCCCCTCATCATTGATGCTAACCGAAACAATAAAACTTAAAAAGACAAAGATGTTTCAAAGAAAAGTATATCAAAAGATATCAAGCACCGAATAAGATTTATAAGATGAGAGAATTCTTGGAATAAGTAATAAGTGTGGAAAGTATGAGAAGAGAAGGATTAAGAACGGTTGTGAAAGCTCATGAGAAAGATGTTGGGAATGAGAACTCAGATAATGTAAGGGTGTTTATGATGATGATGATGATGATTATTTTGTTGTTGTGCTTCATGCTATGTGCATAACATGCTAGATGCATTTATGTTGGTGATGATTGCATTCTTTAGTATTTTGTTCTAGTTATATAGTTATGTTATATCATCTGTCTCTTTCTACTTCAAATCTACTCTGAGACTGCAAGGTCAACCCGTTAGTGTTCGGAACACTGACTCTCTCCTACCTTGTTGTCGTATCGGCAACTGCTGATATTGCAACGGGTAGATGGCGCAGCGGAAGCGTGGTGGGGTTTCATCAACCAAAGTCCGGAGTCAGACGACCAGTATTAGGAAGCATGACTAGAAGCTAGGAATTTCCCTGGCGGAATGTACTCCATTGTAAGTTCTTAGTTACCTTAGCTCTATCATACTGTACCCCGACAAATGTTTTATTCAATATTGATGTTTAGAAGCAAGTACATGGGCATTATTTTTAAGATGATGTTTTTGAAAACGGGTTTCAAAGTGCAGTGTCTTGTGACATCTCGGTTTGGAACTTGAAAGAGTTTATGTAATGTGAGAACACGAGTTTTAATTGTAACTATGTTTTAAAAGTCTAAGTGTTCTCACGTTCACATAACACTTGTTTTTTAAAAAAAATGGCCCTAATTTTCACTACTTTGAGTTTAAGTTTCAAGTTGCCGAATCGGGGTGTTACAGAATGGTATCAGAGCAATGGTTAATCTATGTAACCTCTACATGGACTTACATACTCTGCTGTGTATCTCTGTGTGTGCATTAGTATTAAGATAGCGATAGATGAGAATAGAACGCTAAGAGTATGCGAATGCTTTCCGGGAGTACGTCAGTTTTCAGAGGCAAGGAGCAGAGATCAGTGTCGTCATAGGATATTGATGCGTGCTTCGGATCTTCTTTTGTTGCACTCTTCTTTGATATGAATCCCTTTTGTCTATGATAACCTCTAAGCATTTGAGATCTTGTCTTGTGACCAGAACCCTCTTTTACTGTTGAAGCCTTTCTTATGTGAACCCTATGAGTTGCTAAAATGATTTGGCATGACGTTTGAGAAAGACTTTACACGGCCTTGATTGTTGATGAACCCAAAGTTTCTTCTTTTGATCTTTGACCTGACATTTTGATGAGATTCTTGAATCCTGACCCCTTATCCTGAGTCGAGTAGATATTCCTAAACCGGGGAGTAAGTGGTGAAGTATTGAGGATTAGTAAGTATGGATTAAAGGATGTATGAGTTCGGAAAAAAGTAGGAGTATCTTGAGTCTTAGGTAAGTGGTGAGTTATGTAAGGTGGTTAGGATTAAGAGTTTTGATGCCAAATTGGTTAAATTAATGGTTTAGGTGGTGATAAGATGAGGTAGAAATTAAGGTGATGTTTAGAATTAGAGTCGTAAGTCTTTTGATTCGAGATGGAAAATGGTTGGATAGAGGAGAATAAGTAATGATATGGTAGAGTCGAAGTGATAAGATGATGGAACTTGTGGTTAGAATCTTTAAGTGATTGACTCAAGGTTAGGTAAAAAGCTAGGATTTGATGTGGTAATGGATAATAGGCCTTTGAGTTGAGGAATTTTAATGGTTTAGAATATGAGGAGAAACGCTGGAGAATGGAAAAAGGGTTTAGAGTGTCTAAGTTATATGATCGAGTGTTTAAGATAGGAAGTGAGATAGTACGTGTTTCTTAAGGATTAGTGGCTGTTAGAGTAAAGGGAAGATGTAATAGTGATCGTAAAAGTCTGAAAAGGGCAATTATTTGGTAAGATAAGAGGATAGATTGAAGTTAAGCAATGGGAAATTTTGTAAGATTGACCCGAAAATGGTGAAAGATAGGAATAGTTAGGGGTTAAGTCTGTAAAGAAAAGTGTGGTGTATAGAGGTATGCGTCATTTAAGTTGGGGAGTAGTCGGGAAATGTGAAGTTTTGAGGTGTAGATTGTTTAGGCTTGAACTGATGAGAAGAATATGACCCTAAGTGTGGTAGTGTCTTGACCCAAATGAACGTCACCTTGTTACCTTTGAACATTGTTTTGATGCCCCTGAACCCATCAGTTCTTGTTGTCAGTGAAACCATGTTGCTTATACCTACCCTGTTTGTTACCAAAAGTCCTTTGAGAGATTACTTTTGCAAGTAATCCGTTTGATCCGCTCCTAAGAATGATGAATAGATGGTACGTGTTCGAAGATGCGACAATAGCTGCGTTTAAAAGAAAAGAAATTTCTTCAAGAAGTTACGCGTCCGCGAATTAGCAAGACTCTACACGACATTTCTCGAGGACGAGAAATCTTCAATTTGGGGAGAATGTAACACCCCGCATTTTTCCCGTACGTGCGTAAACGATTGCGTTGAAATAAACCATTGAAGTTTTATGATAAAAGATATTTTTAGAAAGGTATTTTATGTGAGAAAGAAATGAAATGATGATTTTCATGGATTTTATAAACCAAATGTTTTTTTAAAAGAGAAGTGAATAATTTTGTTTATCTGATATTTTTAGGAAATAAATTGTGATTTTATTTGAAAAGCAATTTTTCCTTGAAATGAAGTTTTTGGGTCTGTTAACTTTAAAAAAATTCATAACTTTTAAACCGTAACTCGGATTTTTACAATCTTTGTATCAAAACGATCGTCTTGAGATGTAGATTTTGAAAATGTAATTTTCAGATTTTTCTGGGTGGTTTTATAAAAAATTATTTTCAGAACTAAGAAATACGAATTTTGGAAATTGAGTTTTAAAGAAAATGAATTTATTGATTTGGCTTGAAAATTTTATGTGATGAGTGTTTGGTTTGATGTGTGTACTGTGTGATATTAGTTGTGTGAATGTGATTTTTAAATTAATTACATTATGGTATGAATTAATGATTAGGATGTTTAAGTAAATATGCCTAAGAAAATAAAATGTAAAATACATGTATGTGTGATATGTGTGATACGGTTTGTGTGTATGTGTATGAATAAATATATATGTATATGTATGTGTGTGATATACGTGTATGTGAGTATGTAGGATAGGAGTATAATTTCCTTAGAAACTTGGTGGGCAAGTAAAGCCCTAACCAAATGGACTAAAACTTAGTTAGAACCAAACCAAACTAATGTCCAAACCCTAACTATTACTTAAACCTAGAATGACCCCTAAGCTCTAGCCCATCCCACCTTGTCCCCTTACAAATGATAAAATCCACCCATGCAATTATTTGTAAACCCAAAACCGCCCCTCCCATAGTGTGTGACTAAAACCTAAACCTAAGGGCAAAATGGGGAATGATTCGTGGCTTATAAATATGTGTGAATGGCCTTAGTTATTTTCACTTCACCCATTCATTTCTCATTCTTCCACTTCCAACACTAAACACAACATCTAAGAGACCCATTAAACTCTTAGAGAGAAAATGAAAAGAAAAATAGAGAGAGAGAGGGAGAAGTGGCCGAGAGCCATAGGAGAGGAGGAAGAAGGAGATTCAACCTAGACCAAGCCTTTCCTTGTAGATCAAGAGTTTTGAGAGCTAAGAGACCATCCCCTTTCATGGTAGGAACCGAAGACCAAGAAGAAGAGTTGTAATAGTATAGATTTTCTTTTCTAGTTTGTAGATCTTTGTTCCTTCTTCTTGCATGTCTTATTTTATGGTTTGTAAGATAATTGTATGTGTTGATCTTGCTTGATCATGGACTTTAAGGACTTAAACTAATTTGTAATATGTTAGATTTGATGCTTAATGTTTTGGTTAAGATGTTTTTGTTTGATCTAATATTTTTCTAACTAAAATCTTAAAGATCCAAAGGAAAACTAAAGCTTTTTGTGAAAACTAAAATAAACCTTTTGCATGTCTATTTTTCCTTCTTTAAACCGTAATTCATATATGTTTGATGATTTGATAAATAAATCCTTCTTGCATGTTTATTTTTCTTGTTTAGATTCATGATCTAAGTGTGTATTTGTGAGTAATTGTTGAATAAATTTATGATTTAAGCTTAAATTATAATAAAGTGAAGATCTTTGTCTTTGCATGTTAAATCTTTTCTAAACCATGATCTATGCATGTTTCTATAATTATTTGTTGAATAAATTTAAGATCTAAATTTGATTTGTGAAAAAGTTCAAGTTTCTAGTCTTGCATGTGGTTTGTTGATGATCCTTATTTGTTTTAAGTGGTGCATGTAGTTATTTTGTTGGATAAATGAAAGTGTTTAGATCCTTGATTTGAATGCTATTGTGTTTTGTTTTATGTGTATGTCTCGGTTTTAAGAAAAGAATTAAGATTTAAAATGATTTTCAAGTTTGAACATAATTTAATTTAATGTTTGGTTATGTGCATGTCTTATTTTTAAGAAGGCCATTCGGCCATGATTGGATGAAAATGAAATTCATGTTTTTATTTTGTGAAAAGTTTATGCATGTTTGTTCTGGGATTAGATCTATTGATTTTATGAACATGCATGTTACTTTCATCTTTATTTTTTTTTCTTGGTTTGAGAAAAGAATTATGAGTTTGAATTTATTTGTGTATGTAATGTAAATAAATATTACTTAAAAAAAATTAGTCTTAGAAACCTACATGAAATGATTTGATTTTTATGATTATTACATGTTGAAAATGAATGAAAAACCATGCTTTTTTTTATGAGGATGTTCGGCTATCCTAGGGAGAAATAGGTAGCTAGACTTGTTCCTCTTGTAGGGTGCATGCATGATAAGGATAATTGACTTTAAGGCTTCAAAAGTGCATGCATTAGTTAATTAAATTTAAAGGAAAATATGTGTGATGGTTTGTGATTTAATTTGTTTTGAAAATGAAATTAAAATTGTTAATTTTCCTATTGCATGCTCACGGATTTAGCTTGAAGGAAAGAAAATAATTCCATGTCTTTGTTTGTACACTAAATCTTTGCAATACTATGCATGTATAATTCGGTTAATGCATGTTAACAAGGTTGAAAAATTGTTTTCATGAAAGTGATGTGTGTTTGCTTTTATCTTTTTGATTTTTAACTAAATAAGTTGATTTGATTGTGTGGAAAGATTTTTGGTAATGTTGATTCAATTATTTCGGTTTTAAAATTTATTTGTTAATCATGTGTATGATTCGGTTTTGTTAAATTAATTAAAAGATTAAGTCTAAATTATTTTTAAAGAGTAATTTAATTAATTAAGATTATAATTTAATTAATGATTCTAAATAATTAAAAATGTGACTTCCTGTGTATATGTTGGTGAATGTTGTGAATACTTGAAATCTGTATGTGACTATTCTTCGTACTGCTTGAATGAATTGGAATTATATTGAAAATTGTTTGTGAGTACTGTTTGTGAAAAATGTTTTATTTAAAAAAAATGTAATTTGAATAACTTAAATTGATTGGAAAATCTTAAAGAACCCTCTTTGATCAGTGTTTGTTGATGTGTAAAGTTTAGAAATTAAATAATTTAATCTGATTGATTTTGAAGTTTTACCTTCTTGAATTTCGTATTTGATTTAATAAAGAGATTTTCAAAGAGTTGTTTTCTTAAAGATTCCATTCAATGTTTAAAGAAATTTGTTTTAAGGAGTTTTCTTGAAAACATTTTATAGAAGGAATGATTTAGATTTAAAATCTTTTGGATATTGGCAATGTGCTTTTGAAAAAGGGAATTATTTCAAAGTGTTTTAAAATGAAATTAAGAATTCGCGTAAATTGTTTCTAACGCACAGGGAAAAATGTCTAGTTCGGGTGTCGGACGCGAAGGAAACGTGGCAAGGTTAGCGACTGGAAATCTTGGAAAGTTTTTGGATGTGTCGTCATCCAGGTGAGTGAGAGTGCTGTGGTCCCGTAACGTGGTTGCTCACAATCGGAATAGAAGGATGGTGAGAGTACTGCGAATTAGGCGATACAAATATGTGTGTTAGATGTTCTGTTTGCATACTAAATGTTTATTTGCTATGCATCATTAGATGTTTACTTGTTGCGCATACTTTATTTTGTTTAGACATTGTTTAGTTTTGTCTGGGTAGCGAAAGGATGATGATGGAACTGTGGAAGTAATAAGATAAATTGAAAAGAGAAAAGAGAAACGAATAAGAAACATGAGAAATAATTGAGAAAGAAATAAGTGATGAGTCGAGAATGATGAGAAAGTATGAGAATGATGATTGAGAAAGAGATGAAACGCGATGCGAATGAAATTGTAAAAGAGGTACAGAGTTGATATTTGAAAGAGAAGTGATTGTGAAAGTGAGATGTGGTTTGAGTGGAGATGTGATTCCTCGTTCATGTTTTTGGAAAGAAGCTTAGTGTTGAGTTGAGCTTGCTCCTCCATTAACACTCATCCAAAAATGTGATTGTTTTTGAAAAAGGTTTTGAAAAGAGATTTTGAGAAAGACGAGGAAAAGATGCTGATGATGCTGATGAGATATGTGTTAAGAATGAGTTTATGAGAATTGTGATGATGAGATGAAAGTGATATGAGGCATGAGGCCATTGAGATTTAGGGGGAATGGATTGCGTTTAGTGGTCGGGCTTCGTTGAAGGGATGTGCCAAGGACGAGGCGACTGTTAGGATTAAGCCGTTAAGTAAATCGTAAAACATTAAAAGACTTTAAAAGACATTTACAAACGCGGTGAGGCATGAGTGTCGTATCGAAGAAGTGGAGAGGAAGGTACCCCGGATATCAGGGATATTCGGGTTGTGAATGCAATAGGGTAAGCTAGGGCGGTAAAATGCCATGAGGCTTTGAGTACTATTCTGGGCGGAATGAATCCCACATGTGGCGTACTAACGTGGTAGGGACTAGGTCTAATTGTAAGTTCCATGATGAATGTTTTGATAATGACAAAAGGTTACAAAGTGTTTTGAACAAGCTACAAAGATGTTGATCAAGTTTCAAGTTCAGCAAGCAACAACAAACATCAAGTGAAGAGAGAAAACAAGCTCATGAAGACATAGTTTGAGTGTAATTGTAATTGTTTTATCTTTTGCCTCTCAAGCTTCTTAGGTCTTTTATTTGGGTATTTTATTTAGAGGGTAGTGAATCTCTATCATAGTCATGATTAAATCATAATTTGAGTTTTCACTTAACCTAGAATCAATAGGTGGCTTAAAGGTTTTAAAGGAAAGGTTTGTTTTTGAGAAAACAAGTTTTAAACAAGTATCAGACATGTTTAATCGATTAAGAACATATTTAATCGATTACTACTCGATTAAGTAAAGATTTAATCGATTAAGTACTGCTGAACTGGTTTTTTAAAATACGATTTTCACTTCTCAAAATCAGTTTTCAAGTGCTACAACTTTTGGGTATTCTATAAAAACCTTTTCCTAATCTTTGTGATTAATGAGATCACTTTCATAATCAATTTTACAAGAATCAAGCCATTCTATTCTCTCTCAATTTCAAAGATCAAAGCTTTCATATTTTCATATTCTTTGATCAAGAACCTTTGAATCTCTTATGTTGAATTGTCATAGCTATTGATTGAGATTCATAGGATTGTCATTTGTGTTTTCTATTGAGTTGTAATCTTTGCAAGAAGGCAAGCCAACTACAACAAACAAGAAGACTTGGTGTGTCGATTATCATCAAGCAAATCTCATTGGAGAAGAAGGAAGTCTTGATTGTGAATCAAGCAAAGAGAAGACTTGGTGTGTGGATTATCATCAAGAAAAGAAGACTTGTTGTGTCGGTTATCAACAAGGGGTAGAGGTTAGATTAGAGAGAAGATCAATAGGATTACAAGGCAAGGGTGTGGTATCTCTTGTAGGCTAGCAAGAAGGGAGTCTTGTGAGGCACTTACTTGTAATTTGAGAACTCTAATTCCTCATAGTGAAGAATCTCTCTTGGTTGAAGAGGGGACTGGATGTAGCTTTCAAGCGGATGAAAGTGAACCAAGATAAATCACTATGTCGTATCTCTAAACCCTTAACTCTTTACATTCAAGTCAATTCATTGTGTTCTTGATTGAAAACCTAGAGAAAGATTGATTTTTCATAATTGATTGAATTGAATCTTTATTGTTCAAATTGATAAAGGGGAAAATCATTTTCATAACTAGGGTAATCAATAAGAATATAGGTGTTAATTGTTTCTGCTGAATCTCTGATCTTAAGTGTTAATTGATTGATTTTCGTATTCGATTGAAAAGTGATTTTTCAGTTTCTGATAGTTTTAATCGATTAAGTGTTCGTTTAATCGATTAAGGACTTTTGAACTTTCAGGTTAATCGATTAAATTGCAGGTTAATCGATTAAATTTCAGTTTAATCGATTAAATGCTGTAGAATTTGCAAAAATCATTTGTTTTAATTGTTTCGATTTGTTTCGTTCGAAAATCTTTCAAGGTTTCTTTTACACCTATTCAACCCCCCCTTCTAGGTGTGTTCCTAGGGTTCCTTAGTTGTTTCAACCACCAATTGCGGTTTCTTCACTAATGCCGTGGTAAGTTCTGCACCCGGGACCGGAATAGTGCTGTCATCCCTATGGCAGGCATTTCAGGAACAGTGAGAGGGACTGGAACGGGCATTTGAGATTGCCGCTGAGAGCGTGCCTTGATTATATGATATGAATTGAATTGATTTGAGGCTGGGCCTCCTGGTCTGGGACCATTTGTTTGTGTGACAGCTGTCGTGCCCGCGTGGTAAAGGTCCTGTACTCCTGTTTGCTTCCGACTAGGTTGGGTGGTTGACCGAGGAGATGTAGACGTGTGTGAGCTCAATGATGTTTCCCCTCATCATTGATTCTAACTGAAACAATAAAACTTAAAAAGACAAAGATGTTTCAAAGAAAAGTATATCAAAAGATATCAAGCACCGAATAAGATTTATAAGATGAGAGAATTCTTGGAATAAGTAATAAGTGTGGAAAGTATGAGAAGAGAAGGATTAAGAACGGTTGTGAAAGCTCATGAGAAAAATGTTTGGAATGAGAACTCGGATAATGTAAGGGTGTTTATGATGATGATGATGATTATATTGTTGTTGTGCTTCATGCTATGTGCATAACATGCTAGATGCATTTATGTTGGTGATGATTGCATTCTTTAGTATTTTGTTCTAGTTATATAGTTATGTTATATCATCTGTCTCTTTCTACTTTGAATCTACTCTGAGACCGCAAGGTCAACCATTAGTGTTCGGAACACTGACTCTCTCCTACCTTGTTGTCATATCGGCAACTGCTGATATTGCAGCGGAAGCGTGGTGGGGTTTCATCAACCAAAGTCCGGAGTCAGACGACCAGTATTAGGAAGCATGACTAGAAGCTAGGAATTTCCCTGGCGGAATGTACTCCATTGTAAGTTCTTAGTTACCTTTGCTCTATCATACTGTACCCCGGCAAATGTTTTATTCAATATTGATGTTTAGAAGCAAGTACATGGGCATTATTTTTAAGATGATGTTTTTGAAAACGGGTTTCAAAGTGCGGTGTCTTGTGACATCTCGGTTTGGAACTTGAAAGAGTTTATGTAATGTGAGAACACGAGTTTTAATTGTAACTATGTTTTAAAAGTTTAAGTGTTCTCACGTTCACATAACACTTGTTTTTTTTAAAAAAAAAATGGCCCTAATTTTCACTACTTTGAGTTTAAGTTTCAAGTTGCCGAATCGGGGTGTTACAGCATCCCTATTTCACGTCAGTTGTCATTCAGCACGCCATCATTGTCCTCTTTGTCAATTGTGACTCATCAGCATCACTGGTGTCCTTTCTCGCCAATTCGGTCTCAACAGCATCAGCAACTCTTCTCATTCTTTCCAAATTTCCAGTCGCCATCTACTTTTCTCACGATTCATTCTCGTCACTGATTCTCTCTCTCCCTTATTTATTCTAATGATTCAGATCCATTATTCTTTTCTTTTCATTCTTAGCTTGTTACTTCCATAACTTTATTACTAACGCACAATCAAATAATTCCCAACACTATCATATACATATAACAAATAAACGAATTATAAGAAAATTAAATAATTCAGCATGAACAATCAGAAATCATAACATCATTTTTGATAATCCAATCTCAGTCGTTCGGGTGGATAGCTAAACCAATTGAACAATCGCTATCACATACATCACTACGCTAAATGAGATTGGAGTCCAATCTTTGAGATGATTGGACGCCTTAATATGTACCTAATTACCACGACGTCTTAAGGGAAAGTCCCTCTCTCACCTCAATGACGAACGTCCTAACGCTCTCCAAAGTTTCTCGATCACCTTTCCTTGCCTCATATTGTAACACCCCTAATTTTCGTCTCCCAAATAACCGAGAAATTAATTATAACAATTAATTTATAATTGGTTTATATTAGTTTTAAAGGTTTTAGTTTTTGTACATTATGTGTTTTCATATATAAAAATATGAGATATATTTTTATATGGTTATTTTGTACAAAAATGTGAATATTGCAACTTAGTCCTTGGGTTGGGACCTAATTTCAATATTAAAAAGGTTTTTGAAGAAAAAGTAATTAAATTATTATTTTTTGAATTTTATCAGCCTGTAACCGGTTAGAAGGGCTTTGTAACCGGTTACAGGATGAACTCAGAAAACTGGGTTAGTGCGTTTGATGAGTAATCACGCGTTTTAACCCAGAATTCGCCACGAAATCATCGTAATCTTAGTGGGGATAGATGTGTCATCATGCATGGAGCTCTGATTTTGCTATATATAGCCTTGTGTTGATGAATCGAAACCCATTTTGCTCCTGAATTGCTGAAGCTCTGTTTTAGGGTTCTTGATTCGTCTAGTGCGACTCTCCTTCGTTTCTGAGAGTTAGATCATGAGTGATACACGGTTACAAAGCTCACATCAAGGGCTTTGTATTGATATAAAGTTTGTGAGTTGAGAGTTCCTGGAGTTTGAGAACGAAGCTTGCCAAGTTGAGGTGTTGATGTTGTCAAACCTCAGCTTCTGGTTTCTGGAGCTGACTTTGAAGCTCGATTTTGGTAAGCACACGAACCCTTTTGGTTTCAAATCTGTTCCTACCTCTAGTGCATGTTGCAGAGAATTCAATTTGACCATTTTCCCCAATTCTTAATTTGGTTTTGCATGTCAAATTCCCTGGTTTTGGTACCCTGTCCAACTCTATCAGCATGGAGTGAATTTAATGGAAATCTGTGTTGGAGCCTTTCTCTCTGCAATGTTTTGAATCAAGCGCAATTTAGAGGTAAGGAGGAAGCTTACTATTTGCTAGAATGAGAATGAATTGTGGTAGAATATAGGATGAGTCACCAAGAGACTCAAAGGGCATAAGTTGAAATGGTTAAATGGCTTGGAGGCCAATTTGAGCTCAATTGATGTTTTGAGCAATGTTATCTGAATGCATGCAAGCTATGTAGATGTTGATTTCATAACTTACTTGGATATTATGTGAATTGATGCATTAAGTTGTGAAATATGTGCAATTATGTGCAATTGGTGTATCCAAATGGAATGCATGCAAAATAGATATGTTTCTGTGTTTAAACATATTTATTTAAGGTATAGGTACTCTGTTAAGGGTTGAAATTTGGTTAGATTTGAGTAGTGAAGAGAATGGTTTGTTAAAACTCATGTTTTAGTGTCAGACTGCATAATCTAACCGGTTACTCAATATTCGTAACCTGTTAGACCCTGTTAAAATGCAAAAGAAAATAAGTTTACAAAATCAGCATTGTGGTCTTATAAATCCTACTCAAATCTAGGCCTTAATTTCATGGAAAACAATCTGAAAATAAGTTGATTTCACTGTTATAGTTCAGATTGCAGTTAAAGAGTTAATACCTTAAGGTAATGAGATAGTTTCAAGAGGAAATTATGCTCATTGGACAATGAAATGTGATTTAGACTTTTGAATGATATAAACAGTGGTTTTGAGGTATAAACATTGTTAAACTGGTTTATGGATTGGGTAGGGAATTCAAGAAAAAGGGTTTTCTGAATTACAATGGTAAACAGTTCAGGTCTGTAATTCTAACCGGTTAGCCTGGAACTGTAACCGGTTAGTACCTGAATCTGAAAAATAAAAAGTTAAGTTTTTGAATACCATTGACTTTGTTTTACCAATCTAAGTTTAAGGGCATGTCTTGAGATAATTCAAAAGATAATTTTGTGTCAAAGACTATACCTCAAATAAATCGTTCAAAAGAGAAATTGGAATATTTCTAAATCACAGTAATTAATGGAAAGACCAACCTTAGTAATTATGTATGCGATGCATGCATAGAGAAAGGTGATGAAATATGTTGGCAAGGATTGTTTGTGATGTTCGGGGTACACGACCCTGTACTCTAGGAGTACTAAACTGATGCAACCAACTTGATGACACATTCTGGGAATGTGGCCATTGTCTGGGACATGGTTTCTTGGAAACGTTCTGGGAACGTGATGCACACTCTGGGAGTGGTGCTTGATTATATTCCAAGTATGGTTTGCGATACGTTCTGGGAACGTATGTTAGTGTTCGGGGAACACGTTGGTAAAATAATGGAATTAAAGATAAAAAACCCCTTGATGATTGTGCATTCATATAGAATGGAAGTTTGGTTGGTAGGAACGTTTGTCATATTCTGGGAATATGAGGAGGGTACTCCGGGAATACCAAATTATAACCTACTTGATGACACATTATAGATATGTGGCCAGTGTCTGGGACCTGGTTTTATACGTTCTGGGAACGTATGTTAGTGTTCTGGGAACACATTGATTTGCAACCTACTTGATGACACATTATAGATATGTGGCCAGTGTCCGGGACCTGGTTTTTATGCGTTTTGGGAACGTATGTGTTCTGGGAACGTGGTCCACACTCTGGGAGTGGTGCTTATTATTCCAAGTATGGTTTGCTACACGTTCTGGGAACGTGGTGCACACTCTGGGAGTGATGCGTATTATCCAAGTATGTTTCGGCATTACGTTCTGGGAACGAATGTCGGTGTTCCGGGAACACAATGGTGTATTGGATGGACGTCCAAGATGGACTTTTAGAGGCCTCAGTTGTGGAAGGAAATCATGCATCATGCCACCTGCATTGAAAGAATTGTTATGATTAACCGGGTGTGCTCATATGATTATGCATCATGATTTTCTACATGTTAACTTGTGGATGTTAGTTTTATTCTCATTTGATTATGCGAATACGTATAGCTAACCCCCATGCCCTTATTAGGTGTTGATCGTGCATCTAGCTTGCACAAGAATCAGTAAAGGGAGATGTCCCTTAGGTGCATGCAGAGTATAGAAAGTATGGGTTGGGAACCCGTTGTGCAGATACCGAAGATCCGACCAGAAGGATGTTTGGACAAAGGACCAGTGACCAGCTCTATAACATTTCTATTTTTTTAATAGAACTTATATGATACATATTTTGGAAAAAGGTATCATAAGAGGAATTCAGTTTCATAATTATACTTATTTGGTATTAATGGACTTGTTACACTTGTTATATTTTGGGGGTACAATATGATGATTTTACTATGTTTCCGCAAACTCTGATTTTGATAGTCAACCTTTATCATTGATCAAGTGTTTCTGTAATTAAATTTTCAAGGGAAGGGAAAATTCTTATTTTCAGATCTTTTTCCAACGATAACAAGTCCAAGTTTTCATAAACTTCTTACTTTTCTTATAAAGTAAGATGATATACAAGGAGTGTTACACTTTTATGGTATCAGAGCAATGGTCCCGACTCTTGGTCCTTGGGTGTGTGGTCCTATACGCTGGTCATCGATATCTGCAATGTTTTTTGGGAAGTATGCTCTCATATACTTCCAAACTAGAGCTAAGATTATGGGTAATGGCTCTAGGTAAGTAAAGTGTTCTATGTAGTCTAAGTAGAAGTATGATAGTTGTATGCTTCTCTTTAGACATGTGGTCAACCTAAAACCATAGTGTTGGTTTATTTCGTTCTCATAGAACCAGTGATAAGGAAATCTTAAGGAGTTGTAGTTAAGTCCTTGACTCTGAGGATGAGTGTTTACCCTCACTCGTGTTAAAGTTAATCAACTTCTCAGATCGAGTGCAAGGCAGTCATCTTCTTAAGTATTAACCTTGTTGAGTTTGTTAAACTCTAAAGCTATTCTTTCTTTTGTTCCCTATGGATAAGGGTATTGATCAAAGTTGCTCTATGCCTTATCCAATCGGCTATCTCAAAGTAGAGAATCCTACAAATCTTCTTGTAGTGGTTTCCATGGTATGTCTGAATCGTTCTATTAAGGTATTAGACTTTGTCTATCTACCTATGTCATGATTACATTTGATCTTAAGTATGGTTTGGGAGCCGAGGGATCAAGTGATCATGATTAATGACGATAGAACAACCCTGTATTGGGATTCCCAAGTTTCGAATCTGGAATTCAATGAACTCATATGTTGCTTCTGGGAAGCAATAAAGGAAGAAAGGGGGTTAAAGAAAGCTGGGTTGTAGGAAATGATGCCAGGTTTACCTTTGAGTGAAGTGATAGAGTTTGGAATCAAGTCAATTCTTGAAACTGATTCTATCTCTACTACCTTTATAATATGGTACCATCGGGAATGGTCAAATGGGAGAAACAAGTAGAAAAGTGCTAAAAAGATTTTGGTTGGATCTGATTAAAAGAGTCTAAGTGTTTTCTAAGATTGATTGGAGGTTGGATTAACCCCAAATCAGGATTCGGGACAGGGATACACTTAAGACTGCATTTTTTATCTCGATACGGACATTATGAGTAGGAAATAATGTCGTTCAGATTGACTAATGCACTTGTTCTTTTATGAACTATAAGAACGAGACCTTTAGATTATATTCGGATTCGTTTGTGGTTTATTCTAAGAATTCGGAGGAGCATGAGGAACATCTCCGGATTGTGTTGAAACTCCTACAGGAGGAGTAGTTGTGTGCTAAGCTCGCCAAAGATGAGTTTTGGTTGAGCGAAGTTAAGTCCGCAGGGCACTGTAAGATCCATGAAGAATGTTTTGATAAATGCCAAAAGGTTTTGAACAAGCTACAAATGTGTTGATCAAGATCAAGCTCAACAAGCAACAACAAACATCAAGTTATGAAGAGAGAGCCAACTCATGAAGACTTAGTTTGGTAGTTTGTGTTTTTATGTTTTATCTTTAGCCTCACAAGTCTTTTAGTTTATGAGTTTGGGTAGAGTTTATTAGAGGGTAGTGAATCTCTTTTGAATGCATGATTATATCATATTTTGAGTATTCACTTTGCCTAAAATCCATAGGTGGCTTAAAGGTATGAAAGAAAAGGTTTAGTTTTTGAGAAAACAAGTTTTTAGTGATTTTTATGCTGATTACTCGAGTAACACATATTTCACTCGAGTAAAATTTATCAAGCTTGCGGCTTACTCGAGTAACACTCATTTCACTCGAGTAAAATGTTTTAAGCTTTCGGCTTACTCGAGTAACACTCATTTCACTCGAGTAACTCGATCAGATATGGTTTTTTAAATAAGTTTTTCACTTCTAAAAAGCCATTCTAAGTGCTCTAACTTTTGGGTATTCTATATAAACCTTTTCCTAATCATTTCTATCATTGAGAATCAATTAGAATCATTTTGATACACAATTTTATAAAGAATCAAAGCCACACTATTCTCTCTCACTCTCTCAAGATCAAAGCTTTCATTTTCATATTCTTTGATCAAGAACCTTGAATCTCTCATGTTGATATTTCATAGCTTTTGAAAGAGATTCATAGGATTGTTATTGTTTTTCATTTTGAGTTGTAATCATTGCAAGAGGCAAACATTCTACAACATTGGAAGCCTTGATTTTGTGAATCAAGCAAGTTTCATTGGAAGCCTTGGTGAGGCATTTCATCAAGCACTTGGAAGCCTTGTTGAAGAACAAGCATTTGGAAGTCTTGTGAGTGAAGCAAGCAATTGGAAGTCTTGTTGTGAGGATATCGGCAAGCAAGAGAAGAGGTTAGATTAGATATCAATAGGATTACAAGGCAAGGGTGTGGTATCTCTTGTAGGCTAGCAAGAAGGAGTCTTGTGAGGCATTTACTTGTAATTTGAGAACTCTAATTCCTCATAGTGAAGAATCTCTCTTGGTTGAAGAGGGGACTGGAGTAGCTTTCAAGTGGATGAAAGTGAACCAGGATAAATCACTGTGTCGTATCTCTAAACTCTCTACTCTTTACAATTCTTGTTATTAATTGTGTTCTTGATTGAAAACCTAGAAAAAGTGATTTTTCATAATTGATTGAATTGAATCTTAATTGTGAAAAATTGATAAAGGGAAAATCATTTTCATAACTAGGTTAATCAATAAGAATATTGGTGTTGATTGTTTCCGCTTAATCTCTGATATAATATTTGTTAATTGATTGATTTTCATTGGTTTTAATCGTTTAGATTTGTTTCTTGCGAAAATGTTTCAAAGTTTCTATAACACCTATTCAAACCCCCTTCTAGGTGTTCTCCTAGTGTATCCTAGTTATTTCAACCACCGAGTGTAGTTTTCCAACAGGCACGTGATCATTAAAGAAATTGTGGTGGATCCAGCGAAGGCGAATTCAGTTGTGTAAGGTGAACAAATTAAGACTGTGGTTAAAGTCAGAAGTTTTTTTTAGGGCTGGCTGGATTCTACCGCCGGATTATTGAAGGATTTTCTAAGATCGCATGGCCTTTGACCAAGTTGACTTGGAAAGATCAACTGATGGTATTGAATGATAGGAAGTTGTTTAATTATGGTGGGGTAGTGATGGATTATACCCCAATATAATATGATTAGTCCAAGAGAAATTATGGAAAAAGGTGAGTATATTATGATTTAAATCATTTCAGTGATGAATTCAGTTGGAATCAAGGTATTAGATTATGATTAAATCCTATTTTGAGTTGGATTGGACGATGTAAAGAAAATGGTTTTTGAAAGTTCTTTGGTTTTATTTCTAAAACTATACTTCATAACCGGTTAGAGTTTCTTGTAACCGGTTAGAAGTGAAAGTTTAAAATAAAATTTAAGTCCTTTGTGAAGGAACTTTTGGTATCAGTAGACATCTTCCTCCAATCCAAAGTCAATGTCAATTACCTAAGTAAAAATTTAAGGAAAGGATTTAATGTGGTAAAATAACTTAATGCCTTGATTCATTGAAATTGATTTAAGAGGATTGAATCATAATATTTATGGACTAATCGAGAGTTGAAATTAAGGAGCTACTCCAATTAGAGAAGGTACAGGATTTAACTTGACGATGCAAAAGAGACGATAAGCATTAAGATAAGAAGGTTGTGATTCATGAACAAGTTTGGAGGTCGAAAGTATGAATGACAATAAGAAGAGGAAGAGTTGAATGTAAGATAAAGACGATGGATGGAGTTTCTTAAAGATTATGGCTTTGAGCTCCATCTTGGCATAGCAAACGTAGTTGCAGACGATTTGAACTGATAGGCTATTCTTGTGAGCTCAATGATGGTTAAGGAGGTTATTCTGATCGAGGAGTTCGGAGACCTAAGTCCGGTAACGCAAGAGGAATCATATAGCGTTAGATTGGAAATGTTGTAAAGCACCAACGAATTCTTGAATCAAATTCGTGAATTTCAACCAGGAAATGAGGAGCTGGATTTCTATGAAGAAACGAATGAGACTTAATCTTTGAAATTAAAGTAAGGGATTTAGGAAGTGTTTTCTGGTACAACCTAGATGAGAAATCCAAAGGCATGAATTTCAAGAATAGATTATGTTCGAACCCAAGTTAGCTATCAACTATCAAGGAATAAGGAATTTCTCGATGTTGGTAAGCATGTATGAGGACTACGGGAAAGTACATGAATTTCATGCAAGAAGTATCAGAATTCAGAATAAGGGAAATATTGATGAAATAAAGGCCCAATGGGAGAAAGAGGAAAGGTAAGTGGGAGAATATCTATCACGGAAATATAAAGGTTAAGGAATCCTCGATTGGAGAAAAGTGACTAAGGAGGAAATAGGAAAGGGAACATTTGTCCATCTCGAGGTGAAAACTGTGAGGCACATCACTTTGAGTTTAGTTGTGATGTACCTAAGGGAATAGCCAGTTCCGATTGTAGGAAGCTGGAGTATTATTTACCGAATTGTCTTGAAGGAAAAGGTGAGAAAGGAATGGACGAATCCAGCACGAGAAGAATTCACCGGCTGAGATGAGAGTTGAGTGTAATCCTGACGTAGACAACCCAAGTCTATCTCTTCCTTTGATCTGAGTTAACGTAGTTAAATGTTTTCGATTATGTTAATCTAATCGTTTGAGAATATCAATATCCTGTTGGAAGTTCAACTTCAATCTTTCTGTGATCAAAACCCTTATCACAGTTGGATGTGATAATATCTATGGACACTACAGAAATAGAAAGATCAGTTATGGCTAGAGAGATTAACAACCACCGGGATAGGACAAATATTTGTCTCCCTAACGGAAATGTCTCTAGAATTTGACTATCTAACTAAGTCTGATAGTGATAATTACCCTATCTTTAAGTTCATCTAACTTAAAGACCTGTCGTATGGTCTTTCTTGCGAAAGATTATATCTGAAAGGAATGATTTTGTTACTAATGGTTTGAATATTAGGACTGATCACCCTAATGTCTCAAATTATTAAGGAATAAAGTCATACAAATGTTTCTTTGATCGTGCTCGAGAGATCAGAGTGCGCAGCCCGAAAAGTTTTTCCAAAAAGTTTATTAGAAAGTGTTTTGTTTGAAAAATATTTATGTGAAGTGTATTATTCAAAAGAGTATTTCTTTTAAAAGAAATTCATTCACATAAGAATTTTATACGAAAAATCCTTGTGGTTTAGTTTGGAAAGTTTTTCCTGAAGGGTATTATTTGAAATGTTTCAAAGTACAAGGATTATATCGGAACTCTTTTAAGTGGGGGAGGACCCTAAAGAACGAATTTTTGGAAACAAGATGAAGTTTCTAGTATAAAAATATTTTGGAAAAGTGAGAAATTTCAGAAGATGAATTTCGGGGACGAAATTCCTTTTAAGTGGGGGAGTAGTGTAACACCCCTAATTTTCGTCTCCCAAATAACCGAGATATTAATTATAACAATTAATTTATAATTGGTTTATATTAGTTTTAAAGGTTTTAGTTTTTGTACATTATGTGTTTTCATATATAAAAATATGAGATATATTTTTATATGGTTATTTTGTACAAAAATGTGAATATTGCAACTTAGTCCTTGGGTTGGGACCTAATTGCAATATTAAAAAGGTTTTTTAAGAAAAGGTAATTAAATTATTATTTTTTGAATTTTATCAGCCTGTAACCGGTTAGAAGGGCTTTGTAACCGGTTACACGATGAACTCAGAAAACTGGGTTAGTGCGTTTGATGAGTAATCACGCGTTTTAACCCAGAATTCGCCACTAAATCGTCTTAATCTTAGTGGGGATAGACGTGTCATCATGCATGGAGCTCTGATTTTGCTATATATAGCCTTGTGTTGATGAATTGAAACCCATTTTGCTCCTGAATTGCTGAAGCTCTGTTTTAGGGTTCTTGATTCGTCTGGTGCGATTCTCCTTCGTTTCTGAGAGTTAGATCATGAGTGATACACGGTTACAAAGCTCACATCATGGGCTTTGTATTGATATAAAGTTTGTGAGTTGAGAGTTCCTGGAGTTTGAGAACGAAGCTTGCCAAGTTGAGGTGTTGATGTTGTCAAACCTCAGCTTCTGGTTTCTGGAGTTGACTTTGAAGCTCGATTTTGGTAAGCACACGAACCCTTTTGGTTTCAAATCTGTTCCTACCTCTAGTGCATGTTGCAGAGAATTCAATTTGACCATTTTCCCCAATTCTTAATTTGGTTTTGCATGTCAAATTCCCTGGTTTTGGTACCCTGTCCAACTTTATCAGCATGGGGTGAATTTAATGGAAATCTGTGTTGGAGCCTTTCTCTCTGCAATGTTTTGAATCAAGCGCAATTTAGAGGTAAGGGGGAAGCTTACTATTTGCTAGAATGAGAATGAATTGTGGTAGAATATAGGATGAGTCACCAAGAGACTCAAAGGGCATAAGTTGAAATGGTTAAATGGCTTGGAGGCCAATTTGAGCTCAATTGATGTTTTGAGCAATGTTATCTGAATGCATGCAAGCTATGTTGATGTTGATTTCATAACTTACTTGGATATTATGTGAATTGATGCATTAAGTTGTGAAATATGTGCAATTATGTGCAATTGGTGTATCCAAATTGAATGCATGCAAAATAGATATGTTTCTGTGTTTAAACATATTTATTTAAGGTATATGTACTCTGTTAAAGGTTGAAATTTGGTTAGATTTGAGTAGTGAAGAGAATGGCTTGTTAAAACTCATGTTTTAGTGTCAGACTGCATAATCTAACCGGTTACTCGATATTCGTAACCGGTTAGACCTTGTTAAAATGCAAAAGAAAATAAGTTTACAAAATCAGCATTGTGGTCTTATAAATCCTACTCAAATCTAGGCCTTAATTTCATGGAAAACAATCTGAAAATAAGTTGATTTCACTGTTATAGTTCAGATTGCAGTTAAAGAGTTAATACCTTAATGTAATGAGATAGTTTCAAGAGGAAATTATGCTCATTGGACAATGAAATGTGATTTAGACTTTTGAATGATATAAATAGTGGTTTTGAGGTATAAACATTGTTAAACTGGTTTATGGATTGGGTAGGGAATTCAAGAAAAAGGGTTTTCTGAATTACAATGGTAAACAGTTCAGGTCTGTAATTCTAACCGGTTAGTACCTGAATCTGAAAAATAAAAAGTTAAGTTTTTGAATACCATTGACTTTGTTTTACCAATCTAAGTTTAAGGGCATGTCTTGAGATAATTCAAAAGATAATTTTGTGTCAAAGACTATACCTCAAATAAATCGTTCAAAAGAGAAATTGGAATATTTCTAAATCACAGTAATTAATGGAAAGATCAACCTTAGTAATTATGTATGCGATGCATGCATAGAGAAAGGTGATGAAATAGGTTGGAAAGGATTGTTTGTGATGTTCGGGGTACACGACCCTGTACTCTAGGAGTACTAAACTGATGCAACCAACTTGATGACACATTCTGGGAATGTGGCCATTGTCTGGGACATGGTTTCTTGGACACGTTCTGGGAACGTGATGCACACTTTGGGAGTGGTGCTTGATTATATTCCAAGTATGGTTTGCGATACGTTCTGGGAACGTATGTTAGTGTTCTGGGAACACGTCGGTAAAATAATGGAATTAAAGATAAAACCAACCTTGATGATTGTGCATTCATATAGAATGGAAGTTTGGTTGGTAGGAACGGTTGTCATATTCTGGGAATATGAGGAGGGTACTCCGGGAGTACCAAATTATAACCTACTTGATGACACATTATAGATATGTGGCCAGTGTCTGGGACCTGGTTTTATACGTTATGGGAACGTATGTTAGTGTTCTGGGAACACATTGATTTGCAACCTACTTGATGACACATTATAGATATGTGGCCAGTGTCCGGGACCTGGTTTTTATGCGTTCTGGGAACGTATGCGTTCTGGGAACGTGGCCCACACTCTGGGAGTGGTGCCTATTATTCCAAGTATGGTTTGCTACACGTTCTGGGAACGTGGTGCACACTCTGGGAGCGATGCGTATTATCCAAGTATGGTTCGGCATTACGTTCTGGGAACGAATGTCGGTGTTCCGGGAACACAATGGTGTATTGGATGGACGTCCAAGATGGACTTTTAGAGGCCTCAGTTGTGGAAGGAAATCATGCATCATGCCACCTGCATTGAAAGAATTGTTATGATTAACCGGGTGTGCTCATATGATTATGCATCATGATTTGCGACATGTTAACTTGTGGATGTTAGTTTTATTCTCATTTGATTATGCGAATACGTATAGCTAACCCCCATGCCCTTATTAGGTGTTGATCGTGCATCTAGCTTGCACAAGAATCAGTAAAGGGAGATGTCCCTTAGGTGCATGCAGAGTATAGAGAGTATGGGTTGGGAACCCGTTGTGCAGATATCGAAGATCTGACCAGAAGGATGTTTGGACAAAGGACCAGTGACCACCTCTATAACATTTCTATTTTTTAATAGAACTTATATGATACATATTTTGGAAAAAGGTATCATAAGAGGAATTCAGTTTCATAATTATACTTATTTGGTATTAATGGACTTGTTACACTTGATATATTTTGGGGGTACAATATGATGATTTTACTATGTTTCCGCAAACTCTGATTTTGATAGTCAACCTTTATCATTGATCAAGTGTTTCTGAAATTAAATTTTCAAGGGAAGGAAAAATTCTTATTTTCAGATCTTTTTCCAACGATAACAAGTTCAAGTTTTCATAAACTTCTTACTTTTCTTATTAAGTAAGATGATATACAAGGAGTGTTACACATATCCTCGCGTCCGTCGCTCAACTAAGACATTTTCCCGTGCGTTAGAAATGATTTTGATACACTCTCTTAATTCGATTTTGAAAACAATTTCTTTTCTAAAAACTCGTTATCATTGTCCAATGTTTTTCAATTCAAATCCATGATTAAAACTGTTCTTGAGAAAAACTTTGAAAACAATTTAGAAACACTCTTTTATTCAAATAAACTTCCTTAATTGAAAATATTCATGTTATGAAAACACAATTTTTAAAACACTTCTCAAAATGCAAGAATTAAAGATAAAACTCTAGGATCACCTAAACTAGTTCATCAAAATCCAAAACATTCATCATTCACTTTTGGCAAAACACACGTAGGCTAAAGAAAACAATTAATTGAATTACAACATTAACACACAAATTCAATTATGCACAGGAAGATAATTTAATTTCATTTCTTAAATCATGACAAACCGAATTGTTTATAACTAACAATTTCTAAACCTTAAAATCATAGGATTTACATTATGAAAATTGATTCAATTAATTCTACCTATTCCTAGTCTCTAAAACCGAAAAGAATAAAAGAAATTAGCACATCATTGTATCAAACATATGATAACGCAAACATAAAATTTAATCACTCTCATTAGTCAATTAAGAAGAAAAATCATTCTAAGCACCTACGCATGAACTAACCGAATTATTCAAGTAAAATTTTGTAAAATATAACACACCATCAAAGACATGAAATCATTTTATTCCTTTCAAGACCAAAACCGTAAGCATTATAGAAGCATTCAACAAATTCAATTTCATTTACTTGATTCGAGAGAACAATCAAAGCCACACATCATTCCCTAATTTAAATTAATTATTTCTTATAAGTATTTTCATGTTCTTAAATGAAGCTAATCTTTGTCTACATGCAATTCAAATGATTATCAAGCACACTTCCCTATTTCCTATCTCAAGGCCGAATGTTATCACACATAAGAGAAGAATCTTAGTTCACTTTTCAATGCACTAAAGACAATTAAAGCAAAGCAAGTCATATTACACCAACATGCATGAATCATCATGAGATTTTCTTAGATTTTTTTTATTAAAACTCAACTTATAATTTTTCTCAAATAAAATTTTGAATTATAACTTGATCTTCTAAATAGAATAGCATGCATGAACTCAAGACCTACTAAATCTATCCCTAATGCATACATGCACCCAATAATCAAGCACCAAAACACTTTTTGCACTCATGGCCGAATGGCCTTCACACCAACACAACATGGATAAAACAAATCTTTAAATCAAATCATGTTCATAAAAAGAAAAATCATTTTAAAGACCATTACCCTATTTATTTCTACTAGGCCGTAACATATACATAGGAAATTTAATTTCTTTACTTGAAAATTGACATGCAAACCTCAAAGTCCTAATCTTGTAAGATAATGAACATGGATTAAAACATGCACATACAAAGATCAACCAAAACCATTACAAGGTCAACATGCAAAGCTAAAAATCCCTATTTTCTTCTCAAATAAACTTAGATCATGTAAAGGTGTATCAAATATTCACATAGAGACACATAGATCACGGATTGAACACAAGAAATCAACATGCAAGACATAAATTCCTTACTTTATCACAAATTAAGCTTAGATCATAATTTATCTATTAAATTCTTTCATAAAAACCTCACGGTTCACGGTTTAAGAGAATAAATCCAACATGCATGGAGTTTCATTTTAGTTTTCATAAAGATCTCAAGTAGTAAGTTAGATCCTTTAGAAGTTTGTTTAGAAAATCATCATGATCTACTTAAGGAAGCCATAACCGAAGCACATAGAGAGTCCATGAGTTCACATATTACAAACCAATTTAAAAGTCCATAGTAGAATCTAAGTCACACTTGCACTCATCTCTCAAGCTATGAAAATAAACATGCAATGAAAAGAGAAAAAGGAAAAGTTACAAAACCAAAAAAAAATTCTAACTCTCATGGTTCTCCTCTTGATCTTCACATGACCTACCAAGAAATTGATCTCTTTACTCCTAAGGTTCTTGATCTCCAAAGAAAATCTATGGCCAAGCTCCAATTCTCCTTCTTCTTGCTTCTTGTTCTCCACGGCCACACTCTCTTTCTCTTCTCTCTCTTTTTCTTCTAAGGGTTTGTTGGTCCCTTAGAAAGTGTTTGAGTTGTGTTTGCGAAGGAAATGGAAGAAAGTAAGGAAATGAATTAAGGCAAGGGTGGATATAAGGGCACCGAAGTTTCCTTTTTTGCCCTTGAGTTGAGGTTCGGCCAAGGCAACAATTTGAAGGGAAAACTTGGATTTCCAAAATTTTGCATGGGAGAGGTTAAATCAAAGAGGGACATAGTGCATAGGCTAGGGCTAGGTTTCATCATGCATAGTCATTTCAAATCTTCCCTTCTACCCATGTGAACCCACTTGGTCTCTAACTCATTTCACAACCCTCCTTACACACACACACACACCAACACCGTGGCACACACACATGCACACACATCATGCATTTTCATTTTTATCTTCCACTCTTACTTATCTAAGGCACCGTAATCATCAATGCATATACTCATACAAACATTTTCAAGAATCATATACACACACACATGTAAAACCGTAACACACACATGCACATATATTTATTTTCAAGCAACATTCACATATTAAACCAAACACATATCATATTGAGCATATATCATGAATTAATTTCATGTCATGGCAATTGGTTTAATTTCCTACAAGAACACATTTTATTATAAAGAAAACTTAGGCTCTTTCAAAGTAAAATAATTATCTACATATAATACGCACAATTAAAAATCTCTAAAAATCAAACTTCCATGAAAATGAGAAATTTCCAAAAGACAAATTCATTTAAAGTCATTAACTTCCAAAAATCATGGTTTCTAAAAAAATTCGTCCTTCACAAATTCCAAAACTAAATTTTGTATTTCAATCCAGAAAATTTAAAAATTATATTTTCAAGGTTCACAAATCCAAAAATGCAAATTTATTCCATAAAGAAATCACCCTTTAATAAAATCATAAATTCTCTTTTAGAAAATCCTTTTGAAAACAAAAACTCCAAGTTGATTTTCATCGAAATCGTTTACGCACGTACGGAAAAATGTGAGGCGTTACATGCGCAAAATTCAATAAATGAATTTTATCCTTGAAATCACAAAAGGTGGTGTTGCAATCAATGCTAATTGAGACACAATAAAAGCAATAAAACCTAGAAAGCCAATAAATAACTTTTATCCATAATATTGGAACGTTTCCACCCAAGCTATATAGAAACGGAAACAAAATCCAAATAAATGGTCATAATTATCTTTCAATATAATTATATTTAATATATATGTCCCCATTCATAAAACAAAAGGAATGACTTTTATCAAGATTAAATATTAGGAAATAACAATTCCAAAACCAGAGTTTATCTAAAGTCGGTTCTTAACACAGTGCTAATACGAAGTAAAAGGATTATAATGTTTTATGAACAATGTTTGCAAAAAAAATCAATGATGAACTACTACCTTTATTCCAATATTCCCAATAATAACATGCAAGTATCAAATATGCAAAAGAAATTATGAAAACTTTATTACGATTAATCAATAGTTTGGAATCGACATGTTGTAATGCGATACATAACTTCGTTATTTATTATTATTATTATTATTATGCCAATTTTCACATTTGGCACAATAATAGATCCACTCAATTTGTGTGGTTCACATCTCAATTGACCAAAATATATAATGTGCAACTCAAATAAGTGTGCTTGGTTCAAAATTCGTGCAACCAAACCCAACTCAATGCATGTAAAACGCTATATTTTAAGGGGTCACAAATACCCTCCATTCTCATAAGTGTATTTGAAAGGATAGTGAAGTTTTTCTTAAAGGTGACTCGACCACCTTTTCACTCACTTAGCCATATATATACAAGGCTTATACCATATCTTCCTTGACGTATTCCATATCACTTTTCTCGATAATTCGTTAGCAATAAAATGTTTTCATCACTCTCAACGTATTCTAGAGATATAACATCAATTTATGTAACTATTTAACAATAATGTATTTTAAATGAATGCGTCGTATTTTACTATCACTACAACAAAACTATTAAACTTCATCAATATTTTGTATTTCGACATAATGTGTAATAGAAAAAAATGATATTTAATTATCTCGTTGATTTTTTTAATTCGTAACTATTGACACATTTTAATTTATGAAGAAAGAACATTTTTTCTAAAATTAATGTGTTGACAAATCCAAATTTTCAACACAAATGTATATTATTCATTTCAAGTAAATTAAAAAATGATATAGGACACATATATAAAAGTTATTATCTCAATAGTGTTAAAAACATATAGTCCACCACCACGATAACCCAACCCACAAAGACCACACTTTCAATCTCATCAACCTCAAAAATAATGCAGCAAATACCAAATTTTTAGGCATGAAACGTACATATAGCACATTGTTTTTTGTTAAATAAATGTTACAGCACATTGTTAAAACCAAAGTTTTACCGGAAATCAGTAGAGGTTTTCCTTTACCAAGTACTCCATCAATAGTATAATTATTAATGTGAAAAACTGAATAATCAAATTAGTTCATTGTCTTTATCATGTGTTAGCTGTATTCATATAGGACAATGGATATATGGCAAGTTACTTTTTGGAACTGATCTGTGAATACTCATCATAAGAGCTTCACGTTTCTTTCATGATCAAAGACACCTTATACATGAAGGAAAATAACGCTCAACACCACCAATAAAATAAAATTAAAAGAAATACTAAGCCGTTAACCAATGTAAAATCAATAATAAAATAAAATAAATAAAAAATTAGTAAACAATTTCAGTTATTAATTGTTAGTGTAAATTATATAGAACATTCATTTCAATTTATAATTGGTGTTAATTTTTTAACTTGAGTTCAAAAATTAATTAACGAATATAAGTAGAAAGACTAGGGGAAAAGAGAATGCAACTGGACTTTAGTCACCCTACATTTCAGTTAAAGGTGAACTTGCATCATCATGAATGATTACCTTGCACTTTCAATTGTACTATTGCATTGCTTGCTGGCTACAAAAGTAGAAAAAGAAAAAACAAAAAAAGCAATCTTGGATAAGTTTTAGCCATGACACCCATGCACGTCATGTTTGGCCATCCTACACGCGAAGGGTAACAGACTGCAGAGTTCTTGTGCTTTACCACAAAGACCACCTTTTCAAGTTTCACACAACCATTATTTAACCATTATCTTTTTATTATATACCATCTAACAAACATAACAAGCAGCGTGCTATTTCTGTTTTCATTATTTTATTTAATTTATCTATATTTTCTATTTGATAACAAAAAGAGACACATTATCATCACTTTTTATGCACGTGCTTTTCACACACTACCTTACCAACCTTAACGTCTCTTTCTATCTCAAAGAACAAAATATCATACCACATTCACCTTGCCAACCCAGTCACAAGACTAACGTGCTCTCCCCCTCAACAATTCATATATATATATATATAACACCCAACCCAAAACAACACCTATCTCATCAGCTCTCTTCTCCCATCTAATAATATACAAAGATAATGGCTGATCAGCCTCAAGGTTATGGAACTTCTTCTGGAACAAGGCGCAAAGACGCTACTACTGCAAGGGGTGCCAATATGGCAGCTCAGTTGCAAGAGAAAATGGCAGCATCGCCTTGTGGTGCTTGCAAGTTTCTGAGGAGGAAGTGCATTGCTGGCTGCATCTTTGCACCCCACTTTGGTTCAGACCAGGGTGCAGCCAGGTTCGCAGCTGTGCACAAGGTGTTTGGTGCAAGCAATGTCTCCAAGATCTTGTCAAATATTCCTGAGAGTCGCCGATCTGAAGCAGCAACAACTATATTGTATGAGGCTCAGGCAAGGCTGGCTGATCCGGTTTATGGTTGTGTGTCCTCCATTTTTGCTTTGCAACAACAGGTTCATTAGGATATATCTCTACTCTTGTTTTCAACTTTTATTTACTCTTTCGTAAACAGAAAATAATGGTAAGGACATGATAATGCACATGCTTTTTATTTGTTATTAAAACGTGGAATGTGATCGGTCGTTGACCATTTAAACCTTTTCGTACGAGGTTCGTACCAAATAGAATCAAGCATCACTAGTGCACAAAAAGATCGGTTACTTTTAAAACCGTTTTCGATAGTACTATTCTAGAAAAACCTTCTCCCCTGATTATTTTTTCCCACTTTCTAATACAACCGAATGATATGTTTGAATGAATGAAATAAATCTGAATGAAAATATTTGAATTAAATGAAGTGAAAAACGAAAGATCCTACCCCCAAACCTTTTTTATTTATACTCCAGTTCATCCATTTGCAAACCCCGTTAAGGGATATATGTTATAGATTTTGTCTACCAAGTGGTTTAGATCATGTCATTAGTGTATGTATAAGATAAGAAAAATTGATAGCCAAGCAGAACAAATGTCAAGTGTACGTATATAGCATTTGGATACTTGAATTGTGTATGATATTGTGTAAAATAGGTGCTGATGAAATATATCAAAAGATAAGAGATAAAAGGGGTGTTGTATGTCCAAAGCTACTCTCAAGTTTATTGCATCACTCATTTCAATTTCTATATATAGCTAAAAAGAGAATAAATTGGGGTATGAACTAAGAATTTTATTCAATAATGAATAACTCTTTCTTTTTCTACATTCAGGTTGCCTCTTTGCAAGCAGAGATTGTTATGACTCAAACTCAGCTAACAAATAGAAGGTTTCCGTATGCAACTGCTCTGCAGAACACACAACAACTGCCACTACAACAGCCAAACATGAACATAGCAATGCAGCCAACATACTCCAACAACTCATCTACTTCCACCAATTTTGTGAACATGAGCAACTTCAACCCTGGTTTTGACCTTGCAATGGGGACAGGACCCTCATCACATAGCTTGGACCCTCTTCAACTTTCTCAGGTGTCCCAGTATGAGGAAGAGGATGAAGAAAAAAGCATGATACCGCAAATCTTCAACCATGACATTGGGCAACATGACCATTGAGTTTCCATTTTTCGTTTAGTTTGCTACATCATCGTTGTTCTCTTTATCCTGTGTTTACTTTATCTTATGTTGTGGCTATGATCCTTTTGCTTAATCCTATGTTTTGTCTATGATCCTTTCACCTAATCAAATGTTCCTATGCTTTGTTTATGATCCTTTAGCCTTATCAAATGTTTTGATGATGATCCTATCATTTAATCCTTAATCTTTTGTCTTGTTAATCATGCAACTTTTATTTCTTTACCCACATTTGAAAACTGTTTTAATTAGGAAAGTAAACTTCACAAGCATGTTTTCCAAGGAAAGACAGGAAAGTTTTTTAGGCAAGTCCATGCTCGATGTCCTATTGCTTCATTATTTTAGTGTTTAACAAATCACGTCACTACGGGCCTGCCACCCAAAATAAAACACCCAAGTACTCAAAACATATAGACTACTATGCCACCTTCCTATGATACAGCTCATGATATGGAATATAATACATTTAGAGTGCTAATAATTTAATAATTCTAAATTCTAGTGTCAGGCTGTTAAATGAACTTAAAGAAGTCTTCTAACAAAGGCAAAGTGGAACCTCATGCAAAATTAAAGCATTCATAAATTGGACAATTTGAATAAAACCTGTAACATCCCAATATAATAAAAGAAAATGTAATATCATTACCATATTATATAAGGTTTAAATTACAAATCATTCGTTATTTAATTTGGGATTTACAACTTGGAAGAACAAATAATTGGATCGAACTCTTTTCTTTCGACCTCAATCATCATGAAACTCTGGTTCATTGCTCCTCCAAGATTCACCTAAAATATTAAACCACAAGGGACTGAACATCTTTTCATAATAGAATTAAGATTTGAAAATAAGTAAATGAGAATCATTAAAAATTAAATTCTCAAGTTATTAAGCTATTGGATTCAAACAAGCTATTGGATTCAAACAAATACATTTCTCAAAAGAATTATAGAATTCATAGATTTATTGCTTTTATTACATTTATTTCGTAACCGACTTAATATTACTTCCTTTAGCATCATATTGATAGTTGTTATCTGTTTAACTTTCAATTATCATGTACTTAACTATAATTCAATCCAACCTATTTCCTCTAAGTTAATAATAGCTTTTGCATATTTTCTTTCACAATTATATTATATTGAGTAATATGTCAGATTAGTCCCTCACTTTGTAAGCGTAGGTCAAGTTAGTCCTTGACTTTATCGAAATAGCAATTTAGTCCCTGAGATAGGAGAACGTCGATCAAGTTAGTCCCTGCCGTCACTATTGCAGGGATGTATTTTCTTTAAAATGGGATAAAGTTAAGGACGTATGTGAATTAAAATGATATCTCAGGGACTAAATTGCTATTTCGATAAAGTCAGGGACTAACTTGACCGATGCTTACAAAGTCAGGGGCTAATCTGACATATTACTCATATTATATTATTATCAACTATGTAATATATTTAAAAAATAATCATACAAGTCATAATCGAACTTATTTCAATACCATAACATGTCTTTCATTATTTAGTTATAAAGCCATCCCATGTGTATCCTAATTAGCACAATAACATTCCATATTCATTCAGGCATTTCATTGAATATCGTAGCTACACTAATCTCTAACTAGTTAAATTATAAATACTTAATAATAATTAAGCTCATAAATGTTTAATCCACCTACACAGGTAGGTGGAAGAGCAAAATAACCTATCCTAAGGTTTGATTTATAGATATTAATCATTTACTAATTCCAAAACCTAATCTCTATTCTAAAAGAAAAGAGTTTCTCCCTTACCTCAAGGGAGAAGAAAACCCAACTCCGAAGTCTTCCTCTATTTTTGACTCCTTTGTTATGGTTGATGGTTATCTCCAAAGACATGGATGTTAAGAGCCATGGGAATGGAGGGAGAATGAGATGGAAGTGGGGTTTAGTGGATAAATCATGAAAACAAGACTTAGAATTGACGGGAAGAGGATTATTGTTGCCAATCTATGATGTAGGGATTGGATTTGGATGTACTTTGGATTGTTAGTGCATGAAATTCATGTTTGATACATAAAATTGGCTCTTGGTGTGAATCTGGTGCGACTGGTGTGGAGCTGGTGTGAGTTGGTTGGGAATTGGTGCACTATTTTCTGGTGATGGTGCTGGTGCTTGTGCCTGGTGCGCCTGGGCGTGCCAAAATCTAGAAGATTCTGGTGCGCACGAGATGTTTTTGGTGTTGGGGGAAATTGTGCGCCTGAGTGCACCAATCCTGGCGCTCCGAAATTCCAATTTTTGCATTTTCGGCCCGATTTAAGGATTCCTAGCCCTTCCTAACACTAAATCAAACACATATTTTTAAACACACAAATCATAATTTCCTAACGTCGAATACTCGATTACTAAAATACGAAGGTCGAACCTTCCTGTAAATGAAATCTTATATTTAATCTCTACCAAGCACCCATCCATGTCTTGTATCTTATAGGATAACCATCTAAACTCATGAAACACAAGCTATTAAAACTTGATGCACAACCACTCGATGTCTTATGAATCTAATGTTCTACTAAAATTCTACTAATGCATGATTTAAAAGTAATTCTCCGCAGCTAACGCTCTCTAATACCTCAAGCACTCCCCCTACACTTAGCTTTTGCTAACTAAACATTCTACCAAGTTCACTACACGAAAGATGCACTCAAATCCTTGAGATCCAAGCAATTGCACGACTTATAGATTCTAATCGAAAGATTGCAAAACCACATGTATAATAATACTATCAAAACTACACGTACGATAATTTTTCGTATTCAAATACATGCATAAATAAAATATGGAAAAATCATGTCATTACAATACTCCCCCACTTATAAGAATTTTGTCCCCGAAATTCGTTTGAAATTCAGGTTTAGAAAAGAATAAAGTGGGGTACGACAAGTCATTTTGATTCAAAACTCTTTTGAAATTAATAAATCTTTCGAACCTTTAAAATAAATCTCTTGAAATCAACGCATCATTGAAATTTTAAAAATGAATAAGAATGTACTTAGAATAAATATGATATGATTTTTAATTGTGGTTCTCGGGTTTCCTCACCCACATGGGACTTTGTTAATTTCTTGCATCCATACACATAAAATTCCTACTTGCTTTTCTAATTAATTTCTTGCATTCACCTAAAATACTTTAAGATTAGTTAATCAAATTTACACTCATTCCTTCATGTCAGTACATTATCACCGACATACAAGGTCCTTCTAAGCATTCCTAGATATTTCAGCATAAGGTTCATAAATCAGTTAATATTCATTTCTTATCCTAAACTTTCTTTTCTTTATATATATATATATATTCATTTCATTCTTTATTCATTGAGCACTCACACCATAACATTTATGTCCATTAGGGAGCATCTAAACATTATTACTTCTGTCATTATACGTCTCACATTTAATACATCTTTTGTTACATGTTTTTATTAATTGAAATCTTATTTTCATAATCCATTAATAATATCCTTTGAATTTTATACAAAATTCCTGCAGAAATTTTGCAAGAGTTTTCCCTAAAATATGGACTTTCCCCAAATTTCTAATCACCTATAAATATCAGTTTCATAAATATCAATTAGTTCATCTCATTCAAACCAACTTACAGAAATAATTCACCAATTAATGTATTCAATCACGTCTTAATCTTACTAACATAATCGATTTGTTCATTTCTTTAAAACCAAATGTATAGAAATAGTTTAGTAGTCATCATGTACAAGCATGTCACAATTCTAAGTACTCCCAATCAATATAAATACTTACAATTTCAAGTGGGTTATAACATCAAACATTCCCTTTTCTAGGTACACTTAAAATACGAATTTACTACAATTCTATTCAAACATATTTGATACATAATTTCTTATGAACTCTATATTAAGTTTTCATTATTCATTTGTATTTATTTCAAATATATCTTTACCTTCCATATTCATCATATATGCTCATGGTTCATCTTTAATATTATCTTTGCATATTATTCTACTAACGCGATTAGGTATTTATAACAGGCATCAACAAACAGTTTCGGGTTCATTTAAAATACACCTTAGTTTTATTAACTATTATTTTATATTCAAGTCTCATAATCAATTTGTATAATAAAGGCTTTTCTTAATCCACTTCATACCTTTGCTCATGATCATAAAGTTTAGTAAAACATGCCAATTATATTTCAATATATATATTATTCAATCTTCATCATTCATCATCATTCTAAGTCATCTCATGTAAATTGAATATTGATAATGGAGCCAATGTTCTACTAAAATACATTTGATATATAATTTATTATGATCTCCATTACTATGCTCTTGTCCTCTGGATGCATATATTACATACACCTTTTCTTATTTTACATACTATTCCTTATATTCTCATAGTTCATTCAATTTCCATTTCATAATTTAGCTATATATAATCTATTAATTAAGTTGAAACCCTTGATTTTACAACATATGACTTATAATTAATTGATTGAACTTAAATCCTTTAACCTTGAGTTTACATGATATGACTTAACAAGTCCAAACTTATTTGATAAGAATTATGTCCATACATAACAAGTATTGTAGTGTACAAGACACAATGTCTAAGATATACCCCTAACTCAAGGATATAGTGAGATTTGAGAGCTAGAAAGTGATCTGAACTGGGTGATTCTTTGGTATTCTAGCTATCCAGTTGGGATAACTAGGGTTTCCAAAATCACAGGTGTGTGCAAGTGTGCAATTAGGGAGTGAGAGAACGTACCTGAGCCCCTTGCTGGGGACAGCTATTTATAGGGGTGGCATTGTACCTTGGGGGCCTGTATGGAGGTCCAGCAAGGCAGCTAACGCGTCCCATTTAGGATAAGGGATGAGTCATTCATCCTTATCCTATATTGGGAGATCTTATCCCTGTAGCGAGTTAGGCTCACGCGCCCCTAGCTCGGACTCTTAAGGGGCGAGGCCCACGTGGTCGGTCCAAGGTCGCTAGGGTGGATCCTAGAACAACCGCTCGGCCTGGATAGGCACGGTCTGTATAATCCAATTATTCTGGTCGTCTTGGTATTGCAAGGGTAGGACCGAGGGTCGGTCCGCCACATAAGCCCCCTAGCTCGGTAAGACTTTTTGAGTCTTGAGCCGAGCTGAGAGTTCTTTACGGTTGAGGCCGGAGGGGGCCGAGTGTCTGGCTAGTATGAGGTGGTGGCCTATGTTCCTCCTCATCCTCAATGTGCCTCGCTGTCCCTTCCTCTGGTTGAAAGGACGTTTGAGTGCCTTCTGGTTGACACGTGTTGTGTGTGTCAGTTATGCCATTATTGCGCCTATTGACATTTTGGGTTTTCAAATATCTTATCCCATGGTTACGTGCCACGTTTCGTTTTTTGTCGATCAATGCAGTATTGGGCCTTTGCTGTCAGGCCCAATTACTCAAAGAACGTGGGGAGGGAAGTTCCTTTTTGAACTTAACTGCCCTTTCTCACTTCTTCCAAACTTTGCACCGCTGACTACTCATTCTCTCCCTGCGCTTTTCCTTCTTAGAACTTCATATTCTCTTAATCATCCTCACGCCATTTTTATTCTGTCATTTTTTACGCTTATTGCTTCCTCTTCGCTGTGCCAACCAGTTCGTGCCAGTCTTCCTTCAATCTCAGGTACTTTGATTTGGAACTTCTGTTTTTTGTTTCTGCCTTTTTCCTTTTCACTGAACTGTTCAATTCCAGGTTCTTAGGGTGTCTGGTTTCCTAGTTTTCGTTAGGTTTTGTGCTTTTTCCTGGGTTTCTTTTTTGGGTTTCTTTTATGGTTTTTTAATTTAGTCATGGATAACAAATGGTCATGGTATGAGAAGTGGTCTAAGGTTTTGAATTTGAGTGACATTGAGGATTCTTCTTCTTCATCGTCATCTTCCTCTTCTGGAACGGAGATATTGGATTTCCTCCCATCACCTTTCCGCCATCGAATGGCGGATCCTACGGTGGAGACACTGTTAGCTGTGGATATTCCCCAAAATTCCGCAGAGGAGGAGAGTAGAAAGTTAGCGTATCGGTTGGCGGAGGAGCGGGCACAAGTAGCGTCACGAACCTCGAATCGTTCAACCTCGAACTGTCCTAAGGAAAGGCCCTTTTGGGGAAAAACCATAAAGGTTAGGGGAAGGTGTAGTAGGCTCGGCTATAGGGTGAATCGAACTAGGGTTAGGGTGTCTAAAGATTTTAATTTTATAGATTCTGACGCCGAGTCTTCCCTTTCCCCAGATATGGTTCGTCGGTGCATCTCGCATCCTCATGAATTTCCTTTGCCGCCAAACGCCGAAGCTTATGATTGGGTTAATTTGGAGGTTCTTGGTACAGGATCAGCTTTAGTTAACAACAACCTTGGCCATATCCGAGCTCATGTGCTCCCCTGGCCAACGGATGAGGCTAGGACCTCTTATGCCGTTAGTGCTCCGTCGGTTAACGACCGGGTGTGCACCTTAATTGGATATAATCGCAGGGAGTTTTTATGTATGAGGAGGTTGTTATAAGGCTAGGCGTTAAGATTCCCTTCTCGGATTTTGAGATAGCTCTGTTGCGGAGGCTGCGTTTGGCCCCTACTCAACTACATCCTAGTGGTTGGGCCTTTGCTCGGGCATTCCAAAAGTTCTGTGAGGCTCGAAGGCTGACGTGCTCACTCAAAGCGTTTCTGTGGTTGTATGTACCCCAAATATACATTTTCGAGAAGGGGTCGACCAAGAGGGCATGGGTGTCATTGAAGGCACGCAATAATTATGCCCTATTTGCTAAGGTTACCGATTCGTGGAAGACATTTAAGCCATTATTTTTCAAGTATCAATTCGTCGGAGAGGGAGCTTGCTGGTTTATAGAGGATGATCAACCTCGGTTCCCCCTGTCGTGGTCTTCCGACTTCTACAATAAGAGTCCAAAGCTTTACCAATATCACTATGACACGGAGTTGTCGGATGCGGAGAGGCATACTTGTGATACCTTTTACAAGTATCTTAAAGAGAATGGCCAAGTTGACATTAGGAATATTGTTATTTTTCCCAAAGAGCTTGTGAAAGCCGAACTTGGTAATAATGATTTTATTTTAACATACATTTTGGACTTTTTTGCAGTCAGAATGGCTAAGGAGAACAAAGCAGCTGCTCGTATGAGAGAGCTTGCCAAGCTTAGGTCAGGTGAAGTAGTCGGGTCTCCGAGTACGGCCGTTTCCTCAGAGGCTACTCAATCTGTGACTATCGCTTTGGTTCCACATTCTGAAGCCGAAGTTGTGCAGGACATCCTAGCACCTTCTGTTCGTGCCGCCGATGTTGCTACTGCGATTCCCCTTGTGAGTGTTGAAGAGGAAGAAGAGGAAGAAGATCGGGTACCTTTGGTTAAGAGGGCCAGACTAGATAAAGGAAAGGGTAAAGTCGTTGACTTGCTGAAGCCGTTGAAGTCTTCGGAAAAGAAAAACTTGTGGTTCGATATATCTGATCCTGATGAGGAGACCGTTTGGGCTCGGAAATTGTATCAAAGTTTGTGAACTTGGTTTACACTCCCAATGATAGGAAGAGGCTATCGGACCAATCCCCCAACACTCTGAAAAATAACTGTGAACTGCTGGGCAAGAATATGTTGAGGGCGGCAAGCTACGCCTTTCATATTGCTGAAAATGCCGAAGAGGTCAGTGCAGCTCTTTCAGCGGCTGAGAGGGAGAAACGGAGGGCTTCCGTTGTTCAAGTAGAAGCTCTTCTTAATCAGATCAAAGAGAATGAGGCTAATATCCGAGCGTTAACGGAGGCCAACACCGAGCTTCAAAAGAAACTTGATGCATCCGAGAAGGCTCGGGAAAATGCTGAGAAGGCCAAGGAGAGTGTTGTTGGGAGAGAAGCTGAAATAGGAAGGTTGCTGCAAACTGCCCAAGAAGAGTTGGCCGAGGCTCGGCGTCGGAATACTGAAATGGAAGGGGTGCAGGGTCGGCTAACTGATTCTGAGAACACTGTGACTTTAAAGCACAAAGTTTTGGCCAAGCAGAATCAGTTCAACTGGGATCATGTTGTGAATGATTCCTTTGTTAATGCTGTCAAGCAGCTGAGCTTTATGAATCCGGGGATCCGGGTCATTGGGGCAAATCCGAGCTTTGGGGTTGAGGGTGGTCGTGTTGTTGACTATGCCCGAGGGGACAGAGAGGTGGATTTGTCTGCACCGAATCTTCCCAACCCCTTGGACTTAGAGAATGAAGATGAAGCTGACTTTGATGGGTCAACAATTGTGCTTTCCGAGGATGAGGATTAGATTTTTTCCCTTTGTTTTTTCTTGTTTTTTTGTAATTTCAGTTAAGATGTTGATCCTATGTAATTTGATCGGTATGTTGACGATCAGAATGCTACTTGTTTATGACTTGACTATTTTTAAAGTTAGTGATTCCTTATGCTCCTTTGATTTTTAGCTTCACAATTCCACAACAGTCGAGTTTTATCTTTTTATTCATTATAAACTGTTATCGAGATTTCGGAAGTACTTGTGATATTAGCTTCATTAAGTTTTTTAGTCGGGCATCTCTAAAAGTACTTGTGATATTGGTTTATAAGTCCCTGTCGGAAGGACATGTATAAACACCCGAGTTCGACTCGGTGGCGAGCCGAGAGGAAAGGGTTAGTACGTTAACAGAAAGAAAATTTGAGGATGAAGTGCTGAAAAAAGAGTTCTTCATTAAGTTCTTTCAATCTGTCTACAAGTAGCGAATGTCAAATACAGAAAGTATTGAAACAACAAAAACATAAAGATGCTAAAATAAACGACAACAAAGTAGATAAAATTGAAACAACGAAATTTTAAAATCAAGGTTGAAATTCTGCAGAGATTATTGTGGGATTCCGAAGATTTTCAGCTGTAGTAGGGTTTGAGTTTTGTAGCATTCCAAGTGTTGTTTAACTCTTGCTTTGTCAATGTCTCCAACCTGTATGCTCCAGATCCTGTTCTTGTGGTGATTCTGTAGGGTCCTTCCCAGTTCCTGGCCAATTTTCCTTCTTTGGCATTTCTCAAACCGATGTCGGCTCGCCTGAGGACTAGGTCCCACACAGTGAAACTTCTAGGAACCACCCATTTGTTGTAATCTCGAGACTGCCTTTCTTTTGCCTTCTTTTCTCGGGCCGCCGCGAGAGCTCGGATCTCATCACTGAAAGCTAACTCTTCCTTCAACAATTCATCATTCACCTCCATTGGGCGCTCCGACACTCGGAATGTGGGAATCCGAGTTTCAATTGGTAACACAGCTTCACAACCGTAGGTGAGTCGAAATGGGGTTTCTCCTGTGGTGGTATGTACGGTCGTGCGAATTGACCATAGCACCTCAGGAAGAATGTCAGCCCATGACCCTTCCACTTCTAGTAGTTTTTTCTTTATTCCATCAATGATGATCTTATTCGCCGCTTCATCTTGTCTGTTTGTCTGCGGGTGCTCGACAGACGAGAAATGATGGGCAATATGGAAGTGGTCGACCAATTCTTGGAAAACCTTGGCAGTGAATTGCGTGCCATTTTCGGTTACCAAAGTATGCGGGACGCCGAAGCGAGCAATGACTTGTCTCAGAAAAAACTTTTGAATTTTGGCTGAAGAGATTGTTGCCAAAGCCTCGGCTTCGACCCATTTAGTGAAATAATCCACTGCGACCACTACAAACTTTAACTGTCCAGGAGCCGTTTTGAACTTTCCGATGATGTCCATGCCCCATTGGTAAAAGGGCCATGGGGCAATCATCGAGTGAAGCTCAGTCTGTGGTCGCTTGAAGACCTTTCCCTGGAGCTGACAGGATTTGCATCTCTTAACATGATCTGAAGCGTCATTTTGAAGTGTGGGCCAGTAATAGCCTGCTCGAAGGACCTTGCGGGCTAAAGCTTTTGCACCTACATGATGGCTCGAGATTCCTTCATGCACCTCGGCCAAGACGAGCTCTGCTTCCGCAGAGTTCAGACATTTCAGCACGGGGGAGTCTATCCCCCTTTTGTACAGGGTATCACCAATGATGGAATACTGAGCTGCTTGTTTGACTATCTTTTTTCCTTCCAAAGGATCTGCTGGCAAAACGTGGTGCCTGAGATATCACTTGATAGGGTCCATCCAGTCGGTGGCAAAGGATACTGCTAGAACCACGCTCGGCTGATGGATGGTTTCCTGTACTAAGCTCTTGTTGTTCTCGGGGCCCTTGGTGCTGGCTAGCTTGGAGAGGATATATGCTCGTCCGTTGGAGGTTCTTGGAATATGAGTGATAGAGAATTGTGAAAAGAGGTCGGAAAGAGCTTTGACCTGTTCCAGGTACTTCTGGAGAATTGGCTCCTTGGCCTGAAATTCTCCGTTGACCTGGGACACTACCAATTGAGAGTCACTAAAAATTTGAATTTCCGAGGGCCCCATCTGATGGGCCATCCGCAACCCAGCTAACACTGCTTCATACTCTGCCTGGTTGTTGGAGGGGGGGAACTCGAACTTCAGGGAGTATTCAAAGCTGAGGCCCTCGACGCTTTCCAGAATTATACCGGCCCCAGCCCCTTTGTTGTGGCTGGAGCCATCTACGTAAATCTTCCAAAGCTGTGGTTTGTTGGAGTGGTGAGGCTCTGAAAGTTCCGAAACAAAGTCTGCTAGAATTTGAGATTTGAGAGTTTTTCTTGGTTCAAAGGTTACGTCGAACTCCGATAGCTCAACTGACCAAGAGACCATTCTCCCAGCCAAGTCAGGTCGGTGGAGCACCTGCCTTATTGGTTGGGTGGTCCTGACTATGATGGGATGGCTCTGGAAATACTGCCTGAGTCTTCTCGCAGTAACTACCAGAGCAAATGCAAGTTTTTCAATCTTTGAGTACCTCGTTTTAGGTCGCTGCAGGGCCTTACTCACGAAGTACACAGGCTGCTTTGTCCATGAGTCTTCTCTGACCAAGGCCGAGCTTACAGATGATTCACCAAATGACAAATATAAAAACAGAATCTTCCCCTCCCGAGGGCTGATGAGAACAGGAGGGGACGACAAATATTCCTTCAGTTCGACAAATGCTTGTTCACAAGGTTCATTCCAATGAAAGTTTTTGTTCTTCCTAAGCAGCTGATACCACAGAAGGGCCTTCTTGGCCACCTGCCGGAGGAATCTTGATAGAGCTGCCATCCGACCAGTCAGTCTTTGGACTTCCTTCACGTTGGACGGGCTGTTCATTCTCAGAATGGCTTGGAACTTTTCCGGGTTAGCCTCGATGTCTCTCTTTGTAAGCATGAAACCCAAGAAAGCCCTAGCAGGTACACCAAAAGTGCATTTGTCGGGGTTAAGTCGCATATTGTGCATTCTGATTCTTGCCAGGACAGCTGCCAGATCATGAGGGTGGTCTTCTTTCTTTCTGCTTTTGGTTATCATGTCATCTATGTACACTTCAAGGGTGCAGCCAATCAGTCCTGAGAAGACCTTGTTCATCATTCGCTGGTATGTTGCACCAGCGTTTTTTAGTCCGAAGGGCATCACTGTGTAGCAATATGTGGCCCTCTCGGTGATGAAGGCTGTTTTCTCCTGGTCAGGAGGGTACATTGGGATTTGGTTGTACCCATAATATGCGTCCATGAAGGATAGGAGCTGATAACCAGATGAATTGTCCACTAATTTATCAATGATAGGGAGAGGATATTGATCCTTGGGGCAAACCTTGTTTAGGTCGGTGTAGTCGACGCACATGCGCCACTTCCCGTTTGACTTCTTGACGAGCACAGTATTTGAAAGCCATTCAGAGTAGTCAACTTCTCTGATGAATCCCGCTGAGAGAAGTTCGACAACCTTTTCTTCAATTATTGCAGCCTTCTCAGTCCCCACTCTTCTTTTCTTTTGAGCGGCCGGTTTAGCGGTCGGATTGACACTCAGATGATGGCATATAAAGTTTGGATCAATCCTCGGCATGTCTGTCGAGGTCCAGGCAAAAAGATCTTTGTTCCTTTTCAAAAGTTTGAGCATTTCTGCCCTTGTGTTCTCGGAGAGGTTATTGCCCAGCCTCACTTTTCTGCTTGGGGCTTCCTCGTCCAACACTATGAATTCCCACTCTCCCTGGGGGGTCGGCCTTGTGTCTCCTGATCGGACCTAACATCCAGGTCCGTTAAAAGCACATTTCCTTTGTTCAAGTTCAACTTGGGTTGGATTTCTTCTAGGCTCTTGAGTTTCGCCAAACTAGCGCTGTAGCATAGTCTGGCTTTTTCTTGCTCGGCTCTGATTGAGACAACAGTCCCATCAGAACCTTCGAATTTCGTGGTCAAATGGACGGTTGAAACAACGAAGTCCCTGGGTATAAAGAAAAACTGCGAAGCTTGGCTCAAGGTTTGGAACAGATCCTGCCTCTGAGTGGAATCGGGAGAGATACTCTCTCAATGGTTCTTCTAGGAGTTGCAAAACTTCTGCTAGTGCGTGATCCGATTTTGGTTGTACGCAGCTAGCAGTATACCTGTTAAGGAAGACCCTTTTCATTTCTGCCCAAGAGTTAATGAATTTCTCGGCAGGGCCGAGTACCACCTCAGCACGGGTGGTTGGAGAGTCATTGAAAAGGCTCGGCACTTCATTAAATCTCCTCCATCATAAAAATTCATGGCACCTTCAAAAGATAAGATGTGCTCCAAGGAGTCGGTTAACCCGTTATACTTTGCAACGCTAGTGGGGCCAAGGAAAGCAGAGGTTGCTTCGTAGGCCATGATACGTGAGGTGAAGGGGTGGCCTGTGACGCTCTTTCGGAGGAAAAGGTTTTTGCTCGATTTAATTTGGACTTGTATAGTTTTCCAAAAATTAGGGTGGAAAATTTTTTTTCTTTTTAATACAATTGATTTGTAAGTAAAATCAAAGAGTTGAAATCCGGAAAGTTATAAGTCATTGAAAAGCAGTCGAGGGTTTTTGAAATAAATATTATTTTCGTTAATGAAACCTTTAGTCCCTCAATTGCAAGTTCTTTAAAAACTGATCGATACCGGATTTCCAAAACTCATTCGAAAACCAGCGGAATATTGAAATGCGTGAAGTGAACCTTAGTTCTAGATATTAAGTGATAAAAGTCTGTTACATAATAGGTACAAGTCCATTGAAAATAAAACACTCTGACAATACTTCACCAAAAGCAATATTTACAATATATAAAACTCAAAAGAAAAGGGTATCATCAGAGCTGGTTACTGGTCCACTGCAGCTACTCCATAGTCAGAGATCACCGGTTTTGTCCAACCAAAAGCTGAATAACTATTTCGAATTCCGAATTATTTCCACCATGCACACCCTTAAAGGTCGTCCATCCGAGGGTGCAAAAAGTTCAAAACGTGGGTATGTGCATAATGTAAATGATCGGAATACGAATCCTACGAGGACGAAAGCGAACTACGGGATTGGGATGGTAGAGAGTGATCTCTACTTCACCCTCAAAAACAATCCGGTGATCTTGATACTCCCAAACACCGTCAAGGAGCGGGCGAATCTCGATGCAAAGCAGGCATCTGGCCATCACCTAAAAGGGCAGGAGAGTAAGCGTAACACAGTCGCATTATCGAATAAGCCTAAGCCCTAACATTCACAGTCAGATAAACAACAGCAATAACCAGTGCAATAATGCAGATACATATGAGAACACACAGATTTACTTAATTATCTTCAAGATAGGTGGCATGATGCATGCACATGTTTCTCCAACTCCGAGGCCTCTACGTCCACCGGGTCCAGATCTGAGGAACGGTGCGTTCAAGAACGCGGCACGGCTTACGGCACGTCTGGCAGCGTAAAAGGCACGACTTACAATGTTTCCACCAGCGTAAACGGCACGACTTACAGTGTTTCCACCAGCGTAAAAGGCACGACTTACAGTGTTTCCACCAGCGTAAACGGCACGACTTACAGTGTTTCCACCAGCGTAAAAGGCACGACTTACAGTGCATCCACCAGCGTAGAAAGGCACGGCTTACGGTGAACCCTGTGCATGCTTTCATAAAATATCAAGTTCAGTTACAGAAACAGTTCACAGGTTCACCTGCGTAGTAAAGGCACGCCTTACGGTGTTTCCACCTGCGTAGGTGTTCCTCAGATTGGGACTGGTCTGATAACCTAGCTCATGTCACGTATATTGTGAATGCAACTCTTGCAATCCTAGGTTATCATGCACAGGTTCAAGTTCCAAGTTTATCATTAGTCCAACTATGTCATGATCATTCGACATTAATTCAGCATGGATACATACACATTCATACTAGCTCATCATATAAGCATAAGCATTCAACATGTATCCACAAGTATCTAAGTACATAACAGAGTCATACGAGTTCTAGGTCAGCTTATGTCTGAGTATCCGGACAAAGTCCCATTGCTTTCCTGACCTAAGTACACCTTAAGTAACTAGAACTTGGGTTAAGTAAGTCTTAATTACTTAAGACTAGGTTTAACTGAACTTTAGCTGACTAATCATGGACTAAATCCACTAATCATGAATTAGGTCTCACTAATCATGGATTAGGTCTAGCTTAGTTGACTAATCTCGGATTAAGTCCGACTAATCATGGGTTAAGTCCAACTAATCATGGATTAGTTGACTAATCAGGGGATTAGGTTCACTAATCTAGGATTAAGCCCCACTAATCTTGGATTAGTTGACTAATCAAGGAATTAAGTTCACTAATCTAGGATTAAGTCCAACTAATCTTGGATTAGTTGACTAATCAAGGAATTAAGTTCACTAATCTAGGATTAAGTCCAACTAATCTTGGATTAGTTGACTAATCAAGGATTAGGTTCACTAATCTAGGATTAAGCCCCACTAATCTTGGATTAGTTGACTAATCAAGGAATTAAGTTCACTAATCTAGGATTAAGTCCAACTAATCTTGGATTAGTTGACTAATCAAGGAATTAAGTTCACTAATCTAGGATTAAGTCCAACTAATCTTGGATTAGTTGACTAATCAAGGAATTAAGTTCACTAATCTAGGATTAAGTCCAACTAATCTTGGATTAGTTGACTAATCAAGGATTAAGGTCACTAATCTAGAATTAAGTCCAACTAATCTTGGATTAGTTGACTAATCAAGGATTAAGGTCACTAATCTAGGATTAAGTCCAACTAATCTTGAATTAGTTGACTAATCAGGGATTAAGGTCACTAATCTGGGATTAAGTCCAACTAATCTTGGATTAGTTGACTAATCATGGATTGAGATTACTAATTTAGGATTAGGTGAAACTTAATTAAGTCTAAGACTAGGTCTAATTAACACTTAGTTGACTAAATCATTTAGTTACTTAGTTAACCCCTTTAACCGAGATTTAGCAATCTAAAACCATTTTAATTAACACTTTAATTACTTCCTCTAATTCTCAGTTAAGGCCTAGTTAACTAAATTCCACTTAGTCAACCCTTAAGTTTTGTTCATCCAAGAGTCTAACCGTTCCATTAACCAACATAACATATTTAATTATTCATCAACACAAACATAATCACAAAATTCAGCATAGAACATTTAACAAATACATATCAAGATTCATCTCTATTCGGCCTCCAAGCCAAAACCAAAAATCTAGCTAGTGCCCTTGAGTCTCATGGTGACTCAACCTAATTTCTAAGCTTTAAGACTTATTCTAGCAAAAGTGTAAGCTTCTCTCACTTACCTCTTGAAGAAAACTATGGAGACTTAGAACTTTTGGCCTTTCCTTACCAAAACCGTGAGCACTCTCTCCCTCCTTTGCCACTTGGAACTTGATCTCAAGCTTCTAAAACTCTAAGACTCAACTTGATCTACCAAGCTAAAGATCTTAAAGCTTTGATGACGGTTTGGCCGTGAGGGTGGTTTAGGTTTAGAGTTCAATGGTTGAAATTTCTTCAACACAAAACTTCAAGCAAGTGGCATATTCATGATCTAGAGTATAAATATGCTAAGGTTTCTTGTGTTTGGTAGAAGTTTAGGCTTGATCAAGGGTAGTGGTAGGGTGTGGCCATGAGCTTCTAAGAAAAGGAAGGGGTTGGGTTTGAAATTTCTAAGCCTTGATCACTCATGCATGTAGTATATCCATGATCTAGGCTTAGGTTATGTGAAGATTTCTTGGTTATAATGAAAGAAAAAGCTAGGATGAGGGTGGTGGTGGTGTTGGCCGTGGGCTTCTTCAAGGAAAAAGGAGAAGATGATGGTGATGGTGCTAAGAAGAAAAGAAAGCCAAAGTGATGATCATCCACACATGGTTACTTATGTAATGGCTTATGGTCAAAGGGTGAGTTGTTTAGATGGCTAAGTGGTGTGCTTGGTGTGTGGACACCTCATGCCTCATGCAAGGGAAGGAAACATGGTGTTGCCACCTCATTCTTGGCCAACATGCATGAAATGTGAGCATGACACCTCACTTCTTCATGCAACTCACAATTTCACTCATGGCTACACACACACACACTCCTCACGGCCTACACACATACACTCATGGCCCATCACTCATTCATGGCCCAACATCACTCACAAGGCCCATTTGGTTAACTTAAGCTTAATCTAATCCACTTAACCCTTAAGCCATTCATTAACCAAGCTAATCTAACTTTTAACTAAGCTAATAAACGTCTAACCCTAATCAATCTTAAAACTACACAAGGCTAAGCTTAGCAAATTAGGTTTAAGCTACCCCTCATCACTATTATCTAACTAAACAAGATTAAGTTCTATCACATCAAGCTAAGGTAAAGCATTCATATAGCAAGGCATAACATTATTCGGGAACTAAAATTCAGGGATGTTACACTCTCCCCCACTTACAGGAATTTCGCCCCCGAAATTCGATTCTACTCGAACAACTCAGGATAGTCTCTACGCATCGTAGCTTCGGGTTCCCAAGTTGACTCTTGAAAACCATTGTGTTCCCAAACAAATCTAACCAAGGGTATTTCTTTTCCCCTAAGTTACTTGATTCGGCGGTCTGCTATAAAAATCGGGCCAGCTTCTAGAGTTAGGTTTTCTCGCACAGACAGGTCATCGGGTCGGATATCCAGGATGGAGTTAGGGTCGTGCACAAACTTTCGAAGTTGTGAAACATGAAAGACATTGTGCAAACTAGACAAAGATGGTGGTAAGGCTATCTGGTACGCAACTGGGCCAATCTTCCTAAGGATTTGGTACGGACCGATGAACCTGGGTGAAAGTTTCTTGGTTCTCAACGCTCTGCCTACACCTTTCATCGGGGATACCTTAATAAACACATGCTCTCCTTCTGCAAACTCAAGAGGTCTTCTCCTCTTATCCACATAACTCTTCTGCCTTCCCTGAGCGGCCCTCATCTTCTCTTGTACCATCTTAATCTTTTCAGTTGTTTCTTGTACCAGTTCTGGACCGATTAAAGCATTCTCCCCCACTTGAAACCAACATAGTGGTGTCTGGCACTTTCTACCATACAACGCTTCAAACGGTGTCATCCCAATACTCGCATGATAACCGTTATTATAGGTAAATTCCACCAATAGTAACACCTTATCCCAACTTCTTTTCTCCTCCAAGGCACACGCTCTTAACATATCTTCCAACGTCTGAATGGTTCGCTCTGTTTGTCCGTCAGTTTAGGATGATAAGCAGATCCCATTTTTAACTTTTTTCCTAGGGCTTGATGCAGACTGTTCCAAAACCGAGATGTAAACCTTGGATCACGGTCAGAAACTATACAGGAAGGTATACCATGCAGTCGTACCACCTCATCAACGTAGATTTGAGCAAGCCATTCCAATGATTAACGCATATTTATGGGGATAAAATGCGCTGATTTAGTTAACCGATCTACCACAACCCATATGGCATCAAAATTCCGGTCCGTCCATGGTAGTCCTGACGCAAAATCCATCGATATGTTGTCCCATTTCCACAGAGGGACCTCCAAACATTGTAACTCTCCCCCTGGCTTCTTATGCTCGGCCTTCGTTTTCTGGCAAACCAGACATGATGCTACATACGCAGCCACATCTTTCTTTAATCCAGACCACCAGAACAACTTTTTCAAATCCTGATACATCTTAGTTGTTCCCGGATGCATACTCATCCGACTCTTGTGCGCTTCCTCCAATATAATTCTTCTATGTTCTGCGTCCTTGGGAATGCATATCCTCGTTTTGAAACGAAGAAGTCCATCCTTTCCCTCCTAAAAGTTCAGTTCTTTCCCTTCCGATGCCAACCTTTTCTTTTCACTAAGCTCACCATCTTCTTGTTGCCGCTCGCGAATCAAAGTCATAAAATCGTTCGTGATCTGCAGCATTCCTAACTTTAAGCTTGTCGGCTCGACTTCCATTACCAAACTCATATCCCGAAACTCCTCTAGTAACACAGCCTCCTTAATCATCATGGCACTCACATGCAATGCCTTTCTGCTTAGGGCATCCGCAACCACATTCGCCTTTCCAGGATGATCGTGGAGTTCGAAGTCATAATCTTTGAGAAACTCCGTCCACCGACGTTGTCTCATGTTCAGCTCTTTCTGGTCAAAAAGATACTTTAAGCTCTTATGGTCACTGAACACGCGGAACACAGTGCCATAGAGATAGTGCCTCCAGATCTTCAGAGCGAAGACTATTGCGGCTAACTCCAAGTCGTGCGTCGGATAATTCACCTCATGCACTTTCAGCTGCCTTGATGCGTATGCCACGACCTTACCTTCTTGCATCAACACACACCCGAGGCCTTGCCCTGACGCGTCGCAGTACACATCAAAACTGTTCTGTGGGTCAGGTAAGATTAACACTGGTGAAGTGGTCAGCTTTTCCTTCAGCTTTTGGAAACTCTCTTCGCACTTCGAGTCCCAAACAAAAGGTTGATCCTTCTTGGTCAGCTTAGTCAAGGGTAGTGAGATCTTCGAAAATCCTTCTATAAATCTTCGGTAGTACCCGGCAAGTCCTAAGAAACTCCAGACCTCCGTTACTGTCTTAGGCTGTTCCCATTGAAGAACTGATTCAACCTTTGTTGGATCGACAGCTATTCCTCCTTTCGAGATCACATGTCACAAAAACATAACTTCCGCCATCCAAAGCTCGCACTTCGAGTTGCTATCCTACTTGCTATCCTCAGTGAGAAGGAGAAGGACCTTCAACTCATTCCCATCCTTCTTCCCATAGAGTTGTCACTGAGGAGACTCCTTCTCCTGGTCCGACTGATTATGATAGGACTGCTTCTGCAGATCCTAGACCCAGTGGTGGGGTCTCTACACAGTCGGGCGAGGTCGAGGAGGACCCTGTGGAGGATGAGAGCGAGGAGGAGGTGCATGTTGAGCCGACTGTTTCTGCTAGAGGTGGACCGGCTGGCTCATAGGAGCCTGCATAGCATAGGTGTTTTGGATCCTAGATCCTAGGGATAGAGCTGGGGAGGATCTAAGGAGCTGCTGAGGACACTGAAGACCTGCTCTGAGACTTCTATTTTGAGACTATGAGATATATTGTATATATTTTGAGGGGTCTTAGAGTGAGGTTTTATTTCATACAGCTGGGTTGTATATGTTTTTATAAACTCTTGCTATCTCGACTGATGTTACTTGCTACTTACTGTACTCATGGGGTTTCATATTATGCTATGACATATATATATATATATGATGTTTTATTTTCCTCAGCAGAGCCCCATAAGTATTATCCTTACTTCCGCGAACTCTGATTTATATTTAAAAAGGGATTCGGTGATAAGTTTATGTTTTTACTTATTCAAAACCACTCGAGAGACAAATGATATGTTTTAATAATAACTACAAATAATGTTTTCGAAAATTAAGGAATTGTTATCTCGAGAGTCCTTTCGAAACTAAATTATTACTAAGCCGAATTCAAGAAATAGTTTATATCCAAAAGGGTTTTTGATTGAGCAAGTACTAATATTAAAAAGGAAAAATTTTCTAGCCCTAATTTTGATAGCAAGTATTCAATTATTTGGAAATATTAATTATTTTCAAGTTAAAAATAGAGCGTCACAGACGGCGCCAATATAGTGTCCAAGACACAATGTCTAAGATATACCCCTAGCTCAAGGATATAGTGAGATCTGAGAGCTAGAAAGTGATCTGATGTTACTGAGTGATTCTTTTGTTGGAACCTACAATCGGTGGTTGAAACAACTAGGAAACACTAGGAGAACACCTAGAAGGGGGGGTTGAATAGGTGTTTCATAAACCTTGAAAGATTTTCGAAAGAAACAAATCAAAACGATTAAAATAAATGATTTTCTTGAAATTTTCTTCTATTAATCGATTAACAAGTCAACTAATCGATTAATGCCGAATGATCAATTCAAACTAATCGATTAATGAAACCAATTACTCGATTAATCAATGTTAAAATTGAAAAATCACTTTTCCATCAAATACGAATATCAATCAATTAACACATATGATCAGAGATAAAGCTGAATTGATTAACACCATTATTCTTATTGATTACCTAGGTTATGAAAATGATTTTCCCCAAATCAATTTTGCACAATTAAGATTCAATTCAATCAATTATGAAAAATCACTTTTTCTAGGTTTTCAATCAAGAACACAATGAATAACAAGAATTGTAAAGAGTAGAGAGTTTAGAGATATGACACAGTGATTTATCCTGGTTCACTTTCATCCACTTGAAAGCTACTCCAGTCCCCTCTTCAACCAAGAGAGATTCTTCACTATGAGGAATTAGAGTTTCTCAAATTATAAGTAAATGCCTCACAAGACTCCCTTCTTGCTAGCCTACAAGAGATACCACACCCTTGCCTTGTAACCCTATTGATATCTAATCTAACCTCTTCTCTTGCTTGCCGATACCCCACAACAAGACTTCCAATGCTTTGAGATTCTTCAAAGACTTCCACTTGCTTGCTTCACTACAAGACTTCCAAGTGCTTGATGATATGCCACACCAAGGCTTCCAAATAACTTTGCTTGATGAATAACTTCTTCAAGACTTCCTTTGTTGTAGAGTGTTTGCCTTCTTTGCAATGATTACAACTCAAATGAAAACAAAATAACAATCCTATGAATCTCTTTCAAAAGCTATGAAAATATCAACATGAGAGATTCAAGGTTCTTGATCAAAGAATGTAAAAATGAGAACTTTGATCTTGAGAAAGTGAGAGAGAATAGAGTGGCTTGATTCTTTGTAAAATGAATATCAAAATGATGGAATATGATCACAAAGGTTAGAAATAGGTTTATATAGAATACCCAAAAGTTAGGAATGGTTAGAAGTGCTTTTGAGAAGTGAAAAACGCATTTTAAAAACCAGATCTGTGCGTGTTACTCGAGTAAAATAAGTGCTAATCGAGTAACCATGCCTTAATCGAGTAATGCCGCAAGCCTGTAAAAATTTACTCGAGTAAAAGTCAAGATAATCGATTATCAAAAGTTGTTAATCGATTATCAATTCAAAATATACTGATAATCGATTTACCAAACCTGTTAATCGATTATTTTGATTAAAAATCACTTAAAACTTGTTTTCTCAAAAACTAAACCTTTTCTTTCAAACCTTTAAGCCACCTATTGATTTTAGGCAAAGTGAATACTCAAAATATGAAAAAATCATGCAATCAAAAGAGATTCACTACCCTCTAAGAGACTCTACCCAAACTCAAACTAAGAGACTTGTGAGGCAAAAGATAAAACAATAAAACACAAACTACCAAACAAAGTCTTCATGAGTTGGCTCTCTCTTCTTAACTTGATTTTTGTTGTTGCTTGTTGAGCTTGATCTTGATCAACACATTTGTAGCTTGTTCAAAACCTTTTGGCATTTATCAAAACATTCTTCATGGATCTTACAATCTCCCCCTTTTTGAAAATGACAAACATGTTTTGAAGTTGTGAAGTTGTTGATGCTTGAACCATTTGATCACTTGGTGAGACTCTTGCTCCCCCTCAATTAATGCTTTTGACATTTGAAATCTAATTGAGATAAAAGCTTGATTCTCCCCCTATCTCCAACAACTTTGCTCAACCTACATAAAACAACAAAACAAACCTTTCTCCAAAAAAAAATATTATTTCTTTTCAAAACATACATTTCTCTTCAAAACATACATTTCTCCCCCTTTGGCATTATCAAAAAGTAATATATACCAATTGAAATATAAAATACTAAGCCAAATATAAGAGAAACTTTGTCATATATAGAGATATCTAAACCAAAATAGAGAAATTAATAACCATACTATCTCTATATCAAACATTTCTTCAATAGCATGATAATCATCTAATAATCACTCAATGATACCAATTGAAACAATTGTATACCAATTGTAATACTAATTGTAAGAATTTGACACCAATACTATTTTCTCAAAAGTATAAACAATATCACATCAAGAGAAATAATACCAATTGTAACTAAACAAATACCAATTGTATAATATCAAATGTTACCAATTTGTAGGATCTTTTCTTCATACCAATTGGAGATATCCAACAATATCAATTGTGTCCACTTGTAGGATTTTTACTTGAGATTTGAAGAAATGTGTATAGACCTTCATTTGCATCTTCAATCATACCTACAAAAACAATCATGCTTTGCTTTTTGGTATCCAAATGGTTTTGGATCCATTTTTGTTAGTGTAGGGACTCTCACCCTTTTTCACCCAAACAAACTTTCCTTTAGGTATACCATGAACTTTAATATAACACACATTTGAAGTATGTCCATGAGTACCACAATAGAAACATGTTGGTGCATTTGAAAAATCAACTTTAGAAAAATCAACAACATTTCTATGAGACATACTCTTGGCATTAGTATAACCCAAACCAAACTTGTTTGAATTTTCTCTTTGAAAATTAAACAATGTGCGCAATCTAATGTCACCATTTGTGAAACTTGCAAGCTTATTTTTCAAAATAGCGTTTTCATCTTTAAGCAACTTGCAATTCTCACAATCAACCACAATATTCAATCTACTAGCACAATCACAAGAAGAACTAGCATATATAAGATCAAGGGTTTCATTTTCAAGATTAAGCTCATCAACTTGTTTTTGAAGTTCTAAAATCTCTTGTTGATGTTTCAAAATGAGCTTCTTCTTTTCAATGTTTTTCAAAGCTAGTTTCTTAAATTGTTCATGCATTTCTTCATAAGCATTATACAACAATTCATATTTGGAAGAAATTTCGGATTTAGTAAGACTTACATCGCTTTCATCGCTTTGTTCACTTGATTCAACATTTGAACTTTCCTCTTCATTTACTAGAGCTATCAAGTTGAGACAAGCGGCTTCTTCATCATCCGAAGAACTATTTAATGTGCTTTTCTTGTCTTTTTCATCATCACTATTCCAAACTATGTATGCCCTTTTAGTTTTCTTTTCTTTCTCCTTCTTCTTAAGATACTTAGAGCATGAGTACTTGAGATGATCGGGCTTTCCACATTCATGGCAAACTATACCTTCTTTTGAAGTCTTTGTCTTGTAGTGTGGGGAATTCTTCTCTTTACTTTTGTCTTTGTTCATCCTTCTTTTTCTCCTTAGAATCTTATTGAACTTTCTTAGTAGAAGTTTCATCTCCTCTTCATCAATGTCCGAATTGGAATCTTCATTATCATCATTATCATCATCATCATCATCAGAACTCTCTTCCTTTTTATATGACCTTTTAGCTTTAAGAGCAATTCCTTTTCTCTCTTTGTACTTATCCGACTCTTCATGCATTTGCAAACGTCCAAGCTCCATTTCATGTTCTTGTAGCTTTCCGAAAAATGTTGCTAAGTCCATGGTGTCCAAGTCCTTTGATTCAACAATTGCGGTAACCTTAGGTTGCCATTCCCTACTTAGACATCTTAAAACTTTGTTAACAAGTTCACAATTCAAGAAAGTTTTTCCAAGAGCAATGAGATGATTAACAATATGAGTAAAACGCTTTTGCATAAAACATATAGATTCATTAGGCAACATACGAAACAATTCATATTCATGCATCAAAGAATTTAATCTAGCACGCCTAACTTCGTTAGTGCCTTCATGTGTGACTTGCAAGGTGTCCCACATTTCTTTGGCATCACGACATTGGGAGACTCTAAAGAACTCATCATAAGATAGAGCGGAGGTGATGATATTCTTAGCTTTTAAATCATATTGAATTTTCCTTTTATCATCATCGGTCCACTTATCTTTGGGAGTAAGTGTAAGCACATCTTCTACATCTTTTGAGGGAATATAAGGACCATTTTCAATGGCTTCCCAAATGTTCACATCTATAGCTTCTATAAAGATTCTCATACTAATTTTCCAATAAGCATAACCCTCTCCACCAAACATAGGAGGGCGATTTATTGAAGCACCGTCACCACCAAAGGGTACGAATCCCATTGTAGTTTCCTCAAGAATCTTAACGAAAAAGCTCTATGCTCGTGTCTTTCGATCGAGCTCTGATACCAATTGTTGGAACCTACAATCGGTGGTTGAAACAACTAGGAAACACTAAGAGAACACCTAGAAGGGGGGGTTGAATAGGTGTTTGATAAACCTTGAAAGATTTTCGAAAGAAACAAATCGAAACGATTAAAACAAATGATTTTCTTGAAATTTTCTTCTATTAATCGATTAACAAGTCAACTAATCGATTAATGCCGAATGATCAATTCAAACTAATCGATTAATGAAACCAATTACTCGATTAATCAATGTTAAAAATGAAAAATCACTTTTCAATCAAATACGAAAATCAATCAATTAACACATATGATCAGAGATAAAGCGGAATTGATTAACACCAATATTCTTATTGATTACCTAGGTTATGAAAATGATTTTCCCCAAATCAATTTTGCACAATTAAGATTCAATTCAATCAATTATGAAAAATCACTTTTTCTAGGTTTTCAATCAAGAACACAATGAATAACAAGAATTGTAAAGAGTAGAGAGTTTAGAGATATGACACAGTGATTTATCCTGGTTCACTTTCATCCACTTGAAAGCTACTCCAGTCCCCTCTTCAACCAAGAGAGATTCTTCACTATGAGGAATTAGAGTTTCTCAAATTATAAGTAAATGCCTCACAAGACTCCCTTCTTGCTAGCCTACAAGAGATACCACACCCTTGCCTTGTAACCCTATTGATATCTAATCTAACCTCTTCTCTTGCTTGCCGATACCCCACAACAAGACTTCCAATGCTTTGAGATTCTTCAAAGACTTCCACTTGCTTGCTTCACTACAAGACTTCCAAGTGCTTGATGATATGCCACACCAAGGCTTCCAAATAACTTTGCTTGATGAATAACTTCTTCAAGACTTCCTTTGTTGTAGAGTGTTTGCCTTATTTGCAATGATTACAACTCAAATGAAAACAAAATAACAATCCTATGAATCTCTTTCAAAAGCTATGAAAATATCAACATGAGAGATTCAAGGTTCTTGATCAAAGAATGTAAAAATGAGAACTTTGATCTTGAGAAAGTGAGAGAGAATAGAGTGGCTTGATTCTTTGTAAAATGAATATCAAAATGATGGAATATGATCACAAAGGTTAGAAATAGGTTTATATAGAATACCCAAAAGTTAGGAATGGTTAGAAGTGCTTTTGAGAAGTGAAAAACGCATTTTAAAAACCAGATCTGTGCGTGTTACTCGAGTAAAATAAGTGCTAATCCAGTAACCATGCCTTAATCGAGTAATGCCGCAAGCCTGTAAAAATTTACTCGAGTAAAAGTCAAGATAATCGATTATCAAAAGTTGTTAATCGATTATCAGTTCAAAATATACTTTTAATCGATGATCAAAATCTGTTAATCGATTATTTCTATTAAAAATCACTTAAAACTTGTTTTCTCAAAAACTAAACCTTTTCTTTCAAACCTTTAAGCCACCTATTGATTTTAGGCAAAGTGAATACTCAAAATATGAAAAAATCATGCAATCAAAAGAGATTCACTACCCTCTAAGAGACTCTACCCAAACTCAAACTAAGAGACTTGTGAGGCAAAAGATAAAACAATAAAACACAAACTACCAAACAAAGTCTTCATGAGTTGGCTCTCTCTTCTTAACTTGATGTTTGTTGTTGCTTGTTGAGCTTGATCTTGATCAACACATTTGTAGCTTGTTCAAAACCTTTTGGCATTTATCAAAACATTCTTCATGGATCTTACATCTTTGGTATTCTAGCTATCCAGTTGGGATAACTAGGGTTTCCCCAATCACAGGTGTGTGCAAGTGTGGAATTAGGGAGTGAGAGAACATACCTGAGCCCCTTGCTAGAGACAGCTATTTATAGGGGTGGCATTGTACCTTGGGGGCCTGTACGGAGGTCTAGCAAGGCAGCTAACGTGTCCCATTTAGGATAAAGGATGAGTCATTCATCCTTATCCTGTATTGGGAGATCTTATCCCTGTGGCGAGTTAGGCTCACGCGCCCCTAGCTCAGACTCTTAAGGGGCGAGGCCCACGTGGTCGGTCCAAGGTCGCTAGGGTGGGTCCTAGAACAAGCGCTCGGCCTGGATAGGCACGGTCTGTATAATCTGATTATTCTGGTCGGCTTGGTATTGCAAGGGTAAGACCGAGGGTCGGTCCGCCACAAGTATAATGAACTTCAGAGGGTCAAAAGGATTAGCACTATCCAACACAAAGAAACCATTCTTCATTCTTTCATACGAGGTGTTCCAACTTCTGATTTTCGCTGATATCACCTCCCAATGAATGTAAGTATCAGGGTGATCAGTCCCAATCCTAAATTTCATTGGTGGTAGTAATCCTCGCTATCCAGATTAAATCTTTACACTTCAAGTAAACATTTTCATCGTCACTTTCTGTTAGTTCAATACTAAGGGTTTTCTCTTTTATTTCAATATTTCATAAACTCTTTTCATTCATTTATTTATTCTTTTGCCACCAATTAAATTGTTTGCAAATGGTTAAGTAATCTATTCTTCTCTTATCCTGAACCCCTAGTGAGCTCTCCTAGGTTTCGGGCATAACACATAATTCAAATACATTTCATATACTTTCCAGTTGCAAACAAATTACTCTTCTCACATTTCATCTCTCTTTTCTTTTTCTTTTCTCTTTCCTTCTTTTCTCTCCTTTCTCACTTTGGGCTTTCACTCTTTTTCATTCATTCACTCTATTCATTCTCTGTATTGTTGTATGAGACATTCATTATTCTTTTTCATTTCACTCTATTTCCTTGCTTCACCCTCCACTCCAGAGAATGACTAACCCGGAGTAAGTGTCCCTCTACCACTGCTTGCACAGTACTGGCCACTCTTTCTCAGTCCAGTACAACTTGGGTTGAAGGCCAACCACCTTCAACTGGCCCCGAAGTGACTCTGTAACCGATAGAATCATCTTGGTTAATGCAGAACCAATCCCTCGACATGGGTGGCCAGTCCATGTCCTCCTAGAAGATCAAAGTTCTACCCAACGGCAATTCTAGCGGTTGTTTTATTAGCACAACCGAGTCACATATCACTCACGTGCCTCCGCGTTTGTCTTTCCCAACTTCCTCATCGTCCACCTTATAACTTCATGATATTCACTTCTATGTAAGACAGTTTACATTCTCAATTAAATTCAAATTCAACTTATAACTTTTTCAAAGTAAATGACCCAATTGATTTAGAATCCCACTTTTTATTGTTTTCATAAATCAAGTACTATTTACCGGGCTTCCAAATCAATTGAGTAATTCCTAAATCATGTAATTTCAAAAATTCATTCGTATCACATAATGAGTTAAATTGAGAATGTACTCTGTCTACATAGATTATCTTACTAAGGTCATTGAAAAGGAAAACTAATTGTTCAACTCCTTAAGTTTTAAAGCAAACCATTATTTTAAATCAAACATTGATTTGAAAATATACCTTTTTCGTTTGTAAGAGTTTTCCTTTTCATTGGACATAGTATCCGCTTATTATTCATGTTGTGGTGCATAATGTAATTGATTCTCAAAGGGACTTCTCAAAGGGACTTAAATCATCTTTCTTTTTCTTTACCATTGAATCTTTACATTTTCAAAATCATCCTTTTTCTTCATTCAAGTCACTATGTGATAATTTCTAACTTTTTCAATAATATAGCCATTCGAAAGGAATTCAATTTAAAAACTCATTCACTTTTCAATTTGTTTTCTTGAGCTGAATTCGTATAAAACAAAAGTTTAAAAGATGAAAATAAACTAAGTCATAAATTGTTCCTTTCCTTTCCAATAACGTGAATATACTCATTATGCACCATTCAACATTTAATTCACCTTTCCTTTTTCTACCTCCATATTTCACTCTCATTTGTCTCATACAACAATATCTTGGCATTGGTCAGGTACGCATTCATCAGCGGACTCTGACTGTGTGCAACACACTAGCCAACTACGCCGAGGTGGCACCTTCGACCATTCCATGTAAACTTCATAAATCTCATTTCTTTTCTCTCTTTTCACATCTCTCATCTCTTTCTCTTCATATATTTTATTTCTTTCTTTCTCTTTTGGTGGAAAATCTTTTCTTTCATTTAAATCCCCTTAGTATTTACTAACACTTGTTATTTTCCTTCCAGTGCTATATCCTTTTGACTTCCCTATACTCAACAATTCGATACTTATTCTATTAAACACCTCACTCCCTATGAGTATAAAAAGCTTAGAACTGGAGTTTCACAACGGAATGGGGACCATAACCTCAGGCCGAAAGGAAAGAACTGCTCTGATACCATATTGTAACATCCCAATTTAATAAAAAGAAAATGTAATATCATTACCATATTATATAAGGTTTAAAATACAAATCATTTGTTATTAAATTTGGGATTTACAACATAGAAAAACAAATAATTGGATCGAGCTCTTTTCTTTCGGCCTTAATCATCATGATACTTTGGTTCTTCGCTCCTCCAAGATTCACCTAAAATATTAAACCACAAGGAACAAAACATCTTTTCATAATAGAATAGGAATTTAAGATTTGAAAATAAGTAAATGAGAATTATTAAAATTTAAATTCTCAAGTTATTAAGCTATTGGATTCAAACAAATACATTTCTCAAAAAAATTATAGAATTCATAGATTTATTACTTTTATGACATTTATTTCGTCACTGCCTTAATATTACTTCCTTTAGCATCATATTGATAGTTGTTATTTGTTTAACTTTCAATTATCATCTACTTAACTATAATTCAATTTAACCTATTTCCTCTAAGTTAATAATAGCTTTTGCATATTTTCATTCACAATTATATTATATTATTATCAACTATATAATATATTCACAAAATTATCATACAAGTCATAACATGTCTTTCATTATTTTGTTATAAAGCCATCGTCCCATGTGTATCCTAATTAGCACAATAACATTCCATATTCATTCAGGCATTTCATCGAATATCGTAGCTACACCAATCTCTAACTAGTTAAATTATAAATACTTAATAATAATTAAGCACATAAATGTTTAATCCACCTACACAGGTAGGTGGTAGAGCAAAATCAACTATCCTAAGGTTTGATTTATAGATATTAATCATTTACTAATTTCAAAACCTAATCTTTATTCTAAAAGAAAAGAGTTCCTCCCTTACCTCAAGGGAGAAGAAAACCAAACTCCGAAGTCTTCCTCCATTTTTGACTCCTTTTGTTATGGTTAATGGTTATATCCAAAGACATGGAGGGTTAAGAGCCATAGGAATGGAGGGAGAATGAGATGGAAGTGGGGTTTAATGGATAAATCATGAAAACCAGACTAAGAATTGGTGGGAAGAGGATTTTTGTTGCCAATCAATGATGTAGGGATTGGATTTGGATGTACTTTGGATTGTTGGTGCATGAAATTCATGTTTGGTACATAAAATTGGCTCTTTTTTTTTTGTAGAAGAAAAAATTCTATTACCACATGCAAAAAAATACATCAAAAAATTCATCTCTTAATATCTTTTCTACCACCTTCTAGGAAGGGTTCAGAAAAAATAATAGGAGGAGAAAATAAAGGATTAAGAGCCACCTTCTAGGAAGGGTTCCCTTAATCAATAGTTATTCCTAACTCATGACTAATTCTGTCCACTAATGACTTATTAGTCCAGGTCCTAAAATCTTTAAAACAAAAAGAATTTCTATGAGCTAAATCCTTCTTAATTAAAGTAAATGTATAGAGAGTAGTGTGAGAACAAGAGCTAAAAGTCCTAGCATTTCTCTCTGCCCATGTATGATAAATTGCTGTCGCACAAATTGCCCACGTCAGCCTTCTCATCTTCTTACCACGAACTGCAAACATGATCCAACGCTTCCACAGACTGAATCGCGAAGGGAAGCTTTGAAAGCCCAGCCATTGCATGCATAGGGAAATCAGATCCTTGCTCCAAGCACAGCTAAAGAAGAGGTGCTCCAGTGATTCCTCAAAAGCAAAGCACAAGCTACAGTAATTAGGTATGTATGTCCATCTCAATTTGTCTCTTGTTTGAAGTTTATTATGCATAGCTAGCCATGAAATGAATCGATGCTTAGGAACACTGACATTATTCCAAACGAATTTAGACATAGAGAAAGGATTAGGGGTTGGCTTTAGAAATTGATACCCTGATTTGATGGCGTAAACGCCATCTGTGCACCCAATCAATCTATCATTCTGAAAACCTGATCTAAGCTTATCCCTAACTTTGAGGATTTGCTTCCAATGCCAACTATGACCTTGAATCCATTTGCAATCCCAGAATAGGTGATTTTTTAGATAATATGCATGAATCCAGCGAACCCAGAGACACTCCTTATTCACTGCTATGCTCCAAATTTGCTTCCCTAAAGCAACCATGTTCCAAAGACCACAATCATTGATACCCAAACCCCCATGCCTCTTCTTATTACATACTTTAGACCAACCAATTTTAGCAGAATAGGGACCATCAGCAGAAGAGCTCCAAAGAAAACTTCTACACTTTTTCTCAATTTCCTTTATCACTGCCTTTGGGATAATAAAAGCAGCAACGCAGTAGATGTGGAAGCTCATAAGAACTGAGTTAATAAGACAAACCCTTGCTTGATAGGATAAGTGTCTAGATTTCCAACAGTTAATTTTTTTCATAATCTTATCAACTAGAATAGCACAAGTAGCTGCATTCCATTTTCTATAAGATAGATGGTGAACTAAGTATTTGCAAGGGAAAAAAACCCTCCTGAAACTCAGATAGTTGTAAAAGAGTGTTTTTAGTATCCTGACTTACCCCAGCCATATAAATGTGAGACTTCTCAGCACTAATTTGAAGTCGAGACCAATTTGCAAAACCATTTATGTAACACCCCGATCTGGCAACTTGAAACCATACTCATTTTTGGTGAAAATTAGGGCCATTTTTTTTTTACACTTATGATAGTTGAGTAGCATGAGCATGAGAATCCTTAAGTTTTCCAAAACACTTTCACAATCATATAGTATTCTCACACGTCATGTCAAGCTTCAAGTTCCAAACCGAAGTGTCACGTGACACCACACTTCGCATCTTGAATCTCATCAACTCAATTATCATAGCCCTTTTTTTCGTAATCAGAGTTAGTAGTGCCCAACTGAAAATAACATTGATCAACACAGTTTGGGGAATTACATCTGGGTACTCCGGATCTTAGCTTTCGAGTAAATACAAGAAACATAATACTTCAAGAAAAGAAAAGAAACTACCAACGAATCTCCTAAGCTGAAGACGATGAATCCGCGGGAGGTGCCTCACTGGGATCGACATCGATCACGTCCGCGTCTGGAAATTCTTCGTCAACGTCCTCCTCGGGGTCTTCCTCGGGCTCACTCTCCTCCATAGCCTCGAATGCGTCGTCTGGTAATTCATTCAGGGTTTCATCGAGTTCCTCTAACTCCTCCGCCTCAAGGTCAATGCGTGCGGGCAAGGGCATGGGGTATCCACCATGGTAGTCCGCCGGACATCCAACTTGTAGATCCGAAAGTACGAAGCGACATGTGCGAGAATCGGGTTCCGTTCCTCGAAGGGTATGGTCAGGATCGAAGATACGAACCTCAGATATACCGCGCCATTCCCAACCTCGGCGATTTACTTCCCATCTTCCTTCATCACGGATGTCGAATTTGAACTTTGCAACATCCCAAAATCCGGTCCATTGAAAAATGCGAGTTAACAAAAACTTTTTCATAATGAAAGTGTGAAAACCAAAAGTACTTTTCATAAGGGTGGTATTTCCTTTACAAAATATTCTGAGTGTAAAATACTTATATAATGCAAACTCCCAAAAACCCCTTTTTACACCCAGAGCATTGGTCTTCACAACTCGATCCTTCTACAAAAGGATTCGGATGACGAGACGTCATCCTGGCTGCTTCTTCTAGACACCTCCACTCCTACAGGAGTGACTTCAGTCCTGTCCTTTGAAAGAACCTACCACCACAGACATGGTAGTATGGGAGTCAGTCACTTGTCATATCGCCTAAGCAGATTATATGATTGGTCAAACACAATCATTACAGATATCATTTCAACATAATAAAAGCATGCCCAAGAGTCTTATTAAACAACATTGGCTAAAACCATTAATTTCTCATGCAATGCATGCACGTCTCTCAAATCATTTCTCCATAATCAACTCTTCCATAAAACAACACTCTGGGATAGGCAATCGTGCGCTCGATGTTTCCACAACCTGTATAGCGGCCACACCGTTCTATACTAGAACCCCATCGACCACGATCTTAAAATGATACAAGGGGATGATCCCTGAACCATTGTCCACCAATAGTTCTAGGTCCTTGTCATTTCTACGGTGGCGGCCACACCGTTCCAACCGTCTCATGTAGCGGCCACACCGTACTACATGGTTTCCAATCCCGCATGCACCTCACTGAACGATTCCCTGTACACCATGCATGAGATGCGTCACACATATATTAATCATCACATCATACACACGGCGGCCACACCATTCCATGCCTTCATATAGCGGCCACACCGTACTATATGGAATCACATACATATGGCGGCCACACCGTTCCACATGTCTTCGTATAGCGGCCACACCGTACTATACGGAATCACGCACATATGGCGGCCACACCGTTCCACATGTCTTCGTATAGCGGCCACACCGTTCTATACGGAATCAAACACATATCCCACATATGGCGGCCGCACCGTTCCACATGTCTTCGTATAGCAGCCACATCGTACTATACGGAATCCCTTAAGCATAATGACTTCTTGCAGGAGTTAGTCCATAACTTATGGAAATCAGGGTGAACCCACTTATCCAACATTCACATATCCGAATCGGGCGCAAGCCCTAACGCATTTGGATTGAATCCTCATACTCAACAAACATCACCACTCTTGCATTATCATTAATACTCCTTAAGTCATTGTCTATTGATATCTCAAAGCATTAATTATTCCGTAGGTTCAATTTTAGTTATTAACCACACCAACCTTAAACGGAGACATCAGACTTACTCCACTTATCATGCTGAGGTACTAACCTCTTTCTAATGTCTTTTAAACCTTTAACTTCTCATGTTCTAAGACCTGGATTACCAAGTAGACATGATCATGCTTATCAAATCCTTTCCCAACATCATACCCAAATCTTGAACTATTAGTCACATTCAATATCCTCCAATGCAAACATGAGCATTTTCAATCCAAAGAGAACATGATGATTATTTCACAATTCATTCCATGTGAACCAACTTAACTAGTGATTGGACTCAAATAATGGCTCATGCCCCATATGCAATCTTCACCCTCATATTTAACACTAGGAAAGCATCTAATGCAAGTAAGGTACTCATATTTATTGCCTCTTCAAGTTTACAATTTAAGTTATCAGCATGATGCATGAGTCTAGCTCTCAATCCTCCAGAATGTATGCAATTCCTAAACTTAAAAGAATTGATTGGTATATCCCACTTAATAATATCTCGTATTATTAAGTCAATCACTTTACATTATCATCAATCAATCTCTTTTAAGTCCTAGATTATTTGGACTATTATCACTTAAGTGTAAACAAAATGATTCAGAATTGAAAATGGCATTTCTTAATTTTCTAAACAGAAATACTCGAGTATTTTCCATAATACTCGAGTAGTTCATCAGTTTGCAGTTTTTACTCGAGTAGTTCATAAATATACTCGAGTCGTTCATGTCTTTCCAGAAAAAATAAGTTTCATAACTTCATAAATATACTCGAGTAATTCATGAGATACTCAAGTAGTCCACTACCCAGAATACTCGAGTAGTTCGTGTATTACTCGAGTGTCCAATCTGATTCTCAAGTTGGTGCGCCAATTTTCACTCTGGTGCACCACGAAATACTCGAGTGTTAAGCCAAATACTCGAGTATTTGCAGACATACCAGACTGAAACTTGATTTTTACATACCATTTTCAATTCTAATAATTTCTACTTCAATCCAATGATTCACAGAGTTCATATACCATATAACAAGTATGTTCAAACACTTAGAACTCCACAAATTACACAGAATTGAATTTGAGCATCAATTATGCATAAAACCATATTTCCAACAACTTGACATGCCAAATTCAGTTCTGAGTAATTCTAACTCAATCCAATGGTCAAATGAGCTCTATTCATATAATTAAAACTTGCCTCAACACAGAGGTCACAACAATTCATAGAGAATCCTATCATGCTCCTATTTATGCATAAACCACATATTATGCAACTCAACATAACAATGTCAAATTTACCCACAATTAACATAAAAACTGAGTTTGTACAGCATAAATGCAGCATTTAGAACTTACTCCAAACTTATTCAAGGTCCAATAATGGCTTACCATAAGCATACCACATCAAGGTCATATTTTAACATACATATTACTTATAACTCAACCCAACTCATGAATTCCTTTAGCTTAACATCATCCATTCATTTCAGGCAGTATTCAGGTTATAAAACAAGGGACCAAGTGATTGTCTGAACCTCCAAGTCCAGCAAGCATGTCTTGGTCCAATTCACATAGCATACACAAATCAAAATTCACAATCCCTAATCCTAGCAATATGAATGACTTCTCCCATACCTTGAACAACACTTTGACAGACTTAAAAACACCAAAGAACAGCAGCAGCCACCCAACACCCACCAACACCAGCTCAAATCACTTCACCCACCAAAATGCAGAACAGTGTGAGCAGAGTCCAAAAACCACATTATTTGAGTGAGTAATCGTGCACAAAAATTGGGGAAAAAGGTTAGAATCTACTCTCTGCAACATGCATGAGAGATTAAAACCAAATTGGAATCAAGAGGGTTCATGAGCTTACCTCAATTGAGGATCAAAGTGAGCTCCAAGAACCAGTTGACAGCAACCAAACCCCCACTTTTGAGCTTCGATTCTTCCAACACTCAAACTCTCAACTCACAATTTTGGTGTCTATACAAAGCTCTAGATGTGAGCTTCGTATTGGTGTATGATTTGTGTATCAATTCTCAAAAACAAGAGAGAATCGAATCCAAGAACTCAGGAACCCTAACTTCGAATTCCATAACAAAAATGACCAAAATAGGTTGATCCTTCAACACCATGAGCTTATATACTTAGATCCATCGCTCATGCAGGTCGACACGAAGCCATGGTCGTGTCCCTGAGTTGATAACGTGTCAACTCGTGAGGTTTCTGAGTTGGTGACTCAGCCAACGCACTCACGAGTGCAACTCTGTGCAAAATACTCGAGTCTTTTCAGAAAAACTCGAGTCTTTTTGCCAAAATAGTAAAAATAAATATTTTTATTTCCTTTTCATCCAAAATCTTCCCATTATTATTTTTAAGTCCTAAAACAGGGACTACTATGTAGAAACATTATTTTCATATGTTAATGATTTTCCAATCCTTTTCATGCATAATAAATCATTAACAATCAAGGATATTAATAAAATAATTAATTACAAATAAACCTTTATAATTAATTTTTTATTAATCAGGATTTAAAAATTTGGGGTGTTACAAACTTAACTGGATCCATGAGCTTAAAGGATACGAACATAGGGACGAATACATAGACACAGACAGAAGGAATTGAGAGAGTAAGCATTCCCAGACATGTGATGCCAACAGTGTGGAATTACGATAGGTAAAATATTAAGAACACATAAAGCCATTAAACAATACAATACTAACATTTAATTAATCACACAACACTTACTCAACTCCATTACTTCCTTGTCGCAATACCTTAAACATGTTCACCTCTCCTTCCTTGAATTTGCTTCTACTGCGCGCTCTGATCTCATCACCATGTGAACTCGTTCTTATTCCCATACTTTCACTCAAAAATTATTCTCAACATATTATTATCACATCCATACATAATTCTTTCTTTTCTTATTTAAGTTTTATGAATTCGAATCAATCAATGATGTAGGGATTTAATCATCATTGAGGAAAATCGCTTTCAAGTTAGCACTCACGTCTACATCTCCTCGGTCATCCACCCAACCTAGTCGGAAGCAAACAGGAGTACAGGACCTTTACCGTGCGGGCACGACAGCTGTCACACAACAAATGGTCCCAGACCAGGAGGACTCAGCCTCAATCAATAATTTCAATTCATAATAATCATGGCACACTGCCTCGCAGTGGCAAACAAGATTCCCCACTCCAGTCCCTCTCACTGTTCTCGATTTGCAATCTAGGGGGCGACAATACTAATTCTAGTTTGCAAAGCAGAACTTGCCACGGCATTGGACCCAGTCCCCACCACGTTAGTGCGCCACTTGTGGAATTGTTCCGCCTAGAATAGTACTCTAGACTTCTTGACGTATCACCGTCATTGTCCTCCCCTAATGCAATCTCCTCCTAAGTATCCGCAGATACTTATGGTTCCTTCCTCTCCACTACTTCGGATCACTCATAACTCACCGCGTTAATCCATGTCTTTTAAAAGTCTTTTAATAAGTTAATTAAAAACTTAATCCTATTGGTCGGCTCATCCTTCGTACATCCCTTCAACGAGTCCCGACCACTAATCCTCTCAAAACATTTTCTTTCTCAACATCGCACAGAGCGGGGTTTTCCTTAACAACTCCACATCTCGTATCTCCTTCTATCCAGACTTTTCAAAATAATTCTTCATCATTCTTTCAAAAGCAAGTTTCAAAAACTCTTTTCAAAATAATTCAAAAACAAGGTTTCAAAAACCTTTTTCAAAATAGAACTTCTCAATTGCTATCCCAGAAATAAAGTTTCACAAATCCCCTTCTTGAAAATAATATTTCACCAAAACTTTTTGAAAATAATAATTTATAACCCTTTTTCGAAAATACATTTTACAAATCTTTTTCAAAAAAATGGAGTTTCACAAAATACTTTCCAAAAATAATGCTTCATAACTTTTTCAAAAATGATGTCTCACAACCTCTTTTCAAAAATTTCCTTTCATAAATCTTTTCGAAAATCCCTTTTTCACAAACCACTTTTTGAAACAAATTTTTGCTGAGCGCTAGTGGAGGAGCAAGCTCAACTCCACACTAGTCCCAGTCTAAAACCGAAAACAAGGGAGCCCAGCTCCACTCAGTTCACCTCTTGTTCCAACAATCTATATCTCTCTCCCCAGCTCTGGCTCGTTTTTATCATTATCATCAACTTCTTTTCCCCTCATAGCTAGACCTCAGAAAACATTCATCTCATCATTGTTACTGTAACACCCCTAATTTTCGTCTCCCAAATAACCAAGAAATTAATTATAACAATTATTTTATAATTGATTTATATTAGTTTTGAAGGTTTTAGTTTTTGTACATTATGTGTTTTTATATAAAAATATGAGATATATTTTTATATGGTTATTTTGTACAAAAATGTGAATATTGTAAATTAGCCCTTGGGTTAGGACCTAATTGCAATATTAAAAAGGTTTTTGAAGAAAGAGTAAGTAAATTATTAATTTTTGAATTTTATCAGTATGTAACCGGTTAGAAAGGCTGTGTAACCGGTTACACGATGAACTCAGAAATTGGGATTAGTGCGTTTGATGAGTAATCACCCAATTAATCCAGAAATCGCCACGAACCCAGCCTCAGATCAATGGAGAACACGCGTCGGTATGCATGTTACTCCAATTCGTCTATAAAAGGCTGAATTTTAGAGGATTTGGGGTTGATTTCTGCATTTGGTGTTGAAGAGAGGCTGATTAGGGTTTCTGATTCGTGTGGGTAAATTCTTCTTCTTCTCTGAGTGTTGATAAGCGAGTGATACACCATTACAAAGCTTGAATCAAGGGCTTTGTATTAAGATAAAGTTTGTGAGTTGAGAGTTCCTGAGCTAGGAGAAATCGATTCATGAAGTTGGAGATTCAAAACTGTCACAGTTCTGTATTGGGTTTCTGGAACTGACTTTGAGTTTCGATTTTGGTAAGCTCAAGCTTTCTCTTGTTCTAGACTTGGTTTCCTTTCAAAGTTCATGTTGCATGGTTTTGATAATGACCATTTTCCCTAATTTCCATGTCCATTTCATGTTCCAAATTCCTTGATCAATCTACCCTGTCAAAATGGTTCTGGTTTGAGGAGGAGCTTTGGGTGGTTGGTGTTGTACCTCAAATCTCTGCTCAAATCTTGTTCTAGCACGAACCTAAGGTAAGGGGGAAGCTTACTTTTGCTAGAATGAGAATAAATTGTGGTAGAATATAGGATGAGTCACCAAGAGACTCAAAGGGCATAAGTTGAAATGGTTAAATGGCTTGGAGGCCAATTTGAGCTCAATTGATGTGTTGAGCAATGTTATCTGAATGCATGCAAGCTATGTTGATGTTGATTTCATGACTTACTTGGATATTATGTGAATTGATGCATTAATTTGTGAAATATGTGCAATTATGTGCAATTTGTGTATCCAAATTGAATGCATGCAAGATAGATATGTTTCTGTGTTTAAACATATTTATTTAAGGTATATGTACTCTGTTAAAGGTTGAAATTTGGTTAGATTTGAGTAGTGAAGAGAATGGTTTGTTAAAACTCATGTTTTAGTGTCAGACTGCATAATTTAACCGGTTACTCGATATTCGTAACCGGTTAGACCCTGTTAAAATGCAAAAGAAAATAAGTTTACAAAATCAGCATTGTGGTCTTATAAATCCTACTCAAATCTAGGCCTTAATTTCATGGAAAACAATCTGAAAATAAGTTGATTTCACTGTTATAGTTCAGATTGCAGTTAAAGAGTTAATACCTTAAGGTAATGAGATAGTTTCAAGAGGAAATTATGCTCATTGGACAATGAAATGTGATTTTAATTTTGAATGATGGAAACTGTGATTTTGAGGCATAAAACAAGGTTAAATGGTGTATAGATTGGGTAGAGAATTCAAGAAAAAAAGGGTTTTTCTGAATTGCAATGGTAAACAGTTCAGGTCTGTAATTCTAACCGGTTAGCCTGAGACTGTAATCAGTTAGTACCTGAATCTGAAAAATAAAAAGTTAAGTTTTTGAATACATTTGAAGTTGTCTTACTCAATCTAGGGTTAAAAAGGGCATGTCTTGAGATAATTCAAAAGAGAATTTTGTGTCAAAGACTATACCTCAAATAAATCGTTCAAAAGAGAAATTGGAATATTTCTAAATCACAGTAATTAATGGAACGACCAACCTTAGCAATTATGTATGCGATGCATGCATAGAGAAAGGTGATGAAATAGGTTGGCAAGGATTGTTTGGGATGTTCGGGGTACACGACCCTGTACTCTAGGAGTACTAAACTGATGCAACCAACTTGATGACACATTCTGGGAATGTGGCCATTGTCTGGGACATGGTTTCTTGGACACGTTCTGGGAACGTGATGCACACTCTGGGAGTGGTGCTTGATTATATTCCAAGTATGGGTTGCGATACGTTCTGGGAACGTATGTTAGTGTTCTGGGAACACGTTGGTATAATAATGGAATTAAAGATAAAACCAACCTTGATGATTGTGCATTCATATAGAATGGAAGTTTGGTTGGTAGGAACGTTTATCATATTCTGGGAATATGAGGAGGGTACTCCGGGAGTACCAAATTATAACCTACTTGATGACACATTATAGATATGTGGCCAGTGTCTGGGACCTGGTTTTATACGTTTTGGGAACGTATGTTAGTGTTCTGGGAACACATTGATATGCAACCTACTTGATGACACATTATAGATATGTGGCCAGTGTCCGGGACCTGGTTTTTTATGCGTTCTGGGAACGTGGTGCACACTCTGGGAGTGGTGCTTATTTATCCAAGTATGGTTTGCTACACGTTCTGGGAACGTGGTGCACACTCTGGGAGTGATGCGTATTATCCAAGTATGGTTCGGCATTACGTTTGGGAACGAATGTCGGTGTTCCGGGAACACAAGGGTGTATTGGATGGACGTCCAAGATGGACTTTTAGAGGCCTCAGTTGTGGAAGGAAATCATGCATCATGCCACCTGCATTGAAAGAATTGTTATGATTAACCGGGTGTGCTCATATGATTATGCATCATGATTTGCTACATGTTAACTTGTGGATGTTAGTTTTATTCTCATTTGATTATGCGAATATGTATAGCTAACCCCCATGCCCTTATTAGGTGTTGATCGTGCATCTAGCTTGCACAAGAATCGGTAAAGGGAGATGTCCCTTAGGTGTATGCAGAGTATAGAAAGTATGGGTTGGGAACCCGTTGTGCAGATATCGAGGATTCGACCAGAAGGATGTTTGGACAAAGGACTAGTGACCAGCTCTATAACATTTCTATTATTTTTAATAGAACTTATATGATACATATTTTGGAAAAAGGTATCATAAGAGGAATTCAGTTTCATAATTATACTTATTTGGTATTAAGGGACTTGTTACACTTGATATATTTTGGGGGTACAATATGATGATTTTACTATGTTTCCGCAAACTCTGATTTTGGTAGTCAACCTTTATCATTGATCAAGTGTTTCTGAAATTAAATTTTCAAGGAAAGGGAAAATTCTTATTTTCAGATCTTTTTCCAAAGATAACAAGTTCAAGTTTTCATAAACTTCTTACTTTTCTTATAAAGTAAGATGATATACAAGGAGTGTTACACTTTTATGGTATCAGAGCAATGGTCCTAACTCTTGGTCCTTGGGTGTGTGGTCCAATACGCTGGTCATCGATATCTGCAATGTTTCTTGGGAAGTATGCTTTCATATACTTCCAAACTAGAGCTAAGGTTATGGGAAATGGCTCTAGATAAGTAGTTCATTCTGCTATTAAGAAGTGTTCTATGAAGTCTAAATAGAAGTATGATAGTCGTATGCTTCTCTTTAGATATGTTGAAAACCCAAAACCACAGTGTTGGTTTATTATGTTTTCATAGAACCAGTGATGAGGAAATTTTAAGGAGTTGTAGTTGAGTCCTCGACTCTGAGTAGGAGTGTTTACCCTCACTCATGTTAAAGTCAATCAACTTTTCAGACCGAGTGTAGGGCAGTGATCTTCTTAAAGATCAACCTTGTTGAGTTTGTTAAACTCTAAAGCTATCCTTTCTTTTGTTCCTTTCGGATAAGGGTAGTGATCAAAGTTTCTCTATGCCTTATCCAATCGGCTATCTCAAAGCAGAGAATCCTACAAATCTTCTTGTAGTGGTTTCCAAGGTATGTCTAAATCGTTCTATTAAGGTATTAGACTTTGTCTATCTACCTGTGTCATGATTACATTTGATCTTAAACACGGTTTGGGAGCCGAGGGATCAAGTTATCATGATTAATGACGATAGAACAACCTTGTATCGGGATTCCCAAGTTTCGAATCGGGAATCCAATGAACCCATATGTTGCTTCTGGGAAGCAATATTAAAGGAGAAAGGGGGTTAAAGAAATCCTGGTTGTAGGAAATGATGCCAGGTTTACCTTTGAGTAAAGCGATAGAGTTTGGAATCAAGTTAATTCTTGAAACTGATTCTATCTCTACTACCCTTATAATATGGTACCATCGGGAATGGTCAAATGGGAGAAACACGTAGAAAAGTGCTAAAAGGGTTTGGGTTGGATCGGATTAAAGGAGTCTAAGTGTTTTCTAAGATTGATTGGAGGTTGGATTAACCTCAAATCAGGATTCGGGACAGGAATACACTTAAGACTGCATTTTTGATCAAGATACGGACATTATGAGTAGGAAATAATGTCGTTCGAATTGACTAATGCACTTGTTCTTTTATGAACTATAAGAACAAGACCTTTAGATTATATTTGGATTCGTTTGTGGTTTCTTCTAAGAATCGGGAGGGACATGAAAAATATCTCGGGATTGTGTTGAGAATCCTGCAAGAGGAGTAGTGGTGTGTTAAGCTCGCCAAAGATTAGTTTTCATTGAGCGAAGTTAAGTTCGCAGGGCATGTGATCTTTAAAGTAAGAAGTTCTTAGGGCTGGCTGGGTACTATCGCCGGAGTATTTAAGGATTTTCTAAGATCGCCTGGCTCCTGACCAAGTTGAATTGGAAAGATCAACTGATTGTATGAAATGATTGGATGTTGTTTAATTATGGTGGGGTAGTGATGGATTATACCCAATATAATATGATTAGTCCGAGAGGAATTATGGAAAAAGGTGAGTATATTATGATTTAAATCATTTCAGTGATGAATTCAGTTGGAATCAAGGTATTAGATTATAATTAAATCCTATTTTGAGTTGGATTGGACGATGTAAAGAAAATGGTTTTTGAAAGTTCTTTGGTTTTATTTCTAAAACTATACTTCATAACCGGTTAGAGTTTCTTGTAACCGGTTAGAACTGAAAGTTTAAAATAAAATTTAAGTCCTTTGTGAAGGAACTTTTGGTATCAGTAGACATCTTCCTCCAATCCAAACTCAATGTCAATTACCTAAGTAAAAATTTAAGGAAAGGATTTAATGTGGTAAAATAACTTAATGCCTTGATTCATCATTGAAATTAATTTAAGAGGATTGAATCATAATATTTATGGACTAATCGAGAGTTGAAATTAAGGAGCTACTCCAATTGGAGAAGGTAGAGGATTTAACTGGACGATGCAAAAGAGACGATAAGCATTAAGATAAGAAGGTTGTGATTCATGAACAAGTTTGGAATTCGAAAGTATGAAAGACAATAAGAAGAGGAAGAGTTGAATGTAAGATAAAGGCGATGGATGGAGTTTCTTAAAGATTATGGCTCTGAGCTCCATCCTGGCATAGCAAACGTAGTTGCAGACGATTTGAGCTGATAGGCTATTCTTGTGAGCTCAATGATGGTTAAGGAGGTTATCCCGATCGAGGGATTCAGAGACCTAAGTCGGGTAACCCAAGAGGAACCCTCTAAGTATTAGATTGGGAATATTGCCAATCACCAACAAATTCCTGAATCGGATTCGTGAATTACCACTAGAAGATGAAGAGAAGAAAGAGAAGTTAACTTTTGAGGAAAAAGGAATTAGATCTCTATGAAGAAACAAAAGAGATTTAATCTTTAGAATCAAAGTCTGTGATTATGGATATTAGAAAATATATTATGGAAGTAAGGGATTTAGGAAGTTTTGTCTAGGACAATTGATGAGCATTTTATTTCCCATTATTCCTTGCATTATTTTACTCCTATTATTGATACTTGTTGCCTATTTGACATTGTTTAGCTTGATTTAGTGATTTAGAGTTTATTGGACTAATATTCTGAATATTGTTTAATTTGGGATTATTTAGCCTAATTAATTCTATTTCTATTTTCAGGTCATATTTGGCTCAAGGGTTTTTTGGACATTTTGGGAATGAAGATTTAATGTTGGAAGAAAAGATATATGATGAAGTGAAGATTGTAATCTATCTTTAGGATTAGTTGAGATTTAGTTATATCTTTTAAGATTTAGATTTTCTCTATAAGATATTTTTAGATTTAATTTAGAGATAAGCTTTCCTTAGGATTTGGGCCCATGATTTAGGCCCGTTTTGTGATTTAAAAAGCCAAATTCGTGTAAACCCTTGAGAGACCTTCCATTCACGTTTTTTTACATTCTCTCTCATAGAGAAGGCTTAGTTTTGCTCTCCAAGCTTGTGGAGGCTGCTAGGGTTTCTCTCTCTTCCCTTTTCTACACGTTTTTGGTATTTTTCTTCATGGAAGGCTAAACTCTTAGGTTAAATCCCTTTGGTAATGTATCACATACTCTTGAGGTTTTGTTCTTAATGCTATTTCGTTTTTATTCACTGTTTTCATGCTTATTGATATGTTATGGTTCGCTTAGTTCCATTATATAGAGATAATCCATGTGTATGAATGCTTAATTTATGCAAACTCGTAAAAACTCCATGCTTAGGCTTTTAATGCTTAATCAGAGGTTTGGGTTTTGGGGTGAGAATTGAATTTTCGCTTAGTATTTAATTCTCACGAGTTGGACAGTGAAGAGGAAAGAAATTGATCTTTTGTGACCGATGATAGAGTTGTGAACGCGAGCCAAAGGGGTTTATCCGCTTTTCTTTATCTGTTTCTTCGTTTTGATTTAATTCTGTTTTGATTTCAATTATTCAATATTCAATACAAAAAAAAAACTCCCCTGTTTTCTATGCATACTATGTGTTCGACCTTTTGCTTGATAAGATATTCCTTGGAAGACGACCTAGGAGTCACTTCCTAGTACTATACTTAAACTGTTTTTATTTGTATCGGGTACGGCCTCGATCAAATTTGGCGCCGTTGCCGGGGAATATCGGTTCTTGCCAAAGGTCATTAGTAGTTAGTTAGTGTCGTAGTTAGTATAGTTATTATAGTGTGTCGTGTCTGATTTAGGGTCTAGTAGTCAATTCTGATAACCGGTTGAAGTTGCACTGTTTGCTGTTTTGCTATTTTGTTGCAATTAGTGTATTTGATTGATTCTGTGGTTGCTAGTTCACATAGTTGTGGGTGGAATTTTTGCATGAAAATTTATATCCACACTACTTTTATCATATAAAAAGGTTTTGAGGCACCACGATCACTCAGATCATCACTGGTTGTGAGTTCCAGAAAAATTTTCCAAGTTTTAGCAGCACTTTCTTCAAATCGTCGCAACTTTTGACCCGTAACTCAGAATTTGACGAATTTTATATCAAATCGAAGGGAATTTTCTGAATAATCTGATTTTTCTCACTTTGTCAGAAAACTCCTTCGTCTGGATCCTGAAAAAGCCGTTTTACTATTTCTTTTTTATTTTACAAGTTTTATTTTCTTAGTTTTTGGTCTCTGATTTAATTGTTTGACTTGGTTCCCTTTTGAATTTTGTCCTCAAACTTTTTGTGGTATGTTTTCATGATTTTAGGGTGCTGAAAAAAATAAAGAAAAAATTTTAAAAAATAAAAAATTTTGTTGCCTATTTTGGTCATGTATATTAGTGACAGTTTGTTATGCTTAATGGTGTTCTGTTCAGTACATGACTAGGGGCAACCCAAGCTACTTTCATCCATATAACCCTGAAATTGATAGAACTTATCACAGACTAGTTAGACAAAATAGGAACCAGTCCATAGGTAGTGAGTCTATTGAGTCTTTACATAGTGAGTCTGCTTCTTTTTCTTCTATTCCTATAAATTCTGATTCTTATTCTGATTATTCTGAAAATATGGCTCAACCTCCACCACGTGAGAGGACATTGAGGGAGCTGGCTGCACCTGATTTCACTATTGAAGATTTGTGCATCCAGTATCCCGATGACCCGTATGAGCTAAGGTCTGGACTAATTCATTTGTTGCCCAAGTTTAATGGTCTTGCAGGTGAGGATCCTCATAAACATCTCAAGCAGTTCCATATTGTCTGTGCTACTATGAAACCACATGATGTGCAAGAGGATCATGTTTGTCTTAAGGCATTCCCACACTCCCTAGAGGGGCTAGCCAAAGATTGGTTGTACGATCTGGCCCCTGGTTCTATCACAGTCTGGGATGACCTGAAGAGGGCATTTTTGGAGAAATTCTTCCCTGCATGCAGAACAACAGCAATCCGAAAGGATATATCAGGCATCAGGCAACAGAGTGGAGAAAGTCTCTATGAGTATTGGGAGAGATTCAAGAGATTGTGTGCGAGCTGCCCCCACCATCAGATCTCAGAGCAGTTGCTTATTCAATATTTCTATGAAGGTCTCAACCTCATGGAGAGAAACATGCTTGATGCTGCAAGTGGTGGTGCCCTAGGAGACATGACACCTTTAGAATCCAGAGTCAAGATTGAGAAGATGGCTTCCAATTGTCAACAATTCCATGCAAGGGGCAACAGCGATGCAATCATAGTGAGAGGAGTGAATGATGTTGGCACAAGTTCTGTTAAGGTTGAGAAGCTTGAACAGAAGATAGATTCACTTACAACTTTGGTCACTCAATTGGCCATCAACCAGAAGAAGTTGTCCCTGCCTGCTAGATTATGTGGCATATGCACATCCGCTGAGCACCCCACAGATGCATGCCCTTCTGTGCAGCAGCAACCAACGACTGGTGCTGACCAACCTGAGGCATATGCCGCCAACATCTTCAACAGTAGAAATCAGCAGCCACAGAACTTTGATCTCTCTACCAATAGATACAACCCTGGTTGGAGGAACCATCCCAACCTGAGATGGTCTGATCAGCAGCAACCTTCACAGGTTCAATTTCAGAACAATTCTAGACCACCATATGTACCTCCTCCAGTCCAGCAACAGAGACAACAACAGGCTAATTCTGCACCACCAGCTCCTAGTACTGAGCAGCAGCCTTCATTGGAAGAGCTGATGAAACAGATGACCATGCAAAATCTCCAATTCCAACAGGAAACTAGAGCATCCATTCAAAGACAAGAAGCCTCCATTCAATCTTTGACCAATCAGATGGGACAGATGGCAACAGCAATCAACACTATGCAATCTCAGAATTCTAACAAGTTGCCATCCCAAACAGTGATCAATCCAAACCAGAATGTGAATGCCATTAGTCTAAGGTCAGGGAAGCAGATTGTCACACCCACACCAGAATCTGACCTCAACAAAGATGATCTAGTTTCACCCAACAAGAAGACCCAAATGGTCGAGGAGAGTGAGCACACAAGTACCAGAAAATCCCATCCAACTCAGCCTTCCACAAGCACAACACCTGCTGCTGCCCAACAACCACCCCCCATTCCTCTTCCTTTCCCACCAAGGGGGGTGACTCGAAGCAAGAAAATGGAAGAGATTGACAAAGAGATACTTGACACATTCAGGAAGGTGGAAGTCAACATACCCCTTCTTGATGCAATCAAGCAAATTCCAAGGTATGCAAAGTTCTTGAAGGATCTATGCACACACAAACGGAAGCTCAAGGGCAATGAGAGGATCAACATGGGAAGAAATGTCTCTGCTCTTATAGGTAAACCCGTCCCTCATATTCCTGAAAAGTGTAAGGATCCTGGAACTTTCTCTGTGCCTTGTATCATAGGTAATACTAAATTTGAGAATGCTTTGCTAGATTTAGGAGCATCTATTAATGTTATGCCAATGTCTGTTTTCAAGTCTCTTTCACTTGGACCCCTTCAACCTATGGGTGTGGTTATTCACTTGGCAAATAGATCTACTGCCTACCCCGCAGGTTTGATAGAGGATGTCCTGGTTCGGGTTGAAGAGCTTATCTTTCCTGCTGATTTTTATATTCTTGATGTGGAAGAGGACACCTCTCGTAGTGCTGTCCCTATCATATTAGGGAGACCATTTTTGAAAACAGCCCGAACCAAGATAGATGTGCATGCAGGTACACTTTCCATGGAATTTGATGACAGTGTGGTTCGATTCAATATTTTTGATGTTATGAAACATTTTTCTGATGACCACTCTGTTTTTCATGTTGACTTCATTGATGATCTGATTGATGAGCATGTTCTAGACTTTTTGCATGATTATGATTTGCCATCTTTCACTAGCTCATTTACTTGTTCTGCATGTTCTGATTCCGAAATGCGCACTGCATGCATTGAAATTGACCAGTTTTTAAATTCTGCCACTGCATCTGTTGATTCATATGATATAGATTCAGATCATGCTAACCCCATTTCTGTTTTGCATGAGTCTAATTCACTTGTTCAGGTGCAGGCGGCAGAATCCAATTCTGCTACTCCTTTAGTTCCATCTGTGATGCAGGCACCTTTATTGGACCTGAAGCCCCTTCCTCCTCATCTCAAATATGCTTACTTGGAGGCTGAGCAGAAACTTCCAGTGATTATCTCTACCTCCCTTTCTGTTGATCAAGAGAAGCAGCTGCTGGATGTGATTAGAGCAAACAAAAGGGCAATATGATGGACTTTGGCAGACATACCTGGTATTAGCCCCTCCATGTGCATGCATCGGATTTTATTGGAGGATGGGGCTAAACCAGTGAGACAACCCCAGAGACGGTTGAACCCCCAGATTCTTGATGTGGTAAAGAAAGAGGTCACTAAGCTGCTGCAAGCTGGTATTATCTACCCCATTTCAGACAGCACTTGGGTAAGCCCGGTTCAAGTAGTTCCCAAGAAGTCTGGGGTGACAGTTGTCAAAAATGAGAAGGATGAGCTGATTCCCACTAGAGTGCAGAACAGTTGGAGAGTCTGCATTGATTATAGGAAGCTCAACCAGGCGACCCGCAAGGATCACTTTCCTCTTCCCTTCATTGATCAGATGTTGGAGCGCCTGGCAAGTAAATCTCACTATTAGATGGTTTCTCTGGTTATTTCCAAATCTGTATTGCACCAGAGGACCAACATAAGACCACATTTACCTGTCCTTTTGGTACATTTGCTTATAGGAAGATGCCTTTTGGCCTATGCAATGCTCCTGGCACTTTTCAAAGATGTATGATGAGTATTTTTAATGACTTACTTGAGCATTGCATAGAGGTCTTCATGGATGATTTTAGTGTATATGGTTCCTCTTTTGATGCATGTCTTGATAGTTTGTCTAAGGTGCTTAATAGGTGCATTGAGACTAACCTTGTCTTGAATTTTGAAAAATGTCATTTTATGGTAGAACAAGGCATAGTCTTAGGGCACATTATTTCGCATAAGGGCATAGAGGTTGACCCTGCTAAGCTGCATGTAATATCACATTTGCCTTACCCCTCTTGCGTGCGAGAGGTGCGTTCTTTTCTTGGCCATGCAGGTTTCTATCGATGGTTTATTCAGAACTTTAGCAAGATAGCCCTTCCACTATCCAACTTGCTTCAAAAGGATACCACATTTGAGTTTGGAGACCAATGCAAGAAGGCATTTGATGAGCTAAAGAGAGCACTCACCACCACTCCCATCATCCAACCACCTGACTGGACTCTCCCATCAGAGCACCGTGCATATTGGGCTGTGAAGCAATGCAACTTAGCTCTTGATCAAGCGGGTGAGGAGAGGAAGCCGCAGTTGAGTGAGCTAGATGAGATCCGTTTGGAGGCCTATGAGAATTCCAAGTTCTACAAAGAGAAGACCAAGAAGCTCCATGATAGCTCAATTTGCAGAAAGGAGTTCTTGGTTGGTCAAAAAGTGTTGCTCTACAGCTCTAGGCTTGGACTCATGAGTGGAAAGCTCCGCTCTAAATGGATTGGACCGTTTGTAGTCACCCAGGTGTTTCCTTATGGCACTGTGGAGATCAAGAGTGAGTCCACAGACAAGAGCTTCAAAGTCAATGGCCACCGACTCAAGCCTTTCCTAACCTCTCCTACTTTGGATGATGCACCTGTGGAGGAAGCCTCATTGGTCGACCCCATTTTTGACCCACCATGATTTAGGGAGTCTTCTTTTCTCCTTCTTTACTACTTTTATTCCACTTGTCTATATCTGTCTGATTCTACTATTTGTGTTCCATTGAGGACAATGTGTGATTTAAGTGTGGGGGGGAGAGTAGTTTAGGTTGCATATTTTTGCTTTGATTTTTTTAGGTTTTGCTAAGTTTTGGGCCTTTTCTTGCATGTTTTTGCTTCATTTTAGTAGAGTCTTGGTATCTTGTGTCTGAATTCATGCATTTCTATGTGTAAAGTTGCTTTTGATAATTAAGAGGTGGTAACACTGTGATAGAATTGTCCCTTTTGTGAGGATTTGAGCCTTAATTGTGGGTGGATTGCTATATATGCCACCTAATTTTTCTTTCATGTGTGATTGCACTCTGGATTACTTGCACTCTAGAACTTGACTTGACTCTTGTTGATACTTGATATTCCCATGCACATTTTGAAATGATTTAGGCATTGTTTTTTCTTGAATAAGCCACTAGCCATATGAGCCTACCTTGAATGAATTTATCCTTTGATAGCCCCTTTGAGCCTTTATATCCCTTTTCTTTGTTCTTTAGCTCATTACAAGCCTATGACTGAAAAACCATGATTGTCCTAACCTTAGGGAATGTTGGAGCTTTGGAATTGTTTTGGGAATGGGTATTAAGTAAGCGAGGGTGCTTTGTTCTTCATCTCTTGTGAGTTCTGGGTTTTGCCTCTATGGTCGGTGAAGTAATTATGGCTTTATCTCATTATGCCATTTTTGTTGTTTCTTCTTCCCTTTCGTTCATGAAGTTCTGCAATGAAAAAAAAAATTGAAAAAATGAATGATGAAAAAAAAAGAGGAAGAAGAAAAAAAAAAGAAAAAAGAAAGAAAAAAATAGAATAAAAGGTTGACTGAGGCATAGAGGATTGGAATTAGAGGTTGTTGTTATGTTTATCATTTCATTTTGGGGTCGATTGTGCTTATTTTTTTTTTACTTATTCCCCATTGCTCCTCTATTCCCTGGGTTTTAGCTACATTTCCCATATTTTTATCCTACCTTGTCCTTGGCCCCATTACAACCCTGAAAAGACCTTTTGATCTTAATGTGCATGTGTGTTGATTGTTGATGTTAGAGGCTTGTCAAGCCTATGGTTGTGTTTGTTTTTCATGATGTGCCTTGAGTGTAAACACTGATTAAGCTTAAACACTTGAGTGTAAACACTATTGAGTGATCCTTGTGAGTTTCTATCATCTTTGTGACTACCCTCTTGATGTCATTGGTTTTCTTTGCATATTAGAAATAATTGGATGATGTTCATGGATGCTTTGATTCTTTGGTCCTTATTCTCTTCGTGTGCTCGATTTTGCCCATTTCTTTGCATTTCCTAGAATTCATTGTGAAGTATGTAATCTCTTAGGTTTGCATTCATTAGTTTTAGTAATCTTGTTACATGATTCACTTTGGTGCATATTGATCTTCTCAATCCTAATTCTTAGTTTTGCCCAGGAGTGCAAAAGGATAAGTGTGGGGGTATTTGATGAGCATTTTATTTCCCATTATTCCTTGCATTATTTTACTCCTATTATTGATACTTGTTGCCTATTTGACATTGTTTAGCTTGATTTAGTGATTTAGAGTTTATTGGACTAATATTCTGAATATTGTTTAATTTGGGATTATTTAGCCTAATTAATTCTATTAATATTTTCAGGTCATATTTGGCTCAAGGGTTTTTTGGACATTTTGGGAATGAAGATTTAATGTTGGAAGAAAAGATATATGATGACGTGAAGATTGTAATCTATCTTTAGGATTAGTTGAGATTTAGTTATATCTTTTAAGATTTAGATTTTATCTATAAGATATTTTTAGATTTAATTTAGAGATAAGCTTTCCTTAGGATTTGGGCCCATGATTTAGGCCCGTTTTGTGATTTAAAAAGCCAAATTCGTGTAAACCCTTGAGAGACCTTCCATTCACGTTTTTTTACATTCTCTCTCATAGAGAAGGCTTAGTTTTGCTCTCCAAGCTTGTGGAGGCTGCTAGGGTTTCTCTCTCTTCCCTTTTCTACACGTTTTTGGTATTTTTCTTCATGGAAGGCTAAACTCTTAGGTTAAATCCCTTTGGTAATGTATCACATACTCTTGAGGTTTTGTTCTTAATGCTATTTCGTTTTTATTCACTGTTTTCATGCTTATTGATATGTTATGGTTCGCTTAGTTCCATTATATAGAGATAATCCATGTGTATGAATGCTTAATTTATGCAAACTCGTAAAAACTCCATGCTTAGGCTTTTAATGCTTAATCAGAGGTTTGGGTTTTGGGGTGAGAATTGAATTTTCGCTTAGTATTTAATTCTCACGAGTTGGACAGTGAAGAGGAAAGAAATTGATCTTTTGTGACCGATGATAGAGTTGTGAACGCGAGCCAAAGGGGTTTATCCGCTTTTCCTTATCTGTTTCTTCGTTTTGATTTAATTCTGTTTTGATTTCAATTATTCAATATTCAATACAAAAAAAAACCCCCCCTGTTTTCTATGCATACTATGTGTTCGACCTTTTGCTTGATAAGATATTCCTTGGAAGACGACCTAGGAGTCACTTCCTAGTACTATACTTAAACTGTTTTTATTTGTATCGGGTACGGGCTCGATCAACAATCTAGAGGAGAGATCCAAAGGCAAGAACTTCAAGAATAGATTATGTTCGAACCCAAGTTAGCTATCAACTATCAAGGAATAAGGAATTTCTCAATGTTGGAAGCATGTGTGAGGACTTTGGGAAAGTACATGAACTTCATGTGAGAAAGGTCTGAGTTCATAATAAGATAAAGAATGATGAAATACAGGCCCAACTAGAGAAAGAGGAAAAGTAAATGGGAGAATATCAACCACGGAAATATCGAGGTTAAGGAATCCTTGATTGAAGAAAAGTGACTAAGGAGGAAATAGGGAAGGGAACATTTGTCCATCTCAAGGTGAAAACTGTTAGGCACATCACTTGGAGTTTAGTTGTGATGTACCTAAGGGAATAGTAAATTCCGATCGTAGGAAGCTGGAGTATTATTCGCCGAATTGTCTTGAAAGAAAAGGTGAGAAAGCATTGGACAGCAAGCGAATCCAGCACGAGAAGAATTCACCGGCTGAGATGAGAGTTGAGTGTAATCCTGACGTAAACAACCCAAGCCTATCTCTTCCTTTGATCAGAGTTAACGTAGTCAAATGTTTTTCGATTACGTTAATCTAATCATTTGAGAATATCAATATCCTGTAAGTTCAACTTCAATTTTTCTGTGATCAAAACCCTTATCACAGTTGGATGTGATAATATCTGTGGACACTACAGAAATAGAAAGATCAGTTATGACTAGAGAGATTAACAACCACCGGGATAGGACCAATCTTTGTCTCCCCAACGGAAATGTCTCTAGAACTTGACTATCTAACTAAGTCTGATAGTGATAATTACCCTATCTTTAAGTTCATCTAACTTAAAGACCTGTTGTATGGTCTTTCTTGCGAAAGATTATGTCTGAAAGGGATGATTTTGTTATTAATGGATTGAATATTAGGACTGATCACCCTAATGTTTCAAACTATTAAGAAATGAAGTCATAAAACGTTTCTTTGATCGTGCTTGAGAGATCAGAGTGCGCAGCCCAAAAAGTTTTTACAAAAAGTTTATTGGAAAGTGCTTTAATTGAAGAATATTTATGTGAAGTGTAAAGAGTATTTCTTTTAAAATAAATTCTTTCACCTAAGAGTTTTATGCAAAGAATTTTGGTTTAAGGTGAAAGGTTTTATTAGAGATGTTTCGAAATAAAAGAACTATATCGAAACTCTTTTAAGTGGAGGAGGACCCTAAAGAACAAATTTTTGGGAGCAAGATGAAGTTTTCTGGTATAAAAATACTTTGGAAAAGTGGAAAATTTCAAAAGATGAATTTCGGGGACGAAATTCCTTTTAAGTGGGGGAGTAGTGTAACACCCCTAATTTTCGTCTCCCAAATAACCAAGAAATTAATTATAACAATTATTTTATAATCGATTTATATTAGTTTTGAAGGTTTTAGTTTTTGTACATTATGTGTTTTTATATAAAAATATGAGATATATTTTTATATGGTTATTTTGTACAAAAATGTGAATATTGTAAATTAGCCCTTGGGTTGGGACCTAATTGCAATATTAAAAAGGTTTTTGAAGAAAGAGTAAGTAAATTATTAATTTTTGAATTTTATCAGTATGTAACCGGTTAGAAAGGCTGTGTAACCGGTTACACGATGAACTCAGAAATTGGGATTAGTGCGTTTGATGAGTAATCACCCAATTAATCCAGAAATCGCCACGAAAATAGCCTCAGATCAATGGAGAACACGCGTCGGTATGCATGTTACTCCAATTCGTCTATAAAAGGCTGAATTTCAGAGGATTTGGGGTTGATTGCTGCATTTGGTGTTGAAGAGAGGCTGATTAGGGTTTCTGATTCGTGTGGGTAAATTCTTCTTCTTCTCTGAGTGTTGATAAGCGAGTGATACACCATTACAAAGCTTGAATCAAGGGCTTTGTATTGAGATAAAGTTTGTGAGTTGAGAGTTCCTGAGCTAGGAGAAATCGATTCATGAAGTTGGAGATTCAAAACTGTCACAGTTCTGTATTGGGTTTCTGGAACTGACTTTGAGTTTCGATTTTGGTAAGCTCAAGCTTTACCTTTTTCTAGACTTGGTTTCCTTTCAAAGTTTATGTTGCATGGTTTTGATAATGACCATTTTCCCTAATTTCCATGTCCATTTCATGTTCCAAATTCCTTGATCAATCTACCCTGTCAAAATGGTTCTGGTTTGAGGAGGAGCTTTGGGTGGTTGGTGTTCTACCTCAAATCTCTGCTCAAATCTTGTTCAAGCACGAACCTAAGGTAAGGGGGAAGCTTACTATTTGCTAGAATGAGAATAAATTGTGGTAGAATATAGGATGAGTCACCAAGAGACTCAAAGGGCATAAGTTGAAATGGTTAAATGGCTTGGAGGCCAATTTGAGATCAATTGATGTGTTGAGCAATGTTATCTGAATGCATGCAAGCTATGTTGATGTTGATTTCATGACTTACTTGGATATTATGTGAATTGATGCATTAAGTTGTGAAATATGTGCAATTATGTGCAATTTGTGTATCCAAATTGAATGCATGCAAGATAGATATGTTTCTGTGTTTAAACATATTTATTTAAGGTATATGTACTCTGTTAAAGGTTGAAATTTGGTTAGATTTGAGTAGTGAAGAGAATGGTTTGTTAAAACTCATGTTTTAGTGTCACACTGCATAATCTAACCGGTTACTCGATATTCGTAACCGGTTAGACCCTGTTAAAATGCAAAATAAAATAAGTTTACAAAATCAGCATTGTGGTCTTATAAATCCTACTCAAATCTAGGCCTTAATTTCATGGAAAACAATCTGAAAATAAGTTGATTTCACTGTTATAGTTCAGATTGTAGTTAAAGAGTTAATACCTTAAGGTAATGAGATAGTTTCAAGAGGAAATTATGCTCATTGGACAATGAAATGTGATTTTAATTTTGAATGATGGAAACTGTGATTTTGAGGCATAAAACAAGGTTAAATGGTGTATAGATTGGGTAGAGAATTCAAGAAAAAAAGGGTTTTTCTGAATTGCAATGGTAAACAGTTCAGGTCTGTAATTCTAACCGGTTAGCCTGAGACTGTAATCGGTTAGTACCTGAATCTGAAAAATAAAAAGTTAAGTTTTTGAATACCATTGAAGTTGTCTTACTCAATCTAGGGTTAAAAAGGGCATGTCTTGAGATAATTCAAAAGAGAATTTTGTGTCAAAGACTATACCTCAAATAAATCGTTCAAAAGAGAAATTGGAATATTTCTAAATCACAGTAATTAATGGAAAGACCAACCTTAGCAATTATGTATGCGATGCATGCATAGAGAAAGGTGATGAAATAGGTTGGCAAGGATTGTTTGGGATGTTTGGGGTACACGACCCTGTACTCTAGCAGTACTAAACTGATGCAACCAACTTGATGACACATTCTGGGAATGTGGCCATTGTCTGGGACATGGTTTCTTGGACACGTTCTGGGAACGTGATGCACACTCTGGGAGTGGTGCTTGATTATATTCCAAGTATGGGTTGTGATACGTTCTGGGAACACGTTGGTATAATAATGGAATTAAAGATAAAACCAACCTTGATGATTGTGCATTCATATAGAATGGAAGTTTGGTTGGTAGGAACGTTTATCATATTCTGGGAATATGAGGAGGGTACTCCGGGAGTACCAAATTATAACCTACTTGATGACACATTATAGATATGTGGTCAGTGTCTGGGACCTGGTTTTATACGTTCTGGGAACGTATGTTAGTGTTCTGGGAACACATTGATATGCAACCTACTTGATGACACATTATAGATATGTGGCCAGTGTCCGGGACCTGGTTTTTTATGCGTTCTGGGAACGTGGTGCACACTCTGGGAGTGGTGCTTATTTATCCATGTATGGTTTGCTACACGTTCTGGGAACGTGGTGCACACTCTGGGAGTGATGCGTATTATCCAAGTATGGTTCGGCATTACGTTCTGGGAACGAATGTCGGTGTTCCGGGAACACAAGGGTGTATTGGATGGACGTCCAAGATGGACTTTTAGAGGCCTCAGTTGTGGAAGGAAATCATGCATCATGCCACCTGCATTGAAAGAATTGTTATGATTAACCGTGTGTGTTCATATGATTATGCATCATGATTTGCTACATGTTAACTTGTGGATGTTAGTTTTATTCTCATTTGATTATGCGAATATGTATAGCTAACCCCCATGCCCTTATTAGGTGTTGATCGTGCATCTAGCTTGCACAAGAATCAGTAAAGGGAGATGTCCCTTAGGTGTATGCAGAGTATAGAAAGTATGGGTTGGGAACCCGTTGTGCAGATATCGAGGATCCGACCAGAAGGATGTTTGGACAAAGGACTAGTGACCAGCTCTATAACATTTCTATTTTTAATAGAACTTATATGATACATATTTTGGAAAAAGGTATCATAAGAGGAATTCAGTTTCATAATTATACTTATTTGGTATTAATGGACTTGTTACACTTGATATATTTTGGGGGTACAATATGATGATTTTACTATGTTTCCGCAAACTCTGATTTTGGTAGTCAACCTTTATCATTGATCAAGTGTTTCTGAAATTAAATTTTCAAGGAAAGGGAAAATTCTTATTTTCAGATCTTTTTCCAACAATAACAAGTCCAAGTTTTCATAAACTTCTTACTTTTCTTATAAAGTAAGATGATATACAAGGAGTGTTACAGTTACCCCACGCTCTGGCTCAACTCATCACTTTCATCATTTAGTCTTTTTCAACATCCGCATATCTCATACTCTTGCTCATTTCACGTATCTTATTAACTTCTTATTATTTATTACTATGCACGACATCTTTGTAATTCCCAACTGATCAGGTATCATCACGCAAAATAAATTTATAAACAAACAAATTAATAACACAGTAACAGTCAAGTACAGTAAATACACTAATTGCTTATTCATATAGACTCCGGATACTAGTTTCGACTTTTGAGATGGTCGAAACACTTAATATGTTACCTAAAGACCACGGTGTTTGGGGGAAACTTCTCTCTCACCTCGATTGACGATAATTCCCACGATACGCTCCTTGGTTCACAACGCGACGTTTGTAACCGCTTCCCGATTGTTACTGGAACTCAAATAATTCTCTCTTATTAAAAATCGTGCTTATTATAGAATCATCTCGAATACAAGATATCATTACCAAAAACTTCTTATTTTAAAATCACTTTGATTTTAAAACATTAACAATTCCTTGGTTCTTTAAAAGACCATATTTATTTTAAGATTTTTCTCATAAAAATTATGTGTTAAATGAAAACCATGAAAACAAAATTTTCAATTAATCAAATCATTTTGTTCACCTTATTTTTCTTAAAACCGAATCAATAAAAGAAAGCATCACAAAGATTAAATCAGAACCCTTTTTGAAAATATTGGGCACTCAAATTATTTTCAAACACACATAATTAAACATCCAAATCATTCAAGCACATACATAGTATTACCAACTATTAAAAATCCATGCACATAAGACAAAATAATACACATGCACCTAATTTCTATGCATGGCCGAATCCTATCCTTCATAAGATAAGGTTTATATTTCAATTACTAATGGGTACTAACACATGCACTTAGGGAAAACAACACACATTATCACATTCTAAATAATAATTAAGGAAAAGGACACATTTGCTTAAGATAAGGCTAGCATCATTTAAATTAACGCACAATTGAGAAATCAATTCATTTCCTTCACTTTCATACCAAGACCGAATAGGACATAAGGAAAAACACTCAACACAAACATTTATTAAATCCATTTCATTTATACTAGATTACCTCAAACAATATAACATAAGAAAATAAAAATAGTTTGAATGGAATTTATGCCAAAACCGAATGAAATTCAAGGAAAAACACAATCATACACCAAATCAATTCCATTTATTCAAGGCTAATTCAAATTATGTCACATAGGAAAATAAAATGGCTTAAGGTTTGTTCCTAAACCGAATGGGATCATGAAAAATTTGCTTTTAAGTAAAAAAAATCAAATATTTAAGTCCCATAGGTTTAGAACTCCCTAATTCTAACAATTAAGCACACATATAAAATAAAATAAATTAACTTGGATCTTTACAAGCACAAAACCGAGAGCTTCACATGAGAATTTAACAAACAAGATTTAATTTCTTGACACAATAAAGACCAAGACATATCAAAATCTTTGACCTCTAAAAATTCCATGCATGTACTCAAAATTCTTTGATCATATAAATCTCATCATGCATGCACTTAAAATCTCTAAACAAGGAAAATTTCAACATGCACGTAAAGGAAATGATGATCTAGCATGGTTTCCTACTTTTTCCTAAGCTTGACCGAATGGTGACAAGCATAAAGGCAAGATCTTACAAATTATTTTCACATGCAAAGAACAAGGTTCAAGATCAAATCATACAAGACTCTTTTTTTTTAAAACAACATCTTATTTTTCAAGCTATCACCGAATCATCATTATCATACATAAGACCTTAGTTTTAAATTCTTTTTGTGCAAAGTTATTTCTAAAGCTTGTTATATTCATTTTCCTTTGAAAACCATGACATGCATCAAAGAAAATTTAGATTTTGCACCCAAAACGAACATATAAATGCGAGGTTCACATTTTCTCAAAGATCAAACTTAGATCAAGACATGCAAAACAAGATCAAAGTAATCACAAACTTAAACACAAAACCTAAACAAAACCGTGAAGAACAAGTTAAAAATTAGAACATTCAAGTACAAATATTCAAGATCAAGTCACAAAATAACATGCAAGGCATCAAAACTTCAAGATCATAAAGAATCAAACACATGTATCTCAAATTTTAAACTTAAACAATGTCCATATTAAAGTCCTTTACAAACATAATCACTACACTAAACTCTCTTAAATGACTACCTTAAATCAAGATTCTAACTTAAATCTTCAAGCTTTAAATCCTTCTCTTCTCCTCCTAGAGTTACTTCGGCCTCCTCCTCTTAGGGTTGATGGGTAGCTTTTCTCCTTGTTATTTGAAGGAAAATGTGATTGAGGAAGAAATTGAGGATGTTTGGGTTAAGGACCTTAGGTTCTGCACTCTTGTTCTCCTCCTCCTCCCTCACGGTCTCTCTCTTTTCTCTCTAAAGTCTCAAGAGTTTGATGTACTCTTGGATTAAGTGTTTAGGTTGAAGAAGAAAATGGAAATGAGTTAGCCAACACTCACTCCTTCATACGGCTTTAAGGCAAAACAAAGGGGTTGGAAATTTCCTCTTCTAACCTCGGTTCAATGGCTTGGTTCAAGGGTAATTTAGTCCACTCCAAAGTTTGCATGGGAAGAGTCTTGTCAAGAAGGAGACAATGGTGGAAGAAAGTCTTCACTTAGGCATCATGAGTCACCAACCTAGCTTGCTACTATTTCCTATTTGATTTTCTATTTTCTTACTTCTTAAGAAAATGCATCTTTCTTGGCCTTCCTAGTCCTAAATGGCCGAACACACATGCACACATACACCTATAATTTTATTTCATGTTGATCATCATAAGCACATAGCATGAAGTCATGAAATAGGGCATACAATCATACATATAACACTTTAAGACATCCTAATTCCTTCTCCAAAACACACGGCATATACATACACATACACACACATACATTCATGCATTCATTCATTTCACATTTGTCCTTTAATTTTTCATGCAATTTAATTCACTCATGCAATCACAACTCAAAACTTCAAAAATATGATCCAATAAACCGAACCAATTAAACTCTACTTGATTTTATAAAAATCATATTTTCACGTGCAGCAAAGATTTTCCAAAAACAAATAATTCATTTAAAACCACAAATCATTCTGATAATGAAGAAAATTCATTCTCAAATAACAAAATCACCACTTGGTTTTCATGAAAAATCAATATTTCTTATAAGAAATCATTTGCTAAAACATTTTGACTGAAAATCTTTCTTAAATCCGAAAAAAATTTATTTTTTAAATAAAACTTTATTGATTTATTTGAGTCCAGAAAATGCGGGATGTTACATTGGTGGAAGGTAGTGTGACAACGAAAGAGATCTTGAAGGAAGAAACCCGCCTCACCCTCCCCACCAAAGCATGCCATCAGTTAGACTCGAGATCCCATCCCGCAGCCACCATTCTGTACCAACCCGAACTCACAGTGGTCCTTATACTGTTCATTCTAGACAAGCAAATCCCAATACCTCCAACCATGCTCAGAACCATGGATCTGGACGATTCTTTGATGCCCGTGTTTCTGGAGAAGTGAGGGAAAACTCCCAGGGCCGAAGAGAGACCCAACTCGAAGAGATAATTAAGCAACAGGACCAGATGCTGGAGCAGCAAGGAAAGGCCATAGCCGACCTTCAGCAGATCCACATGAACTCCCTTGCTGAACAGGCAAGGGAAACAGCCCCGGCAACCGCTCCAGTTCATGATCTACAAGGTCCAATCACCCTAACCCCTCCACCTCCCATAAACCTGACCTTAGCAGCTACCTATGAAACAGAAAACTCTACTCACCCAGGCCACCCCTTCACTTCACGTATCATGGCCTACGAGACACCCTCAGCTTTCCTTGGCCCCACCAGCGTTGCAAAGTATAACGGGTTAACCGACCCCTTGGAGCATATCTTATCTTTTGAGGGAGCAATGAATTTTTATGATGGAGGAGACTTAATAAAGTGTCGAGCCTTCTCAATGACTCTCCAACCACCCGTGTTGAGGTGGTACTCAGCCCTACCCAGGAACTCCATTAACTCTTGGGCAGAGATGAAAAGGGTTTTTCTTAACAGATACACTGCTAGCTGCGTACAACCAAAATCTGACCACACACTAGCAAGAGTTATGCAACGCCCGGAAGAGCCGTTGAGAGAGTATCTCTCCCGATTCCACTCGGAGGCAGGATCTGTTCCGAACCTTGAACCAAGCTTTTCAGTTTTTCTTTTTACCCAGGGACTCCGCAGTGGAGACTTCAAGAACTCACTGGTAGGAAAACCTCCGAGGGATATGGCGGAACTGAGAAACCGTTCCACCAAATTTATCAATCTGGAGGAATTCAGTAAATGGCATAAACAAAGAGAAAGGGGTGATAGGGGAGAGCCTTCCTCGCAAGGAAAACCAAGGAGAGACAACAGAAGAGATGATAGGAGGGAGGAACGGGGAAGAGAACCCAGGGGAGACAGGAGATTCGTCATCCCTCGGCCCAAGTTCGACGAGTACACCCCTCTCACTGTCCTAAGAAGTCAGATCCTGCAGGAAACTATACAGACTAACCTTCGAATGGTTGAGAGGCCTCCTCCCTTAAAAAGAAGCCAACGCCAGGATCGTTCTAAGTTTTTCTCGTATCACGGGGGATACGGGCATACGACAGATGAGTTCACCTGGCTAAGAGATGTGATTGAGCAATTGATAAGAGATGGGAAGTTACAACAGTATGTCAGGGAGGCACTTAACTGGCATGCTCGAAGAAGGACCCCCTCCCCAGAAAGAAATGTTCGACCTCCAACTAGACAAACTGATCACCACCACAATCAGCAACAACCATCCAATCAACAGAGAATAGCTATGGTGGAAATAGCTACAGACCAATCCCCGCAAAACCTCAGAATCAACACTATTGCTGGAGGTTTTGCAGGAGGAGGTGAAAATAGGTCTGACAGGAAAAAATACATCAATCAAGTACTTGTTGTTCATGACCATCCGATCCGCAAGAGAACCATAAAAAGTGTCCCCATTTGCTTCTCTGACGAGGATCTTGAAGGAATCATCCCGGGTCACAACGACCCAATGGTTATTACTGCTTTGGTAGGCAACTATGAGGTTGCAAGAATATTTGTCGACAAGGCAGTTCTGCAGATATTATGTTCTTGAACCTTTTTGAAGCACTGAAGTTGAAAAGCTCGGACTTGACTCCTTTCGAGGGGAAACTGATTAGTTTCACAGGGGACACGGTTGTCCCCAAAGGACATATTCAACTCCCTGTAACTCTCGGGAACCATCCCTCTGTGAGAACAGAAACCATCAAGTTTTTAGTTGTTGACTGCCCGTCGGCATATAATGCCATCCTTGGCAGAACATGTTTGCAAGCCTTTGGGGCGGTTGTTTCAACTGTCCATTTGACCATGAAATTCGAGGGCTCTGATGGAAGTGTGGTTTCAATCAGAGCCGAACAGGAAAAAGCCAGACTATGCTATAACGCTAGTTTGGAAAAACTCAAAAGCCCAGAAGAAATCCAACCCAAGTTAACTTTGAACAAAGGAAATGTACTTTTAACGGACCTGGATGTTAGGTCCGATCAGGATGACACAAGGCCGACCCCCCAGGGGGAGTGGGAATTCATAGTGTTGGACGAGGAATCCCCGAGCAGAAAAGTGAAAATGGGGGCCAACCTCTCCGAGATTATACAAGCAGAGATGCTCGAACTTCTGAAGAAGAACAAAGATCTTTTTGCCTGGACCTCGGCAGACATGCCGGGGATTGATCCAAATTTTGTATGTCATCGCCTTAGTGTCAATCCGACCGCCAAACCGGTAGCCCAAAAAAAAAGGAGAGTAGGAACTGAGAAAGCTGTGGTAATTGAAGAGAAGGTGGCCGAGCTCCTCTCAGCCGGATTTATCAGAGAGGTTAATTACTCTGATTGGCTTTCGAATACCGTGCTAGTCAAAAAGTCAAACGGGAAGTGGCGCATGTGCGTCGACTACACCGACCTAAACAAAGCCTGCCCAAAAGATCAGTATCCCCTCCCTGTTATTGACAAACTGGTAGACAATTCATCTGGTTATCAACTCCTTTTTTTATGGATGCGTATTCAGGGCACAATCAGATCCCGATGTACCCTCCTGACCAGGAAAAAACAGCCTTCATCACCGAGAGGGCTACATACTGTTACACAGTTATGCCCTTCGGACTAAAAAACGCTAGCGCAACATACCAGCGGATGATGAACAAGGTCTTCTCTGGACTGATTGGTCCCACCCTTGAAGTATACATAGATGACATGATAGCCAAGAGCAGGAGGAAAGAAGACCATCCCCATGATCTGGCGACTATCTTGGACAGAATCAGAATGTACAATATGCGGCTAAACCCCGACAAGTGCACTTTCGGAGTTCTTGCCGGGGCTTTCTTAGGTTTCATGCTTACGGAGAGAGGCATCGAGGCTAACCCGGAAAAATTCCAAGCCATTCTGAACATGCACAGCCCATCTAATGTGAAAGAGGTTCAGAGGCTGACTGGTCGGATGGCGGCTCTTTCAAGATTCCTCCCACAAGCAGCCAAGAAGGCCCTCCCGTGGTATCAACTGCTCAGAAAAAACAAAAGCTTCCATTGGAATGAACCTTGTGAACAAGAATTTGCTGAACTCAAGGAATACCTCTCGACCCCTCCCGTCCTCACCAGTCCTGGAGAGGGGGAGACTCTGTTTTTATATTTGTCAATTGGCGAATCATCTGTAAGCTCGGCCTTGGTCAGGGAAGACTCAGGGACCGAGTAACCCGTCTACTTTGTAAGTAAGGCCCTGCAAGGACCTGAAATGAGGTACTCAAAAATAGAGAAACTTGCTTTTGCTCTGGTGGTTACTGCTAGGAGGCTCCGGCAGTATTTTCAGAACCACCCCATTGTAGTCAGGACAACCCAGCCGATAAGACAGGTGCTCCACCGACCTGACTTGGCTGGGAGAATGGTCTCTTGGTTCGCTGAGCTGTCAGAGTTCGACGTAACCTATGAGCTGAGAAGAATTCTCAAATCTCAGATTTTAGCAGATTTTATTTCAGAACTGTCAGACCCCCATCACTCCAACAAACCACAGCTTTGGAAGATTTATGTAGATGGCTCCAACCACAGCAAAGGGGCTAGGGCCAATATAATTTTGGAAAGCGTTGATGGCCTCAGCGTAGAATACTCCCTGAAGTTCGAGTTCCCCACCTCCAACAATCAGGCGGAGTATGAAGCGGTGTTGGCTGGCTTGCGGATGGCCCATCAGATGGGGGCCTCGGAAATTCAAATTTTCAGTGACTCTCAGTTAGTAGTGTCCCTGATCAACGGAGAATTTCAGGCCAAGGAACCAATTCTCCAGAAGTACCTGGAACAAGTCAAAGCTCTTTCCGACCTCTTTTCACAATTCTCCATCTCTCATATCCCGAGGGCCTCCAATGGACGAGCAGATATCCTCTCCAAGCTCGCTAGCACCAAAGGCCCCGAGAACAACAAAAGTCTAGTTCAAGAAACCGTCCATCAAACGAATGTGGTTCTAGCAATATCATTGACCACCGACTGGATGGACCCTATCAAACAATATCTCAGGTACCAAGTTTTGCCAACCGATCCTTTGGAAGGAAAAAAGATAGTCAAGCAAGCTGCCCAGTATGCCATGATTGGCGATACCCTGTACAAACGGGGAGTAGACTCCCCCATGCTGAAGTGTCTGGACTCGACGGAGGCCGAACTCGTTTTGGCTGAAGTTCATGAAGGAATCTCGAGCCATCACGTAGGAGCAAAAGCTTTGGCCCGCAAGGTCCTCCGAGTAGGATATTACTGGCCTACACTTCAAAGTGATGCTTCAGATCATGTCAAGAGATGCAAGTCCTGCCAATTCCATGGAAAGGTCTTCCAGCGACCTCCGACCGAGCTTCACTCGATGATTGCCCCATGGCCCTTTTATCAATGGGGCATGGACATTATCGAAAAGTTCAAAACAGCTCCTGGACAATTAATGTTCGTTGTGGTTGCAGTAGATTATTTCACCAAGTGGGTCGAAGCCGAGGCTTTGGCTACAATCTCTTCAGCTAAAATTCAAAAATGTTTCCTCAAACAAGTCATCGCTCGCTTCGGCGTCCCGCATACTTTGATAACCGACAATGGCACGCAGTTCACTGCCAGGGTATTCCAAGAATTGGTCGACCACTTCCATATTGCCCACCATTTCTCGTCGGTTGAGCATCCACAGACGAACGGGCAGGCAGAAGCGGTGAATAAAATCATCATTGATGGGATAAAGAAAAGACTATTGGAAGCCGAAGGGTCATGGGCTGACATCCTTCCTGAGGTGCTATGGTCAATCCGCACGACCATACATACCTCCACAGGAGAAACCCCATTTCAACTCACCTATGGTTGTGAAGCTGTGTTACCTATTGAAACTCGGATCCCCACCTTCCGAGTGTCCGAGCACCCAATGGAAGTAAATGATGATTTGTTAAAGGAAGAGTTAACTCTCAGCGATGAGGTTCGAGCTCTCGCGGCTGCCCGGGAAAAGAAGGCAAAAGAAAGGTAGTCCCGAGAATACAACAAGTGGGTGGTTCCGAGAAGCTTTGCTGTAGGGGATCTAGTCCTTAGACGAGCCGACATTGGCTTGAGAAATGCAAAAGAAGGAAAATTGGCCAAGAATTGGGAAGGCCCCTACAGAGTCATCTCAAAAACGGGGTCTGGGGCATACAGGTTGGAAACATTGACGAAACAGCAATTAAACAACACCTGGAATGCTACAAAGCTCAAACCCTACTACAGCTGATTCAGAACCCCACAATTGAAAGAACTTAATGAAGATCTCTCTTTTTCCAGCACTTCATCCTCCAATTCTTCTTTCTGTTAACGTACTAACCCTTTCCTCTCGGCACGCCACCGAGTTGAACTGGGGTGTTTATACATGTCCTTGCAACAAGGACTTATAAACTAACAATCACAAGTACTTTTAGAGATGCCTGGCTAAAAACTTAAACAGTTTCTATAAGCCGAGGACCGAGGATCCCACCTTGGCCAAAGGTAGGAGATCCGAAATCTCGATAACAGTTTATAACAAAATAAAGGATAAAAACTCGACTACCGTGGAATTAAAAAGCTAAAGATCAAAATAGAGGAGGAAATTACAAACTTCAAAAGCAATAAATTCATTGTCAAATAGCATCCTGATCGTCAACACACTGATCATATTGCACAAAGCCAACTACATCATCAAAGTACAAAAAAAAAGGGGGATATACATAATAAAAAAAATCTACTCCTCATCCTCGGAGAGCACAATGGTTGACCCATCAAAGTCAGCTTCATCTTTGTTTTCCAACTCCAAGGGATTAGGGAGATTCGGTGCAGATAAATCCACCTCTCTGTCACCTTGGGCGTAGTGGATTATACGACCACCTTCGACCCCAAAGGTCGGATTTGCTCCAATAACTCGGATTCCAGGGTTCATTAAACTCAGTTGCTTAACGGCGTTAACAAAGGAATCATTCACTGCGTGATCCCAGTTGAAATGATTCTGCTTGGCCAAAACCTTGTGTTTTAAAGCCTTCCGACGAACTTTCTCAAGGTCTGCTTGCAAACGAGTTACATTGTTCTCTGCATCAGTTAACCGACCCTGAATCCCCTCGAACTCGGTATTTCTGCGCCAAGCTTCAGCCAACTTTTCTTCAGCAGTTTGCAGCAACCTTCTCGTCTCAACCTCCTTCCCAACAGCATTTTCCTCGGCCTTCACAGCAGCCTCCCGAGCCTTCTCAGATACCTCAAGATTTTTCTGAAGATTGGTGGTTGCCTCCGTCAATGCTCGGATATTGGCTTCATTCTCTCTGATCTGCTTAAGTAGAGTGTCTACTTGAACAGCAGAGGCCTTCCTTTTCTCCCTTTCAGCTGCCGAGAGAGCCACACTAACCTCTTCAGCATTCTTAGCGATATGAAAGGCATAGCTTGTCGCCCTTAACATATTTTTGCCCAGTATCTCACAGTTATTCTTCAGAGTATTGGCCGATTGTTCCGACAACCTCTTCTCATCATTGGGAGTGTAAACCATATCAATAAACTTTTCACGCAGCTTCCGAGCCCAAACGGTCTCCTCCTCGGGATCGGATATTTCAAACCACAAATTTCTCTTCTCAGCAGATTTCAATGGCTTCAACAGATCAACAGCTTTACCCTTTCCCTTATCTTTCCTGGCTCTCTTAGATAACGGTACTCGGTCTTCCTCTTCTTCCTCCTCTCCAACATGAACAATATGAATCCCAGTAGCCACCTCGTTCACACGAGCGGATGGCGCTTGGACATCTTGCAAAACTTCAGCTTCGGATGGCGGCGCCGAGGCTACTGTCACAGATTGAGTAGCCTCCGAGGAAATGGCTCCGCTCGGAGACCCAGCCGCCTCACCCGCCCTGGTCTTAGCAAGCTCCCTCATACGAGCAGCAGCTTTGTTCTCCTTTGTCATTCTGACTGCAAAGAGAAAATCCAAAAGCACAGTTTAAAAAATATATATATATATACATATATCCATTACCAAGCTCGGCCTTCACAAGCTCTTGGGGAAAAATAACGATGTTCTTAATATCAACCTGGCCATTTTCTTTGAGATACTTGTAAAAGGTAACACAAGTATGCCTATCTGCTTCCGACAACTCTGTATCATAGTGGTATTGGTAAAGCTTTGGGCTCTTATTGTAGAAATCGGAAGACCAAGACAAGGGGAACCGAGGCTGACCATCCTCTAAAAACCAACAAGCTCCCTCCCCGACGAACTGATACTTGAAAAATAATGGCTTAAAGGTCTTCCACGAATCGGTGACCTTAGCAAATAGGGCATAATTATTGCATGCCTTCAACGACACCCATGCCCTCTTGGTCGCCCCCTTCTAAAAAATGTTTATTTTGGGCACGTACAACCACAGGAACGCTCTCAGCGAGCACGTCAGCCTCTGAGCCTCGCAAAACTTTTGGAACGCCAGAGCAAAGGCCCAACCACTAGGATGTAGTTGGGTAAGGGCCAAACGCAATCTCCGCAACAGGGCTATCTCGAAATCCGAAAAGGGCATCTTAACGCCCAACCTTATAATAACCTCCTCATACATAAAGAACTCCCTGCAGTTCTCTTCGATCAAAGTGCACACCCGGTCGTTAACCGACGGAGCACTAATGGCATAAGAGGTCCCAGTCTCATTTGTGGGGCAGGGGAGCACGTGAGCTCGGATATGGCCAAGATTGTTGTTAATTAAGGCTGATCCTGTACCGAGCACCTCCAGATCAACCCAGTCATAAGCTTCAGAGTTTGGAGGCACGGGAAATTCATGGGGATGCGAGACGCACCGATGGACCATACCTGGGGAAAGGGAAGACTCGGCATCAAAATCTATAAAATTATAATCAACAGACAACTTAACCCTAGATCGATTTGTCCTATAGCCGAGCCTACTACAGCTTCCCCTAACCTTTATGCCTTTCCCCCAAAAGGGACTTTCCCTAGGACAGTTCAGGGTTGAACGGTTTGAGGCCCGTGACGCCACTTGCGCCCGCTCCTCCGCCAACCGATACGCTAACTTTCTGCTTTCTTCCTCTGCGAAATTTTGGGGAAAATCCACCGCTAACGGTGTCTCCACCGCAGGATCCGCCATATGATGGCGGAAGGGTGAGGGTAAGAAATCTAAGACCTCCAAGTCAGAAGAGGATGAAGAAGAGGAGGAGGAATCCTCAATGTCACTTAAATTTAAAATCTTAGACCACTTTTCATACCATGACCATTTGTTATCCATAACTAAAAAAGAAACCCAGAAGGAAACGAAGAACCTAACGAAAACTACTAAACCAGAGACTAAGAATTTGGAAATGAACAGTTCAACGAAAAGGAATCAAAGTACCTGAGATTTGAAGACTGGCACGAACCGCATCGGCGAGAGGGAAGCAAAAAATCTTCAAGAGAGGATGACAAGAAGAATGTGACGTGTAACACCCCTAATTTTTGTCTCCCAAATAACCAAGAAATTAATTATAACAATTATTTTATAATTGATTTATATTGGTTTGGAAAGTTTTAGTTTTTGTACATTATGTGTTTTTATAAAAATATGAGAAATATTTTTATATGGTTATTTTGTACAAAAATATGAATATTGTAATTTAGTCCTTGGGTTGGGACCTAATTACAATATTAGAAGGGTTTTTAGCAGGAAAGGAATTAAAATCTTAATTTTTGAATTTTGCACTGGAGTAACCGGTACCCAATAACCGGTTAGTGAGTGCAGACAGCTCATAGGAGGAAGTGGAATTTGATGAATAATCAAGCCAAAACCCAGAATTTTGCCACGAATTCATCCTTCTCTTGGTGGATTAGGACGTGTCAACATGCATGGCTCTCTAATCTTGCTATATAAGGCCATTAATCAGATCAAAGTTGGGGTTTTTGGGAGTGTGTTGGTATCAATCTCTGTTTTAGGGTTCTTTCTGTGTTTCGTTCGATTCTCCTTCTTTGTTAAGAGTTAGATTTCGAGTGATACACCATTACAAAGCTTGAATCAAGGGCTTTGTATTAATATAAGGTTTGTGATTTGAGAGTCCCTGAGCTAGGAGAAATCGATTCATGAAGTTGGAGGTTCAAAACTGTCACAGTTTTGTATTGGGTTTCTGGAACTGACTTTGAGCTTCGATTTTGGTAAGCTCAAGCCTTCTCTTGTTCTAGACTTGGTTTCCTTTCAAAGTTCATGTTGCATGGTTTTGATAATGACCATTTTCCATAATTTTCATGTCCATTTCATGTTCCAAATTCCTTGATCAATCTACCCTGTCAAAACGGTTCTGGTTTGAGGAGGAGCTTTGGGTGTTTAGTGTTCTACCTCAAATCTCTGCTCAAATCTTGTTCAAGCACGAACCTAAGGTAAGGGGGAAGCTTACTATTTGCTAGAATGAGAATAAATATGTTGAGAAAGTAGGATGAGCCACCATGAGGCTTATGGGCATTAATTTTGGAATAGGATATTGGCATGGAGGCCAAATTGAAATATAACACTTGTTTGAATAAGTTTAATATGTTGCAAGTGAACTTATTTGATGCTTAAACCATGCTAATTCTGTATACATGTGAGTTTGATACTTGGAGTTGTTGAAATTATGGTTTTTATGCATAATGAGGAATGGAAATGAAATCAACAAGTTTCTTGTTAGTTTCAGTGTTCAAACATGTTTAGTTTATGGCAATGAAGTTCTGTTTGGGGTTGGTTTGGGTTAAAATGAGGTGTGATTGAAAATGGTATTGAAAAACCCTCTTTTTAGTGTATGTTCTGCAGTCAGTAACCGGTTAGTGACTTGCAGTAACCGGTTACTAGCTGTACCTGAAACTAGAAAATTGAAGAAAAACAATGAAAAAGTCATTTCAATCATCTTTCTTTTAAACCCATCTCAAATAACTTATATTAACCTAGCTTATGGGAACTACATGTATTGTATGAGCATGGTGATTTAATGAATTGACGGAATATTGTATAATCATCATAATGTTATACATGGAACTTATATGTGATTTATGTATGCCTAATATATAAGTTTTGAATACATGAATTTGTGACATGTTGAGCATTGGAACATGTTTATATTAAGGTAATAAAACTCTGTTTATGCCTTGAATTGGATTGGAATTGAGTATTAAAGAATTTGGTATGTCAAACCCCACTTTTTAGTGCAAATTCTGCAGTCAGTAACTAGTTACTGAGTTGCAGTAAATAGTTACTAGCTGACAGCATTCAGAACAAAACAATTTTTGAATTGTTTGAGTGATTCCTATCAAATGTACTCAATTCTAACTCAAATTTCAGAGGGTCTATCACTGTAATTTAATGACCAAGGTGTTGTTTAATTATAGTTGAACTTCGATGAGTTTATGCCTTAATGTTTATGATAACTTCAAAGGTAAGTTTATGGAGTTGTGCTTTGAATTATGACTTAAATCTTTTGAATGATATTATGTCTTGAACTTGAGGTATTCTGTTGTGCTAAGATCTTGTTATTGGATTGAGTAGAGAATTCAAGAAAAGATTCTTTGAAAATCAATGGTTTTGTATTCAGGTCTGTAATTCTAACCGGTTAGGTGATGATGTAACCGGTTAGTACCTGAAACTTAAAAACAAAAGTTAAGTTTTTGAGTAAGGATTTGCTAATACCAAGGATTATATTCTCTCAATCCAGGTCTATAAGCATATGTTAAATTTAAATTCAAAGGTGAATTTTATGAGTAAAGCCATACCTTAAGATATCATTCAGAAGTTGTGTTTTCTAAGTCATAATAATGGAATTAATGGGAACATGACCCTGTACTCTAGGAGTACCAAACTGATGCAACCTACTTGATGACACATTCTGGGAATGTGGCCATTGTCTAGGACATGGTTTCTTGGATACGTTCTGGGAACGTGATGCACACTCTGGGAGTGGTGCTTGATTTTATTCCAAGTATGGTTTGCGATACGTTCTGGGAACGTATGTGAGTGTTCTGGGAACACATTGGTATAATAATAGAATTAAAGATAAAAACCAACCATAATGATTGTCACTAGTACAAAATACATTTTTCAGACCACCTTATTGAGACCGGTTCCGTGCGGAACCGGTCTGGAAGTTAAAATTAGTTTAAACCAGACTGGTTCAATTAAGTGACCAGTCTGAAAAAAATTTAATTGAAACCGGTTCCGCATCGGAACCGGTCTGGAAATTGGTATTGGTCTATATTAGAGTGGTTATTTTTGACAACCAGTCTGAAAAATAGATTAATTAAATGCCCCGTGCATCACACGGGCAAGGGTTCTACTTTTGGGGTCTTCTTCTTCGCGTTTCTTCTTCTTCTTTCCCTCGCAGCTCTCTCTTTCTCTCTCATCCCTCTTTTTCCCTAGCTTTCTCTGCTCTATCTCTTTCTCTCTCGCAGCTTCCCTCTTCCTCTTTCTCTCACCACCACAGCTTTCCTATCGATCTCCATCACAACACCATCTTCCTCTTCCTCTTCCTCTTCCAGCGATGGTGCCGAAGCCACCTTCACCTCAGTCTCCTTACCACTCAATCTCGTTACTACTCCATTACCGCCAACCCTAGCCATGCCTTCAACTCATTCCTGCAATCCAATGTTTAGGGTTTTGCCATTCCTCTTTATTTAATTCAATCTTTGATTTTAATCTTTTTCTTTTTTGTTACTAATCTTGTTGCTTTTTAGGGTATGTGTTGTTGTTCCTTGTTTTTTGTTACTAGGTGCCATTGACAGCAGTAGCATCCTAATCATGACTTGCATTCTTCAATATGTTATTTTATTCTATTTAGTTACATAATATCTCTTGCTTAAAGTGGCTCTACAATCTGCTAATGAGTTTTACTGCTACAGGTAGGAATTGGAACATCAAGGAAGAATAGGCCAACTTCTGGTATTTGTAGTATATTACCATTATATCATTCTATATTTCTATTGGCAGATTTTTTTTTTTAGTTTTGTGGAGGTTGTGTAATTATTTCGCACTATAGTTGCATTATTATTGTGAACTATTACTGGTTACTCAATTGTCTATCTTTTCCATTGCAGCTAATGGAAATGCACTGAAGCTTACATGTGAACTTCTCCGTGTTTTTGTTACAGGTTTACCAATCTTAAAAGAGAAACACATTTATGCTTGTGTAAGAATATGGCTTTGTTCATACTCTTTATCTTCCTGACCATATACTTTTTGTTGATGCAGAGAGTGTTCAGCGTGCTGCTGCTATTGCAGAGGTGGAAGGTGTTAGTCAAATAGAAGCTACACATTTGGAGAGTATTCTTCCTCAGTTACTTTTGGATTTCTAATACAATTAAAATACTTGTATGTAACTTCTGCTTCCCTCTATGATCAATCTAGTGTGAAGTTCTATATAATTTGTTGGTGTGAAGTTGTGCAATGTTTCAATGATTAGCATAGATAAGTGGCATTTAAATTTCTTGCTTAATGACTAGTACTGCAATGATCAGTCTAAATTTTTTTCTTAATTCAAAAAAGATTAGAAAATGCACACTTTTTTTTTATTTGTAAAGATGTATTCATATTAATTGGAAACAAGGTCTGCCAAAGCAGCCTTAGATATATCATAAGGAGTTGACTCACTCCAAATCATAAAAGGAAATTACTTAGCTAGTGCAGCAAGTAAGTGCACAGGCATATTGCTCTGTCTAGGTACATGTTTTAATTTTTATCTGTTTTTTTGGTTGATAATGAAATGGAATTCAATTTGCTTATTGTTTCTTTGGTTAATAGTTTTTCTCTTTTTTTTTTGGTTAATAATGAAATGGTATTCGATTTGCTTATTGTTTCTTTGGTTAATAATTTGCTTATTGCATCTTTGGCTGATTTTCGGTTGATAATTTTTCTCTGTTTAAATTGGATTTCTGGTTTGTGTAAAGTTAAATGATTTGACACTAATTCCACTGAAGATAGAATCTAAACGTTGATTTTTATATTAACCTCTTTTACTTATTTTGTAATTTGTTTTGTGGCAGAAATCAATCAAATAGAAAGATGGAAGTCACACTTGTCCAATACTTGGTCTTGCTTGGAACAAAGAGTACAGGTTTGTTCAATGTCAAATTGGAACAAAGGTGGTTTGCTCATTTGAGAATGTGTATAATTGTAGTCGGAACATACATTCATGAGTTAGAGTTGTACTGATGTGTAGTTTCATTTGATTTGTTCCATCCACATTATTTATGAATAATCTTAAGTCTCATCTTTCCATTCTTGAGCCGTTGAGGTAGGTGGATGCCTCTCTTCATGGAATAATAAGAGGAAATGTAATAAGCTAATGATCAAGTTCAAGAGATATCTTGGTGTCTAGACAAATGAGTTTTCTAGTAGTATAGTATACCTGTCTATGTAATGTCATATTGCATCTGAAAGCTATGTTTCATGAGTACAGAAGGTCAAATACATGGGATGTCAGCCAATGCTCTTGGATATCAAAGGTCCAAACCTACTGGTTGATTCATTAGGCATTTTCAAGCTTGCAGATTTTGGAGTGGCAAAAATTGTGTGTTTTTTCAAGCTCTATTCTTCTATTTACAATTTAATTTTATCTAGATACGTAGATAGTATGCTAATCTTCTCAATCACGCTTACGATAGATTGATAGATCCAGTAACTACAGATTTGAGGAATATGAATAGTTTAGCTATGGTATAGACATATGAATGGTAATGCTTTGTTTTAAGTATGGTTGTATTTGCAAGCTCATTTGCTCTGCTTTGAAATTGTCTGAGAAGTGTAAATATGTTTATAATCTATTACAAAACAAGTAATGCAAATAATGCAAATACCTTTTAAGCTGACATCAGGTGTTGTGATTTTAATTGTCCTCTGTACATGAAGTGATTAAATTCCATTTATGACTTCTTTTCTGGTAATTATATAAGCTGTATGCAGTTTAGTGTTTTATCCTTTAAATTAGTCAAATACAGAATTGAACATAGATTTAGATTGGCTGCTGCTGGAAGCAATATAAATTAGTCAAATACAGAATTGAACATAGATTTAGATCAACATGCTATGAATATTTTTGTTGACTTCTTTTGTGCTATTTTATGGTGAAAAGATATCAAAATGTTCTCTAGCCTTTCAGTATAATAATGTTCAGTAAACTCCTGGATTTCATTGTTATACGATGTTCAAAAATGTTGATCATATATTATAAATTTCAGATGGACTAAGTGATCTAACTTCCTACACTAAGGATATAGTAAGAGTTTTGAGAGAGCTAAAGAAATCCACTCCCTTGGCATCTGAAATGCTAAAAGTTCTGGCTGAAGAGAATGAATCAAAATCAGTAAGTCCGGTGCATTCTTAAACAATTTACTGATATAAGTTTGGTGGATGACAAACTTCAAAACTTTTTTTTTGGTACAGGACATTTGGATACATAAAGAGCTAATTCAAGTAGACTGCGGTGAGAATGGAGAAGTGCTGTCCATCATTTCCTCTAAGGATAAACTTTTTTCAGGCTATTCAGATGGAACCATTAAGATAGTCAGAGATACATTCACATGTCTAGTAAACTCTAATGATTTTAATTATTAAAACAAACATATCATTATTTACAGTAGGAGAGATATCTTATTGTATATATCATAGTTTATTGAAATACTTTTTTTCCAGAGAATTACCAGAAAATCAATTATTACGTTATCAAGCTGAGCAATTTCCTTAGAAGGGGAATTGGGTGAAAAACTTTAAATTGCTGCAGTTACATTGCGAGTATTACAATGTGAGAAAGTTAAATTGATGGGTCAAAATTGCAGTCTTTATCCCAACTGCCAAAACCATTGGATTCCTATCACAATTGCACTTACAAAACACAATTTAAAATCATTTAACAAGACCTAAATAGTAACAGTAAAAATAGAGATATATCATATATGCATCATCACTAAAAAGAGTGGGTTCTGATGGCATGGTTTTTGCCACTTGCTTGGATGATTGAATTTCCTGAAAAAATGCCGAGGGCATACCTTCTCATTAGCAAAATGTTTGGGTTTTGGATGCACCTGAAAACTTTAGTCTACTATGTTTCTGAAGGTCTGGGCAGTTAAGGATAACTTATTCCATCTTTTACAAGAGATCCAAGAACATACAAAGGCTGTGACAAGCTTGGTGATTACAGAATCTGGTGACAAATTATACAGTGGTTCACTTGATCGAACTCTCAAGGTAAAACATTCTTCTACTATTCTAATTTCAATGTCAGTAAGCCAGCTAAGTGATAACAAAGGCTTTGTTTCGTTGAAGAACAGGTCTGGTCTATTGGAAAGGCAGCAATACATTGTGTACAGGTGCATGATATGAAGGACCAGATTCATATTTAGGTGCATGATATGTAGTTTTTTTTATTCTTTTTTCTGGTGTAGGAGGTTAGGAGTTTTTGTTCTGTTTGTTAGTTTCCAACAGTAAGAGGTGTGTTTTCGCTAGTATTTGATCTTTGTAAGCAACCCGTTAATTCTATGGTGTAATGTATTTGGTTTTGATCTTTATCTGGAAGCAATGCTTTTGCTTCTAGTTTTTAATAAAATTTTATTTGATAAATCTTTCTTTATATATATATATATATATATATATATATAATTATGTATTGCTTCTTGGCAAAAATTTTAAATTCCTATGAGCAGAGGCTTAGATGGGATGACTATAAATATGGCAAGCATTAATAAATTGGTATATGTTCAAAAATTGAGATTGGCTGGTTCAAAAATTAATTCAGATCGATTCAAAAGAATAATTCAGAGCGGTTCAAAAAGAATAATTCAGAGCGGATCAAAAATTAATTCAGAGCAATTCATTTTTCAGAGCGGTTCATTTTTTAATTTAGAGTGGTTCATTTTTCAGAGCGGTTCATTTTTCAAAGCAGTTCATTTTTCAGAGCGGTTCATTTTTTATTTCAGAGCGGTTCATTTTCATGTTTCAGAGCGGTTCATTTTCATGTTTCAGAGCGGTTAATAACCAGTCTCGTTAATATAAACCAGACCGGTTCATAACTGCTCTGGTATAACATGGTATTTTTAGCAACAGGCTCTTTTAGACCGGTTCGGAACCGCTCTGAAAAATGGTTCGGAACCGCTCTGAAAAAGCTTTTCTGTAGTAGTGTGTGCATTCATGCATATAGAATGGAAGATGGGTTGGTAGGAACGTTTATCATATTCTGGGAATATGAGGATGGGTACTCCGGGAGTACCAAATTATAACCTACTTGATGACACATTATAGATATGTGGCCAGTGTCTGGGACCTGGTTTTATACGTTCTGGGAACGTATGTTAGTGTTCTGGGAACACATTGATATGCAACCTACTTGATGACACATTATAGATATGTGGTCAGTGTCCGGGACCTGGTTTTTATGCGTTCTGGGAACGTGATGCACACTCTGGGAGTGATGCTTATTTATCCAAGTATGGTTTGCTACATGTTCTGGGAACGTGATGCACACTCTGGGAGTGATGCTATTTATCCAAGTATGGTTTGGCATTACGTTCTGGGAACGAATGTCAGTGTTCCGGGAACACAACGGTGTATTGGATGGACGTCCAAGATGGACTTTGTTAGAGGCCTCAGTTGTGGGAGAAAATCATGCATCATGCCACCTGCATTGAAAGAATTATTATAACTAACCGGGTGTGCTCATATGGTTATGCATCATGGTTTGCTACATGTTGACTTGTGGATGTTAGTTTTATTCTCATTTGATTATGCGAATATGTATAGCTAACCCCCATGCCCTTATTAGGTGTTGATCGTGCATCTAGTTTGCACAAGAATCAGTAAGGGGAGATGTCCCTTAGGTGCATGCAGAGTGTAGAAAATGTGGGTTGGGAACCCGTGGTGCAGATATCGAGGATCCGACCAGAAGGATGTTTGGACAAAGGACTAGTGACCAGCTCTATAACATTTCTATTTTTAATAGAATTTATATGATACATATTTTGGAAAGAGGTATCATAAGAGGAATTTAGTTTCATAATAATACTTATTTGGTATTAATGGACTTGTTACACTTGATATATTTTGGGAGTATAATATGCTGATTTTACTATGTTTCCGCAAACTCTGATTTTACTAAGTCACCTTCATTATCAATCAAGTGTTTGTGAAAATAAATTTTCAAGGGAAGGGAAAGTTCTTATTTTCAGCTCTTTTTTCCAATAATAACAAGTCCAAGTAATCACAAACTTATTACTTTTCTTATAAAGTAAGATGATATACAAGGAGTGTTACACTTTTGTGGTATCAGAGCAATGGTCCTGACTCTTGGTCCTTGGGTGTGTGGTCCAATACGCTGGTCATCGATATCTGCAATGTTTCCTGGGAAGTATGCTTTCATATACTTCCAAACTAGAGCTAAGGTTATGGGTAATGGCTCTAGATAAGTAGCTTATTCTGTTATTAAGAAGTGTTCTATGTAGTCTAAGTAGAAGTATGATAGTTGTATGCTTCTCTTTAGACATGTTGTAAACCCAAAACCATATTGTTGGTTTATTCCCTTCTCATAGAACCAGTGATAAAGAAATCTTAAAGGAGTTGTAGTTAAGTCCTTGACTCTGGAGAAGAGTATTTACCCTCACTAGTGTTATAGTTAATCAACTTCTCAGACCGAGTGCAAGGCAGTTAGCTTCTTAAAGATCCACCTTGTTGAGTTTGTTGAACTCTAAAGCTATCCATTCACGTGTTCCTTATGGATACGGGTATTGACCAAAGTTTCTCTATGCCTTATCCAATCTGCTATCTCAAAGTAGATACTCCTACAAATCTTCTTGTAGTAGTTTCCAAGGTATGCCTGAATTGTTCTATTAAGGTATTAGACTTTGTCTATTTACCTGTGTCATGATTACATCTGATCTTAAGCACGGTTTGGAAGCCGAGAGATCAAGTGATCATGATTAATGATGATAGAACAACCCTGTATTGGGATTCCCAAGCTTCGAATCTGGAATCCAATAAATCCATGTGTTTTATTCTGGGCAGCAGTGAAGGAAAAAGGGGGTTAAAGAAATCTTCGTTACAAGAAATGATGTCAGGTTTACCCTTGAGTAAAGAGATAGAGTTTGGAATCAAGTTAATTTTGAAACTGATTCTATCTCTACGATCCTTATAATATGGTACCAATGAGAATGGTTCAATGAAAGAAACACGTAGAGGAGTTGCTAAGAAAGTTATGGTTGGATCAGGTTAAAGGAGTCTAAGTGTTTTTTTTTTAAGATTGATTGGAGGTCGGATTAACCTCAAATCAGGATTTGGGACAGGGATACACCTCAGACTGCATTTTGATCTCGATACGGACATTATGAGTAGGAAATAATGCCATTCGAATGGACTAATGCACCTGTTCTTTTATGGATTAATCAAAAGTTAAAATTAAGAAGTTACTCCAATCGGAGGAGGTAGAAAATTGAGTTGGATGATTCAAAAGAAACGATAAATACCAAGATATGGAGGTTGTGATTCATGCACAAGTTTGGAGTTCGAAAATGTGAATGACAATAAGAAGAAGAGGAGTTGAATATGAGACAAAGGCGATGGATGGAGTTTCTAAAAGATTATGACTTTGAGCTCCATTATCATCCTGACAAAGCAAACGTAGTTGCAAGCATTTTGAGCGGAAAGGCTATTCATATGAGCTCAATAATGGCTAAGGAGGTTGTTTTGATCTAGGAATTCAAAGACTTAAGTCTGGTAATGCAAGTTGAACCATCTAGCAGTAAACTGGGAAGGTTGCAAATCCTCAACGAATTCTTGAATTGGATTCGTGAATTACAACCAGAAAATGAGGAGTTGAAAGAAACGAATGAGATTTATTCTTTGGAATTAAAGTCAGGGATTATGGATATTAGAATATCTATTACTGAAGGTAAGGGATTTATGAAGTGTTGTCTGGAACAACTTAGTTAAGGAATCCTCGACTGAAGAAAAGGTGACTAAGGAGGAAATAGGGAAGAGAACATTTGTCCATCTCAAGGTGAAAAATGTGAGGCTCATCGCTTTGGATTTAGTTGTGATGTACCTTAGGAGATCGTCAATTCCGACTGCAGGAAACTAGAGTATTATTCACGAATTGTCTTGAAGGAAAAGGTGAGAAAGGAATGGACGAATCAAGCAAGAGAAGAGTTCACCAGCTGAGATGTGAGTTGAGTCTACTCCTGGCGTAGACAACCCAAGTCTATCTATTCCGTTGATCTGAATTAACATAGTCAAATGTTTTTCGATTACGTTAATCTAATCGTTTGAAAATATCAATATCTTGTTGGAAATTCAACTCCAATTTTTCTGTGATCAAAACCTTTATCACAGTTGGATGTGATAAATATCTGTGGACACTACAGAAAGATCAGTTAAGGCTAGAGAGATTAACAACCACCGGGATAGGACAAATCTTTGTCTCCCCAACGGAAATGTCTCTGGAACTTGACTATCTAACTAAGTCTGATAGTGATAATTACCCTATCTTTAAGTTCATCTAACTTAAAGAACTATCGTATGGTCTTTCCTGCGAAATATTATATCTGAAAGGGATGATTTTGTTATTAATGGTTTAAATATTAGGACTGATCACCCTAATATCTTAGGCTGTTAAGGAACGAAGTCATACAAATGTTTCTTTGATCGTGCCCGAGAGATCAGAGTGCGCAGCCCAAAAAGTTTGATGAAAAGTGTTTTATTTGAAGAATGTTTATGTGAAATGTATTACTCAAAAGAGTATTCCTTTTAAAAGAATTCCTTCACATAAGAGTTTTACGCAAAGAACTTTTATTGTTTAAATATTTTATTAGAAATTTTTCGGAATAAAAGAATTATATCGAAACTCTTTTAAGTGGGGGAGTACCCTAAAGAACAAATTTTTGGGAGCTAGATGAAGTTTTCTAGTATAAAAACATTTTGGAAAAGTGGAAAATTTCAGAAGATGAATTTCGGGGACGAAATTCCTTTTAAGTGGGGGAGTAGTGTAACACCCCTAATTTTCGTCTCCCAAATAACCAAGAAATTAATTATAACAATTATTTTATAATTGATTTATATTGGTTTGGAAATTTTTAGTTTTTGTACATTATGTGTTTTTATAAAAATATGAGAAATATTTTTATATGGTTATTTTGTACAAAAATATGAATATTGTAATTTTGTCCTTGGGTTGGGACCTAATTACAATATTAGAAGGGTTTTTAGCAGGAAAGGAATTAAAATCTTAATTTTTGAATTTTGCACTGGAGTAACCGGTTACCCATACCCAGTAACCGGTTAGTGAGTGCAGACAGCTCATAGGAGGAAGTGGAATTTGATGAATAATCAAGCCAAAACCCAGAATTTTGCCACGAATTCATCCTTCTCTTGGTGGATTAGGACGTGTCAACATGCATGGCTCTCTAATCTTGCTATATAAGGCCATTAATCAGATCAAAGTTGGGGTTTTTGGGAGTGTGTTGGTATCAATCTCTGTTTTAGGGTTCTTGCTGTGTTTCGTTCGATTCTCCTTCTTTGTTAAGAGTTAGATTTCGAGTGATACACCATTACAAAGCTTGAATCAAGGGCTTTGTATTGATATAAGGTTTGTGAGTTGAGAGTCCCTGAGCTAGGAGAAATCGATTCATGAAGTTGGAGGTTCAAAACTGTCACAGTTTTGTATTGGGTTTCTGGAACTGACTTTGAGCTTCGATTTTGGTAAGCTCAAGTCTTCTCTTGTTCTAGACTTGGTTTCCTTTCAAAGTTCATGTTGCATGGTTTTGATAATGACCATTTTTCATAATTTTCATGTCCATTTCATGTTCCAAATTCCTTGATCAATCTACCCTGTCAAAACGGTTCTGGTTTGAGGAGGAGCTTTCGGTGTTTAGTGTTCTACCTCAAATCTCTGCTCAAATCTTGTTCAAGCACGAACCTAAGGTAAGGGTGAAGCTTACTATTTGCTAGAATGAGAATAGATATGTTGAGAATGTAGGATGAGCCACCGTGAGGCTTATGGGCATTAATTTTGGAATACGATATTGGCATGGAGGCCAAATTGAAATATAACACTTGTTTGAATAAGTTTAATATGCTGCAAGTGAACTTATTTGATGCTTAAACCATGCTAATTCTGAGTACATGTGAGTTTGATACTTGGAGTTGTTGAAATTATGGTTTTTATGCATAATGAGGAATGGAAATGAAATCAACAAGTTTCTTGTTAGTTTCAGTGTTCAAACATGTTTAGTTTATGGCAATGAAGTTCTGTTTGGGGTTGGTTTGGGTTAAAATGAGGTGTGATTGAAAATGGTATTGAAAAACCCTCTTTTTAGTGTATGTTCTGCAGTCAGTAACCGGTTAGTGACTTGCAGTAACTGGTTACTAGCTGTACCTGAAACTAGAAAATTGAAGAAAAACAATGAAAATGCCATTTCAATCATCTTTCTTTTAAACCCATCTCAAATAACTTATATTAACCTAGCTTATGGGAACTACATGTATTGTATGAGCATGGTGATTTAATGAATTGACGGAATATTGTATAATCATCATAATGTTATACATGGAACTTATATGTGATTTATGTATGCCTAATATATAAGTTTTGAATACATGAATTTGTGACATGTTGAGCATTGGAACATGTTTATATTAAGGTAATAAAACTCTGTTTATGCCTTGAATTGGATTGGAATTGAGTATTAAAGAATTTGCTATGTCAAACCCCACTTTTTAGTGCAAATTCTGCAGTCAGTAACCAGTTATTGAGTTGCAGTAACTAGTTACTAGCTGACAGCATTCAGAACAAAACAATTTTTGAATTGTTTGAGTGATTCCTATCAAATTTACTCAATTCTAAGTCAAATTTCAGAGGGTCTATCACTGTAATTTAATGACCAAGGTGTTGTTTAATTATAGTTGAACTTCGATGAGTTTATGCCTTAATGTTTATGATAACTTCAAAGGGAAGTTTATGGAGTTGTGCTTTGAATTATAACTTAAATCTTTTGAATGATATTATGTGTTGAACTTGAGGTATTCTGTTGTGCTAAGACCTTTTTATTGGATTGAGTAGAGAATTCAAGAAAAGATTCTTTGAAAATCAATGGTTTTGTATTCAGGTCTGTAATTCTAACCGGTTAGGTGATGATGTAACCGGTTAGTACCTGAAACTTAAAAACAAAAGTTAAGTTTTTGAGTAAGGATTTGCTAATACCAAGGATTATATTCTCTCAATCCAGGTCTATAAGCATATGTTAAATTTAAATTCAAAGGTGAATTTTATGAGTAAAGCCATACCTCAAGATATCATTCAGAAGTTGTGTTTTCTAAGTCATAATAATGGAATTAATGGGAACATGACCCTGTACTCTAGGAGTACCAAACTGATGCAACCTACTTGATGACACATTCTGGGAATGTGGCCATTGTCTGGGACATGGTTTCTTGGATACGTTCTGGGAACGTGATGCACACTCTGGGAGTGGTGCTTGATTTTATTCTAAGTATGGTTTGCGATACGTTCTGGGAACGTATGTGAGTGTTCTGGGAACACATTGGTATAATAATAGAATTAAAGATAAAAACCAACCTTAATGATTGTACATTCATGCATATAGAATGGAAGATGGGTTGGTAGGAACGTTTATCATATTCTGGGAATATGAGGAGGGTACTCCGGGAGTATCAAATTATAACCTACTTGATGACACATTATAGATATGTGGCCAGTGTCTGGGACCTGGTTTTATACGTTCTGGCAACGTATGTTAGTGTTCTAGGAACACATTGATATGCAACCTACTTGATGACACATTATAGATATGTGGCCAGTGTTCGGGACCTGGTTTTTATTGCTTTCTGGGAACGTATGCGTTCTGGGAACGTGATGCACACTCTGGGAGTGATGCTTATTTATCCAAGTATGGTTTGCTACACGTTCTGGGAACGTGATGCACACTCTGGGAGTGATGCTATTTATCCAAGTATGGTTTGGCATTACATTCTGGGAACGAATGTCAGTGTTCCGGGAACACAACGGTGTATTGGATGGACGTCCAAGATGGACTTTGTTAGAGGCCTCAGTTGTGGGAGAAAATCATGCATCATGCCACCTGCATTGAAAGAATTATTATAACTAACCGGGTGTGCTCATATGGTTATGCATCATGGTTTGCTACATGTTGACTTGTGGATGTTAGTTTTATTCTCATTTGATTATGCGAATATGTATAGCTAACCCCCATGCCCTTATTAGGTGTTGATCGTGCATCTAGTTTGCACAAGAATCAGTAAGGGGAGATGTCCCTTAGGTGCATGCAGAGTGTAGAAAATGTGGGTTGGGAACCCGTGGTGCAGATATCGAGGATCCGACCAGAAGGATGTTTGGACAAAGGACCAGTGACCAGCTCTATAACATTTCTATTTTTAATAGAATTTATATGATACATATTTTGGAAAGAGGTATCATAAGAGGAATTCAGTTTCATAATAATACTTATTTGGTATTAATGGACTTGTTACACTTGATATATTTTGGGAGTATAATATGCTGATTTTACTATGTTTCCGCAAACTCTGATTTTACTAAGTCACCTTCATTATCAATCAAGTGTTTGTGAAAATAAATTTTCAAGGGAAGGGAAAGTTCTTATTTTCAGCTCTTTTTTCCAATAATAACAAGTCCAAGTAATCACAAACTTATTACTTTTATTATAAAGTAAGATGATATACAAGGAGTGTTACATGATGGAGAAGAATCTGGAATCCAAGAACCAAGAAAGGAAATCGCAGGAGTAAAAAGGAGATGTCAGAGGTGCAAGGTTTGGAAGAAATTGAGAGTGGGGAAACTGAAAGGACAGTTGAAGTTCAAAAGGGAACTTCCCCCCCACGATTTTGGGTAATTGGGCTTGGAGGCAAAAGGCCCAATTTTGCATTGAGCCACGAAAAGTGAAACGTGGCGCGTAACCACTAGAGGGGATACTTGAAAAACCCAAAAGCCAACATGCACAATAATGGCGCAACTGACACATGCAACACGTGTCAGCATAAGGGCACTCAAACGTCTTGTCTAACAGATAAAGGAACAGCGAGGCACATTGAGTTATCCAAGGGTCATTACCCCATTTCAATCATAACACTCGGCCTCTCCGGCCTCAACTTCAAACAACTCTCAGCTCGGCTCAAGACTAAAAAAGTCTTACCGAGCTAGGGGGCTTATGTGGTAGACCGACCCTCGGTCCTACCCTTACAATACTCGGCCGACCAGATTAATCTATCTGTCAGGTCACGCCTATCCAGGCCGAGCGCTTGTTCTAGGATCCACCCTAGCAACCTTGGACCGAGCACATGGGCCTCTCCCCTTGAGGGTCCGAGCTAGGGGCGCGTGAGCCTAACTCGCCACAAGGATAAGGACTCCCAGCACAGGATAAGAATGAATGACTCATCCCTTATCCTAAATGGGACACGTTAGCTGCCTTGCTGGACCTCTGTACAGGCCCACAAGGTACAATGCCACCCCTATAAATAGTTGTCTCCAGCAAGGGGCTCAGGTACGCTCTCTCACTCCCTAATCGCACATTTTCACACACCAGTGATTAGGGAAACCCTAGTTGTCCTAACTGGACATCTAGCATACCTAAGAAATCATACAGTAACACCAGATCATCCTCTAACTCTCAGGTCCTTCCATACCTTTGAGCTAGGGATATACCTTGTACACAGTGTCTTAGACACTACATTTACTATCTGTTAATACTTGGAATCTATTTCCATAAATTATCCTGCATATTTTCTTCTACCTTGAGTCATCAATAGACTGCTTCGTTACTGTTGAACTTCTGGAATGCTGACCTCTCTCCTACCATGTTGTCGTATCGGGTTACTCCGGTATTGCAACGGGTAGATGGCCCAGTATTTAGTGATTCACATATGGACCCTTCGGGAGGTAGTCTGGGAGGTCGCTCCTAGAGGATGGACTTGACGAGGCAACTCTCTTCTAGAAATAGGAAGAGCTAGGGCGTGATGACGGGGACAGCAAGAGATGCACATCTAGGGCATGTTGTTCTACGAGACTATCAGCAAGAAGGACCGCGGAATTAGCATGATGATTGATTAGTTGCGAAGGATGATATGTTGGGGCTGTTTAGTGGAAGAATCGTCTTAGTGTCTAGGTTTTGTGTTTCTAATCGAGGATTGCCATAGCCATGGACCATTATTGTAATTAGCTGTTTTTATATTTCATACCTCATTTTGAGAAGATGTGGGTTGTAATATTTTGAAATACCGATGTTTTGTGGGAAGGAACTATGATGGATTCTAACTACTTTGATAATGAACTCCTTTTGATTATAACTTGATATTGACGAAATGATTTTGGTAACAACTCGGTTTTCGATAAAGTGATTCGACGAACAATGAACATTGTATTTTTTTTTAAAAAAATGGCCTTATTTTTCGCAACTTAATACGTAATAAATGATTATTTTATGTTATGAAAATCGGGCTGTTACAGTTGGCAGCAGTAGTCTTTGCTCTAAAAATCTGGAGGCATTATCTGTATGGTTCAAGGTTTGAACTCTTCAGCGATCATAAAAGTCTCCGCTATCTCTTCGATCAGAAAGAATTGAATATGAGACAGAGGAGGTGGATGGAATTTTTAAAAGATTATGATTTCAATCTCCAGTACCATCCGGGCAAGGCCAATGTAGTAGCTGATGCATTGAGTCGCAAGACTTTACGTGTCAGCAATTTGATGGTGAAGGAGATGCAGCTAATCCAAGAATTCGGTGACCTCAACCTGAACATGCAAGTTAAAGAGAAGAGAATTGTTTTGGAGATGTTGCAGGTTACCAATGAGTTGATTGATCTTATCAAAGAAAGACAGGCTGATGATGAAGAGCTTCAGAATTTGTTTGAAGGAGCATCGGGCAAAGAAGAGCCCGATTTTGTAAAGGGTTCTGATGGTATTATTCAGTTTAGGGATCGGATATGCGTTCCTATGGATTTCGAAGTTAGAAGGGATGTCTTATGGGAAGCTCATCGAACCAAATTGAATTTTCATCCCGGTGCAACAAAGATGTACCAAGATTTGAAGAAAATTTATTGGTGGCCAAAGTTGAAAACAGATGTAGCAGACCATGTATCTTATTGCCTGACTTGTCAGAAAGTTAAGATTGAGCACCAAAAGCCTAGTGGTCCGTTGCGATCACTTGATATCCCCGAATGGAAATGGGATAGCATAGCCATGGACTTTGTGACGGGTCTACCCAGAACTGTTGCAGGATGTGATGCTGTTTGGGTTGTGTCAGACCGTTTAACGAAGTGTGCTCACTTTATCCCGATCCACAAGAAGTATACTCTGGAGAAGTTGACTCAGTTGTATATTCCGGACATAGTGAAGCTTCATGGTGTTCCCACCAATATAGTATCCGATCGTGATCCGAGATTTCTGTCTAGATTTTGGTAGAGTCTCCAGCAGGCCTTGGGTACTAAGCTGAAATTTAGTACGGCTTACCATCCGTAAACTGATGGACAATCTGAGCGTACTATCCAGACATTAGAGGATTTGTTGAGAGCATGTGTGCTGGAGCAGGCTGGCAGTTAGGAGTAGTTATTACCGCTAATGGAAATTGCTTACAATAATAGTTTCCATTCCAGTATCAGTATGGCACCATTTGAGGCTCTCTACGGGAGAAAATGTAGGACGCCTCTTTGTTGGTTCCAAATAGGTGAGAATTTGTTGACAGGCCCTGATATAGTGAAAGAAACTACTGAGAAGATCACAATGATTAAGAACAAAATGAAAACTTCTCAGGATCGCCAGAAGAACTAGCATATAGGCGAAGGAGACCTTTGGAATTCGATGTTGGGGATCATGTTTTTCTAAGAGTGTCTCCGATCACAGGAATTGGTCGGGCGATCAAGTCCAAGAAGTTAACTCCGCGATTTGTTGGACCTTATGAAATTCTGGAGAAGGTTGGCCCAATAGCTTACAGGATTGCTTTTCCCCCTCATTTAGCTAGGCTTCATGATGTATTCCATGTCTCACAATTAAGGAAATACATCCATGATCCTACTCGGTCACTTTGGATGATTTTCCCTTTAAGGAAAACATGACTTTCGAAGTATTGCCAGTGAGGATTGAAGATAGGCAAGTGAGACTGTGAGAGGCAAAGAGATCATTTTAGTAAAAATTATATGGAGCAGAAACAATGTGGGGGAAGCTACGTGGGAGTTAGAAAGCAAGATCAGGCAGTCTCATCCGCAATTGTTTGAAGAAAGCTGAATTTCGAGGACGAAATTCGGGTAAGTGGGAGAGGATTGTAACATCCCAGTTTTTATTTCTAAGTGTAAATAGCATTTTAAGTGAATTCTTGGTGGAAGAAAAATGAAAAGTTAAGTTAGAAATGGACATTTAGAAGTGGCTAGGATTAGACTCATCAGACTTTAGGAAATTTTAAATGCAAGTTTTGTAGCTCAAATCCGGAACTCCACCGTTGGATATGAAGTAGGATATATGTGTTAAAATGTCTCAAAGTTTGAGCAAGATCCAACGGGTAGAAAAGAAGTTGTAGAAGTTTGAAGTTGGTAAGTTCAGACTTTTGGGTCTTCGCTCCAGCGAAAATGGGTTCGCTCGAGCGAAACAGTGCAAATTGGACCCTGATTTCCTGAGTACTTTTCGCTCCAGCGAGATTAGGCTCGCTCCAGCGAAAATCCGGTTCGCTCCAGCGAACCACCTGTGGCCCGAGCGAAAACGGCTCGTGTAAACCCAAATCTACTGAACAAAACTCGCTCAAGCGAGGGATCACCTGCTCGAGCGAAAACGATCAGAGTGGCTTCAGGTAAAACGCGTTTTTGTCCACATGATGGGAATCTTCCCATGGTTACTTCATTTATGGCCACACAAACTTTCCCCTCTCAAATAAATCAACACCCATCTTCACTCTCATTCATCCCCATTCATCATCAACAAATCATTTCCTTCTCTCATCTCCCACACGATTTTCCCCCATTTCCACCAAGATTAATTTGTGTTCATCCTCTTCCTCAAGCTAATCAACCATTAATAATCATTATCCATCTCTCTTGGTAAGTTTCATCTCTCTCTCCTCCTCTATGTCCATACAAATTTCTCTCTCTCTTCACCTCTCATGGAATTTCGAATTTTCACCTCATGGGTTTCACAAATTCATGATTCATTTGTGTTTTTGTTGACTTAAGGAAGTCAAGATCTCTCTCCTTCCATCCTTTCCTTGGAGCTTCTTGGTTGTGGAACTAGGATTTAGGGCTTGGAGGGTCCTCCCCCACTTCTCATTGATTGAGGTAAGGGGGTGTGTGTTACCATATTCTAGGGGCTAGTTTATGTTATGAGTATAGTGGGTACTAAGAGTTATATGCTTAGCTTAAGTATAAAAACCCTAGCATAGTTAATGTAGTAGAAAAATGTATAAATGTATTATTGTTGCATAAATATGATGATTGAGAATTGATTGTGTGGCTTGTTATCTTGCTAAATTATATTGAACTCTAGAATTATAAAATGATAATGATTATGATATTTGAAATTGGAATGAATGTCTCTTTGGACTTTAAAAGTATAATGAGATGATGAAGTTGATAATTAATGAAAGTGATTACAAAGAAATGAAATAAGTGAAATAAGATAATAAAAGATTTAAAGGCAAAAGAGTGTGTGATCCAGATCTTGTAAGATGTTGTCCGTAGGAGACTGTACGCATAGATCGCGTAAGACGCACTTGATGCGCAGCTGTAAGAAGTTGTCCAAAGGAGACTGTACGCAATGATGGACACACACACCATATATTAATAAAGGTATAATTGGATTGTGCCTCTCCAGATCTTGTAAGACGTTGTCCGTAGGAGACTGTACGCGTAGATCGCGTAAGATGCACTTGATGCGCTGCTGTAAGACGTTGTCCGAAGGAGACTGTACGCAATGATGGATGCACCTTCCAATTGTGGAATCCAGGTCCTGTAAGACGTTGTCCGAAGGAGACTATATGCATAGGCCGCGTAAGACACACATTGTGTGCATCTGTAATACGTTGTCCGAAGGAGACTGTACGCAATGATTGATCCACGTAATAAATTCTAAAAGTCTTTGCAAAACTCAAAAAGTATTGTATAGAGAAGAATTGTGGAATTAAATAAGAGATGAGAAAAGGGTAATTTGTATAGGTTGGAAATGTATGAAATAATGAATTTAAGAATTATAAAAGAACTAAATTGCTATTGGTATGAACATAATTGAATTGAATGGGAATGCTTTGTTTGATTATGTGCATCATATGTCTAGATGTGTTTGGCTTGGTAGTTCATTATAGCATAGTAGAAACTGCTTCCCTATTTTATTGTGTAATGCTCACCTCCATACCATTTTTCAGGTACTGAGCTGGAGCATACACCAGGTTTGGCCGAGCAGAATTACTCTCCCTCACAGGGAGAGTAGGGTAGTTATGGAATTAGAGCATATTACGGATGTAACATCCTCGTTTTTATTAACCTAATAATTATATTTAAGAATATTTTGCGTATATGGAAGTGACGTATGAAAAATGATTTACAACTATTTTCTTAGTATGCGTATATGGATATAGTTACGTTGAGCTAATATGTACATATGTAAAGTATTTTCTTATGTATATGTTTATATTTGTGTATGTGTGTATGTTTATGTAGATGTGTTTGTAGTGCAAGGTTTGGGTAAGGAAGTGTTTTAGAGTCGTTGGTTATAGTCGAAGGGTAATTGGTTTAGGTTTTAGATTGGTGTGGTTGCGATTGAGTGAGTAGGATTCGTGTAGGTTCGTGTATTGAGGTTGTCCAGAGTCCAAGGGAGTGTTTTAGTGCCTTGACCTTGAGGGAATACTTAGGTAGAGAACCCTAAGATTGAGCCTTAAGTGTAAGTGTGGGCCTTGGTGTAACATCTCGCTATTTATAATACCTGTAGTTAAATAATTAAATGATTTATTATGATGTTTTCAATATTTGAGTGTTGTAATAAAATTTTGATTTCATCATTATATTTGAAATACGTTTTGTAGTCAAAATAACTATAAATTTGTTATCATATGTTTTTCAAAAATAAAAGACTACTTTTATTTAGTTTAATTAACATTTTGACAGGGAGCTCAAGTGGCAAGTCTTAGAGGCATTTTTATAAAAAGTTTCTTTAGAAAAATATGTTTAACTTAATATTTTGAGGCTGTTTTATTTTTAGCTTCTAGACTGGTTTAATAAATTACTGGTATAAGTTATATATAATAATTTGCTACTTCAAAATTATAAATATTATTTTTATCAAGTTTAATATCGGGATTGAGAAAATATATTTACTTTTGAATTTTTATACGTTTTCTTACGCAATAGCTATCTGTAGGGACCGGTAACTTTATTATTTTTCAATCAGTTTTGATTAATTAAAAGTACAATATCATTCTATTTAAATGTATCTTATTTTTAGGATCGTCAAACCTTTAGTTATAATTCAAAATACCTACACACATTGATCCACAAATGAGAACAAATTATTAAAGTATAATATATATATACACACGTATGCCAAGTACTCACCCATCAGATGCCAATGCCGTCAACCCCAAAAAAAAAAAAAAAAAAAAAAAAAACTAGATTTAATATAAACAGAGTAGAGTAGTTCAGTCCAGCGAGAGGAGAACTAAAGAAAGAGAGAGAAAGTGTGAAATAGAAAGAGAACCAGGGAGATGACTCGACAGAGGAGAAGAATTTTAAGGTTTTAATAACTTCCCGGTCTAATAACTCAAGATCCAACCGTCCAATCTCAAATCCTTCTTAGGTAATTAACCTTTTCAACTCCCTCTATCCATCTACCTAATTTATTCGACGATCCGTCAATATTTTTATTATCCCTATATTTTCAAACAAAGAGATGTTTATGACAAAAGTGATATATTTTTATTATATAATGATATATATTTATTATTTTGACAAAAAGTGAGTTTATTTGATATATATTTTTAATGTTATAATTAGTTTTAACATATGTCCCTATTTAGATCCAACACGTTGTTTTTGACCTTGACCCTGGAGCAAGTTGCGGATGTTAAACATGGCTCTGTTGTTATTGTTAGGATTTCCAAGTAAGGGGAGACTCTTTCCACACTTTGAGTTAGGGATAGTTAGACTTTATAATAGGATTTGAGATTAGTAGTTAAATTAGAGTGTTGTAACAAATAGTGAAGGTTATAGTTTAATTATTGGTAATTAATGTAGTTTTTAGTTAACTTTAAGAATATTGTAAATGTTATATTAATTTATATTGTGAATTGTTAAAGTAGGAAGTGAAGAACATTAGGGAGATGACTTAAATTACTGCACTCTGAGACATACCTGAGTATGTCGACTGATTTATTGGTTACCTGTTGATTTGTTGTTTGTTATTGATTGTTAAATTGATTGTCATACAACCTAAGTGCTAACTGCTTATAATTGTGACTAAGTGTTATGATGGTTTAATTGTTAAAGTGTACGGACATTGGAATGGTTAAATAGAAATGGAAATGAGAATGAAAAGGGAAATGAAAACGAAATGAATAATGGATAGTTGAATGAATATGAATGAAATGAATAGAAAATGGAATTGTGAATGTGGTTGTATTTTGTTGCCTTTATCTTTGATTTAGCTTTTAGTCTCAAGTTTTATTATGAGCTTTGTACTGTCCTTTGAATTCACTGTGCTGTGAAAGATCTCACCCGGATAACAATTTAGGTACTTGTTCAAGGAGCTTGGAGATCAGAGTGCGCAGCGGAACAAGTCGGAAGAAAGGAAACTAATTTTGTATTCTTATTCTATATTGTAATTGGGTACCCCACGTTTTGTATATAAATGTTTTGTAAAAATAAAAGTTTAAGTTATAATATAAAATTACTTTTAAAGTTTCTTGATTATGTCCAAAAAAATTTATTTCTTTATAATTTATAATATAAAATTTGGGGTGTTACAACGGACCTAAGCCTCCTATATTCTTTTGATGTAGATTTGTTGTATATATTTTTGGGTGAGGCTTGTAACGACCGGAGTCGTCACGGGGGTTATGTTATGATAAATGCATACTATTAATGTATTTTTAAGAAAATGATATTGATGTTTAATATAATGGTATGTAAAAATAAGAAATAATTTTAAACGAAAACGTCCATATAACTGCGTCATTATATTTCACATAGAAAGTTTGATTTAATGTACATCATATCACATTGTTTTGGTCAAAAGATATCGCATCATAACTCTGAGTTAACTAATCCCAGACAGTGCACATATACATATATATAATAAGGTGTAACTCAGAGCAGTCCACTAAACTCAAAATATACTAAAAAGTCAGTCTACATACTAATGATAAATACCTAGCATATCAGCTCACATCTCATCCATCATCCATTGGCTCCCATTCGATGGAACAACCTGGTCACTCTCCCCTCCAGTCTGTACAGCGTCGTCCCCAGCTGGCTCACTCTCGCCCTCCTCGGGATCCTCCTCCTCAAAGTCCACCTGAACCACCGGAGGCACACGTTCCGGTGATGGTGCAAATCTCACAGTCCGAGATGGACCCAGACGGGAAGGATCCTCAGGTGCAGCTCTCTCCGGAGGAGTGCGAGCGGGAGCAGCTGGTCGAAAGCGAAAGTGAGAACGACGACGTGCAGGCTGGGGCGGTGGAGTACCATGTCAATAAGTAAAAGCAGGAGGTATATGATGGGCATATATCATAGGTATGCGGAACCGACGAGGACGCATATATGCAAAGGGGTTCGGGTGGCGAAAGATCAGCTCCACCTCCCCCTCGAACGTGGCCCTACGCTCCTCATACTCCCATGTCCCTCTCACGGGACGCATCTCCAGGCACGCCAGAAATCGAGACATCACCTAATAAACAAATAGGGCAAAGGGAGTAAGACAGTGTCATTCACGTACAAATGAATAATTAAATGAACTAGGAATAAACAAACACAATTAGTCAAGTAGCAATTAAAATCACATAGGCAAATAAGCGATCTCAAATAATCAATTAATAATTACTAAATAATAAATATCAAGCAATAATGTATGTTTCTAATGCATGTGCAATGCAATGCGATGCAAATATTCGATGCAATCTCCTCTGTGATATTTTACAAATATCATGCACTTGGAAATTTCACGTTTATCGATAACGTCCTCAACGATTAAATTTATGTTTTATCGAAAACGTTCAAACGATCAAATTTTACGTTTTCACGAAAACGCTCAAACGCTCCACGTACATTTGACGACAACGTACCAACGATCATACTAAATACGAAAAGCAATTGGGAGTAAACGTCTTTCCACCAAGTATACAATTACAACTCCTGTGTAATTTATACTAAAGACCGTCCTCCGCAATCACGAAATACTCCGAGAGATCGATAGAATAAAATTATAGTCATTGTAAAATTATCCCGAGTCGAGTCTGCAGAACCCACTCATCATAGGACCATTTTACCTATAATTAATTCCCACGGTTATTTGACGTATCACCGTCATAAACCTAATCTTCGCGTATTCTCATACCGATTTAATTAAATCGAATGTGTCTTTTCCTATTATCTTATCTTAACTCCTTAACACCATGCATGATTTCAATCACAATCAAGTTATTAGGATTGAATTCAAATTATTTTAATTGGCATTAAATTGATGTTAAAAGAAGTGAACCAAAATATTTTTTTAATAGTAAAAATAAAGTTTTTATTTTAAAAGAATTAATTAAAAATATTAGGGAAATATTGGATTAAAGAAAAATACATTTTTCAGGTTCTGGACAGTGTCTAACCGGTTAAAAGGTCGTGTAACCGGTTATTCACATTCAAATTTCTCTCTTTTCCAATTTTACAGTAACTAACCGGTTAGAAGTTGCAGTAACCGGTTAGTCACTGCAGCATCAGTGACAAAATTGGCCTTTTTATACATCAATTCAAAAACCTTTCATTTTCAATCCTTATCAATCACTTACAGAACATTCTTGAGCATATTTAAACATGTCCAAATCAATTATACACATCAATTTCATGTGATTCATATATAAATCATCAAGTATGCATAAAATCACATATTTAGCACTTAATATATCAAAATCAATTTCAGAGCTTCTCAAGTCAAATTTATAGTTCCTTTAGCTCGTGTTCAGTTAATATGGCATGCTTGAATGAGTTTTATATCGTATTTTGGCCTCCAAGCCAAAGTCCCAATTCAAAACCTATGGCCCTTGAGCTTGTAAAGCTATTTTACATTCCAAGCCATTTAATAATCATTCTAGCAAATGGATATCTTCTCCCTTACCTATTGAAGCTTTTGAGACTGATTGGAAAGCAAAGGAAAAGGTTCAACACGATTTTGAGACAAAACCCACCTCAGTTGCAACTCTGTTTTCAGTTTCAACAGGGGGTATTGATCAGAGAGTTTCAACAAGAAAAAGCTAAATAAATTTGTGAGTAAAGATTGGAATTCAAACTAGGACACATGAACTTTATATTGAAACAAATTTGAGACTCAAAGGTAGCTTGAGCTTACCAAACGAAATCAAGAAAGAGAGCTCCAAGAACAGATTCGTGCTCTGTTTTTCAGCATCAACAGAGTCAAATTGCATAGCTAATAACTTCTTCTATAGTGTATAAAATCGAATGGGACTTGTTTCTTTTTCAAGAGGGTTCAAAGAACTTTGTTTTGATATAGAGTTTGTGTGTGTTGGTGCTTCAGAGAGAAAGAACGGACTCAAACACAGCCACAACAGAAAATGGAGTCTGAAATTGTTTTATGAGAAATTGAGAGTGAATTGTGTGGTTTTAATTTGGTTTAAGTCACCAAATTTCATCACCACTCATTCCTAGCAGAGATGAGATGTTTTGCATGCCAAGGTGTCTGGTTTCCAACCCAAAAACATGTTCTCCTTTTTCCAATTCGTGTCCAGAACAATCTCAGTTCTGGGTGTCAGAGAGCACTAACTGACTACTCGTGTCACTAACCGGTTAGTGAGACACAAAAATGACAAAATATTATATTTTATTCTATTTTCTTTTCTCTTATCAAATACTTATTAAATACTTCTTTTATTTTCACAAAAAGAAATATTTACCTTAATAAAATAATTTCCTTTAATTATTTCTTAATTTATTTTTAAAACATAATTATATTCTAATCATCATAATTATATTATAATCACAATATAATTTTTATAATAATTAACGTAATTACATATAATTATATTTTATAATCGGGGATTAATATTTGGGGTGTTACACTTCTCCCCCACTGAAAGGAATTTCGTCCCCGAAATTCTACTTACTGAAATAACTCAGGATACTCCCTACGCATAAGCTCTTCTAATTCCCAGGTTGATTCAGACACATCGCCTCGATTCCACAAAACTCTAACTAATGGAATCTTTTTCCCTCTAAGCTGCTTCATTCTTCGATCTTCGATTCGTACTGGACCAGCTTCGAGCGTGAGATTCTCCTTGATCGGCAATATGTCCGATTGAATCTGAATTACAGCTTCAGGATCATGCACATACTTCCGAAATTGCGAGACATGAAAAACATCATGGAGGTTTGCAAGGGAAGGGGGTAAAGCAATTTGGTAGGCGACTGGACCTACTCTCTTCAGGATTTGATATGGCCCAACAAATTTTGGCTGTAGCTTCTTCGGCTTAAGGGCACGACCAATTCCTTTTGTTGGTACCACTCTCAGAAATACATGATCACCTTCGTTAAATTCCAAAGAATTTCTTCTCCGATCAGCATAGCTTTTCTGGCGACTCTGAGCTGTCTTCATCTTATCCTGAATCATCGTGATCTTTTCGGTGGTCTCTAGCACAATATCGGGACCGATAATCGAATTCTCCCCCACTTGGAACCAGCATAGTGGGGTTTGACATTTTCTACCATATAACACCTCAAATGGTGCCATTCCAATACTTGCATGGTAGCTGTTGTTGTAAGTGAATTCCACTAATGGCAACAACTGTTCCCAATTTTCTTGATATTCCAAAACACAAGCCCTTAGGAGATCTTCTAATGTCTGAATAGTTCTTTCTGTCTGCCCATCAGTTTGCGGATGATATGCAGAACTCATACTCAGCTTCGTTCCCAAAGCCTGATGCAAACTTTGCCAGAATCTTGAAGTAAACCTTGGATCTCGATCAAAGACAATGTTGGAAGGTATACCATGCAAACGAACAATCTCCTTTATATAGAATTGAGTTAGCTTCTCTAAGAAATAATGCATGTTCATTGGTATAAAATGTGCTGATCTGGATAATCTATCTATGACTACCCAAATAGCCTCATGACCCAACGAAGTTCTAGGCAATCCAGATACAAAATCCATAGAGATGCTATCCCATTTCCATAGGGGAATCTCCAAAGGTTTTAGTTTTCCACCAGGTTTCTTATGCTCAATCTTTGCCTTTTGACAAATCAGACAAGATGTGACATAAGAAGCTACATCTTTCTTTAATCCTGACCACCATAATATCTTCTTCAAATCTTGATACATCTTGGTTGATCCTGGATGTATACTCATCTTGCTTTTATGTGCCTCCTCTAAGATCATTCTCCTCAGCTGATGGTCATTTGGAATGCAAATTCGTCCTTTGAATCGAAGGATTCTGTCTGATCCAACTTAAAAGTCGGGTTCTTTTCCTTCGGCTGATAACTTCTTTTTCTCTTGGAGATCTACATCTCTTTGTTGCATTTCGCTAATTTGAGCTAAGAACTCATTAGTAATATGCAACATTCCCAACTTAATGCTGTCTTCTTCCAGTTGCATTACTAAACTCAAATCTCTGAACTCTTCGATTAGTGCTAACTCCTTAATCATCATAGCACTCAAATGAAAGGTCTTTCGGCTCAACGCATCCGCTACTACGTTGGCTTTGTCGGGATGGTAATGAAGCTCAAAATCATAATCCTTTAAAAATTCCATCCAATGAAGTTGCCTCATGTTAAGTTCCTTCTGATCAAAGAGAAATTTCAAACTCTTGTGATCACTAAACACTTGGAATGTAGTTCCATAAAGATAGTGTCTCCAAATCTTCAATGCAAACACTATTGCTGCCAATTCCAAGTCATGAGTAGGATAATTTTCTTCATGGGTCTTCAACTGTATTGACGCGTAAGCAACAACTTTACCTTCCTGCATCAATACTCATCCTAATCCTTGTTTTGATGCATCACAAAATACCTCAAAACTTTTATGTGGATCAGGTAATATTAATACAGGAGATGATGTCAACCTTTCCTTCAGAATCTGGAAACTATCCTCACACTTCTCGTCCTAGACGAAGGGTTTCTCTTTACGAGTCAGACGCGTCATAGGAAGAGCAATCTTCGAAAATCCTTCAATAAATCTTCTATAGTATCCAGCTAATCCCAAGAACTACGTACTTCTGTAACTGACTTGGGTCTTTCCCATTTCAACACAGCATCAACTTTCACTGGATCCACTGCTATTCCATCTTTTGAAATCACATGCCCTAAGAAATTAATCTTCTCCAACCAAAATTCACACTTCGAGAATTTAGCATATAACTGCTTTTCCCTCAACACTTCTAACACCAGTTGAAGGTGAACTGCATGCTCTTCCAGATTCTTTGAGTAGATTAGTATATCATCAATGAATACCACTACAAAAGAATCCAGATAAGGTCGAAAGACTCTATTCATATAATCCATAAATATTGCAGGGGCATTGGTTAATCCAAACGGCATCACAACATACTCGTAGTGACCATACCGGGATCGGAATGTCGTCTTTGGAATATCCTCTTCTCGGACTCGAATCTGATGGTATCCCGACCTCAGATCGATCTTAGAGAAAATTGCAGCTCCTCGAACTTGATCCATTAAATCGTCGATTCTCAGCAATGGATACTTATTCTTAACTGTGACTTTATTTAATTGCCGATAATCCGCACACATCCTCATGCTTCCATCTTTCTTCTTAACAAACAATACTGGTGCACCCCAAGGGGAACACTCGGTCTGATAAATTGCTTCTACAACAACTCTTCTATTTGCTTCTTTAGCTCAGCCATCTCTGGTGGCGCCATTCGATAAGGTGCAATTGAGATAGGACCAGTTCCAGGAATTAACTCGATGCTAAACTCAATTTCACGCTTAGGCGGCAGTCCAGGGACTTCTTGTGGAAAGATTTCAGGAAAATCCCTTATCACCGGGACATCTTCGATCTTCACTTCCTTCTCAACCTTTGCACAAGCTAACTTGATGCTTTCCTTGGTTATCACATCCCGATAGGTAATGGTTTTTCTATCACAGTCAATGAGTACTTGGTTCTTGGACATCCAATCCATTCCCAAGATAACATCTAATTGTGATAGAGGCAAACAAGTAAGGTCTACTTGGGTTATCCAGTCTAACACCTGAACGGTACAACCCAAACAGGCTTTAGAAGTAATGACTACCGGGTTGGTAGGGGTAGACACTTCAAGCTTATAGGGTATATTGATTACGGTTAAGTTTAAGCGATTAGCGCAATCATATGAAACAAATGAATGTGTGGCTCCAGAATCAAACAAAAAGTTACAAGGTTGGCCATTTAGAAGAAAATTACCTTGGACAAGGTTTTCAGATTGGCTAGCTTCAACACCACTGAGAGTAAAGACTCTCCCAAAACTGGTTGGTTTCCTGTCAGCATTCCCAGATTCCACCTTCCTTGGTTCCTTGCAGTAACGAGAAATACGGCCAGGCTTTCCACAATTGAAGCAAGTAGGAGTCCAGCAAGTTGTTCCAAAATGGTGCCTCTTGCACTTGTCACACAGAGGAGCTGGGTTCTTGACTCCTGAATCAGCTTTACCCTTATTCTTCTGATGGTAAGGTCCTCCTTTACCATGTTGATTCCTACCCTTATGGCGCTGCGGTCCATATCCTTGCTGATTCCTTTTTGCTCGCATAAACTCTTCTTCTACTTTCTTATCTTCTTCATATATTCTGCATTGATTCACCAAGGCTGGAAAACTCCGAATATTCTGATATCCGAAAGTAGACTTCAAATCCGGTCGCAGTCCGTCTTCAAACTTGATGCACTTCGAACGCTCATCAGGGTTATGATGGTAGTATGAGAATACTTGCTCAGTTCCTCAAACTTCGCAGCATACTCTCCCACTGTCATGTCCCCTTGAGTCAGCTTAAGAAATTCAATTTCCTTCTTCCTTCTTATATCCTCGGGGAAATACCTTTCGAAGAATTTCTCTACGAAAGTATTCCAAGTCACAGCTCTACCTTCAGCAGCTAAAAGTTGAGCAGTATGATTCCACTAATCCTCAGCTTCATTTGTCAGCACATAGGTTGCAAAAGTCACCCTCTGATTATCAGTGCAATTCATGGTTCGGAAAATCTTTTCCAAATCACGAATCCACTTTTGAGCCTCATCTGGGTGATGTCCTCCTCCAAACTTTGGAGGATCACATTGACGAAATTCCGAGATGCCTTAAAATTCAGCTGGAACAGGGTTCCTAGGGGGTTGCTGTCCTGTAGGGTGCTGTTGCATATTCTCGAATACTCTCGAGATTCGATCTAATGCTTCAGCAAGTTGATTATTGTTTCTAGCAGCCATAGTAACCTGCACTATGAACTGAATCAATAATCAATCTTAAGACTAAACACACACTATAATACTAACATACTCTAATGGTTAGTATGTAAGGCCATACTCCAAAGCCAAGAGTCGGGACCATTGCTCTGATACCATAAGTGTAACGACCAGAGTCGTCACGGGGATTATGTTATGATAAATGCATATGATTAATATATTTTTAAGGAAATGATATTGATGTTTAATATAATGGTATGTAAAATAAGAAATAATTTTAAACGAAAACGTCCATATAACTGCGTCATTATATTTCACATAGAAAGTTTGATTTAATGTACATCATATCACATTGTTTTGGTCAAAAGATATCGCATCATAACTCTGAGTTAACTAATCTCAATCACTGCACATATACATATATATAATAAGGTGTAACTCAGAGCATTCCACTAAACTCAAAATATACTAAAAATTCAGTCTACATACTAATGATAAATACCTAGCATATCACCTCACATCTCATCTACCATCTGATGGCTCCCAGTTGATGGAACGACCTGGTCACTCTCCCCTCCAGTCTGTACAACATCGTCCCCAGCTGGCTCACTCTCGCCCTCCTCGGGATCCTCCTCCTCAGAGTCCACCTGAACCACCGGAGGCACACGTTCCGGTGATGGTGCAAATCTCACAGTCCGAGATGGACCCGGACGGGAAGGATCCTCAGGTGCAGCTCTCTCCGGAGGAGTGCGAGCGGGAGCAGCTGGTCGAAAGCGAAAGTGAGAACGACGACGTTCAGGTTGGGGCGGTGGAGTACCATGTCGATAAGTAAAAGCAGGAGGTATATGTTGGGCATATATCATAGGTATGCGGAACCGACGAGGACGCATATACGCCAAGGGGTTCGGGTGGCGAAAGATCAGCTCCACCTCCCCCTCGAATGTGGCCCTACGCTCCTCATACTCCCATGTCCCTCTCACAGGACGCATCTCCAGACACGCCAGAAATCGAGACATCACCTAATAAACAAATAGGGCAAAGGGAGTAAGACAGTGTCATTCACGTACAAATGAATAATTAAATGAACTAGGAATAAACAAACACAATTAGTCAAGTAGCAATTAAAATCACATAGGCAAATATGCAATCTCAAATAATCAATTAATAATTACTAAATAATAAATATCAAGCAATAATGTATGTTTCTAATCCATGTGCAATGCAATGCGATGCAAATATTCGATGCAATCTCCTCTGTGATATTTTACAAATATCATGCACTTGGCAATTTCATGTTTATCGATAACATCCTCAACGATTAAATTTACGTTTTATCGAAAACGTTCAAACGATCAAATTTTACGTTTTAACGAAAACGCTCAAACGCTCCACGTACATTTGACGACAACGTACCAACGATCATACTAAATAGGAAAAGCAATTGGGAGTAAACGTCTTTCCACCAAGTATACAATTACAACTCCTGTGTAATTTATACTAAAGACCGTCCTCCGCAATCACGAAATACTCCGAGAGATCGATAGAATAAAATTATAGTCATTGTAAAATTATCCCGAATCGAGTCTGCAGAACCCACTCATCATAGGACCATTTTACCTATAATTAATTCCCACGGTTATTTGACGTATCACCGTCATAAACCTAATCTCCGCGTATTCTCATACTGATTTAATTAAATCGAATGTGTCTTTTCCTATTATCTTATCTTAACTCCTTAACACCATGCATGATTTCAATCACAATCAAGTTATTAGGATTGAATTCAAATTATTTAATTACCATTGAATTGATGTTAAAAGAGGTGATACCAAAATATTCTTTTTAATAGTAAAAATAAAGTTTTTATTTTAAAAGAATTAATTAAAAATATTAGGGAAATATTGGATTAAAGAAAAATACATTTTTCAGGTTCTGGACAGTGTCTAACCGGTTAGAAGGTCGTGTAACCGTTTATTCACATTCAAATTTCCCTCTTTTCCAAATTTACAGTAACTAACCGGTTAGAAGTTGCAGTAACCGGTTAGTCACTGCAGCATCAATGACAAAATTGGCCTTTTTATACATCAATTCAAAAACCTTTCATTTTCAATCCTTATCAATCACTTACAGAACATTCTTGAGCATATTGAAACATGTCCAAATCAATTATACACATCAATTTCATGTGATTCATATATAAATCATCAAGTATGCATAAAATCACATATTTAGCACTTAATATATCAAAATCAATTTCAGAGCTTCTCAAGTCAAATTTATAGTTCCTTTAGCTCATGTTCAGTTAATATGGTATGCTTGAATGAGTTTTATATCCTATTTTGGCCTCCAAGCCAAAGTCCCAATTCAAAACCTATGGCCCTTGAGCTTGTAAAGCTCTTTTACATTCCAAGCCATTTAATAATCATTCTAGCAAATGAATATCTTCTCCCTTACCTATTGAAGCTTTTGAGACTGATTGGAAAGCAAAGGAAAAGGTTCAACACGATTTTGAGACAAAACCCACCTCAGCTGCAACTCTGTTTTCAGTTTCAACAGGGGGTATTGATCAGAGAGTTTCAACAAGAAAAAGCTAAATAAATTCGTGAGTAAAGATTGGAATTCAAACTAGGACACATGAACTTGAGATTGAAACAAATTTGAGACTCAAAGGTAGCTTGAGCTTACCAAACGAAATCAAGAAAGAGAGCTCCAAGAACAGATTCGTGCTCTGTTTTTCAGCATCAACAGAGTCAAATTGCAGAGCTAATAACTTCTTCTATAGTGTATAAAATCGAATGGGACTTGTTTCTTTTTCAAGAGGGTTCAAAGAAATTTGTTTTGATATAGAGTTTGTGTGTGTTGGTGCTTCAGAGAGAAAGAACGGACTCAAACACAGCCACAACAGAAAATGGAGTCTGAACTTGTTTTATGAGAAATTGAGAGTGAATTGTGTGGTTTAAATTTGGTTTAAGTCACCAAATTTCATCACCACTCATTCCTAGCAGAGATGAGACGTTTTGCAGGCCAAGGTGTCTGGTTTCCAACCCAAAAACGTGTTCTCCTTTTTCCAATTCGTGTCCAGAACAATGTCAGTTCTGGGTGTCTGAGAGCACTAACCGGTTACTCGTGTCACTAACCGGTTAGTGAGACACAAAAATCACAAAATATTATATTTTATTCTATTTTCTTTTCTCTTATCAAATACTTATTAAATACTTCTTTTATTTTCACAAAAAGAAATATTTACCTTAATAAAATAATTTCCTTTAATTATTTCTTAATGTATTTTTAAAACATAATTATATTCTAATTTTCAAAATTATATTATAATCACCTTATAATTTTTATAATAATTAACGTAATTACATATAATTATATTTTATAATCGGGGATTAATTTTTGGGGTGTTACAAGGCTTAGGATGTTTTGCTTTTGATAAAGTTTTTCACAGGTTAAATTTTGGAATAGTCCGAAAAACAAACCAAACTCCATCCATTTGACAGGTGATTTTATTAAATCAAAAAGAAATTTTTAGGTCCACATTTTTAATTATGGGAAATTAAGGGTAAAGAATCATAGGGTGTTACAAAATTCAATCTAAAGTTGGATGTCTCTTCCTACTTTTTCTGTAACCATTTTATCTGAATGTATTGTCGAGATAAATTTATTTATTTTTTAATCACAAAAATTATAAAATAAATATTTAATATATAAAGTGTTATATTAAACAACGGAGGGACTAGTTTATCAAAAAAAACGTAGGGATTATTTGGTTGGGATATCGGAGAATAAAATTTTTTGATGTTATCCACAAATTACAAATAGGAGATAAATTCAATACAGATAAAATACATAAAAAAAGGAATTCGCATGTCTCATCTAGAAATTTCCACATAATCGGTGGAGGGATCATAAATCATTTCAGGTTGATGAACTTGGAGTATATAGCATAGCCAACAAGTTATCCTTAATATTTGACACATTACGTCAACCCAAAAGCTAAACTAAAACAAAAGTTACATATATTTCAAAAATTTAAAAAAAAATATAAAAAAATCAAGATGATTAGAACAATTAATTAGGGTAAAGATTTTTTTGAATCAAATCTTATGATTAACTTAAAATAAGATAAGCGATGAAAAGATCAAAATATTTAAATATGAATAATAATAATAATAAATGTGATAACCATATTAAAAAAAATATAATTGTAAAAAAATATTAATTTATTCATCAAATAAATATAAGAAATAATTATATTATTTATTATTGTGAGCTCCTTTTTTGGCTTTACTTGAGACAATTTTTCGTAACACACTATTTATAACAAATCAAACAATATTTTATCAATATTATAATATCGAAATTGAGAGCAGTCCAATATTTTTTTTATAGGTAAAAAAAATTAAATATTAATAAAGTATAAATTTTTCAAACATTATGGATATATGATTAAATATAATGATTATAGTTTTATAAAAAAAAATTGAAATGGATAATTATTTTAGTTGTTATAATCTCTACACAAAAAAGATGTAACAGATTAAAAACAAAGTTACATATATTTCAAAAAAAAATAATTCAAGATGGTTAAGACAATTAGGATAAAGATTTTTTAGGATCAAATTTTATTATTAACTTGAAATAAGATAAATGATAAAAAGATAAAATATTCAAATTTTATTTGCTTAAGTATGATTTTCTTAAGGTCCATTTTTTGCCACTAGATTAATTCCTTGAAAATAACAGTGAGAGGTAGCATTGGAATTGATTTAAAAAGTTGTGAGAAAATGGTGTTTTTTTTTTGGTTTAGTTGAAAGAAAAATGTATTATGAGAAATGATGCAAATTAGCATACTCCTAAACTGCATAGAAGGATGCTCAAATTTGTAAAAGTTCTTGGTATACCAGTGTATGAACCAAAGAAATTTAAAGATAGTTTTGGGAAAGACTGTTTTATTGGAGATAGGGCGTCGTATAACTCATTCTAAAATGCTTTCCAACTAACTCAACTATGTGACTAACATAAGTAGTAACCAAATAAAAAAATACTAATAAAATAGCACATAATTTATCAAATCATGTTTATTATTAACTTTTTCATGAGAATATTATATATATATATAGAGAGAGAGTTTTCATTATCATTTTATAATATTTAATAGTAGTGAATAAATTTTTACTTTTAAATTCACTTTTTATCAAACAATTGTTGGGATATTGTAAAATCCTGTGCATCGCACGGGTGTACTTACTAGTAATAATAATAATAAATGTGATAATTGTAAAAAAAATATTAATTTATCCATCAAATAAATATAAGATATATCTTATAACATCATCAAATAAAATCTATACATAAACAAATATAATATTAAATAAAAAAATTTCAATGTCGTTTTCATGTCCTATGAATAGTGAATATTCTAATTTATCCTTCAATTTGACCATAATACCGTCAAACAAAAAAATCAAAATATTTAATTCTGGTTTACTTTTGATTCATCGTAATAAAGTTGATAATCATATAAAAACTGTTAATTTATCCATTAATTAAATAAGAAAGGACAAAAATTTATCAAAAAGCTCATTTAAATTAATTTTTTTAAGTATAGGGGTTTGATTTGAGTCTCTGCCTTTTTGTATAAATATTTTTTTATTGTTGTTCAATAATAATCTTTACTTTAAAATATTTAATATAAAAAATTTAAATATCAATAATCCGTACATTGCATGGGATAAGAGCTGGTGTTCAATATGGTCCTCCAAGATTGTGTTCTCTCACTACAAGAAATTTGCCATATACCAACGGATAGTTTTAGTGACAAATGTAAAAACCGTAGGTATAGACATGTTATACTTACAGATGCTCTATCCACCGTGGGTATAGATTAAATATATCTACAGAAGTTCAACTTCGTTACTATATTTATTAGTGACAGATTGGAATCCATGGGTATTGTAACACCTAAGTTTATTTACCCTTTCATACCCTTAATTAAAAATAGCAACTTGAAAATTTCATTTTTAACTTATAAATTGATTAGGAAAAACATTTAGTTACTTCTGATTCATATGAAAATCTCCCGTCAAACGGACGGAGTTTCGTTTGTTTTTAGGACTTTCCAAAATTTCTGGTTTTCCTGCAACCTGATAAATAACAACATTTTCAAATAGCAAAGCCAACAGGGCTATTCATATATATATATATATATATATATATATATATATATATATATATATATATCAGCTAGTGCATCTTCGTGCACGCATCAGAAACAAGTTTAAAACATCAGAATCTAGTCATCAGAGTTAGCGGAATATAAACAAGTTAGGAAAACAGTTTTTTTCCCAAAATAAGACCCCTTTCCCAAAAGGAGTCGTCCTGGGCCCCCAAAAGAACTATTTACATTCTATATACAACAAAAATGATTCATATCGATTCACTGGGCCCAGGACATTCCCATGTCCTCTTTAATAATAGGTGACCTACTCTCCCTGTGAGGGAGAGTACTCCTGCTTGGCCTGATCTTGTGCAAACTCTTCCTCAGTACCTGTGGGGATAGTAAGGAGTGAGTATTACACATAAAATGGGGAGGCAGTTTCCAATTAAGACATAATGCAACACTAAGCCATACACAAATAACAATTCAATGACAACATAGTAAGAGTCAATTCACCACAAGTCAATTTCAAGTATTCATTAGTTTCTCAAATCGATTTTTATTAAACATTTTCTTAAGTCTTTCGTTCCATGTATTTTAATCATATTTATGTTCGTTTTATCTGTCCCTGGTCACGACCTACTGCGTCTGCACTCCTGTGCACTCACGACTTACTGCGTCCGGGTAAATCCCCTGGTCACGACCTACTGCGCTCGCACCACCGCGCGAAAGAGACTTACTGCGTCCGGGTGTATTTCTCAATCCCCTGGTCACGACCTACTGCGCTCGCACCACCACGCGAAAGCGACTTACTGCGTCCGGGTAATCCCCTGGTCACGACCTACTGCGTTCGCACCCCCGTGCGAAAACGGCTTACTGCGTCCGGGTAAAATACAATCTCCCCTGGCTGAGCCTGTGTATAATATAATTAGTTCTGTTATCATTATCAATTCATTAACACATTTCCATTTCCCAAAATTAATCACCTCATTACACATTTCTACTATCCAATGATCACAAATGTATTTTTTTTAACTTAATTAGCACAATTCATTTTAATATCACAACTCAAATTATTAAACAACATAAGCATTTAATTCATCAACATCACCAAATCACAAAATGCAATATATCAACATCATAATAAATTCCCTAAGTCACAAATTCTATTCTAACAATTATCTTATATCATATTAACCTAAACTAACACAAATATCTTAGTACTCATTATATGCATAATGTAAACTAAACCCCAGAGTAAGGTAATACTCACTATAACCCACTCCTTACCTTAAATTAGCAAAGAGTAAATAGAACCTTAGTGAGCCCTAGCTCAAAATCTTGGAAACTTTGAACTTCCTAAGTCTAGCTTGCCACCTCAATATGGAAATGATGAAATGATCCTTGTCTTTGCCTTGGTTTGAGTTGGAAAAGCATGAAACAAAGCCCTACATAATCATGGGTGCAAGAACCCTAAGGGTTTTAGAACAAAATCCATGAACTAAGGAGAGTTTGAATGAGAAAGAAATTAACTCATGGCAAGAAGCTTACTTACCCAAATCAATGGTGGAAAAATGAAAAACCAAGGAGAATGGAGGAGGGAGCAATTCGTGTGCCAAGGAGGAAGAAGGAATGAGCTTTAACCCACTTCCATGGTGCAAGGTTTGATGGAGCTTGGTGGTTTTGGGTTTGAGGTGCCCAAAACTATGTGTTTTTGGTGGATTGATGATGGAGATGGTCTTGGTGTTGAGAGAAAATGGATGAAGGTGATGAGTTGCTTTGGAGTTTTAAGGTGGTGAAGAGTTCATGTTTTAGGTGCTTTATTTTTGCACCAACAAACCAGAAAAATCGTGTGGCTATGGCTCTTTGCTTAGCCACCAAGTCCAAAATGGACGCACCAGATCAGATCTGGTCTGCGTCGTGCGCCTGAGCGCCAGTTTTCGCGCCTGAGCGCTGAATCAGCATCAGCACCAAGCTGGTGCATGGCTGATGCGCCAGCTGCTGGGTGTTGGAGGAAATGGCGCGCCAGAACGAAACTGGTGCGTGGCTGGTGCCATTTGCGTGCGCCTGAGCGCACGGAATGGTGTGCCTGAGCGAAAAAGCTCTTGAGTTGGTGCACCAATGAACAGTGGTGCGCCTGGGCGTGCACCGGTGCGCCTGGGCGTGAACCAGAATTTCCAAACTTCGATTCGCCGTAACTTTTTCGTTAACCGTCGGATCGAGTCCAAATTTTTAGACAAGCTTCTTCACCCCATAAACTTCACATCCAACGGTGGAATTTATTTTCTTAGCATCCTATAATAAATTTCTAATTTTCTCTTTTCGGTCGATTTCTAACATCTAAAACGCCGATTTAACTCCCGATTTCGCTTATTTGACTTTACCCAAAGCCACAACTGCCTTCTATAGAACCCCTAGAACTTATAATCACCACTCACCTACCTACCAAAATTCATTAAGTCATTATTCCAATTTTTCTAAGGTTTTTAATCAATAATTTCATTAAAATCAAAGTTTAGGATGTTACAGGTATAGTCATGTTATACATATGAATCCCATTTATACTCTATAGCGATTGGTGAAAAACTGTGGGTATAGATTTTATATACCGACAATTAGCGAGCATTGTTACTATACCAATTGGTTATACTTTTACATCCGTGGGTATAAATGTCATATACCTACAGTCAAATATTTCTATCACTATATGTTTTGATCATAACTTCACAATAAAACTAAAAAAAAATGCAAAATAGATTAAAAATTACTTTGGACTATACAAGGATATATTTTTTAGGCTTAAATATCAAAATGGTCCTTGTAGATATTGACCTATTCGAAATTGGTCCCTAAAAAAAGTTTTGATTTTGGTCCTTGCATTTACTTTTTGGTTTTGGTCCCTCATATTATTTGTCGATGAAAAACACCCGGAAACGTGATGTATTACATTCTATGACCAATTAAGAATAATATTCTATCATTAATTCTAAAGGGTAAAAAGAGAACTTCCATTAATTCTACCAAAACCAAATTTTTTTTCTTCAGAAACCAATTTCAAAAGAGTCAATATTTATAGGGACCATTTTGGTATTTAACCCTAATTATACATAACAAATATTTATTATATTTGTTATATTTATATATTAATTATCTTATTAACTTGAGTTTTTTTTATAAATACTCACTCCATCCTTATATATAAGATTTTTATGAGTCTTTTTTTGTCGCTAGCTATTTATAAGATCATATACTAATTTTCAATGATAATTAATTACTTTTTTGCACAAATGCCCCTATTCACTTAACACTTTAGATTCTCAATACTATTAACAGGGGTAGTTTAAGAATATGGGAACCAAAATCAAAATTAAAATTACTTTTGCATTATCCTAAACCATAATTAACAATGAGGACCAAAACAAAAACAAAATGAAAAATGAGAGTAAAAAAATATAAAAACTAATTTCAAATATGTAAACCAATTATATATATATATATATATATATATATGAGGAGGGATCCGTTTACACCATGTTGAATTATACCAACTCTTACACCGCACATGACTTTTTATACAATATGAATTTGATTAATCCATCCGTTGATTAATAACTATATATCATCAAGATCATTTGTGTCAAATTTGAAAAAATTTAAACACCACTGAGTATGAATTCAAATAGCTCCATTTTCATATACTTTTAAGATATATATTTCGTTAATTTTGGCGTATGTAAATAAAGTACTAAACGATTTTGGATTTTTGTGAAATTTGATATAGATGACATGATAGAAAATTTTAAAAATATTTGTAATTAATATAGTTTTTCAAAAATATATTATGCTACCAATTTATTCCACATAAAATATTGACCACCGATATTGTAAGACCAACAATTTTATCCAATTTATTTGCGTGATTATCTTTTTAATTATAATTGTGTTATCATTTTAATTTTAAATGCGTGAATATAATTTATTGAATAATGATTTGCGATACTTTGATTTCTTTTTAAAAGTATTGGAATTGAATTATTTATGTATATATATATATACACGTGAAATATATATATATATATATATTTATATGTATGTATTAAAATATTTTCCTTGGATAATTTAAAATGTAATTTTGGCATGAACATGTTTTATTAAGTTTAATATTTTATTATCAAAATATTATTGGATTTATGTTTGGAAAATGAAAGGATTTTAAAGAGTTATAGTGTTATAATTTCAAAAATTCATATCTCTTTAACCGTAAGTCCAAAAACTACAAACTTTATATCAAAACGATCGTATTGAAATGTAAATTTCAAAAATGTAAAGCTCAGAATTTTATTTGAAGTTTTGCGGAAATTTTATAACTGTACAGTAGGTGGACGAATTTTATGTTTTTAAACTTAGAAAAACTATTTTTGAACCTACTATTATTTATTTGACTTAAAAATATTTTGTGCTATATAAATATATATTTTTGGAAACCTCTGATTGGCTCACCGTCCAGATCTCAATATTTTTATTTTATTTCTGAAATTTAAATTGTTTAGACTTGATTTTTATTGGTTGCATGAATGGTGAGTTATTGTATGAGTAAAAACCAAAAATTCTTCTTCCTTCAGCCATGGAAATTCGTCCCACATGAGTCAGGATGAGGTAGGATTAATTCATCTTCAGCACATAATTCTTTGCATTATTTTGAATTTGCATAGGTTTTATGTGAAGCATTAATAATTAACCACAAACTACTAGGTTCTCAATAGTATTATGGATTCAAAAAAATTTTGAACTTGGCCACCAAGTCTATGTTTATTCGTGTGACCCCTTTAGACTTGGGGTGAGATGACCAAATTTTCCAAGTTATAGATAGAGAGCTTCCTAGCTAGAAGCATTCCACACTTCACACATTCCACATTTAGAAAAATTGTGAAAGAAACCTAGAGAGAGAGAAGAACCGTGGCCTATAGGAGAAGGGAGAAACTAGATTTTGTGTCAAAAAGCTTGAAGTGTTCATCTTATTTTCTAAAAAGGTATTTTTATAAACTCATAATCTCTTACTGTTACTTTGATTTTAAGTTTTCCTTTTTCTTGATTTTAAGAAACAAACAGTAAAGTCTTGTGTTCTTATTTTCTCTTCTCTTCATGAACCCTAAAATGAAGGTTTTCAATTACTGTAAGTATTTATGCTTATGGTCATATGAACAAAGGATTAAAAGGGACTCAAAAAGAGGTTTAAAGAAACAATGCTTTCCCTTTTTATTTCCTTGAGATGGCCGAATTTTATGATAAGAAATAAGGAAGCGAAAAGTTTGATTTAATCATATGAATGTGTTTATGTGATTTTCCTTTTTTGTTGAAGTTTTAGAATGATGAAGGTTTGTTGTTTTAATCATGAAATCTTAATGAAATAGTCAAAAGAATAATGAAAAAAAATGTCATTTGAAAAGTAATTGATTTCCATATTTTCTACAGTAGGCCGCGAGGCCTAGGAAGTGTTTCAACAAATTTTTGTTTGATATTAATTGTATAATTGATTTACTGTTAAGTTGATGTGTGACTGCATAAGTATTTTATCTTGTCTTTAGTGATAGATGTAATTATATGTGAACATATGACTTTTGTGCAATATGTGTTTGGATGAATAAGTTGTTATTGTCCATAAAAGTATTTTACTTTGAAAATACGTATTTTAATTGATTTAGCATTGTAGTAATTGTTTTTGAATTTTGAAATTATTGGAATATGTTATAACTTATTTTGAAAATTTTTAGTCACTGTTTGTATATCAATATAGACTGGCCGAATTTTATATTGTGTGGATTGGTGATTTTTAGATTTTTCCTAATTGTTCAAGTGTTGTATGATAATTATAGTATGTTTATTTGATACAACAAATATGAAAATAAGCATTTTTATTAAAGTAAATTGATTCTGGAAAAATAATTTTAATTTTTGGAAAATAAATTTATTTTGGACCGTGGGTCCCTAATTGGTATTTTTGTGTGTTTGTGATGAGTATCTGTTTATGTAACACTCCTTGTATATCATCTTACTTTATAAGAAAAGTAATAAGTTTGTGATTACTTGGACTTGTTGTTGTTGGAAAAAATCTGAAAATAAGAATTTATCCCTTCCCTTGAAAATTTATTTTCACAAACACTTGATTGATAATGAAGGTGACTTAGTAAAATCAGAGTTTCCGGAAACATAGTAAAATCAACATATTATACTCCCAAAATATATCAAGTGTAACAAGTTCATTAATACCAAATAAGTATTATTATGAAACTGAATTCCTCTTATGATACCTCTTTCCAAAATATGTATCATATAAATTCTATTAAAAATAGAAATGTTATAGAGCTGGTCACTAGTCCTTTGTCCAAACATCCTTCTGGTCGGATCCTCGATATCTGCACAACGGGTTCCCAACCCACATTTTCTACACTCTGCATGCACCTAAGGGACATCTCCCCTTACTGATTCTTGTGCAAGCTAGATGCACGATCAACACCTAATAAGGGCATGGGGTTAGCTATACATATTCGCATAATCAAATGAGAATAACACTAACATCCACAAGTCAACATGTAGCAAATCATGATGCATATTCATATGAGCACACCCGGTTAATCATAATAATTCTTTCAATGTAGGTGGCATGATGCATGATTTCCTTCCACAACTGAGGCCTCTAACAAGTCCATCTTGGACGTCCATCCAATACACCGTTGTGTTCCCGGAACACTGACATTCGTTCCCAGAACGTAATGCCAAACCATACTTGGATAAATAAGCATCACTCCCAGAGTGTGCATCACGTTCCCAGAACGTGTAGCAAACCATACTTGGAATAATAACCATCACTCCCAGAGTGTGCATCACGTTCCCAGAACGCATACGTTCCCAGAACGCATAAAATCCAGGTCCCGGACACTGGCCACATATCTATAATGTGTCATCAAGTAGGTTGTATATCAATGTGTTCCCAGAACACTAACATACGTTCCCAGAATGTATAAAACCAGGTCCCAGACACTGGCCACATATCTATAATGTGTCATCAAGTAGGTTATAATTTGGTACTCCCGGAGTACCCTCCTCATATTCCCAGAATATGATAAACGTTCCTACCAACCCATCTTCCATTCTATATGCATGAATGCACAATCATTAAGGTTGGTTTTTATCTTTAATTCTATTATTATACCAATGTGTTCCCAGAACACTAACATACGTTCCCAGAACGTATCGCAAACCATACATGGAATATAATCAAGCACCACTCCCAGAGTGTGCATCACGTTCCCAGAACGTGTCCAAGAAACCATGTCCCAGACAATGGCCACATTCCCAGAATGTGTCATCAAGTAGGTTGCATCAGTTTGGTACTCCTAGAGTACAGGGTCATGTTCCCATTAATTCCATTATTATGACTTAGAAAACACAACTTCTGAATGATATCTTGAGGTATGGCTTTACTCATAAAATTCACCTTTGAATTTAAATTTAACATATGCTTATAGACCTGGATTGAGAGAATATAATCATTGGTATTAGCAAATCCTTACTCAAAAACTTAACTTTTATTTTTAAGTTTCAGGTACTAACCGGTTACATCATCACCTAACCGGTTAGAATTACAGACCTGAATACAAAACCATTGATTTTCAAAGAATCTTTTCTTGAATTCTCTACTCAATCCAATAACAAGGTCTTAGCACAATAGAATACCTCAAGTTCAACACATTATATCATTCAAAAGATCTAAGTCATAATTCAAAGCACAACTCCATAAACTTCCCTTTGAAGTTATCATAAACATTAAGGCATAAACTCATCGAAGTTCAACTATAATTAAACAACACCTTGGTCATTAAATTACAGTGATAGACCCTCTGAAATTTGACTTAGAATTGAGTACATTTGATAGGAATCACTCAACAATTCAAAAACTGTTTTGTTCTGAATGCTGTTAGCTAGTAACTAGTTACTGCAACTTGGGGTTTGACATACCAAATTCTTTAATACTCAATTCCAATCCAATTCAAGGCATAAACAGAGTTTTATTACCTTAATATAAACATGTTCCAATGCTCAACATGTCACAAATTCATGTATTCAAAACTTATATATTAGACATACATAAATCACATATAAGTTCCATGTATAACATTATGATAATTATACCATATTTTGTCAATTCATTAAATCACCATGCTCATATTATACATGTAGTTCCCATAAGATAGGTTAATATAAGTTATCAGAGATGGGTTTAAAAGAAAGATGATTGAAATGGCTTTTTCATTGTTTTTCTTTAATTTTCTAATTTCAGGTACAACTAGTAACCGGTTACTGCAGGTCACTAACCGGTTACTGACTGCAGAACATACACTACAAAGAGGGTTTTTAAATACCATTTTCAATCACACCTCATTTTAACCCAAACCAACCCCAAACAGAACTTCATTGCCATAAACTAAACATGTTTGAACACTGAAACTAACAAGAAACTTGTTGATTTCATTTCCATTCCTCATTATGCATAAAAACCATAATTTCAACAACTCCAAGTATCAAACTCACATATACTCAGAATTAGCATGGTTTAAGCATCAAATAAGTTCACTTGCAGCATATTAAACTTATTCAAACAAGTGTTATATTTCAATTTGGCCTCCATGCCAATATCCTATTCCAAAATTAATGCCCTTAAGCCTCATGGTGGCTCATCCTACTTTCTCAACATATTTATTCTCATTCTAGCAAATAGTAAGCTTCCCCCTTACCTTAGGTTCGTGCTTGAACAAGATTTGAGCAGAGATTTGAGGTAGAACACCAAACACCCAAAGCTCCTCCTCAAACCAGAACCGTTTTGACAGGGTAGATTGATCAAGGAATTTGGAACATGAAATGGACATGGAAATTAGGGAAAATGGTCATTATCAAAACCATGCAACATAAACTTTGAAAGGAAATCAAGTCTAGAACAATAGAAGGCTTGAGCTTACCAAAATCGAAGCTCAAAGCCAATTCCAGAAACCCAATACAGAACTGTGACAGTTTTGAACCTCCAACTTCATGAATTGATTTCTCCTAGCTCAGGAACTCTCAACTCACAAACCTTATATCAATACAAATCCCTTGATTCAAGCTTTGTAATGGTATATCACTCGAAATCTAACTCTTAACAAAGAAGGAGAATCGAACGAAACACAGCAAGAACCCTAAAACAGAGATTGACACCAACACACTCCCAAAAACCCCAACTTTGATCTGATTAATGGCCTTATATAGCAAGATTAGAGAGCCATGCATGTTGACACGTCCTAACCCACCAAGAGAAGGATGAATTCGTGGCAAATTTCTGGGTTTTGGCTTGATTATTCATCAAATTTCACTTTCTCTTATGAGCTGTCTGCACTCACTAACCGGTTACTGGGTACGGGTAACCGGTTACTCCAATGCAAAATTCAAAAATTAAGATTTTTAATTCATTTCCTGCTAAAACCCTTCTAATATTGTAATTAGGTCCTAACCTAAGGACTAAATTACAATATTCATATTTTTGTACAAAATAACCATATAAAAATATTTCTCATATTTTTATATATAAAAACACATAATGTACAAAACTAAAACTTTCCAAACCAATATAAATCAATTATAAAATAATTGTTATAATTAATTTCTTGGTTATCTGGGAGACGAAAATTATGGGTGTTACACTACTCCCCCACTTAAAAGGAATTTCGTCCCCGAAATTCATCTTCTGAAATTTTCTATTTTTTTCAAAATGTTTTTATACTAGAAAACTTCATCTAGCTCCCAAAAATTTGTTCTTTAGGGTACTCCCCCACTTAAAAGAGTTTTGATATAATTCTTTTATTCCGAAACATTTCTAATAAAACCTTTCACCTTAAACCAAAATTCTTTGCATAAAACTCTTAGGTGGAAGAATTTCTTTTAAAAGAAATACTCTTTACACTTCACATAAAATTTCTTCAAATAAAACACTTTTCAATAAACCCTTTGGGAAAAACTTCTTGGGTTGCGCACTCTGATCTCTCGAACACGATCAAAGAAACATTTGTATGACTTTATTCCTTAATAGTTTGAGACATTAGGGTGATCAGTCCTAATATTCAAACCATTAATAACAAAATCATCCCTTTCAGATATAGTCTTTCGCAAGAAAGACCATACGACAGGTCTTTAAATTAGATGAACTTAAAGATAGGGTAATTATCACTATCAGACTTAATTAGATAGTCAAGTTCTAGAGACATTTCCGTTGGGGAGACAAAGATTTGTCCTATCCCGGTGGTTGTTAATCTCTCTAGCCATAACTGATCTTTCTATTTCTATAGTGTCCACAGATATTATCACATCCAACTGTGATAAGGGTTTTGATCACAGAAAAATTGGAGTTGAATTTCCAACAAGATATTTATATTTTCAAACAATTAGATTAACGTAATCGAAAAACATTTGACTACGTTAATTCAGATCAACGGAAGAGATAGACTCGGTTTGTCTACGTCAAGAGTAGACTCAACTCACATCTCAGCTGGTGAACTCTTCTCTTGCTTGATTCGTCCATTCCTTTCTCTCCTTTTCCTTCAAGACAATTCGGTGAATAATACTCCATCACTACCCTACCATAATTAAACAACACCCTATCATCCAACACCATCAGTTGATCTTTCCAAGTCAACTTGGTCAAAGGCCATGCGATCTTAGAAAATCCTTAAATACTCCGGCGATAGTATCCAGCCAGCCCTAAGAAACTTCTCACCTCAGTCACAGTCTTAGGCTGTTCCCATTTCAACACTAAACTTACCTTTGCTGGATCCATCGCAATTTCTTCTTTAAAAATCACATGCCCTGCAAACGTAACTTCGCTCAACCAAAACTCATCTTTGGCGAGCTTAACACACAACTACTCCTCTTGCAGGATTCTTAACACAAACCCGGGATGTTCCTCATGCTTCTCCGGATTCTCAGGATAAACCACAAACGAATCCCAATATAATCTAAAGGTCCCGTTCTTATAATCCATAAAAGAACAGGTGCATTAGTCAACCCGAACGGCATTATTTCCTACTCATAATGTCCTTATCGAGATCAAAATGCAGTCTGAGGTGTATCCATGTCCCGAATCTTGATTTGAGGTTAATCCGACCTCCAATCAATCTTAAAAAAAACACTTAGACTCCTTTAACCTGATCCAACCATAACTTTCTTAGCAGCTCCTCTACGTGTTTCTTTCATTGAACCATTCCCATCGGTACCATATTATAAGGATCGTAGAGATAGAATCAGTTTCAAAATTAACTTGATTCCAAACTCTATCTCTTTTGAGTTTAGGAATTATAATAAATTGCATCAACTCTAGGAATTATTTTGAGTTTAGGAATATATGAGTTTATGTTCTATGTGAATTGTGTATACCTTTAATGTGGTTTTGTGATTTTTTAGAACAAATTTTGTACTGCCTAAGATTTGTTTAAGTGGTACATCAAAGATTAGTGTTTTAACTTATGTTGTCTGAATTATTTGCACATGGTAGTTGTTATAAGGTGTTTGAAAATGAGTTTTTGAGTAAATGAAAAACTGAAATCTATTTTTGAGATGTTATAATTAAGTTTTAAAAATTATTTTGTTTTTTGAAAAGGTTTTTATGATTATAAAAAAAAAGTGTTTTTACTGGAACAGTAAATTGTTTTTGAGTTTTAGAAAAGGTTTTAAGTTACTTATTACTGTTTTGTAATCTTATGTTTTAGTAAGTACTTTTTTGAAAAGAAATTATTTGGTTTAAGTTACTTGTTCTGAGATTGTGTAATTGATTGGTCCCTTGGATTATGTTTATCAAAGCTAAAGGATTCGAGAGAAGCAAGTTCGGGTAAGCGGAATCATAGTTCATTAGCTTCAAACTCAGGTGAGAGAGAAGTTTTCCTAAGATATAATGGCATCTTTGGGTAACCTTAGGATGTTCTTGATCATCTCAAAGATCAGAACTCCCGAGTTATTTGTCAATATACGTGACTGCAATTGTTTGTGTGTGTGTTTAGCCGATCGGACGTTGAGACAATAACTCTTGTTCGTGTGATTGTCTATTATTATTCATCTGTTTTATATTTTATGAACATTATATTTTATCTTCTTTGAATTATGACTATATTCTGAGTAAGTTATGAAATGATTATTATGATGTGATTATCTGAGGAGATATGTATCCTGTAACATCCTCATTTTTATAATATAAAATATATTACTTTTTATAGTGATTTAATATTAAAATGCTTGGGGTTTTATAAAAAAATTTGGCGGAGTTTACTCTGAAATATGGACTTTCCCCAAGTTAATTTTTCACCTGTCAGTTCAGAACAGTTTATAAAAATTGCAAAACTATAATTACATTGTAAGTGGTTGTGACTTACTTTGAAACAATTTAGAAAAGGATATTTTTATATCCCCACAACCATCGATACATTTTATCAAAACAAATATTTTTATAAAGTCCGTTTCCAAAATAGAAGAATTTTTAAGTGGAGATAAGTAATTTAAAATTAAATACAATTTTAATTAATAAAACATTTTGCGTTACATTATCCTAACAATGATTGCAACCTTAATGTGACCACCAAGGTCCTAACAAATAATGCATTCTCATCATATGAGAGTACAATTTCTCGGCGCCAGAGTGATGAACTTCTTTTCCACTAGTACCTAAAATGGTCAACTTAAGGGGTGAGTAATTTGAATAATAATTAAGGAAAACACTTAAACAACAGTAATAAGACATAACTAGACACATCCACACACATATATTCATATTCATTTATCCTGTTCAGTTCTACTATTTCTAGACCTTAACCTTTCACTATTCCTTTATACAATATATATATACACAATTCATCACATAATAATGCTTTGATGCTCAATCATATGAGTATGAAATGCACTTTATACTATTATGGTGTAACTCCTGAATCCAATGTAATACTTTCCACTTTGCTTTATACGCTTTATACACTTTAACACTTTCATTGGATTCAGTGAATTAAACCTATTATATAACAATGAATGCACTTCTCCATTTACATTAACAATAACACTTTTCAACTCTCACATACACCCTCCACTCTGGGGAAAAACCGACCAGGAGTAAGTATTTCTCAACCTCTGTTTTGGTACTTCACCCCTATAGGGTTCGTCATACTCGCTTGCACAGCACTTCACCCCTCTAGGGTTCGTCATGCAATTTGGATTGATTCGCCCAAATTGGCTTTAGCAGAAATCACCCTCAACTGGCCAAAAGGAGCCAAAGTAAATAGAATTACTATGGTTTACAAAGAACCAATCCCCGACATAGGTGGCGAACTCATGTCCTTTGGAAGATCAAAGTCCTCCATATTAATTCCTAACATTTACTCTTGTCCTCATCAATCGTTAAAACGACGTATGTTTTTCCCGTAACCCCCTAAGGTCCACCTTACTCCTTGAATGCACGTGTAACATCCTCATTTTATTAACCTAATAATTATAATTATAAATATCTTATTTACACACGAAAGATGAATTTCAACTATTTCCTTATATGTATATTATTATTATTATGTTGAATTTAAATATGTATATGTATAAGTGTTTGTAAACGTTTTCCTAGTATATGTGTATATTTGTATATATATATCTTTGCGTAGATATTAGTATTTGTAACTATATCCTCGTGTATATGTATGTGTGTGTGTTTGTATGTGTATATTCATATGTATGTATGCGTAGGTATATGTATTAGGTTAAGTTAGGATATGTGTTTATATATATATATATGTGTGTGTGTGTGCTCGGGTGTATTCTTAGATGTTAGTGTTTGTGTTCATGTCCCTGTGTGTATGTGTGTATTGATTGTGTGATAGCATCGTTAGGTTTAGACAGGGAAGTGTCCTAGGGTCGTTGGTTGCAATTGAAGAGTAATCGGTCTAGATTCTGGATTATATTGGTGCAGTTGTGGTCGAGTAAGTAAGTTTGTGTAAGTCGGGGCTTAGAGTGCTCCATGGCCCACGTAGGTGCTTTTAGTGCGTTGATCCCGATAGAGTGAGAGGATAAGGAACCTAGGCTAGAGTCTCGAGTTAAAAGGTAGACTTTGAAGTCTATGTTCGGAGAATTCCCTCGAATACATGTTTCGATGGAGTTCCGGAACTTAGTGAATGTGTGAGGCAATCGGGATCGATTCGATCCTATTGATTATGCCTCGAGAGTGGTTGGTTTTAGGGTTGAGTGGTTATAGAACATAGCTTAGATCGATCGAGTTAGATCGAGTGTTTAAGAATAGGCTAAGTCTAGATTTCGGAGTGTCGATTCGTTCGTCTTTTCGTGTATGTGAATTGTGTGTTTATTGTTGTGATTTATGATTGTGATGTTTTGTGTGTGTTAGGAGGTGTTTAGAAGGTGTTTAGATAGTGGTATTATGATAGGACAAGTTAGGGTGCATTAGGATCGGCTTAGAACTCTTAGGAGGCTTGAAAGAAAGGGAAAATGGTGCATTAATCGATTAATGGGTCTGCTAATCGATTAAATTTTGAGCACCTTTCAGCATTAATCGATTAAGCCATAGCTTAATCGAGTAGATCTTTGGGTACTTTCGGCATTACTCGATTAACACATGAGTTAATCGATTAGCCCCTTTGTAAATTAAGCGAGTTAATCGATTAACCAAAGTGGTTAATCGATTAACCACTGCAGATCAGACTTAAAAACACGATTGTAACGTGTTGTTCTTCATTTCTTTCTCTCTTCTTTCTCGGCCCTTCCCTCTTCTCTCCTCCCAAACTCTTCCAATCTTCAAATTAACATCAAATAACTTCAATCCACCACCCCATAATCATTCCCCATCAACTCCCATTGATTTTCTACCAACAAAAACCCCAATTTCATTCTCAATCCCTCAAATCCCCAATTCCCAAATTCAAAACCCTAACTTCCCAATCTTTCTCTTTTAATTGGGCAATCATCAAGGGAGCTAAGAATTGATCTTGGAGCAAGGAACTAGGAGCTTAGGAGCTTGTTCCTAGGGCTTGGTGGAGCTCTCTCTCTCTCTCTCTCCTTCTCCTCTACTCTTCAACCGGTAAGGGGGGACTCTTTCCTCACTTTGAGCTAGGGATAGTTAGAATTTATAATAGGATTTGGGGTTAATAATTGAATTAGAGTGTAGGTAGCAATTAGTGTTTGATTAGAGTCGTTCTTGTATTTTTAATTAACTTTGATATTTTTATAAATGTTTATATCAAATTATTTCTTTGTAAATTGTAAGGTAGGAAGTGAAGAACCCTAGGGAGTTGACTTATTTTATTGCACTCTGAGACATGCCTGTGTATGTCGACTGGTTGTTGGTTATCCGCTAATTGGTCGATTGCCATTGATTGTGATAATTGTTAGTCAACCTAATTGCTAAATGTTTATATTCTTGAAGTAAGTGTTATAATGGCTTAATGATGAGAGTGTGCTGTTATTGGAATTTTCTTATGGAATTGGAATTTGGATTAAAAGTGAAATGAGAAACAAAGTAAATAGTGGAAAGCTAAGAAGGAATATGGATAACATAAATGGGCTCCAATTGGAGAATGTGATTGTTTATTGTTGCCGCTATCTTTAATTTGGTTATTACTCTCACGTCTTCATTATGAATTGTTTACTATCCTCTAATTCACTGTGATGTGAAAGATCTCACCCTTAGTGGATAACAATTTAGGTACAAGTTCAAGAGGCTTGGAGATCAGAGTGCGCAGCGGAACAAGTCGGAAGAAAGGAAACTGACTTTGTACATATGTTCTATATTGTAATTGGGTGCCCCACATTTTGTACTAACTTAAATTGTAAAATGTAATTTTTTTAAAGTATCCGTTGTGTCGAACTCTGGTTTATGTATTGTTAAAGAAAACTACTTTTAAAGTTCCTCAATTATTTTCAAAACTTTTATTTCTGTATATTTTTATATTAAGAAAATCGGGGTGTTACAACACGTGTTCCTAGTTCATTTTATTTTGCTTTTGTTAATCAAACATTTAATACTTTATATCCAATTGGTTGGGTTCTCTAACTTAGGATTTGGCCATACGACATATATATATATATATATAACAATCAAACATATCACACAATGATAGCTATAATCACATCATTCATTCAATCATTAAACTCCCTAACAATCAAATTAATTCATTTAGTTCATCATAGAATCCTAGGTCCATAACAATACACAAATAATTATTTAATTACAAGCAAACACGTACTATTCTTCATTAACCACAAGTTTGTACTCATTTAATTTCATAACAATTATAAAAATTTATTTCTAACAAAACCCTAAGTTCATAACAATATATACTCATGCTCAACCTATAAAACATACAAGTTCACATATAGACATAACAAAATACATCTACTTATGCACTTATTACTATCACTAAGTCCCTTCCCTAATTAAGACCAAAGTACTCCCCCTTACCTCTTGAAGAGAAGGGGAGAAATTGGGATTGAGTTGGTGCTCCACCACCAAGTTCCAAGCTAGCTTCTAGTCTCCAATTCCATGCTCCTTAAGAACTTACCTAAGCTCCCTTGAAGATTACCTCACTCTATGAGAAGGATTGGAGAAGTTAGGGTTTGGGTTTAAATTTGGGGTTTTTGAGAATAAGAGGTGGAATAGAGATTTGAAAGAGGGAAATTGATTGTGAAGAGATGGGGAGATGATTTATGATGTTAATTTGGTGAGATTCCATGTTGGTTTGATGAATTGACAAAGATTGGGTTGAGAGAAGAAGAGAATTCGTGTGAAAGGAGAGAGAAAATTATATGAAAAATGGCTCAAAAACGTGTTTATTAAGTTGATTCAGCAGTGGTTAATGGATTAACTGGGTGGTTAATCGATTAACCAGTGTAATTTTGGCCAAAACCAACATTCAGGCCTTAATCGATTAACCTCATGCTTAATCGATTAAGTCGTGTGCATCATTCAGGTCTTAATCGATTAACTCAAGGCTTAATCGATTAACTGGTTCAGTCCATCATTCCCTTGCACTTCAAGGTGTCATAACTTTTTCGTTAACCGTCGGATCTTGCTCAAATTTTGAGATAAGCCTCCTAAGACACTCGTCTTCACATCCAACAGTGGAATTTGGGTTTAGAGCTATGGACATTTAATTCCTAATTTCCTAAGATCCTATGCTCTTTAGGTCATAATTACTCTTCTAAAACTCACTTCCAAACTAATTCTACTTCATCAAACCTACCCTTATTAAATTCTAAATTCTAAACACATTCTACACAGGATTTAAGACTTTAAAACAATACTACCCTTATCAAAGTTCTATTAATTAAGGCACCTAATGGTTTGGTAAAATTGGGGATGTTACAATTCTCCCCCACTAAAGGAATTTCGTCCCCGAAATTCAATTAAGTTCAAAGAAGGAAAAGAGACGTAGAGCTATATGCTCTAATCATAAGATGAATCTTATCCTAGGCAATGGAATGGTTATAACTTTTGGGGATTGCTCCCCCACTTAGAACGCAACTCGGGTGGATCTCAATAATAGAACTACTCTACTACTATCGAGACTTCTTCTCACACTACGTCTTACTATCCTAATGAGGTCCATTCCTAGGAAAACTAATCTATTCCCACAACTCAAGAAAACAAAAGTCTTAAATTTCCCTATAGCACATCATTCTTAACAAAACATAAACATCAACATCATAAAACATTTTAAACAACAAGCACAAATAATATACTCAAAGAGAAACAGAACAGAGGCATTCAACAATAAAAGGAATTAACACAACAAAAACCCAGTTCAAACACAATCAAAAAGAGATAACAGCACATATCAACAATTTAAAATATTATTTGTTTAACTAAACCAAGTACAAAGAACATCATTTTTAAAATCTTATCAAAGAGTATATCTTTGAAAGAAAAGTAAAACATCAACTTGACACAAGTTAGTAAAAATGATCAATACATATCAAAATAGTCTTACATTGAATTGAATTGAGTAAAAGTTTTGAAAAGATTTTGATATTCATTTGATAAAAAGTTATGCATGTTGCAGTTCAAAGGGTGAACCACATTTGCACACATAGAAGGTCACCCAAAATAGAGTTAGTCACTCATGAAGAGAGTGGTTTCAAATCTTAACCTAAAGTTATTCCATATAAAAGAAATATGATTTTGAGATACGTGTAACATCCTCGCTTTTAATAGTTAATTTTTGTTTTTAATAAAATCAGAGTTTGAAAATTCTTTTTAACTTTTGATTTCTTTTGAAAAGTTTTACAAAAATCCGGCAGAGTTTCCTCTGTTTTACGGACTTCCCAAAAATTTCCTTCTAAAAACCTGTCAGTCCAGAATTATTTAAAAACATAAACATAACGGATTAAAAACCAGTTCAGATCCTAACGCCCGATCAGTACCAATCTCAGGGCATATAACTACACATATTATACATTACAAAAATAACAGTTTTTAATGTAATAAAATCCACTCGGGTATCACAATTTCACTCCACGTAGTGGAGGGTTTCCAGTTCGGCCCGTAACAGTGTAAGCTCCGCTCCCGTACCTGTAAAATGATATCAAGAAGGGTAGCATTACACAGAACTTAAAACGATAAATTCTAAAAGAAGACATAGCAAATAACTAAGCCTACTTAATTATTAATATATTTTATTCACAATTATTCACATAAATAAACTCGTTTAGTTCTTCACTTATTCTCACATTCTTTTAATTATTGATTCTCTAACAGTTCTCTGATCGTTTCTACTTTCTCTTTTCTTTTCTTTTCTTTATCTATTTCCTTTTTCTCATGACTGAGTCCAACAGACCATCAGCCACTTGATTTTATTATGACTGAGTCCAAAAGACCATCAGTCGTTTTCCTCTATATGGCTGAGTCCAAAAGACCATCAGCCGTTTTCCTTTTCTTATGACTGAGTCCAACAGACCATCAGCCGTTTATCTTTTATCATGACTGAGTCCCACAGACCATCAGCCGTTCATCTTTCATTATGGCTGAGTCCAACAGACCATCAGCCATTTATCTTTCCATTATGACTGAGTCCAACAGACCATCAGCCGTTTATCTTTCCATTATGACTTAGTCCAACAGACTACAGCCGTTTATCTTTCCATTATGACTGAGTCCAACAGACCATCAGCCGTTTATCTTTTCTTTATGACTGAGTCCAACAGACCATCAGTCGTTCTCTTTTATTCTTTTTTTTAATTAATTCTCTTTTCTCTTTTTCTGATTCATTGTACTTTTCTCTTTTTCTCTTTCTTTGTACTTTTCTCTTTTCTCTCATTTCCTTATTTATAGACTTATCATTACATTATTTACTTTTCACTCTTTTCAATATCCTTCTTTCTTTTCCTTTTTATTCTTTTCTTCCTTTTTCTTTTTCTTATAATTTAAATAATTCATTTATTCTCATCTAAATCTTTTAGCCTTTATCCTCATTTATGACTTATCACATTTTCTACGTTTTCTACTTCATTCTTTTTCTCGTTGTTAGTTTCCCCCAATCTTATCCAACTCTAATCAATACGGTCAAATATAGTACATTCTAGTTCTCGTTACTAATTCTTAGTTATTTCCCAGTTTCCTCATCTCAATCAATTATCCAACTCATTGTCCCTATTTCATTAACTATATTATTTTTAATTGCTCAACTCACTTAATCTAGCTTTTCAATTCTTATTACATTGTTTTACCCAATTCCCCCTCATAACGCGCTCTCTTAGTTTTCTTATCTTTTCGTAAATCCTCTTATCGTTTTCCTTATTTTATGTTAAATCTTAATTCATCATTTTATTTCTCTTCCCTAATTTATTCCGCGTGCATTCATTATTCCTTGTTCTAAACTCTCTTTTACCCTCTTTGTTCCTTTACCTCCCCTATAGCTTTTACTTTATAAGTTCCCACATTTTGTTTTATATTAACTATTTCAATATCCTAAATACGCTCATCCATTCCGGGACTTATTCTATGCTCATACATCTTATTCCCTAAGGTGTGGTTTCTCGTCACAATTTTATTTACTTTATTTCTATCAACGGGGTACCCTAAGGTTCATTAACATACTTTTAATTACTGTATTCCTAGCTACCACTATATAATCCTAGAATTTACTTATTAAGCAAAGGTAACGCGAACCCTCTTACCTCGGGCTTTTTAAATAGAACCTGGATTTTAGCTCGGCGACTATGACGGCGTCGGTGTTGCTCCTCGTTAGCGGGGAACGATCGTGACTGAACTGAGGCAAAGCTTTGAGCTCCAAGGTTCCCGACACGAGCCCGGCACGATCACGGACCGGTAACGGCGTCGGTGAGATCCATGGAGAGAGAAAGCTCGAAGAGAGGGAGGGAGAGGGGAACCAAAGCCTAAGGGGAAGAGGGAGAGGGAGATTTTATGGTGGTGATGAGGAATAGTGATGGTGGCTCGTGGTGGAGGTGGTGGTGGCGGCCGTGGTGGTGGAGAGAGAAGGAGAGGGAGAGCTCAATGGAGAGAGAGAGAAAGAGAGAGAGAGAGAGAGTTGATGGTGGAATGTGAGGGAAGGAGGGAAGGGAGAGGTGAAGAGTGGTGGTTGTGGGTGGTGGTGGCTGCCCTAGAGGAGGAGGGCGGAGGAGGGTGGAACGGGGGAAGAAAAATGGGGGTTTGGGGGTGGGTTTCAGCCCCAAAACGCGTTTTTAATGTTTCAGATCGAAGTAATTTCGCTTAAGCGAAATCTGTTCGCTTAAGCGAACCCCATATGTGTTGCTACTGGACATTTTTGCTTAAGCGAAATATTTTCGCTTAAGCGAAATGAGCAGATACTGCTACTTCATTTTTCTATTTTTCAGCTATTTTCTCCCAACTTCAAATAGCCATAACTTCTTCGTTCACCGTCGGATCTTGCTCAAATTTGACGAGTAACTTCCTAAAAATCATATCTTCATATCCAACGGTGGGAATTGTGTTTGGAGTCTTAAATATTTTATTTTGAATTTCCTAACGTTGGGTGTTTATAACACCGAAAAATCGATTTTTAACACTCGTTTGGTCTTCTTTAAATTTGCTTTTCGATGCCAATGCTTCTTGACTCCTCTATGGCACTCAAAGAACTCCTAATACATCATTTTAAATCCCTTCTAGGATAATCTTTACTTCCAAATCTTACTATTATTCTAATTATTATTAGAATTAAAATTCGGGATGTTACATTTCTCCCCCACTTATTAGAATTTCGTCCCCGAAATTCCAGTTGTCCCTTATCTGGAAGGAGTATCCCTTGACTTAACTTCCGACCATGTCATTTTAATTCCTCCGGTTCCAATCTTCCCTTTGAGGAATTTCTAAGTTAAGAGTTCTGTGGTATAATTACTCGCCTCAGGTATGGTTTATCTCAGTCACTCAGGAATCCGCGTAAGACAAAAAGCCTTAAGAGACTGAGACAATTATTTGCGGTGCTCCAACATAACCTCTTAAGTGAGACTCCACTTCGCGACTCCACTCTTTCCCTGTTCGTTTCTTACTCCGGCGGTACTTCCTTTCCGTTCGTTTAGCGATTTCAATTTGGTATAGGGTTCCTATGGGTCGATTCCACTTAAGGGTCAAGGTCAGGGTTTAAATCTATTACCCAATTGTCTGATGGTCCGAGAAGGTATTGATTGATTCTTAGTTTAATTCTCGTTCCATTCTCCGCGAACCTCTTCGACAGTTAATGCGGAGCGTTTGGGGTGAGTTATTCATTAGCCCTACGGGTTATGGTATGATCATCGGACATTGAGTCCGGCTCGATGCAATCTTCCTTACGCTTCGTCACCATTCTACATTCCACCTTGTTACTCGGATAGGATCCACCATTTTCTTGTTGTTAAAGTTCTATCTTCCATTCCTTGGATTGAAATCCTCCCCCACTTAGCATCAACATACTTGATTATATCTATGCTTGGGGGTATGTTCATTCGTTATTCAGAATTTCGAACGTAAGCTTCTCGATCGGTATCCAAGGTTAGAGAGGACACGTGGATGGTTATCCATCGATAGGCATAGAACTACATTGGGTTCCTACGTCTTGGTGAATTCTCAGGTGTATATCTGAGACGCTTGAAACTTGAAGAGAGTGAAGATGAAAAGAAGAAACACGAAGCACTCAAGGATGGGTTTCATAGTCTTCATACGACGACCCAGGATGTACTGGATACATGTCAAGCAAGAAGACAATGGAGATTATCCTTAAGTGTGCGTTTTCAGCAGAGAGTCATCGAAAGATGCACTTTCTATGGAACTACCGCTGATTTGATTTGGTCTTGATGAAGGCACATAGTGCAATGGCTACACTTGCTTCCTTTGAGGGAAGAGTTTGGAAACTGGATTAACTTCTTAGGTGAACTCTAATTCCTAATGGTGAGCACGATTCACTCGTTTACTTGGGTCGGTCTCGGTGTGGATACCCTACTAATTCATCCAGTTTCGTCTTTTTCGCAAATAACCACTTTGAGTTCTTAATGAAATGCTTGATGAGTTTTGGGCTTTTAGTTTGGCTTTCCATGAAGTCTAAAGATGGTTACTACGGTTTCGCTCGGCTCGGTCTTCTCGCGAGTTCCATTCGCGGCTATACTAATAGTAGGTGGGTGCACTGGCTTAAGGCTCATATCTGTCTGTCCTGATTTTGTTGGATAACGTCAATGATATCGACCACTAATAGTTGCGAAGATCGAGGTGATCAGTCCCAATCTCACATCTATCAATAGCAACATCATCGTCAAGTTTGTTGATGTTGTCGTCCCCTAGCAGATGTAAGAATCAGAGTGATCAGTTCTAACCTTACATTCTACCAGTGACAATACCATCACTGTGTTCGGCGAAACTTTAACTAATGTATTATTATTTATTGATTTTTTTTAAGTTAAATTGAATATGTATGCTTTATGTAAAACATTCTAAATCACTATTTTAAATAAATATTTGGTATATAGTTAACACTTAAAAGTACCTCGGGTGAGTTCATTCATCGCTCTGCGTGTTCCCAGGACAGTCTGCAGCACGGTGTCCCGACTGTCCGCAGTGATAACAAAGACCCTCTTTCCTTAGCTGATTCATAGGCCAACACAATCGTTTGTGAGATCTCCCACAGTGTGGACATAAGGGCCTAGCAATTGGAATAGCCACATTATGGTCCGCATCCCTGGGAACCATTGCCATAGCATCAATATCAGCATGTGGACCTAGTTCTTGCATCGGTCCTTCTCCCCTGGTAGAACTTCCAGCACCCTGCATACTCCTGTTTCGTTGCTCCAACCTCTGCTGTCTCAATCCTTTTTCATAGGTGCTAGCCATGTTTACCAGGTCAGACAAGTTAGCAACATTCTGATACTCAAAGGCGATTTTAATCTCAGTGCGAAGCCCGTCCTCAAACTTAACGCACTTAGTCCTTTCATCAGCATCCCTATAGCTTCCGGCATATCGGATGAGGTCCTCAAAATGTGCAGCATATTCTCCAACACTCATGTTCCCTTGTTTCAGGGTCAAGAACGCCAGTTCTTTTTCTCGGCGGACATCTTCCGGGAAATACTTCCCTAAGAACCTGATTTTGAACACATCCCAGGTGATTTCCTGGTTAGCGATCTCCATTTCCCTTCGTACACGCTCCCACCAATACTCAGCTTCTCCATTGAGCATGTACGCCGCCAAAGGGACTATCTGATCCGTGGGCGGTGACATTGTGCGGAAAATCTTCTCCAATTCTTGGAGCCATCTCTGTGCTGCGTCAGGATTGTAGCCACCTTCAAACTTGGGCGGGTCGTTCTGCCTGAACCTAGCTAGCCAATCAATGTCGATTGGGTTTGGTGGTTGTTGGAGTGCGGATGCTGCTACTGCTGCGGCTGTTGCTACGGTTTCAGCCTGGTTCTGGTTCATCTGGACCAGATTCTCAAGTATCGCGGCCATCCTATCATCACGAGTACGTCTCCGAGGCATGGTGACTAAGTTCTGGAAAAAGAACACGTTATTCCACAATTAACTAAAACCTCTTAAATTAAGTGTACCTATTTATCTATTCTAAGACGTGACACTATCACTTGATTACTCGCGGGGTGAGTAACCAATAGGAGTTGTGAGTCCAAACTCCAAGGCCGAGGGAAACTGCTCTGATACCATAAATGTAACATCCTTGCTTTTAATAGTTAATTTTTGTTTTTAATAAAATCAGAGTTTGAAAATTCTTTTTAACTTTTGATTTCTTTTGAAAAGTTTTACGAAAATCCGGTAGAGTTTCCTCTGTTTTACGGACTTCCCAAAAATTTCCTTCTAAAAACCTGTCAGTCCAGAATTATTTAAAAACATAAACATAACGGATTAAAAACCAGTTCAGATCCTAACGCCCGATCAGTACCAGTCTCAGGGCATATAACTACACATATTATACATTACAAAAATAACAGTTTTTAATGTAATAAAATCCACTCGGGTATCACAATTTCACTCCACGTAGTGGAGGGTTTCCAGTTCGGCCCGCAACAGTGTAAGCTCCGCTCCCGTACCTGTAAAATGATATCAAGAAGGGTAGCATTACACAGAACTTAAAAAGATAAATTCTAAAAGAAGACATAGCAAATAACTAAGCCTACTTAATTATTAATATATTTTATTCACAATTATTCACATAAATAAACTCGTTTAGTTCTTCACTTATTCTCACATTCTTTTAATTATTGATTCTCTAACAGTTCTCTGATCGTTTCTACTTTCTCTTTTCTTTTCTTTTCTTTATCTATTTCCTTTTTCTCATGACTGAGTCCAACAGACCATCAGCCACTTGATTTTATTATGACTGAGTCCAAAAGACCATCAGTCGTTTTCCTCTATATGACTGAGTCCAAAAGACCATCAGCCGTTTTCCTTTTCTTATGACTGAGTCCAACAGACCATCAGCCGTTTATCTTTTATCATGACTGAGTCCCACAGACCATCAGTCGTTCATCTTTCATTATGGCTGAGTCCAACAGACCATCAGCCGTTTATCTTTCCATTATGACTGAGTCCAACAGACCATCAGCCGTTTATCTTTCCATTATATGACTGAGTCCAAAAGACCATCAGCCGTTTATCTTTCCATTATGACTGAGTCCAACAAACCATCAGGCGTTTTCCTTTCCATTATGACTGAGTCCAACAGACCATCAGCCGTTTATCTTTCCATTATGACTGAGTCCAACAGACCATCAGCCGTTTATCTTTTCTTTATGTCTGAGTCCAACAGACCATCAGCCGTTCTCTTTTATTCTTTTTTTTAATTAATTCTCTTTTATCCTTTTCTTATTCATTGTACTTTTCTCTTTTTCTCTTTCTTTGTACTTTTCTCTTTTCTCTCATTTCCTTATTTATAGACTTATCATTACATTATTTACTTTTCACTCTTTTCAATATCCTTCTTTCTTTTCCTTTTTATTCTTTTCTTCCTTTTTCTTTTTCTTATAATTTAAATAATTCATTTATTCTCATCTAAATCTTTTAGCCTTTATCCTCATTTATGACTTATCACATTTTCTACGTTTTCTACTTCATTCTTTTTCTCTTTGTTAGTTTCCCCCAATCTTATCCAACTCTAATCAATACGGTCAAATATAATATATTCTAGTTCTCGTTACTAATTCTTAGTTATTTCCCAGTTTCCTCATCTCAATCAATTATCCAACTCATTGTCCCTATTTCATTAACTATATTATTTTTAATTGCTCAACTCACTTAATCTAGCTTTTCAATTCTTATTACATTATTTTACCCAATTCTCCCTCATAACGCGCTCTCTTAGTTTTCTTATCTTTTCGTAAATCCTCTTATCGTTTTCCTTATTTTATGTTAAATCTTAATTCATCATTTTATTTCTCTTCCCTAATTTATTCCGCGTGCATTCATTATTCCTTGTTCTAAACTCTCTTTTACCCTCTTTGTTCCTTTACCTCCCCTATAGCTTTTACTTTATAAGTTCCCACATTTTGTTTTATATTAACTATTTCAATATCCTAAATACGCTCATCCATTCCGGGACTTATTCTATGCTCATACATCTTATTCCCTAAGGTGTGGTTTCTCGTCACAATTTTATTTACTTTATTTCTATCAACGGGGCACCCTAAGGTTCATTAACATACTTTTAATTACTGTATTCCTAGCTTCCACTATATAATCCTAGAATTTACTTCTTAAGAAAAGGTAACGCGAACCCTCTTACCTCGGGCTTTTAAAATAGAACCTGGATTTTAGCTCGGCGATGATGACGGCGTCGGTGTTGCTCCTCGTTAGCGGGGAACGATCGTGACTGAACCGAGGCAAAGCTTCGAGCTCCGAGGTTCCCGACACGAGCCCAGCACAATCACGGACCGGTAACGGCGTCGGTGAGATCCGTGGAGAGAGAAAGCTCGAAGAGAGGGAGGGAGAGGGGAACCAAAGCCTAAGGTGAAGAGGGAGAGGGAGATTTGATGGTGGTGATGAGGAATAGTGATGGTAGCTCGTGGTGGAGGTGGCGGTGGCGGCCGTGGTGGTGGAGAGAGAAGGAGAGGGACAGCTCAATGGAGAGAGAGAGAGAAAGAGAGAGAGAGAGAGAGAGAGAGTTAATGGTGGAATGTGAGGGAAGGAGGGAAGGGAGAGGTGAAGAGTGGTGGTTGTGGGTGGTGGTGGCTGCCCTGGAGGAGGAGGGCGGAGGAGGGTGGAACGGGGGAAGAAAAATGGGGGTTTGGGGGTGGGTTTCAGCCCCAAAACGCGTTTTTAATGTTTCAGATCGAAGTAATTTCGCTTAAGCGAAATCTGTTCGCTTAAGCGAAATCTGTTCGCTTAAGCGAACCCCATATGTGTTGCTACTGGATATTTTCGCTTAAGCGAAATGAGCAGATACTGCTACTTCATTTTTCTATTTTTCAGCTATTTTCTCCCAACTTCAAATAGCCATAACTTCTTCGTTCACCGTCGGATCTTGCTCAAATTTGACGAGTAACTTCCTAAAAATCATATCTTCATATCCAAAGGTGGGAATTGTGTTTGGAGTCTTAAATCTTTCATTTTGAATTTCCTAACGTTGGGTGTTTATAACACCGAAAAATCGATTTTTAACACTCGTTTGGTCTTCTTTAAATTTGCTTTTTGATGCCAATGCTTCTTGACTCCTCTATGGCACTCAAAGAACTCCTAATCCATCATTTTAAATCCCTTCTAGGATAATCCTTACTTCCAAATCTTACTATTATTCTAATTATTATTAGAATTAAAATTCGGGATGTTACAATACGCCTACGATGGGTGAAAGCGATAGGTTGCCTGAAAACATTTAAAAAAAATTACCATTTCATGCTTTTCTAAAATTTTCTTTATAAAAAGAATCAAGGTCAAAGAATGCATTATTCATGAATGCAGTTGAAAATAGGGATTAACAATGAAGGGTAAATACAATGATGGTCTTTTGAAAATTCACTTTAATAAACATTTATAATCTAGACTGAAAATGTTATATGAAAAGATACGTTTCAATTCTTTATACATATATGAAAATGGGTTGTCCTTTATACAAGGACTCAGTTCATTAAGTTATAAGTTTGATCATTTACAAAATTTTCTCTAAAGAAAAGATTATATTTAAGAATATAGATATCATGAGAAAAGATTGAAACTAAGAATTGTCAAGCAAAACACAAGGCAATTAGCTTTGAAAATTTAGTTTAGTACTTAGTTGATAAAGGATGGTTTAGTGCGTTCATAAAATCACCTTAAATGGTGGTTGGAAAACATTCTTTATCAAAGGTCATCATTAAATAGTACACAAGGCGTATAAAAATAATTAGAGTTGGAACTAGAATAAAAGAATACAAAACAAGTAGTTCCAACAATTATTTGGTTTAGTATATAATCTTAGAAAATTTAAAATTATCAATATACTTATATACAATTTAAACACACAAAAATAAATAACTCTAGAGCAAATAAAACCTATTTCCTAGGTAAGCATATATATATATATATATATATATATGAAGCTTAACCCTAACACTCAACTGAGACAGATTTAACTTCTACCACTTAGTCTAACCCTCAGACTATCGAGGTTCTACTACTTAATTCTAAATGAAAATCCTACAAGCTTAAGGCTCCCACTAGGTCTACGCTTGTCTATCGCTCACATGAGGTTCAGGGTTTCCTATTTGGTTTCTTGGGTTAGGGTTTCACATGACTGCTTTCTATCTTAGAACCTTAGTTGAAACCCTCTTATTGCTACCTAGACTCTGGGGCTAAGACCATTATAATGGATGTTAGGATCGGGACTTTGATATCTAACAACTTACATTCCAGGGAATAGTTAATTTTGATTTAAAAATTAGTTGTGATTCTGGAATATAGTTTGTTCAATAACAACCACACATTTCCTTTGAGTTCTACGTGAACTTAAAAGAAATGACAAAACATCCTTTACCCTAAATTGAGATTCTAGACTTGAATCTCACTCTATACGAGATACATTGCCTTTGACCCACTTTGTTATCATCACTTGCATTTCTCAATTCCACCTCCTCATAGAAAATGATGAAGTTTCAAATTTGTAAGGAAAGAGTTGGTGATAGAAGACTTTCAAAAATTACATCCTTTCGAAAAATAAGGGAAGACTTTTTATAGTGTATAAATCAGTTTTGTTGTAGACTTTAGTAAAATTAGTTGATGATAAGAAACTTGTCAAGCATCCAAAAGTTTTAAAGTATTCATAACGATTTCCAAAAATCGTCTCACATTGGTTTTGGAACTAATTCAAAAGTTTTGGAGGACTCCTTTGACAAAGAAAACAAGGATCCTCTATGATCATCAAACTCAAATAAAAGGAATTGCATGTATCAGTTGAAATTTGATTTCATCCGCATTTTCAAATCTTAATAAATGCCCTTCCTTTTATTTCAACTTTGAAGTTCAAATCTTGTTTCAAATTGACGTATGTCACATTCGGTGAGTTCCTAGTTAATCGGCCTTTGGTGTAATCCAATAATAAACTACACCATCATCCCGATACTTAGGAATTCATTTTGTTAACAGTACATGTTTAAAAATTGATGTTGTGACATTCGGCCAATTATCCAAGTTAGAATCAATTCCGTACCCTGGAAAGTAACAGAATACATGTATGCTTGACATTCGTTTAAAAAATTCATACTACTAATACTTTTCCAAAATAGAGTCTGAAAATAGTTTGATGCCAAAACACATTTACACTTTTCAATATAGTAATGTATTTATCACCAAACATAATGTGGAATTATAGAAAGTGCTCAAGTCTTATTAAAGACGACACTCAGTCATCAAAGTTAAAGGCAAATACATCGGGTTGACACCTACTCACTTCCGCTGCGCACTCTGATAAAGAATGCTAGGAGTGTCTATGATGCAATGATTCCTATTTCTTATCCTATTCCTATGTATAGAAAAGAAATTCACAATTATTTCATTGGATTTCAAGGACTCGATGATTTCATCTTCCAATAAAATGTAAACCTCGAGGGGCCCTTCTCGATTCTGCATTGCATTGGAAATAAAACCATTTTCGTGCAACCTGAATTCCAATCAAATAATAATTAAAGGAAAAGACTCATCTTCCATTCAAAAGAAGACTTTGAAATTTCATTTTATGTAAAAATTTCAATTCTTCGTCATATTCGAAGTTGACTTACTTAATTCAAAACTAAGGTTTAGTCCATCCCGTTGGGGTAACAATTTCTTGCTCTGACCCGTTGGGAGTGTTTACTTCCCTTAGTCTCTACTTTCGGTCCGCTTCAAAATACAACCAAGGTACAATTGAAAATTTTATTTAGCCCACTTTGAATTGAAAATTATTAAACTATCACTAACACTATTCTACTAATACTACTAAACTATGCTAACTTTAACTAAATATGCATGCAGGAACTAAGACAATAAGCTGCTAAACTAACTATTGGTTAGTTACTCTCATGTGGAGTAACTCTTTGGGAGTAGGAAATCCATACTCCACGGCCGAGAATTGCAACCATTGCTCTGATACCATCTGTAACATCCTCATTTTTATAATATAAAATATATTACTTTTTATAGTGATTTAATATTAAAATGCTTGGGATTTTATAAAAAAATTTGGCGGAGTTTACTCTGAAATATGGACTTTCCCCAAGTTAATTTTTCACCTGTCAGTTCAGAACAGTTTATAACAATTGCAAAACTATAATTACATTGTAAGTGGTTGTGACTTACTTTGAAACAATTTAGAAAAGGATATTTTTATATCCCCCACAACCATTGATACATTTTATCAAAACATATATTTTTATAAAGTCTGTTTCCAAAATAGAAGAATTTTTAAGTGGAGATAAGTAATTTAAAAGTAAATACAATTTTAATTACTAAAACATTTTACGTTACATTATCCTAACAATGATTGCAACCTTAATGAGACCACCAAGGTCCTAACAAATAATGCACTCTCATCATATGAGAGTACACTTTCTCGGCGCCAGAGCGATGAACTTCTTTTCCACTGGTACCTAAAATGGTCAACTTAAGGGGTGAGTAATTTGAATGATAATTAAATAAAACACTTAAACAACAGTAATAAAATATAACTAGACACATCCACACACATATATTCATATTCATTTACCCTGTTCAATTCTACTATTTCTAGACCTTAACCTTTCACTATTCCTTTATACAATATATATATACACAATTCATCACATAATAATGCTTTGATGCTCAATCATATGAGTATGAAATGCACTTTATACTATTATGGTTTAACTCCTGAATCCAATGTAACACTTTCCACTTTGCTTTATACGCTTTATACACTTTAACACTTTCATTGGATTCAGTGAATTAAACCTATTATATAACAATGAATGCACTTCTCCATTTATATTAACAATAACACTTTTCAACTCTCACATACACCCTCCACTCTAGGGAAAAACCGACTAGGAGTAAGTATTTCTCAACCTCTGTTTTGGTACTTCACCCCTATAGGGTTCGTCAAACTCGCTTGCACAGCACTTCACCCCTCTAGGGTTCGTCATGCAATTTGGATTGATTCGCCCAAATTGGCTTTAGCAGAAATCACCCTCAACTGGCCAAAAGGAGCCAAAGTAAATAGAATTACTATGGTTTACGAAGAACCAATCCCCGACACGGGTGGCGAACCCATGTCCTTTGGAAGATCAAAGTCCTCCATAGTAATTCCTAACATTTACTCTTGTCCTCATCAATCGTTAAAACGACGTATGTTTTTCCCGTAACCCCCTAAGGTCCACCTTACTCCTTGAGTGCACGTGTTCCTAGTGCATTTTATTTTGCTTTTGTTAATCAAACCTTTAATACTTTATATCCAATTGGTTGGGTTCTCTAACTTAGGATTTGGCCATACAGCATATATATATATAACAATCAAACATATCACACAATGATAGCTATAATCACATCATTTTTCAATCATTAAACTCCCTAACAATCAAATTAATTCATTTAGTTCATCATAGAATCCTAGGTCCATAACAATACACAAATAATTATTTAATTACAAGCAAACGTACTATTCTTCATTAACCACAAGTTTGTACTCATTTAATTTCATAACAATTATAACAATTTATTTCTAACAAAACCCTAAGTTCATAACAATATATACTCATGCTCAACCTATAAAACATACAAGTTCACATATACACATAACAAAATACATCTACTTATGCACTTATTACTATCACTAAGTCCCTTCCCTAATTAAGACCAAAGTACTCCCCCTTACCTCTTGAAGAGAAGGGGAGAAATTGGGATTGAGTTGGTGCTCCACCACCAAGTTCCAAGCTAGCTTCTAGTCTCCAATTCCATGATCCTTAAGCACTTCCCTAAGCTCCCTTGAAGATTACCTCACTCTATGAGAAGGATTGGAGAAGTTAGGGTTTGGGTTTAAATTTGGGGTTTTTGAGAATAAGAGGTGGAATAGAGATTTGAAAGAGGGAAATTGATTGTGAAGAGATGGGGAGATGATTTATGATGTTAATTTGGTGAGATTCCATGTTGGTTTGATGAATTGACAAAGATTGGGTTGAGAGAAGAAGAGAATTCGTGTGAGAGGAGAGAGAAAATTCTCTGAAAAATGGCTCAAAAACGTGTTTATTAAGCTGATTCAGTAGTGGTTAATCGATTAACTACGTGGTTAATCAATTAACCAGTGTAATTTTGGCCAAAACCAACATTCAGGCCTTAATCGATTAACCTCATGCTTAATCGATTAAGTCGTGTGCATCATTCAGGTCTTAATCGATTAACTCAAGGCTTAATCGATTAACTGGTTCAGTCCATCATTCCCTTGCACTTCAAAGTGTCATAACGTTTTCGTTAACCGTCGGCTCTTGCTCAAATTTTGAGACAAGCCTCCTAAGACACTCGTCTTCACATCCAACGGTGGAATTTGGGTTTAGAGCTATGGACATTTAATTCCTAATTTCCTAAGATCCTATGCTCTTTAGGTCATAATTACTCTTCTAAAACTCACTTCCAAACTAATTCTACTTCATCAAACCTACCCTTACTAAATTCTACATTCTAAACACATTCTACACAGGATTTAAGACTTGAAAACAACACTACCCTTATCAAAATTCTATTAATTAAGGCACCTAATGGTTTGGTAAAATTGGGGATGTTAGATATCCTGATGATATAATGATGTTGGAATATTTATGTGATGTTGAGAAGTTATGATATGAGAATTGTTAAGATTCGAAATATGAGCTGTAATTGTGTCGTCTAAAGTTAGTATACAGTGATGGTGCATCGTTGCACAGATAACTTTGTGATGTATATCCCAATCGCACTGTCTTCGGACGTGCTTGATTTTAAGTAGCTGGTCATGTGAATGATGTGTCATGGTTGCGAGCTTTGTGGATTCCACTGTATGTAGGGATGTGTTTGTTCGTTTTCTTTAGGGGTCGAGGCCTGTTAGAAGTGTGGCTTAGAATGGGTCGACCAGTGTTAGGTTAATAAAGCTAAATCATTTTCTAAAAGACTTAAAATGCTTAAAAGACTTTAAAAGCTTTAATCATTTCCTAACTCTGCGTTGAGAGAGAAGTAGTGGAGAGGAAGTTTACCGGATACTCGGAGACTTGCGCTGCTTCGAGTGGGGATTGTGATAGGGGAAGGCAAGGACGGTGAACGTCAAGAAGCCTTGAGAACTTATCTAGGTGAGACAAAAGTTACAATGATCAAGGTCACCTGCTGGACGTTGATCGTAGCAAGGACTATATGCACAACTAGAGAAAGTGTTGTCGCCTCCTTGGGCAAATCATAGATGGTGGAGAGGGAACCCGAACAAGGCTAGTTGTCCGATTTTTTGTGGTCCCTGTAATACTGTGGTTCGATATTCCGATATTGTAAAATATTACTTTGATTAATTTGGCTGACCCGATGTGGTTGCAGCATTGTTTCTTGGCTAACCCGGATGTGGTTGTAGCATTGTTCTCGGCTGCTAGACCTGTGTGGTTAAGGTTCCTGTGCATCCCATCTGCTTCCGACTTAGGCTGTGGTTGGATATTGAAGAGGAGATGTATCGTGTGTGCTGACTTTTCCCCTGCCTCAATGATTTTCCTCCCTAAATCATTGATGGCTATGTTTTGAGTTGAGAGAACAGAAATGGAAAGATTAATAAGTTCTACTGAAATTCTTTATGAACAAATTATTGACAATATGATATGACATGATATGGAGATTATGAGATGATTTTATGAGATATAATGATAGTGATGATGATGTTATGATGAGCTATGAAATTTGTCATTGTATGTATGTTTGAATCCTAATGTGATCCCGTGGAGTAAGACCATGCCGTCGACGATTAATTCGTTCGGATCGCTTACTCTCTCTGCTTTCCCTTTTCTGTGGACATTGGGAATGATGTCCACAGATGGCAGGTCGAGTCGTTGTCGTATAGAGATTTTGAATAGTGGAATAGTGCATTGGGATCCTTTTGGTCTGTAAGAAGTGAAGTGGACGACTCTGGGAAGGACCGGCATGAGTAGAGCTTATTGATCTGGAGCTGGACGTCAGTGGAAGTTTGACGCAGATGAGGCATCAGCAATGGGGAACAACAACTACGAGAAGTTTTATGTTTATCTTAAGGTCTAGGTAGATAGATTGAGTCTGCTCTGATAGGACTAATGTACCCTTTAGTATTGACATAGACCTTTTCAGTTTTTCATTGTAATAAATGTCATGCCTTTTGAGGTAGTGACCATTTTAATAAAATGACCATTTAGTATAATTTTTAGATCAATAGTATTACCGCAATTTCAATATAATCAAATGTTTTTCAAGGAAACCATTAGAAAAAAAATAATGTTTTGAGAAAATGAGTTTTTGGAAATGAGTTTTGTAATGCCTCAGTTTGGATAGAATAATATGAGAGAGATTTCGCAAATTAAGTTATTTCAAAAGTTAAAAGTAATAGAAACCCTTTTTGATAAATATGTGGAAATGAATGTTTTTGAAACATTATAAAAAAATGGCACGAATTTTTGCTAAAATTTTATGTCCAAATTGGGGTCTTATAGATATAATCCTACAAAAATCAATTGTGTCATCAGTTCGATCATTTAAATATATTTATCATCAAGACTTAAATACCAAAATGGTCCCTATAAATATTGATCTTTTTGAAATTGGTCCCGGTAAAAAAAACGTTTTGGTTTTGGTTCTTGCATTTACATAACGTTTTGGTTTTGGCCCCTCCTGTTAAGAGATTTACTTTTTGAACCCCTTTGTTTACTCACTGGCCCCCATTTTTTCCGCCTTATACAAGGCGGAAGTACATTTTTCCGCCTTATAAAAGGCGGTAGTGTAAAATTATCATATTTTTTCCGCCTTATACAAAGCGGACGTGCAAAATTACCATTTTTCCGCCTAGAAAGAGGCGGAAAAAACTGATAATTTACACCACCGCCTTGTATATGGCGGAAAAATGCACTACCGCCTTGTATAAGGCGGAAAAAATGGGGCCGGTGAGTAAACAACGGGGTTCAAAAAGTAAAACTCCCTGTTAAATGTAGATGGAAAATGCCGAAAACATAATGTATTACATTCTATGACCAATTAAGAATGATATTCATGCATTAATTCTCAAGGGTAATATAAAACAACAACTTCTATTACAGAAAAAACCAATTCAAAAACCATGATAGCAGAGGGACCAAAACTTATGAAATTTAATAACAAAGGAACCAAAATCTATCAAATCTAATAATATATGACCAAAACAAATTACCAACATAATTATGAGGACCAAAATTTAACAAGAGTGACCAAAACCAAAACATTTTGTAAATGCAAGGACCAAAACCAATTTTTTTTACACGAACCAATTTCAAAATAATCAACATTTATAGGGACCATTTTGATATTTAAACCATTTTGATATTTTGATATTTTGATATCAATATAGCTACTCAAAAATTAATCGTGCCACATGTTAGTGCATCTGTGTTGCTTCATTACAAAGTAGTTTTACAATGCTTAAGTGTTAAATAAAAAAAAGGATTTCTTAAGCTCAATTCTAAAACTCATAAATAGATTATTTTTATTGAGAATGATAAATTGAAACAATAAAAAGAGAGTTTCTTCTCCATCCATATCCTGCTTGTCACAAAAAAAAATTAATTAAAATCTATAAAATAGAAAATACAAAAGGACTAATATGTCATCATGAAAGAAAAAAAAAATCATATTTTTAAGGCTTAAATATTGTTTTGGTCCTTTATCTTTGCCTCAGGTTTCAATTTGGTCCTCTATCTTTCAATTGATTCAATTTGGTCCTTTAATTTTGATTATTGTTTCACGTTTACCCTTTTCGTCCCTTCCGTTACCGAAGCTAACGGGAGAGTCTGAGTTGGCGTCCTACGTGGCATTAACGACGTGAAGCACTAAAACGACTTCGTTTTGGTTCTCAAAAACGGCACCGTTTTGTTAAATTGAAAACGACATCGTTTTTGGTTAGTGTAAAAACGTCGGCGTTTTATGAGTGGAAAAATTAAAGCCTTCTGAAGTAAGTAAAGAGGCAACGTATACTGGTTGCAGAGGAGGGAAAAACGAAGGGTTGCAGAGGAGGGAAAGGAAAAACGAAGAAGAAGAAGAGTCATCGCGTTTTCGAAGAGAAGAATCCTGAGTTTGTTCACTTCAGTTCGTTCACGGGGATCATCACTGAGGTATGTCTCTGTTTTAAAAACCCTCATTTTAACATTTTTTTTAACTGTGTTGGTGTGTGGTTTGTTGTTTCATAAACTTGTTTTGATTTTTAGTGTTCATGTTTATTGCATGGATTGTTTAATAAAATAAAATTTGTTATTTTAGGTATGGTTACTCTTGTTTCTAGGTTTAGGGTATTTATATGTTGATATATTTTGTTTTTATTACAGGGTTTGTAAGTTTCGTAGTTCATTAAGTAATGGATCATTATTTCAAAGTTGGTGTCCATCATGGTGGGCATTTTGTTAGTCCTGAAAAATACTTAGGAGATTACGCTGTGTGGAATATTAACCCTGATACCTGGTCATATTTTGAGTTGTTGGGAATACTTAAGGAATTGGCATATCCAGTAATGGAGAGTATGTGGTATAGGGATGGAAAGGAAATAAAGAAGTTGGTTGACGATGGCGGTGCTGCTGAAATGGAAAAGATATCTAGGGCCAGAGGAATAGTAGATTTTTATGTAATACATCCAGTTTCAATACCAAAGGAACTGAGAATGTTACCAACTAGTGAGGGACATGTAGATGTTAATAATAGTAAGACTAAAGAGGGTGAGCCTATTGTTGAGGTGAGTGATGAAAATGTTGTGCCTGATCAGGAGATTGATGTTGGTGAGTCTGTTGAGAGTGTGGTTGATGCTGATGAGGGTGAAGAGGGTGATGTGGATGAACAAGGAAAACAGGGTGAACAGGGTGATGAAGGAGGCTTATATGAAGTTAATATTCAAAGAGGTGATGTTGAGGGTGATGTTGAGGGTGATGTTGATGTTATAAATGATGGGTCAGTGAACAATAGTTATAGTAGCAACAGTGAGGATCCTGATTATGTAGATGAGGATGTTTCTGGAGATAGTTTAAGTGATGATGATCTAGTTAGCGAACATAGTGTAAGTGAGGGAGATGATACTGATGGTAGTGATGATAGTGCCATGGGTGTTAGTTTGGTTGTGTTAGATCCAGTGAGAATGTTTTGATAATGACAAAGGTTTTGAACAAGCTACAAATGGTTTGATCAAGCTTAAAGTTTGAAGAAGTTCAACAAACAATCAACACTCAACATTGATGAAGAGAGAGCAAGCTCATGAAGACTTAGTTTGTGTTTTATTGTAATATCTTTAGCCTCTCAAGTCTTTTTATTTTAATGAGTTTGGTTAGAGTCATTAGAGGGTAGTGAATCTCTATCAAGGTCATGATTTTATTATAATTTGAGTATTCACTTAACCTAAAATCAATAGGTGGCTTAAAGTTTTGAAAGAAAAGGTTTAGTTTTGAGAAAACAAGTTTTTAATTGGATTTAGCAATGACTAATCGATTAATGTGTTAGGGTTAATCGATTAACATACAAGCTACAGTGGTTAATCGATTAAGCCATGTGTTAATCGATTAACACGTGCAGAATTAGTTTTTTAAAATAAGCTTTTCAAGGCAAAATCAAGTTCTATTGTTTTCTAACTTTTGGGTATTCTATATAAACCTTTACCTAATCATTGTGATAATCAAGAATCATTTTCATACACATTTTTACTAAGATCAAGCCACACTATTCTCTCTCACTTTCTCAAGATCAAAGTTCTTACTTTTACATTCTTTGATCAAGAATCTTTGAATCTCTCATGTTGATATTTTCATAGCTTTTGAAAGAGATTCATAGGATTGTTATTTTGTTTTTCATTTAAGTTGTAATCATTGCAAAGAAGGAAAGCTATCTACAACAAAGGAAGTCTTGGTGGTTGTTCATCAAGCAAAGTTATCTTGGAAGTCTTGTTGTGATAACAAGCAAGTGGAAGTCTTGGTGTGAGGCATCATCAAGCAAGTGGAAGACTTTGAAGAATCTCAAAGCAATTGGAAGTCTTGTTGAGGGGAATTGACAAGAAAGGTTAGAGGTTAGATTAGAGCATCAATAGGATTGCAAGGCAAGGGTGTGGTATCTCTTGTAGGCTATCAAGAAGGGAGTCTTGAGAGGCATTTACTTGTAATTTAAGAACTCTAATTCCTCATAGTGAAGAATCTCTCTTGGTTGAAGAGGGGACTGGATGTAGCTTTCAAGTGGATGAAAGTGAACCAGGATAAATCACTGTGTCGTATCTCTAAACTCTTAACTCTTTACATTCAAGTCATTTCAATATTGTTCTTGGTTGAAAACCTAGAAAAGATAGATTCTCATAATTGATTGAATTGAATCTTAATTGTGCAAATTGATTTTGAGAAAATCATTTTCATAACCTAGGTAATCAATAAGAATATTGGTGTTAATCAATTCCGCTTTATCTCTGATTTTATGTGTTAATTGATTGATTTTCGTATTTGATTGAAAAGTGATTTTTCAGATACTGTTCAGATTAATCGATTAAGTTGCTTGTTAATCGATTAATTTTTAAGTTGCTTTCGGCATTAATCGATTAGTACCTTAGTTAATCGATTGGTTTGAAAGTAAGCTTCGGCATTAATCGATTAATACTGAAGTTAATCGATTAATCAGTACATTTTTGTAAAAATCATTTTTTGTTTTAATCATTTCGATTTGTTTCTTTCGAAAATCTTTCAAGGTTTCTCTAACACCTATTCAACCCCCCCCCCTTCTAGGTGTTCTCCTAGTGTCTCCTAGTTATTTCACCCACCGATTGTAGTTTTTACAATTGGTATCAGAGCTCGGTCGAAAGACACGAGCATAGAGCTTTTTCGTTAAGATCCTTGAGGAAACTACAATGGGTTCTACGAATCCCTTTGGTGGTGAAGGTGCTTCAATTAGCCGCCCTCCTATGTTTGGTGGAGAGGGTTATGCTTATTGGAAAGTTAGGATGAGAATTTTTATAGAAGCCATAGACATGAACATTTGGGAAGCCATTGAGAATGGTCCTCATATTCCCTCATCTCTAGTAGAAGGTGTATCTAAACTAACCCCCAAAGATAAGTGGACCAATGATGATAAAAAGAAAATTCAATATGATTTAAAAGTTAAGAATATCATCACCTCCGCTTTATCTTATGATGAGTTCTTTAGAGTCTCCCAATGTCTTAATGCCAAAGAAATGTGGGACAACTTGCAAGTCACACATGAAGGCACTAGTGAAGTTAGGCGTGCTAGATTAAATTCTTTGATGCATGAATATGAATTGTTTCGTATGTTGCCTAATGAATCTATATGTATTATGCAAAAACGTTTTACTCATATTGTTAATCATCTCATTGCTCTTGGAAAAACTTTCTTGAATTGTGAACTTGTTAACAAAGTTTTAAGATGTCTAAGTAGGGAATGGCAACCTAAGGTTACCGCAATTTTTGAATCAAAGGACTTGGACACCATGGACTTAGCAACACTTTTCGGAAAGCTTCAAGAACATGAAATGGAGCTTGAACGTTTGCATTTGCATGAAGAATCGGACAAAAACAAAGAAAGAAAAGGAATCGCTCTTAAAGCTCAAAGGTCATATCAAAAAGAAGAGAGTTCCAATAATGATGATAATGAAGATTCCGATTCAGACATTGATGAAGAAGAGATGAAACTTCTACTAAGAAAATTTAATAAGCTTCTAAGGAGAAAAGGAAGGTTGAACAAAGACAAAAGTAAAGAGAAGAATTCCCCACACTACAAGCCCAAGACAACAAAAGAAGGAGTAGTTTGCCATGAATGTGGAAAGCCCGGTCATCTCAAGTACTCATGTTCTAAGTATCTCAAGAAGAAGGAGAAAGAGAAGAAAAATGCAAAACACAAAAGGGCATACATAGTTTGGAATAGTGATGATGAAGAAGACAAGAAAAACACATCAAATAGTTCTTCGGATGATGAAGAAGCCGCTTGTCTCAACTTGATAGCTCTAGTAAATGAAGAGGAAAGTTCAAATGATGAATCAAGTGAACAAAGCGACGAAAGCGATGTAAGTGAAACTAAATCTGAAATTTCTTCCAAGTATGAAATTTTATATAATGCTTATGAAGAAATGCATGAACATCTTAAGAAACTAGCTTTGAAAAACATTGAAAGGAAGAAGCTCATTTTGAAACATCAACAAGAGATTTTAGAACTTCAAAAACAAGTTGATGAGCTTAATCTTCAAAATGAAACTCTTGATCTCATATATGCTAGTTCTTCTTGTGATTGTGCTAGTAGATTGAATATTGTGGTTGATTGTGAGAATTGCAAGTTACTTAAAGATGAAAATGCTATTTTGAAAAATAAGCTTGCAAGTTTCACCACTTGTGATATTAGATTGCGCACTTTGTTAAATTTTCAAAGAGAAAATTCAAACAAGTTTGGTTTGGGTTATACTAATGCTAAAGGTAAGTCTCATAGAAATGTTGTTGATTTTTCTAAAGTTGATTTTTCAAATGCACCAACATGTTTCTATTGTGGCACTCATGGACATACTTCAAATGTGTGTTATATTAAAGTGCATGGTATACCTAAAGGAAATTTTGTTTGGGTTAAGAAGGGTGAGAGTCCCTTAACTAACAAAAATGGATCCAAAACCATTTGGATACCAAAAGGCAAAGCATGATTGTTTTGTAGGTGTGATTGAAGAGCAAAGAACCTACAAGTGTTATTCTTTGATTTGCTTCTTCAATTCTCAAACGAAGTCCTACAAATTGGTACAATTTATATTGTTGGATTTTCACAATTGGTACTGTTTTTACAATTGGTATTACTTCTTTATAACCTCAATTGATATCATTATGTGATCATTAGATGTTTATCATGCTATTGTGATTATTGTGATATTTCTTTACAATTGATATCTTACTTTGTTAAGTGATATGATGACTTTTTAGTTACAATTGGTATTATATTTCATTGTTATATTTCTTTCCAATTGTTATCACATTTCAAAGTATGTTTCATTAGTTTTACATTTGGTATCATTAATTGCAATTGGTATCAATGTTGTGAAGAAATGATCATTGACTATCTCTTATTTTGGCTTAGAATTTTATATTTCAATTGGTATATATTACTTTTTGATAATGCCAAAAGGGGGAGAAGAGGTTGTTTTGTTTGTTTCTATATAGGTTGAGCAAAGTTGTTAAAGATAGAGCAAAGTTATTGAAGATAGGGGGAGAATCAAGCTTATTTGAGAATCAAGCTTATCTCAATTCGATTTCAAATGTAAAAAGCATTTATTGAGGGGGAGCAAGAATCTCACCAAGTGCTAAAATGGTTCAAGTATCAACAACTTCAAAGAACTTCAAACAATTTCAAAACATGGTTTGTCATTTTCAAAAAGGGGGAGATTGTTAGATCCAGTGAGAATGTTTTGATAATGAGAAAGGTTTTGAACAAGCTACAAATGGTTTGATCAAGCTTAAAGTTTGAAGAAGTTCAACAAACAATCAACACTCAACATTGATGAAGAGAGAGCAAGCTCATGAAGACTTAGTTTGTGTTTTATTGTAATATCTTTAGCCTCTCAAGTCTTTTTATTTTAATGAGTTTGGTTAGAGTCATTAGAGGGTAGTGAATCTCTATCAAGGTCATGATTTTATTATAATTTAAGTATTCACTTAACCTAAAATCAATAGGTGGCTTAAAGTTTTGAAAGAAAAGGTTTAGTTTTGAGAAAACAAGTTTTTAATTGGATTTAGCAGTGACTAATCGATTAATGTGTTAGGGTTAATCGATTAACATACATGTTACAGTGGTTAATCGATTAAGCCATGTGTTAATCGATTAACACGTGCAGAATCAGTTTTTTAAAATAAGCTTTTCAAGGCAAAATCAAGTTCTATTGTTTTCTAACTTTTGGGTATTCTATATAAACCTTTTCCTAATCATTGTGATAATCAAGAATCATTTTCATACACATTTTTACTAAGATCAAGCCACACTATTCTCTCTCACTTTCTCAAGATCAAAGTTCTTACTTTTACATTCTTTGATCAAGAATCTTTGAATCTCTCATGTTGATATTTTCATAGCTTTTGAAAGAGATTCATAGGATTGTTATTTTGTTTTTCATTTGAGTTGTAATCATTGCAAAGAAGGCAAGCTATCTACAACAAAGGAAGTCTTGGTGGTTGTTCATCAAGCAAAGTTATCTTGGAAGTCTTGTTGTGATAACAAGCAAGTGGAAGTCTTGGTGTGAGGCATCATCAAGCAAGTGGAAGACTTTGAAGAATCTCAAAGCAATTAGAAGTCTTGTTGAGGGGAATTGACAAGCAAGGTTAGAGGTTAGATTGGAGCATCAATAGGATTGCAAGGCAAGGGTGTGGTATCTCTTGTAGGCTATCAAGAAGGGAGTCTTGAGAGGCATTTACTTGTAATTTGAGAACTCTAATTCCTCATAGTGAAGAATCTCTCTTGGTTGAAGAGGGGACTGGATGTAGCTTTCAAGTGGATGAAAGTGAACCAGGATAAATCACTATGTCGTATCTCTAAACTCTTAACTCTTTACATTCAAGTCATTTCAATATTGTTCTTGGTTGAAAACCTAGAAAAGATAGATTTTCATAATTGATTGAATTGAATCTTAATTATGCAAATTGATTTTGAGAAAATCATTTTCATAACCTAGGTAATCAATAAGAATATTGGTGTTAATCAATTCTGCTTCATCTCTGATTTTATGTGTTAATTGATTGATTTTCGTATTTGATTGAAAAGTGATTTTTCAGATACTGTTCAGATTAATCGATTAAGTTGATTGTTAATCGATTAATTTTTAAGTTGCTTTCGGCATTAATCGATTAGTACCTTAGTTAATCGATTAGTTTGAAAGTAAGCTTCGGCATTAATCGATTAATACTGAAGTTAATCGATTAATCAATACATTTTTGTAAAAATCATTTTTTGTTTTAATCATTTCGATTTGTTTCTTTCGAAAATCTTTCAAGGTTTCTCTAACACCTATTCAACCCCCCCTTCTAGGTGTTCTCCTAGTGTCTCCTAGTTATTTCATCCACCGATTGTAGTTCTTACAGGTTGATTCAGAAGAAGAAGCTAATGTTGGAGAAGAGATTGAAATTGATGTTGAAGCACATACAAATGGCAGGAAGAGGAAAGCTGCTGCAACAAGAAGAGATGACCCACATGCCGGTCCAAGTACAATGGGTTGTTCAAGGCAGAGTGATGTGTTACCATCTGATATACGAATGGATAGGGGATTATCTGATGAGGAGTATGAGTCTGAAGAATTGGATAGTGGCAGTGAGACAGAGGTGATGAGGAAGATCTGGAAATCCCTGGCAGGGTTATGTGTCCAACATTTCAAAGGCTTTATATTTGCTATAAAGCTTGTAAAGATAGTTTCTTCAAGTCCAGACCCATAATTGGTGTTGATGGATGCTTTTTGAAAGGGTATTATGGGGGTCAAATATTGGCAGCTATTAGTAGAGATCCAAATGAACAAATGCTGCCAATAGCTCTGGCTGTGGTGGAGGGAGAGACAAAGGAATCTTGGAAATTCTTAATTAAATGATTGATGAGTTCTACATATTCAGGGACTAGTTCAAGTGATTGATGAACTGCTACCTGGAATTGATCAAAGATTTTGCATAAGGCATATGTATAGTAACCTTAGAAAGATGCATCCAGGCAAGAGAATAAAAGAGTTAATGTGGAGGGCAGCAACGGCCACAACAGTGCAGGCATGGGAAAAAGAAATGGATGAATTGAGAAAGCAAAGTGAAGGAGCATATCAATGGCTGCTAGCCATTCCACCAAGGTATTGGAGCAAGAGCAAATTCACTTCTGGACCCACATGTGACACACTGTTGAATAATATGTGTGAGGCATTCAACAGTGTCATTTTAGGAGCAAGACAGAAGCCTATAGTAACCATGCTAGAGGAGATTAGGATTTATTTGATGGAGAGATGGTGCAACAATAGACAGAAGATTGCTCATTTTGAGGGTAGCATCCTACCAAGGATTAGAAAGAGGCTAGAAAAGGAAATAAGAGCTTCTTCCAATTGGCTAACAAGGTAATTAACACTGTTAGTTATATGTTTACTTTACTGGTACATAAAAGGAAATAAGAGCTTCTTCCAATTGTTTTTTATTTCTCTAATGTTTACTGAAATTTTGATTGAAGGTGGGCTGGGGAAAACATATTTGAAGTCAGATATGGAATGGAGCTTGAAGTGAAGTTTGAGGTCTACTTGGACAGAAGGCATTGCTCCTGCAAGAAGTGGATGCTAACAGGAATTTCATGCTTCCATGCAATTAGTGCAATGAGGTTTATGAATGTCAACCCTGAAGATTTCATTCCTGTGTGCTACAAGAAAGAAGCATATGAAGCATGTTATCAACCCATAATATATCCAACAAATGGAAAGGAATTATGGGTCATTACTGATGGCAATGATGTGCAAGCTCCTCCAAGTAAAAGGATGCCTGGAAGGCCAAAAAAGAGAAGGAACAGAGAATCTGGAGAGACAAGAAGGGATGAAACATCTATGTCCAGGGTTGGATACATAGGGAAATGCAGCAGATGCAAACAAACTGGTCACAATAGGAGGAGCTGCAAAGCTGACCCCCCTGCAGATAACTCTACCCAAACAAATGCCCAAACTGACACTACTACCCAACAAAACACCCAACCAAATACACAACCAACTACCCAACAAAACACCCAACCAAATACCCAACAAAACACCCAACCAATTCCCCAACCAAGTCAACAACAAACTTCTGTTGTTGCTGCTGCTACTCAGCTAACAAACCCCCACCCAATTTCTTCACCTGCACAACCTCCTGTTGTTGTTGTTGCTACTCAGCTACCAACCTCAACCTCAAGCCAACCAACCTCAAGCCAGCCCAGAACCAACTCTCAAGCTGCTGCAACTAGGCCCAAAATGGCAAGACAGAAGCTCCCTATTAGAAGGGCACCATGGAAGTGAAGAATTAATATTGATGTCATGGCCTGCGAAATTTTTTCCTTTTCTATTAACTAAAATTGTAAAGGCCAAATCTTTTTGTTGATTTTGTGTAAAGGCCAAACTACTTATGTAAAGGCTAAACCATATGTTCAAGTTTCTCTTTTGGTTGATTTTGTACTAAATGCAAAACTTATCTTCAGTGTTTTGTTATGTGGTTTAATTGGAGATGACATTACTCTGAATGCCATTCAGTTTATATATATATATATATATATATATATATGTATTTGTTTCATTATGATTTTTATTCTGTGATAGAAATATAACAAAATCTTCTGCTGCAAACATAATGCCCAAACTACTGCAACGCAGGAACATAATCAACTACTGCAACAAATACATAAAAAATAGACCAAATTGATAATTCCCATTCATTCAAGTATTCCAACAAATACATAATCTTCTGCTGCTACTAAGCCTAAAAATTACAATACATAATTACACACAACTACATCAAACACATACTGTTTGAGCAGTTACCCCCACCTCCTAATTTCCACAAAAAAAGCCAAAATTACATTAATCACAAAAAACACAGAAGCAGCAATGACAGTGAAGTTCAATTGTCTTTTGCATCTAATCAATAATCTCTCAAAATTGTCTCTTGCAGCTTCAATTATCTTCAGCTTCATCCTTTGTCTCATGATCATGATATCCCTTTCATCAACAGAACCCTCATTATACCACTGAAAATATCCACAACCAGAACCAGAACCAGAACCTGCAACATCTTTCTGTACAGATAATAAAACAAAGGCTAGAAATGATCAAATTATCTCAACAAATATAAGAAAACATGATATAGGAAATGTATTGAACATGATATAGGAAATGTATTGAACACTGAACTTACTTTGTAATTGACACAACCCCAGAACCTTCTTCCCCTGTTGTTGTTCCTGTTTGTTCGAGTAGTCCAAACAAATGCCTTCTCCCCACAGTGGCAATGAGGCCAATAACCACTGTTGTTGCCATAGCTTCCATTAATCGATGAGGACAGATTCGACTTTGAGGATGAGGCCATGTTCGGTTTTGACGAGGAGGCCATGGAAACAACAACAACAAATGAATATTTGACGAGGAGGAGAGAAACAATCGAGCTCTACAATGTATTGCAATCTTCTAGCAATTTCAGCCTTTGAAAATTTGGGAATTAGGGCACAACTTATACAATTGGGGAAGAAGAAGAACTCATTCAACGGTCAAATGCCTTATTCCATGTCAGAGGCAAACGGTAACATTTTGGGCCACGTAAGGAGAAAGAAACGACGTTAGTAACGGAAGGGACGGAAAGGGTAAACGTGAAACAATAATCAAAATTAAATGACCAAATTGAATCAATTGAAAAATAGATGACCAAATTGAAACCTGAGGCAAAGATAAAGGACCAAAACAATATTTAAGCCTATTTTTAATAAATTTCGTAAGACACCATGACAGTGACCCACGATAACGTAAAGAAGAAAAGACAGACAAACTATGGTAATGGTATTCATAAACCACCCGAAAAGAACTTGGGCGTCAGTTTTCCTTACCCTTTCCTTTCCCTTACCCTTTCCTTTCCCATCACACAAAACCAAACAACCTGGAACAAAGGAAAGGGGAGAATCCCTCGTTCTCTCTCTCTCTCTCTCTCTCTCTCTCTCTCTCTCTCTCTCATCTTCATAAACCCACCGTCACACTTTTCTGGTGTAACCCAAAAAACCCACTTACCCTATCATCCATCTATATACTATTTCAGTTCTCACTCAAACCAAATTCTCATCATCCCTCCCCCATAAAAACATTTAAATAGTTCTAATAATAAAATAAAAAGCTTTCTTTGTTACTCTGTATATCGCCCATATCATTGTTTTGAAGCTTGTTCAGAAAAATAAAAAAGGAATATCTTTTTGTTTTTTGTGTGATGGGGGTGTTGGTGGATACATCAGAAGAGGGTGGTGGAGGTAGAAATGGAAGGCAGGGTTCATGGAGTTTTCTCACTAGGAGGAAGAGGGTGGATTCTCCTGAATTTAGTAGTACCAACTCTCAAGCTCAGCTTGCTAAGGAGTTAACTGTTCCTAATCTCATGGCAATTGGTAATTCTAATTCCTCTCTTTTTTTTTCCTTTTTTTGGTTTAGTTTATTTGGTAATTTTTTTACTAGCTCAGGTTAAGGTTTTAGATCTGTTTATGTTTCTGTTTTATCATCTTTTTGCATAATATGAGAATCTTCGTTGAGCCTTGGTGCAACACTTAGGTTGTTGCTTAGTGGCCTCGAGGTCATGGTATCGAATCCTGGAAACAGCCTCTCCACTTGAGGGGTTAAGGCTGCGGACATTTACCTTTCCCAAGTCTTACTAGGTGGGAGCCTTGTGCACTGGCCACCCTTTTTAGGAGAATCTTCATTTCTGTGTTTGATTGTACCATGTTGGTTTTACTTTTTGTTATAAAATGATTATGAAGTATGGACTTCTGATTTTTAGTTAGGGGAAATTACATTTACCTCCGGTGAGTGTCCTGCTTGTTTTAGAAATTGCACCAACCTTCCTTGAGGATTATGTTATGGTTACATTCATCTCGTAACATGGGCGTGTGTGACTTTTGAAACAATCGGGACACCGAGTGTAATTAAGTCAAATCTGAGGAGATGTCTAGTTGATGTGATTTCTCTTTTCTAATGTCAGTTGTTAAAAGTAACCAGTTCAACTGAATTTAGTGTGTTCTATACTTGTATTGTTTTACGAAAAGATTTATTTTTGTGCTTGTTTTGATTCAGGTGTTGGTGCAACAATTGGTGCTGGCGTCTATGTTCTAGTTGGAACAGTTGCTAGAGAGCATTCGGGACCTTCTTTGGCAATTTCTTTTCTGATAGCAGGATTTGCAGCTGCTCTTTCTGCTTTTTGCTATGCAGAGCTAGCTAGTCGCTGCCCTTCTGCTGGGAGTGCATATCACTATTCTTACATATGTGTTGGGGAAGGGTATTCACTTTCTTTTACCTATTACAGAGTGGTTTCCCTTGACATGTGCTCAATGACGGATTCAGAAATTTTTATCTATGGGGCGGCTCATACATGAATAAATATGTAGCATTAAATATTAAAAATATAAATATAATGAGAGTTTTTCTAATGTGTACTATTCTATAGTACATATTAAAATATCTATGTTGCATAAATTTGCAACGAGAGATATAATAAATACACTCAAATTTTATAAATGTGTCAAATTTCAATGCAAATTTACCCAATATAATTTTTTTAACGTAAAAATCCATATAATAAAATGAAACGAGCAATAACAAAAAAAAATGATACATCCTCTATAAAATCTGCTGAAAAATACTCATAACTACACACACAAGTTGACATGAGTTATAGGTGTCAACTTAATGCATTTGGGAAAAATTGTAAACTACTTTATTAGAAGGATAAATAATTTTCATACAAAAATAATATGCTAATATATAGTGTTTTTATAATTATATATATATATATATATATATATATATATTGTGGTAAACAAATTTTGCCAAAATTAAACCAAAATGTTGCTGCAGTGGGATTTGAACTAGTGATACTGAAGATGGAAAAAATAAATATGAATCATTGAGCTGCAAAACTTCTATTGAAAATCTATGCAAAGTATAATATACATAACACACACACACACATATATAAGTGTAGATTATTAAAAAAAATAGTGGGGGCACACTTGCACCCACTATGGATAACATAGATCCCCTGCAGCTGCATGTGCTTGATTTACTTTCCATGGACCTATTTATGATTACTTTGCTTTTTGCATAGCTTAGGATTTAGTGCTTTATTTTATTTTTTTCGTTTCTTGGTTTCGTCTCATTGTCTTGATGTGAGGGTGATATTAGATGCTGGTGGATATGGGGTAGTGTCTCTTTCTGGACAAACTTTTGAACCTATGTGAAGGGGGTAGTATTACTATTCTTGTTTGAGAATATATCCAGTAATTTGAGGTCTACACCAATTTAATTTACATAGTCTTTCATTTAACAAGAAGATTGTTAATTTAGAGTTGATAACATCTTATCAACAAAAGAATGATAACTTTGTTTACAGAGTTGCTTGGTTGATTGGCTGGGCCTTGATACTGGAATATACAATTGGTGGAGCTGCTGTTGCTCGTGGTATAACCCCCAATTTGGTATGGTGTTATTTTAACCCTTACATTTAGTTTTTGTTTGTGCTAGAGTGTTTAGATTTATCACCCCATTTTAATCTTTCTATACTTTTATTAATCTCAGGCGCATTTATCTTTTGCTTTATTTTTTCTTAAGAAGTTTGTATTAAATTTAAGTATGTCTTTGAATGATGTATGATCTATGATAGGCCTTTATGGCGTCGTTTGATCCATGTAGCCGACCCCACCTAGTGGGACAAAGGCTTAGTTGTTGTTGTTGTTGATGTCTTTGAATGATGTTTCATTTATTACTCATTCCATTAGGAATAAGGCTTTTGTTTTGAGAGATATAAATTTTGGCCACTCTTTGCTTGCCTATATGTTTAAACAATTCTCCGAAGAAGTATTACAGTGAATAAAATCAAATTTTTGGTATCTGAGAGTGAAAAATATTGTCAACCAAAAATAGTGGAAAATTACTTTTCTGTTTTCAAATTTCTTTTTGAAGTTCAGAATTTTTGTTGGATGTTTTCCTTGTATTTACTACTTATATAATAGCTCAACTGATTTATTTGTTTGAAATGAAAGTAGCAATTATGTGATGTAATCATTGATATCGAATTGATATTTCTGTGATTAGGCTGCACTTGTTGGTGGTGTGGGCAATTTGCCCTTGTTTTTGTCACGCCAGCTTATTCCGGGGATTGATATTATTGTGGACCCACTTGCAGCAATTATGATATTTATAATAACTGGACTCCTTTGTGTTGGGATCAAAGAGGTAAATTTCTATTAGATTCTCTTTTTTAATCTGTTTTTACTTAAAATTTCTACTTTAGCTTTTTTTTTATTGTATGAACTAGAGTTTCCCTTTATTTTTGGTAGGTGTAACTTATTATCTATCCTTTGCATGTGTTATGACACTTGCGCGTCTGCACTTAAGCCTCAATCATTTTTTTTTAAATCCATTCAAGTATATATATTCCTGAGAGGTTTTTTTTGGGTGTAATTTGAATGTATTGAATTGATGGATTTTAGGTAGGGGAAGAGGAAGAGAGAATAGAGAAAAGGAGGTGATAGAAACTTAAGAGTTGTGAATTGCTTTGGTGATTTGCAGTTTTGCACTCCTTATATTTATACAAAGGAATGGATACATGTTGCATTTAGTATAAACATTGAACAATTTCCTAGGATCTAATTCCTATGTAGGCTAAATACCTTTAACATGGGATACACTTGAAACATTTGTTTAGTCTAACAGAATGCTTAATATATGCAGAGTACAATGATACAAAGTGTAGTCACATCAGTGAACATATGTGCTATGGTTTTTGTCATACTAGCTGGTGGTTACTTGGGATTCAAATCTGGATGGGTGGGATATGAACTTCCCACAGGGTACTTTACATCTTTGTTTTGCACTTGCTCATGTATGCTCGGTCTCTTCTAGTTATTGAATACTTGTCTTTTGCTTTAATAGGTATTTTCCCTTTGGGGTAAATGGGATGCTTGCTGGTTCTGCCACAGTCTTTTTCTCATATATAGGTTTTGATGCAGTTGCCAGCACTGCTGAAGAGGTATAATAATGATGTCATGCAGCTTGTCCTTTCTGGAATATAATTGAGGATGTCCACACCTAATAATATTTTACTTTGATCATCAGGTGAAAAATCCTCAACGAGATCTCCCACTGGGTATTGGAGGTTCACTGTTTCTATGTTGTGGATTGTACATGATGGTCTCCATTGTCATTGTCGGTTTAGTACCTTATTACGCGATCAATCCTGACACCCCCATATCCTCTGCATTTGCTGACCATGGGATGCAATGGGCCGCGTAAGTATATAATTACTCTATTCTGCATGAAGTTCAGGGAGACTAATTGAGTAAAAGTCACTCTTCCATATTGTGATTGCAGTTACATAATAAATGCTGGGGCTTTTACAGCTCTATGCTCGTCATTGATGGGATCGATATTGCCTCAGGTAAATTAATTGGAACTTCAATGTGCTTTCGTTATACATTAACTCTAAAATTTAGTTTATTCTTCTCTGTATGCTTGTTATGGAATTTCTCTGCTGACGTGTTTTGTTGCATGTCCTTCAGCCAAGAATTTTGATGGCTATGGCAAGGGATGGGCTGTTGCCCCCATTTTTTTCTGACATAAATGAGCTTAGCCAGGTTCCCGTGAAGAGCACAATATTTACTGGCATTGTTGCCGCAGTCTTGGCATTTACTATGGAAGTCTCTCAACTAGCTGGAATGGTAAGTCTGCTTTTGCAACTGTCAGGATCCCCTAAGTGTGTTTTGCTAGAATTACAAGCTTGAATCTTGTCAAGAGACTACACAATCCAAAAGCTTAACTTGTTTCAGTCAGAGGACTTGGCAAGATTCCTTTGAGCTTTTAGTTTGGACAGTGCATGAGTCAAAGAACTTGTGTTGAAGTTTAGTGTTAACCTTCGAGGAATGTAGGTGGTAAGAATCGAAGTAGTAATCACTTGGTCAAAGACCCTCAAATATTATGGATTAGAGATATAGCGAGAGAGACCGGAAAGAAGGATTAGAGTGTAATGGGACTCACTAACTTCATCCCAGCCATGCTCTTTGTTTGTGCATTTATACTAATTAACTAGATTTACTACAAATGTAGTTCAACTAGTATAAGCTTAGCTCAGTACTTAAAGCAGGTTAAGCCATTTGGCTTAAAAGAGTTCTTATCTCTAACAAAGTGATAGAAGTTTTAGTTCTAGTTGACATGCTTTACTAATATTACCATATATCACACACCATAATTGTAATAGTAAGCTGAAGCACTAAACAGTTCATGCTAATTGGGTTTGTCTTTCCTTTCTTTTCCTTGCGTGTTTGAAAACATTAAAACATTATGGTGGCTTGCATGCACTTGCCTGGTAGCAACTCTAATTATTTTTATGTGTAGTGTAGTACTAACGTGTATTTTGCTGGTCTCCTGCAGGTTAGTGTGGGTACACTTCTTGCATTCACTGTGGTGGCAATATCTGTGCTAATACTAAGATATATCCCTCCCGATGAGGTTCCATTGCTTCCTTCTCTCCAGGAACCAATTATTTCAGTGTCGACGGGATATGGTTGGAGCAGTTTGCACTCCAATGAAAAAGATACAGAGGCAAATGTTGGTACTTCTGGCAAACAGAAACCTTTAGTTGTTGAAGAGGATGTGTCAATAGATTATCCCCTAATTTCTAATCATCTTGCCTCTGGCAACTGTGAGTTATGCCTTTCCTTCTCAATTTACAAATCTCTATATCATACATGATAATCAATGTTGGTCAAGTGATTTATACCAAATTACTGCTATTACAATTTATTTTCTTTCTGTCATTTGGGTGCTGTTTTTCCTTCTTACTCCTATTTGTTAATGGGTGCAGATTTACATGAGGGTAATAGGCGAAGTGTTGTTGGGTGGGTAATAGCACTCACATGCTTTGGGGTGTTTGTCCTCACATATGCAGCTTCAGATTTAACTCTTCTCAGGTTGGTTTAGTGATAGATTACTATTTCATTTTTCGAGTTGCACAAACCTATGATATATTGATATGTGATCAAATCCCTAAAAAGTTCAGCAGCTTATTTGAGATGCTAAGTAGGCTATATATGGAGTTAGTGACTTTGCCATATCCCCGGTGAAGGGAAGGGAATGGTCTGATTTTACAGGATATCGGCTAATGGCTACAATAACTTTATGCACTTTATTAATGTTTGTCATACAGATTTAGGGATTTATCGAAGTTCTTACTGTTTGTGCCATTGTATTTTTACTATTACCAGTTCAGTTCGCTTTGCATTGTGTGGAGTTGGTGGTGCTCTTCTTCTGTCTGGTCTTGTCTTCCTAACCAGTATAGACCAAGATGATGCAAGGCACAACTTTGGGCACTCTGGAGGTATGGCTTAATATTATGACCTTATGGTTAAGGCCCGTTTGTTTAGGCTTTTTCTTTAAAAAGAGTTCTTTTTTTTTTTGTTTTTGAAAAAAATCACTTCTAACATTTATATTCTTGGTCAGTTGGACTTCTATTAAAAATGTTTATCTGAAACAAAAAAATAAAAAAGAGTTTTTAGGAGAAGCTGACTTTAAAGCTTCTCACTGAAACGTGTCTTCCAAAATTGCTTTTGGAGAAGCACTTTTGCTAAACCCTAAACAATAAGGCACTTATACAGGTAGTGTGAGACTGTGAGTGTCTTATTCCTATGCAACTAATTTAGGTTACATGTGAATCTTAAGTTTGAGTCTGTCAGAACATGTAATTATAATAACAGGTTGGCTGAGAAAGTTTTTTTTTTAGTAGCCTGATTCCTTTATAAGTTTGGTTTTGGTGTATAAGTAACTCTTAATGATCGGTTTTCAGGTTTCATTTGCCCTTTTGTGCCACTACTGCCCATAGCTTGCATTCTCATCAATTCCTATTTACTTGTTAATCTTGGGTAAGTATTCATTATTCAATTGGCAAGTACATTGAATTTTCCCTTCATTTTGTTCTTATCTTCATTCTTAGTCTTAACAATATGCAACCGATGATTGATTCCTATTTACTTATTAATCTTTTGAAAGTATATGGTATTCAATTCGGAAAGTACATTGAATTTTCCCTTTGTTTTGTTTTTATCTCCATTCTTAGTCTTAACAATATGCATCAGAAAAAATAATGTCCCAATAATAGACTGAATCTGAAGTTGAACCTGATTAAAGGAGCACGTGGACAAAGTAAAAACTAAGTGCATGTTTGGATGGATGTTGTATTTCTTTGGAATTGATTTTGGAATGCAGAAGCTACTCACAGTTGCTTCACATCCAACATGATTTTGAGACTTAACGTGTTTTTTCATCGCGAAACCAAACATGCACTAAGTTATCATCAATATATTTTGTTGAGTGAACATGGTTCTGTTATGGTTGTTTACTTTATAACTGTCTATTTTTCTTGCAGAGGTAATACTTGGGCACGTGTTTCGATATGGCTGGCAATAGGTCTACTTGTTTATATATTTTATGGTCGAACTCACAGCACTCTAAAAGATGCAGTTTATGTGTCAACAACTCAACTGGATGATACTTTTCGCACTTCCACAAGTAGTCTTGCTTAATCAGCACCAACATGAAAATAGGCCAAACGTCGCCTTGTAGCACAAGCAAAGAAAATGTTGCAGTTCCACTAGTTTTATATTTTATCCATTTGCAGGAATTATGCGTCTCAAGATTTTTAGTGAGGTCATAGCTGTCTTTCTTCTCGAGAAGAGTGTCATTGTTGTAATCATTCAATCACACAACTCTATTGTTCCCCATTGTCCTTTTTTTTTTGTGGTATGATACAAGTTGTCGCTTGTAAGAAAATATAAATACTCCCTCCGGTCCTATTTATAAGGCATATTTTAAAAGAATTCTTTGGTGCTATTTATAAGTCATTTTGCATTTTTTAGGAAGCATTTATTGCTATTTTCTCTTATTTGTCCTTTATCCATTAATGTGACATAATACATTATGAAATTCCCAATACAAGATAAGAGGGTAAAATTGTAATGTTAAAGTATTTTTTTTTAAAGTTTCAAGAAACTTAATTACCTTCCTTAGTTTGTATGTTATGGATAAGTAAGCCTTATAAACAGAAACAAAAAGAGTATATAATTTGACATTTACTATTGTTTTATGTTACATCAGGTTCTTTTTGACTCATTGTAACCTTTTCCCTTTCCAAAAGCATACGTAGAAGTTAAAACGTGATTCTTGTATCATCAAAACGCTAAGCGTGTGTTTGGGCAAGCGTGCCAAATGCAGAAGCTTCAGTGAGGAAGCTTCTCACTAACCGCGCGTTTGAGTGGCAAACGTGGAACCAAACATGCTGTAAGTATGATAAATTGAAAAATTATGGTAGGAGCTTAGTATGATCGATAACTTCTAGCGATTTATTAAAGAAGAAAAGAAGAAAAATCTAAGTATTAAATAAAAGCAAATGCTATCACGTGCTCTTCATACATTTGTTAATCAGTTAAACATATTTTGTTTTATTTTCGAGACATGAAAAAAATGAACATTTATGATTATTTTTTCAATATTGGTATATTTAAAAAGTCACTTGTTAACAAAATCCTTAAATAAATTTTGAATTTTCTAATCTTGGTTTTTTATAGGCAAAGTTTTTTTTAGAGAAAAGGAAAAGGGGGAATTTTATTTTATTAGCCATTGGTTGAGTTCAATATGGAGTTATTTAGATTTGTACAACTTGTTTAAAGTTTTATTTTATTAGCCATTGGTTCCGAGTGTCTTTTCTGATTTATAAAACTAGCGGTGAACAATATTATTTATAATTTATAATAGATTTAAAATATATTTCATGCATTTGAATTTAACACCTAATACTAATCATCAATATATTATAAAATAGGTGAAGTATGAGGGCATTTTTGTTTTCCCTCCTTAATCCCCATTATTTTCCCTCCTAATTTCTCACTTTCCCTCCTAAGTTCTCTTTTAATCTCAGTCATTCAATTGTAAATGCAATAATTAATCATAGTCATCCATATCCATTGGTAGATTAAGTCTTTTCATTTTCTTTCATTCATTCATTTTTTGACTGTTATGGTGTGAAAGACATATTACCAACATCAATTAGTAGTTAGTGGTAGTAGTAAATTAGTAGAATCACGATCAGGAAAAGACAACAAAAAGAAATTAGAGACCCGGGCAAAAAGAAAGCATCTGAATTTGGAAGCATTGTTTTCACCTCTCCTGTTGCAGGTGTGAAACAGGTATGAGCGTATGAGCAGTTTTTAAATTTTAGTTTTTTTTTTTAATTTTTAATTTTTGTTTAGAATAGGTTTTTTAATTTTTGTACAAGTATGTTTTTTTAATAGCATAGTTTTCATCTCTTTTGTTGCAGGTGTGAAACAGGTATGAGCGTATGAGCATTTTTTTAATTTTAGTTTTTTTAATTTTTAATTTTTGTTTAGAATAGGTTTACTATTAATTTTTGTACAGGTATGTTTTTTTAAAGATATTTTTATTTAAATTTTTTTTTTTGAGATTTTTTTTACTCGAATTTTGTTTTGGGATTCTAGGGTTTGAAGAATCCCCTTTCCTTCTTCTCCGTTTAATTTTCATTTTTGTAGTATTGTTTTTTTAATCTCTCTGATCTGTAACATTGTTTTATATTACTTAAACCTGAGAGGCATATATTACTTGCTTCAGGTTCATGGGAAATTGGTGATGTTCAAATTCCAAGAAAGTTTTGTATTTATCATTTCTGATTTTTTTCTCTTGGATATTTGTTCTATATTTTCGTTGTTCTTTGGTTTCTATTTGTTATATTATTTTCTTCATTTCATTATTGCTTTATTTATATAAGAGTTGTGGTTTTTTTTTAGAATGATATTTTTATTATATTTTTTCAATTTTTTCATTAGTAGGATTGGACAAAACGTGTCTAAAATTATTGTTAATCTGTAATTGATGTTGTTGAGATTGGTGAAAGAAAGAGGAAAATTGGTGAGGTTCTCAGGGTCAAACCCTTGGCTGCATTAGCCATGATTGATGAAGGGGAACTTGATCGGAAAATAGTTGCGATTTTATTAAATGATCCAAAGGCATTACTTGTGAATGATGTTGATGATGTCGAGAAGCATGTTCATAATTGTTGTTGTTACTCGAAAGAAAGATTATCTAAGTTGCATTTTCATAGTTGTTTTCTTTATCTAAGTCTGCTAAATTGTAGTTATTAGAAAGAAAGGTTGCTTAGTTGTTGTAGTTTAGGTCTTTCTCTTTCCATTTTGTGCACCATGTTTTTAATTTGTCACTTTTTCAGAGGATGGTGATTGGTGATATAAAGCTTTCATGGTGATGATGTTGTAAAAATAATAATATTTTATTATTTTAAATTGAATTTATTAATTATTAATTTGGGTGGTGGTTACAAAAATTTATTCTTATTAAGTTGGGTGTTTATTCCCATTAATTTTTATTATTTCATTACTTATTATTATTAATTATTCTTTCTAACGGTTTCTTTCCGTTAGAGTATATATACTTATAGTAGTATATATTTTTAGCTCCAAACAGCTACTAATAGCTATATTTATATTGTGTATATATAGTATACAATGAATGCTATATAGAATATATGTACGATGATGAAAATTATATATTTTTATATTATTTATTCATAGTCCTTCACTTATTGATAACTAATTTTTTTTATGTTAGATAGACATTAAGATAACCATAAATATTGAAAAAGATGCTTTTTTTTTATTTAAATATTTGAACATTTCTTGCGTTTGTTTTGTGTCTAGCTATTTTATGAATAATATTTATTTGAAGAATTATTTATGTAAAGATTTTTTTTATTAACATGCTAAATTTTAATTATAAGTTGCTTACATTGATGCGTTATTTTATACTTTAGACAATATACAATACAGTCATGAATTCAAATTTAAAAAAATCCAAAAATTTATACAATATGTTGCAATTTAAATTGTGAAAAATAATGATGCGTTATTTTATACTTTAGACAATATACTTATTTACAATTATGAAGTTTTAATACAAGCAAGTAATTTGAAAGTTCGAATCTTATAAACACTAATTAATTAAAAGTGTGAAAACAAGTCTTATATTTTGGGACAGATGTAATAAAAATGATGATGATGATGATATGTATGGCAAAAAAAAAATGCTGCATTTGGACTTGCAAAACGATTTACTAACAAAATGCATTTGGAATGATGGATTAAATAAAACAAAAATCAAAATGAGTTGGATTTTTTTTAATATAAGAAATTAAGTTGTTAATTAAGATTAGAAATCTTATAGTTGATACATTATTAGTTAATTTTTATTAATGAAAAAGTTGGTAGCTGAAACTAGATTCAAAGGTTAATGTTTATGATTATTCATTTCTAAATACATGTAAATCATTTTTATGAAAAGTTCATATTAACATATTATTTAAAAAGACATATTTCCAAAATCTATAATCAATTTTTTTTTTTAAAAAAAAAAATTAAATCCGTGCAATGCACGGGTAAAATTACTAGTACAAATAAAAATCATAGTTATTCAACACCTAATACTATTTAAATATACTTTTTTGAGAAGTTTTTTGTTTTTTTATCGGTCTTTTTGATGATTTCAAGAATGTAATAAATGCTACTTTTCATGTTTACTCCTATTTAATAGGATATTGGTTTTCGTAAGTAGTGGAAAAAAAAGTAATGATTACGGAGAGAGAAAGGGTATAGTAAAACATAATTAATATAATGAAAATGTAAATAATGATTGAATTTCTTAAAAGATGTATTTTATTGGAAATATGACATATAAATACAACCGGAGGACTAACAACTTAACAACATAGATTATAACAATGTAGACAATGTAGATGATGTCAATGGCACCTAGGGACAGAAGGGTATCATAACTTGTGGTAGGAGCATCAATGTAAGGAAACAACAAAAAATCTATATCAATCTCAACCTTTTATCGCCAGGACATTCTTTGTCCTTTCTACTTCCACTCTGAAGTTTGGATGGCTAACCAGCAAATGATCAGTGCTGCTGCATCTTCCTCTACATTTACCTCTTCATCATCTGCATGCCCTCAAAAAAAATATGATGTTTTTCTTAGCTTCCGAGGTAAGGACACACGCGGCAACTTCAGAAGCCATCTTTATAATTATTTGATTCAAAAGAAAGTTGTAACCTATATAGACTATGATCTTGAAAGAGGAGATGAAATCTCCCCAACACTCATGAAAGCCATTGAAGAGTCACATGCATCAATTATCATCTTCTCAACAAACTATGCTAACTCAAAATGGTGCTTGGATGAACTTAGCAAGATTATGGTGTGCAAGAAATATCAAGGACATGTTGTGATACCTGTGTTCTATAAAATAGACCCTTCCCATGTAAGGAAGCAAACTGGGAGTTACAAGCAAGCATTTGCAAAATATAAGCGAGATATGAGGCTCAACAAAGACGAGGTGCACAAATGGAAAGCTGCTCTCATTGAAGCAGCCAATTTAGCTGGGTGGAATTCGCAAAATACAAGTAATTGATAAAAAGTGATGTTATATGTACATCCAGAATTGACATCTAGATGTACATTTGTTTGTTTTATATGTAAAAACAAATTATTTATGAATATAAGATAAACATATGTACATCTAGATGTCAATTCTGTGATCGATAAATCAAACAGTAGTAGTGTAGTACTCTTCTTTTCCCCTTGAACTTCTGTGGGGTTCTTCTCGTCTTCTCATGCTTCTTAATCTAAAAAAAACATGTGAAATGATTTGACTTGTAAATCAAATTTCATGTTTAAATTGTTAAAAATATGTGATGATTTGATTTCTAAAATTTCATAGATTTAATTTCTTTTTATATAAAAATTTATTAAGTTTAATAGATTCATTTGCTATTAATTAGACAATTGTCACGGTAAAAATATAAAATAATACGCAAAAATCAAATCGAATCAATTTGTGGTTGAAAATTTGTTTTTGAATTTGATGTTGTTCGGTGTGATCATGATTTCGAACACATTGCAATTGTGAGGTGTTATGGTCTATATAATTCTAAATTTGTGAATCTAAATCCATGGAGTTTCCCTCCAAAATCAACACTTCCGGTGGGCCCCACAGCACCTAGAAGTAGTGAGGAGTACTTCTAAGTACTCGTGTGGGTCCCACACCACTACTTAGAAGTTCTAAGTAGTGGTGTGGGACCCACACGAGTACTTAGAAGTACTCCTCACTACTTCTAAGTGTTGTCGTGGGTCCCACGCTGATATTTAAAAAAAAAAGGAATATCACGGTGTGTGGGTTACCCTAATTTTTCCCCCTTCTTTCTTTCTCTCTTTCTTCTTCTCAGATCTCAACTCATCGGTCTCTCTCTTTCTCCTCTTCTGCATCCCTTCTTCCTCTTTATTTTTTTCTTCTTTTCTTCTTTTCTTTCATTCTCCGTCTCTCGCTCTTTCTTTCTCTCTCTCTATTTCTCTTTCATCCTCTCTTTCTCATTCTCTCGCTGCACTCTTTCTTCTCGCAGGTTTCTCTTTCTCTGTTCCTCTATGGTGGCTTTCTTCCTTTGTTGCTCATCATCTACGATGGTGCTGGCTTGCATATCGAGAAGGGTGTAGGCGGATCGATGGGTAGTGTCCAAAGCATAGTCAGGACGGTGGTGGAGCTGCTAATGTGGTCACGGTGGTTTCAACTACTAATCAAAGGTACGAGGTGATTAAATGTTTCGATTAAGGGTTTGTTATCTGATTGGATTTTTGATTTCGGGTTTGTCATCTAATTAGTGTTTTCATTGAAGGGTGTTTCTGGTATAAATTGATTGAAGGGTGTTTTTTGGTATAATTTTAGTAGGTGATGGTTAGGAATCAAGGTCTGAGGGTTAGTGATCATGTTTAAATATTAGTTCGTCAAAAAAAAAATATCGAAAAAACCAAGAACAATTTTACGGTATGTGTTGAACTGAAGTTACATATTAGTTAGTGTTTTGTGTCTGAAAAAAAACCAAGAACAAGAACATATTAGTTTATATTGTTGTTCATGGTCCTATGGGCACCTTTGTATTTCATATAGCTTGGAGACCCTTCATGATGCTGGGACTGGGAGGACTTCCAGGAGGATGGACTTTGTAAGAGGATTCATAGAAGAAGATGGAAAGGGTTTCATTAGGGGTCCTCTTCAATTTCAATTTCAATGTCAATGTCAAGTTCAATGTCAAGTTCAATTTTAATGTCAAGTTCAATTTCAATGTCAATGTCAAGTTCAATGTCAAGACCAATTTCAATGTCAAGTTCAATTTCAATGTCAAGTTCAATTTTTATATTTACATAACATTCGTATTCTTAATATGTATGCAGATGGTGTATTCAATGTTACTGGGATTGAAAGCTTCATGGAGGAGGTAAAACTTATGAACTGTGCTTTTTATCATGCACTAATCTTATTTGTTGTTGTGTTTAATGATTTGGTATATTTGTTTCATTATATTATGTTCAAACATGCTCATGAAACTTATTTGGATTGAAATGAGTGAGTTATGCCAAAACTGTGCTAAGGAGAGTATTTTATCTATGCATATTTTGGATTGTTTTGTTAAATTGTTTACTTATGAACGGTTTGAAGATGGTGGTCTTATGCTATTTTGCATAGATCATTTGGGCATACAATAAATATTACTAATTTGATACATGAAAAATTGTATGAGCATTTTTAAGAAGAAGCTATTTGGTTTGTTAATTCTTCGATAAGAAGTTATTTGCTTTATTGTTATCTAATTCAAACGGTGTTTTCTGCTTTTTTTTGGTTTTGTTGCTGTTGTGCTATTGTGCTGCTGTGCTATGGCTGATGTTGTTGCTATTATGTTGTTGTTGTTGCTGCTATGGCTGCTGCTGAGTTGTTGTTGATGTTATAACGCTGCTGTTGCCCTGCTATTTATTCTTTTTGCTATCAGGGTTGTTGGATTTTTCTACGTTGGTAAGTGTTTTTTGGGTTTTATTGAGGATAGAAACGCAGAAGAAACTCTCAGTATCTCAGGTATTGGTTTCGAATTATCGCATCATATTTTACATGGATCCTTTATACCATATTAACCTTTTAGCTTATCTTTGTGGTGTTGTTGAAACAGATAAAATTATTTAGAGAAGCATGATACTGAACTTGCGGAATCTTTAGAGAAACACCATATATCCCAGTATGGTAAGGCTTAATCAGTCCTCATTTGTGTTGTATCCACAAGTTTATAACGGTTTAGTTGATGTGTTTCTGGCTCTTTTTCTCTGTCCACCTCGCCAACTTCTTCAAGTTTTAGGTGGACATCCTTTAAATATACATATATATATATATATATATATATATATATATTATATTCTCTTTGGTTTCAGGACCTTCAAAAGGGAATTGATCTTGGTTTAGTATCACTGGAGGTATTGCAGAACTTCTTTGATCTAGAGCAGTATGCTCTGATTTCCTAACTCACTTGCCGTAAGTTATACGAAACAAGTATTGCCTTTCACCCTTTAGAGATATATAAGCTATAGGTGACTGGACATAGAAGAAAAATTAAAATGAATAGATTTGATATATTTTAACTCATTTTTCTCATTGAATATCCTTAATTTTTAATGGTTTTAACCTTTATTTTGCCTTTTCACATGTAGTTGTTTCACTCTTCACTATGGGACCCACACTACTTAGAAGTAGTGAGGAGTACTGCTAAGTACTCGTGTGGGTCCCACACCACCAATTAGAAGTACTGATTGGTGGTGTGGGACCCACACGAGTACTTAGCAGTACTCCTCACTACTTCTAAGTAGTGTGGGTCCCAGTCTGATACCTAAAAAAAAAGAAAAAAAGAAAGGAACGGTGTTGAGGAGGGAAGCTCAAATTCATTTCCCTCTCCAACTCCATTTTGAAGCCCTAATTTTTCCCCCTTCTTTCTTTCTCTCTTTATTTCTTCTCTCTCTCATCCTCATTCGTCTCTCTCTTTCTCCTCATCTGTCTCTCTCTTTCTTCTCTATTCTTCCTCGGCTCCATTCATCGTTTCTCTCTTGCTCATATCTCCCTCCTTCTCTTTCGAATCTGGTATTCCCCTCTCTCTCTCTCTCTCTCTCTTTTCTTAATTTTTAGTGTTTGATTTCATGTATTTGGTTCTTGGTGCTTCATGCTTGTAGCATGAGTATTTGGAATTTGGGTGTGCTTGGTTTATACATGGATTTTGATTTTAGCTCATACCATGGATTTTTTATTTGGGTGTGCTTGATGCATGATTCAGAAGGAAGGCATGTAGGTTGATTTAAATAATTTAGATTAGACTAGGGTTTGATTTATGTATGTAATCTTCAGATAGAAACCCGTTTTTTCTTTATTTGGGTCATTTTATTTGATTTCAATGTTTCAGCCACCGTGCTTCTCTGCTCACTTCTCTTCCATTCCTTCTCTGCCCACTTCTCTTTCATTCCTTCTCTGCTCACTTATCTTTCTTCTTTCTTATACTAAATAGATGATGCACATGCACTACTTATGCTAAATGATTAGAGCAATGATACCGACACTGTTTAATGCTTATGATTTATGAATTTTGGGATGTTTTTTCTTAATATATAATGCATATAAGCATAATACATCATTCAATTGCTATGTTATGAGTTATTTCATAGACTCATCTCTTCAGTGCCTTTATTCATTGCTTTAAGATATCTTTTTTTCATGGTCTCATTTCGTTGCATCCATGTTTGATCTACTGTTTTATTCTTTTTCAAAAAGATTTTTTGCTGTTTAGCTTCATGTGCTGATTTATCTTGATGTGCTGTTTTATTTTAATGTTTTATTTTAGAAGTATATACCTCTCTATTGATTGGAAATAATAATTTGGCTGCATAAAATTAAAGTTTAGTATGGCGCACTTTTTTCTTCTTTATTTCTGACACATATACAAACAAAGGATCTCCATTGCTCTCCAAGCTTGAAAAGGTATATCCTATCTACCATCACATTTTCTTTTCACATATGTGCGTTTCATTTTTGCCCCTGCAATATTGAAGAGCAATTCACTTTCGTTTGTGGTCTTTTCGTTTCTCGCATTATTTTTGGGTTTTTCGTTTATGGATTACATAGAAAATATAAAACAATCAACTATTGATAGTGTTGGATTTCTTTTTTCATTTATCACATTTTTTATTCAATTAGTTGTCCTTCTTGCAGCCACATCTTTGCTAAATCATTCAACAATCAAGTATGTCAGCAATCAGCGTTTCTTACATCTGGGGATGGGTATATGATCTCAACTTTCCATGGAAGTTAAACTTCAGTCATTATTTTTTTATGTGATCAATGTAAGATCTTTATTAACCATTCCAGGGAGTAAAATTTCTATCACGCAAAGAATCTAAATTTGTGGGCTATGCTCCATGCATTACGAAAACAGTGCAAGATCCAGTAGGAACGACACATCAAATTCGTCTCCAGCACAGAGATTGCAGCATGGCCATAACACATGGGTTGGATGAAATGTGTGATTATTATCGTTTACATGGTCAAAATTGGTTCAATTTCTTTCCCACTGATACTGACATTTACCGTTTCGAGATAAAGAGGTGTAATGGACTACCAATGCAATACCCTCAACAAATCAGGCATACCATCATATATGATTGTGCATGTGACTTCTGTTTCTGGGGTATGAAAAAGCACAATTTCATGAATGAAAAATCTCATGAATTTTTAAAGTCTCTAACATATACTTGCAATGCAAGGTCTCGCGGTAGGGGTCCGGAACAAATCGATCTGCCAAACTCGCAACCAAATAGTCCACCAGCTCTTCAACGACATGTTCCACCAAATGTCGAACTGAATGTCCCTCCCCCAATTGAACAAAACTTTGGACAAAATGTTCCACCAGAACAGCCACAATTTGATGTGGAAGCAGAGAAGATGTTGACTGAATATCAATGTCAAAATGGAATGATGGTATGAACGGATACTGTGTAATTTAATTGCATATATTTACGGTCTTTGTATTATAACTTGATATCTAATTAATTTGCCATTTTTCTGCAGCCGTTGCCATGTCATTTTGTAGCACAAGCTCTTCAAAGAAAGAGACCTTACTATGATGTCATTGATGATGAAGGAGAGCCGTTTAACTGCAGGGTGATTAGATCAAAAAGATCTCGAAATGAAGCTTATATTTCAAATGGCTTTCTTAATTTCTGCATGAAGCATGAACTTGAAAGTGGTGCAAAACTCAAGCTTGGGTTCAGACATTCTGAAGTGGGTCGAATTTATGTCAATGGTATTATTCTGCGAGAATTTTTATAGTACTTCATTTGTTCTACATTCCTACTAAAGATTTGTTCTACATTCTAACATTAACATTCTATCATGTATAATGCAAAGTCTTGCAACGCAAAGGCTTGCCATAATTGACTGTGCAGTTTCCATCACTGAATCATCTTTCCTCAGGTTATGTATTCCTTAATTTGTTTTTTTTAATGAATTATGTATAATTGACAAAATTTGACTTAACCATTTTTCAATGCTCAATTGCAGCCAATGTTTGCTACCTAATAATACCGGTCTCCATGAGGATGAAGAAGTGAAGAATTTGTCATTTACGAACTGATTATATGCTGCAACACTTCATCATTATTATTATATTTTCAACCTTAAGCCATATGTCTGTCGAATTTCCCTTTTAACAACTTTTAACGAAGTACATGTTTCCTACATTTATATAATTAAATTAAATCCCCAAACTAACAGTCTTAAATCTTTTACACTCACCTTATAAAATATTACTTATACTGACTGTTTACTATAAAATATATGATGTATCAAATATATCTTAATTGCATGCAATATAATAAATAATAACTTATAATAAATAATTTCATCAATACATATTATAAGGCACTTATTGTATCAAATTTATCTTAATTTATTATATTACATATCATATATAATTTCAAATGAACAACATTCCGTCCCGTGCATCACACGGGCCAACCAACTAGAAATAAGAGTTCTCTTATATTCCTATAATCTATAACAACTTTAGTTTTTAACTTAAAAATAAAGTGTTTCATTCAATACCAATACATGGAATTGATAACTCTTACTTTATATTATATACATAAAGTTATTTATTCAAATTGTTCATTTTTGCTTTGCATAATCTTAAGTGTAGTATACAAGTGTATGAAATATATCTTAACTACATATGCTGAATTACATTACCAATGAAAAATTCCGCCCCGTGCGGAAGCACGGGTCAACCAACTAGTTGTTATAATGACCTGTTGTCAACCACAGCTAAAGCATGTGATGGTTCACAATATGCAACAAAATCAAGATGTTGATTTCCAAATCAATTCAATTTCAACTTTTATACGGTTCTATGTATAAGTTCTTTTTGAAGATTTTTTTTAATATAAATTTCATTTTCAATTTTTAATGATATTAATTATTTTTTTCCACAAACATTCCTATTTACTACTCCCTCCGTCCCATTATCTTGGTAAAAAAATGCAAAAAATTTTGTCCTATATTAAAGTAAAAAAATAAATGAAAAATCTTAAATATTGTATAGTGTATAGTGTATCAATGATTGATAAGTAAGTAAGGAAAACATATTTAAAGATTTTTTTGAGGCAATATTGTATTATGCATTAATTGTAATGATATGAAAATTTGTGTAATATCAATTTGTAATTAATGAATGAATCATGCATTATATTAAATAGATACTCTTTTATTTTCATTGACTTGTTTGACATTTACCAAGATAATGGGATAAAGGGAGTAACACTTTTTAGATTCTCAATAATAATTATAGGTGTACTTTTGAAAAAGTATACCAAATATTTACATTTTCAATACCACTAACAATATTAACTAACTTTCTAAAAAGGTGTGAAAATTAGTCAAAGAGGCTTATAATAAGAACTGGAATGAGTAGTAATTCCGACCGCAAAACATTAGTATATCATCCTAACAAATTAGCTTATATATACTCTAACTACATAAAGGAGGCAATTGTCACTTATGAATGAATCATTGATGAGCAGGCTCAGTCCTGATATTTTATGAAGAGTGTTAGTTCTCAAACCCCACTCATTAGCCCCGAAACCCCATTTTTTAATTTATTCCAATAATACCCTTAACATTTCAAACTCCTTTCTTCAGTTTCATTTGCCAAACCCCATGACTCTCTTCATCTCCCTCACCCTTCCATTGTCTCTCTCTCTCCTTCATTCCCCCTGCCGTCGTCGATCAGTCATCACCGCCGCTGCTGCTCTCTCTCTCAGGTATGTGTTTAGGGTTTTCGTTTTTTTTATTCTCCAATCTTTGGGTTGGGGTTTTCGTTCTCCTCTTATCCCTTGTTGCTTGTTGTTTTCTTTCTTCTTTACGTTTTTAGGTTAAGGTTGTCGGTTTCGCCGTTTTTTGGTTTTCATAGTTATTTTGTGTTTTTTTCTGGGTTATGCAAATTTCCGAGAACCCCGTGTCGGAATTGTGTTCAATTCCAACGAACCAGTGTCGGAATTTCAAAATTCCGACACAGGGTTCTCGGAAATTTGTCAGACTTTATGAAGGTACGGTGTTTGATAGCCGCGAGTTCACTGGTTGATGTCTCATGTGGCTTGCTTCTTTTGTCTCCTTCATCAATGGCGAATACAGTTGCAACAAAGACATGGTGATGGTGGTGTTGGGTGGTTGCTTGGATGTCTTGAATGATGAAGAAGTCGATGAGTTCTTGGTGTTTGGTGATAAAGCATTTGATTTTCATCCAATAGTGGATCTCTGTTCTAGTAAGAGTTGAAGTAGAAGAAAATAGATTTAGAGGGGTTTGAGGTTTGAGATTTGGGAGAAGGATGAAGGTGGAAAATGAGGGGTTTGGGTTTGGGGGAGGGAAGGTGGAAGATGAGGGATTTGGGGTTTCATGGTGTTTGGGGTTTGGGATTTCATGGTATTTGGGATTTGTGGTTTAAGGTGAGAAGGTGGAAGACGAGAGAGAGACAGTTTTGACTTTTCATCATTAAAATGGGGTTTGAACCTTTCTTCTGTACAAACTAATAAAAATTTCCAAGTTTAGTTGATTCCAAAGAAAATCTCACATTCAGTCAAAGGAAAATCCTAAATTTTTATGTGAAGTGTATTCTGAATTCAGTTCTTCAAATCATGTGCATCTTTTGTTTTTGTTCTTTCAATTTTTGCATCTGAACAAGAGTAATATTAAAACAACATGATGAGATTTAAGTTTGAAGAGTGATGATAATAATTATAAATCTATGTTCATATATTGGATTGATTATCTTCTCCAAGACATGGAATTTTTCACTTCTCAAGCCTAATTTTTTTTCATACCAACCAGTACCCGGATCTGGTTTACCCAGAATCCGACTCATCCGGTCTGATCCAACTGAGCTCGACTAAGCGGTAGGGGTCCCCCAGCGGGGTTGCTCATACCCAAGGCTTGAACTCGAGACCAGTTGGTTAAGAGACCAAGTGAGCTATCACTTGACCAACTTACGTTGGTATTAATATTCCTAATTTTCTTTCTTTATTGCTAATCTTTGCACAATGTTAATGTCCATAGTTCTATATAGCTCACTACTAAAAATAAGGTTTTTAAAATCGGCCTTTTAAACTCGGTTACTGTAAAACCGAGTTAAAAAAAAAAGCGGTGACAATTTTATAAATAAATTCTAAACTTTTAAACTCGGTCGTTTAGTTAGCCGAGTTAGAAAGTTCTTTTTTTTTTCATTTTTAATTTTTTTTATCTTTTAAAATCGGTCAAAAAACGACCGAGTAAGAAAGTCTTTTTTTTTTAATTTTTAATTTTTTTATCTTTCTAACTCCGTCATTTGGTCAGCCGACTTAGAAAGTAGTTTCTACTTTCTACTTTCTAACTCGGCCGTTTTGTCAGCCAAGTTAGAAAGTACTTGTAACACCCTCACATTAATTAGTTAATTTATAGGTTTTAAATAAAATTAGAGTTTGAAAATTCTTTTTAAAACTTAATTTCTTTAAAAGGTTTTACGAAAATCCGGCAGCTGTTTTCCGGACTTCCCAAAAAATTTTCTTCTTTAAACCTGTCAAACCAGAAATATTTAAAAACATAAAGCACAATAAATTAAAAGCCAGATCAGACCCTAACGCCCGACTAGTACAAGTTTCAGGGCATACGACTATTTCATATTATAAATTACAAAAAAATAATTGTCCACTCATAATAGTAAATATACATTCCACGTAGTGGAATGAAGTCCTGCTCGGCCATGTCCCATGTAAGCTTCACTTCAGTACCTGCAAAATATAGCAAGAAGGGTAGCATTACACAAGACTTAAAAAGATAAATCCTATAAGAAGACATAGTAAACAACTAAGCCTACATTATTATTATCATACATTATACATATACATCCATATATTAAATTTTCTTTTACTTCTTCTCTTATTCTCACATTCTTGTTACTCTTAGCTCTCAACTCATTCTATTCTTAGTTTTTCATTGGTTCAGATTTCCTTCTTTTCATTCTTTGATTTTCTTTCATTTCTTTGGTCTCTTTCCTTTCTTTTTTTTCTTTTACTTTGTCTTTTCATTTTCTTTCTTTTTCTTTTTCATTTCACTTTTATCATTTGGCCACAAGGTCACCACGACCAACCTGTGCCCATTATCATTTATTTTTATTAGGCCACAGGGTCACCACGACCATCCTGTGCCGATTATCATTTATTTTTATTAGGCCACAGGGTCACCACGACCATCCTGCGCCGATTATCATTTATATTTATTAGGCCACAGGGTCACCACGACCATCCTGCGCCGATTATCATTTATATTTATTAGGCCTGTCGAATTATCATTTATATTTATTAGGCCACAGGGTCACCACGACCATCCTGCGCCGATTATCTTTTATTTTCTTTCTCATCATTAATCCGTCTTAGTCTTTTCTCTTTACTTTTAGTTCCTTAGTTCTCTTTAACTCTTTTAATTTCTTAACCCTTCTTTTATCTTCTTATATTTTAATGTTTCTCTTTACTAATTTATTCTTACTTTTAATTAACTCTACTGAGCCTGGTCATATACTTTATATTTTTAACTCTCGTTACTAGTTCTTAGTGATTTCTTTGCTTCCTCTATCTCACGTTATTATTTACTATTTATTCCTATTTCATTAACTCCACTTTATTTAACTACCCTATTTAACTTAACTTAGTTTTCCTATCTTATTACAACATTTTATTTAACTTCCCTAACAACGTACTCTCTCTTTGCTTTAGTATCTTTTTATTAATTTCTTTTACCAGTTTCCTATTTTCTTTTAAATCTAATTCATTCATTCATTTTTTTTTGTTTCTATTCCCATATTCGACTCCGCACGTATTACTTATTCTACATTCTAATCCCTCTTTTATCTCATTTAAATCTTCACTTACTATTTTACTTATTATCTTTCAGCTTATTAGTTCTACTCTTTATGCCTATTACGTTTACCATTTATTTTTTTACTCCCAAGTTTAGTTGATTTTTCCTTAACCTCTCCCTTGTGTTACAATGTATACTTTTCTACATTTTCGTTCAATATTAACCAATTTAATATCCTAAATACGCTCATTCGTTCCGGACCTTGTCCTACACGTACATATTTTATTCCCTAAGGCGTGGTTTTCATTAATATTTCTAAATACTTCATTTATGTCAGCGGGGACTACCATAAGTTCATTAACATATTACCCTATTCTTAGTCATCACTATAGCATCCTAGAATTTACTTCCCAAGTAGAGGTAACACAACCCTTCTTACCTTTAAATACTTCAACCCTTAGCTTTTTCGTAGACACATTCCTTTTCGTATGCCATTACTCGAACATGTCGTGGCCCATTGCTATCGCTTGCGCTTGTCCTAAAGCTCCTTCGTAGTCTATCTATATTATTAAATCATATAGTAATCAATTTGATGCTCCAAAACCGACTTAATTTGAAATTCTCAATATTTAACATATTTCAAAGTAGAGTATTTCGTAAGTTTTCCAAATCACGAAATCATTTAATTATAATTTAAAACCAAAATAACATAGGATTTCAAGTTAAGATCATTGTCTTCTCAATAAAATAGTATAGCTTTTTATTGAAAATACACTGACTTTCGAAACTAACATAATCACCAAAAATTCATTAAAGTTAAATAGTTTTAGTTTCAAGCCAGAAAATCAGATGCTGTCACTTGACACTATTAATTCTGAACTAAAAGGAAGTATTCTCAGTTCGAAATAAGTCTAAATCACATTTCCAGAATTCAGGTAATTACACTTCCTTTCAACTTGGAATTAACGTTCAAAATTTTAATTCGAATTAACGTTATGTCGAATATATCGGGTTCCTAATTAACCGATGTATTTGTTTAGTTCAGGGACAATTCACCCAAACTAAACGACAGCTCACTTACTCAGGAACCTGACACATTTAACAAAATACTCTTTAAAACTCATCATTCGACATAACAATCAATTCAATATTATCCCAAATCAGAGTAATTAATTGAAAATATTATAAATAACAATCTAATTAAAATCAATATAAACTATAGTACAGATTAATTTCCAAAACAATTTAATACTAAATAATTATTGTCAATATTGCTTTAATTGGTATTATTATTTAAAACACAATATAGAGCAGTTAGAAAAGTAATAGGGATTTACCCACATATGTAATTTTTGAAGCAGCAAGGCTAAGACAGATTCAGTCGACCTCAACCCGAACGGTTCACGGTACAACAACAAGCAAAGAACACCACCACGAGCTCCGATCTCGGTGGCAGCGTAACTCGATTCAGCAGTAAGAACACAAGTGAAAGCCCCTGGTTTGTGGGTCATGAAGCCATCAACAACGATGGTGACGGAGCCTGGGGCCACAAGTCACCTCACCGGTGACCGAGGCCATGGGAGCTGCGATTCGTGGGTCTCCTTCAACAACAAAGGCAGCGGCAGCACAAGGAGGCGGAGATCGTGGCTGGTTCGTGGCTCCACAACGACAACTGCAACAGGGAACAACGGCGTGGCGACCTCCATGGTGGCCACGAGCGGCGGATTCACGACGGGGCAGAGAGAGGAATACGCGGCTTGGGGGAGAGCACCGGAGTGGCGATGGCAGAGAGCGAAATTGCGACCCAAGGGGAGGAGCAGAGTCGCGGTTGGAGGGTGAGCCCGTGAGCGACGGAGAGACCGAGGTAGAAGACGATCGCGAGGGAGGCTGGCAGCGGCGGATTTAAGGCTAGAGTGAGAGAAGGGTGAGGCGGCGGCTCCTAGGCAAGAAGAAGAAGGAAACAACAAAAAAAAATAGGGTTTCATCCCTCAAAGTTACCATTATACCCCCCCACTCATCTAACTTAATTTTTAACAAAAACCCTCATTATTCCTTTCATAATTATTATTACTTAAAGGAAAAATCAACACTAAAAATAAATTCTCATACCAACACATATAGGGTAATTCATAAGGTTAGTAATTTGATATTACTCACAAAATAACTTAATATTGGTATATCTAAATCAAAGTAAAGTATAGAAAATATATTTTTCAAATGGGGTAATTTCTGTAAATGAATCTACTTTAAAGTATATAAATAAAATAGTCCAATAGGAATAATATAAGGTACTTCATGAAAACACTCAACACTTTAATAATTATATTTAAGAAACAATCATTTAATTTGATAAAAACTCAAAATTTATAATACGAAAGAAAATCAGGATGTTATAGTACTTGGTCGTTTTGTCTACCGAGTTAGAAAGTTACTTTCTAACTCGGTCGTTTTGTCGGCCGAGTTAGAAAGTACTTTCTAACTCGGTCATTTTGTCGACCGATTTAAAAAAAACACTAAATAAAAGTGCAGCATATCAACACTTATGTTATACTACGTAACATAACTCTGATGCGTCTCTCACTCCCATTCTCCCTTCAATCTTCACTGAAAAAGAGAGAGCATTGAGCACAGAGCACACCACTACTGCATCGCCAACCTTCCCCGATCCACCGCTGTGGCCTCTCTCTCCCATTCTCTCTCTCGTAGTTTGTGTCTCTCTGTCCTCTCTCTCGCCGCGACCTTCGTTGATGAAGACGACGGCGACGAAGACGCTGTTGACAAAGATAACGGTGTTGAACGCGACTACTCTTTCCTCTTTCAGATCTCAGATCTCTGCGACAGGTCCTTCCTCTTTCAGATCTCATATCTCAGATCTCGACGACGGTTCCTTCCTCTTTCAGATCTTAGATCTCATATCTCCTTCCTCTTCGACGACTATGGCGACAGCTCAACTTGGACGGCGATGGCTCAAATCTCATTCTTCAACGACGACGGCTACTCCTTCCTCTTCGACGACGACGGCGACGGCTCAGCATGGACGACGACGGCTCAGATTTTAGATCTAGATTTAAATGCTTATGTTTTATTTTATTTTATTTTAAATGTCAATATTATTATTATCGAATTGATTAATTTGGGGTTTGAATTTTTTTTTGTTGTGATTATTTTATTTTCATTATTATTATCGATGTAATTATAACTGCACTTTTGTTGTTGGTGATTTTTAGTGTTTGATTTTGAACTGTATGTATGCATTATTAGTAATTAATTTAGTTTTTAACTCGGTCATTTTGGTCGGTCGAGTTAGAAAGTACTTTCTAACTCGGTCATTTTGGTCGGCTGAGTTAGAAAGTCGTTGGAAGGCCGAGTTAGAAAGTACTTTTTAACTCGGTCACTTGATCGAGTTTAAAAGTTTTACTTTTAACATCACCGTTTTTCACATCACCTCAACGACCGAGTTTAAAAGTCCAAAATGACCGATTTTAAAAATGTTTTTTCTGGTAGTAATATAATAAGGGATTGCTTAACCTCAGCCCTGTGGATAAGAGGTGAAAAAGTAGAAAAAATGTCTTGGAAAGCTAACCCACTAACTTTTAAAGTCTTAAACATTTATTTTTTCAATGCGAAGATACTTTTTATAGCTTCTTATCCTCATCCTCAGCCCTAACGGCTGAGGTTAAGAAAATCCATATAATAATCTACATTTCTATTTTTATTTAGACTTCTAGTACATTCTTTCCTTTAATTTTTGCCGTTTTATATGTTAGGACTGAAACCGAATTCATAAAGGACATTGTTCAAGATGTTTTGAAGAAATTGAATCTCAAATACCCATTTGAATTGAAAGGATTGGTTGGAATTGAGGAAAAATATGCAGAGGTTGAATCATTACTAGAAATTGATGAATCCAGTGAAGTGCGAATAATCGGAATATGGGGCATGGGTGGCATAGGTAAGACCACCCTTGCTACTGCCTTATATACCAAACTATCTTCTTCATTTGAAGCTCACTGCTTCCTATCAAATGTAAGGAAACAATTGGCAATAATTGGGTCAAATGCTTTACGTGATAAACTTTTTTCTGAGCTATTAAAGGAAGAAACTCTTGCTCTCAATGCACCCAAAGAATCCAATTTTGTCATGACTAGGCTAAGACATAAAAAGGTTTTCATCGTGTTGGATGATGTAGCCACTTCAAATCAATTAGAAGATCTAATCATAGATTATGATTGCTTGGGATCAGGAAGTAGAGTTGTTGTGACAACTAGAAATAAGCATGTCTTTAGCCAGGTTCATGAAATATATGAGGTCAAGCAATTGAATGATGATGATTCGCTTAAGCTTTTTTGTGCAAAAGCCTTTAGTGAAAAACATCTTAAAAACGGATATGAAGAGTTATTAGGAGGTGTGATTTCTTATTGCAAAGGCGTCCCCTTGGCTTTAAAAGTTTTGGGTGCACGTCTTCGTGGAAGAAGTAAAGAAGTATGGAAAAGTGAATTGAGAAAGCTTGATAGAATTCCCGATTTGGAAATTCAGAATGTGTTAAGATTGAGTTATGATGACTTAGATCGTACTCAGAAGGATGCATTTCTTGACATTGCATTCTTCTATAAAGGAGAATCCATAGATCGTGTAACAAGTCTATTAGAAGCTTGTGGTTTCTTCCCTGGCAGTGGGTTAGAAGTCCTTCTAGATATGGCTCTTGTAACTATTTCATCTAAAAATACAATAGAAATGCATGACTTGATACAAGAAATGGGTTGGGAAATTGTTCATCAAGAATCTATCAAAGACCCCGGAAGACGAAGTCGATTGTGTAATCCTGAGGAAATTTATGATGTATTGAGATATAACAAAGTAAGTGAAATACTTGTATATGATTACTGGTATAACATGATTAACATCTTGTTAACTATTATTTTATTTTTTTGTTTGTCAGGGAACAGAAGCCATTGAAGGTATACTATTAGATATGGCCAAAATTGAGCTATTACATTTGAGCTCTAATTCTTTTGCTAAGATGACGAACCTTAGATTTCTTGAATTCTACTATGGGGACTCGATTGGTACATGTAATGTGTACCCACCTAATGGTCTTGAGTCACTGCCAGAAAAATTGAGATGCCTTCGTTGGCCTGGATATTGTCTTAAGTCTTTGCCATCAACCTTTTGTGCTAAAATGCTTGTAGAGCTTCACATGCCTTACAGTAACGTTGAAAAACTTTGGGATGGAGTGCAGGTATGAATGTGTCATATGTACTACTTTTTTATTTTAAGTCCATAGCAAAGGCATGTGCCTATATATATGCTAATTTATGTTTTTGAATTGTTGCAAAAATGAATGGATTGGATTGATTGTGAATTGAAATTATGATGAAGGGGAAAATTATGATATATTAGTCTATTCCATCCATTAAATTATTTGACGGATTGGATGAATATATATTCAATCCACTTATTTAAAATAAATTTTAAGTCACTAAATATAAAATGGAAGTGAATAAAGGATTTAGCAAGGTATGAATGGACTGGATGGATGAATGCAATTGCCACTGTTTCTCCTTTAGTGGAGAGTAGTGATTATGAGCATAATGATTTCTGATGTATCTTTAATTTGTTATTTCAGAATTTTGAGAATTTGAAGACAATTAAACTTGATAGATCCAAACACTTGGTTGAGGTCCCAGACTTTTCTATGGCCCCAAATCTTGCTGAAGTATCTCTAAATTACTGTGAAAGCTTGCTTAATGTCCATCCCTCCATCTTATCTTTGCCCAAGCTTAGGTTTCTGTCTTTAAGATCCTGCGTACAAATTGAGAGCCTCAAAACTCATATTCATTTAAAATCTCTCGTTGAACTCGTACTCGACTATTGTTCCTCGCTGAAGGAATTTTCAGTTACATCCAAGGAAATGAAGTATTTGTACTTAAATGGCACTGCTATACATGAGTTGCCTTCATCATTTTTCCATAATAGAAAACTTTGTCATCTTAATCTAGAAGCCTGTGACAATCTTAACATGGATGGGAAGAGGTTATTTGATGGTCAAAGAATGAGATCTTTGACAGATCTATTCCTTTCTTCAAGTAAACAACTTAATGCATCAAATCTTTGGTTTATCCTTGATGGTGTAACGTCCTTAACAACGCTATATTTGTGCAACTGCTGCAACTTACAAGCACTCCCTGACAACATTGGCCTCTTATTGTCATTAAGGTTTTTAAACCTTGAAGGAAGCAATGTTGAGAGCTTGCCTGATAACATCAAGAACCTTTCAATGATAGAAAAGCTTTACATAGATGATTGCAGGAAACTTGAGTTTGTACCCCAGCTTCCGCCATCCCTACAGGTTCTTAGTGCCACTAGCTGCACATCTCTGAAGATAATCTTCAATCTTAACAGTATTGAGAATGTTGATGGTCTAAGGTCTTTAAGAGAGTTATATCTTTCAAATTGCTGCAACTTACAAATACTCCCTGACAGCATTAGCCTCTTATCCTCATTAGAGTTCTTAGACCTAAGCAGAACCAATGTTCAGAGATTATGTACAAACGTCAAGAACCTCTGCCTGTTGGAAGGGCTTTTCTTGGATAATTGCATGAAACTTGTGGCTCTCCCGGAGCTCCCGTCTTCCTTGAAATGGTTACGTGCCATTAACTGCACATCCCTGGAGACAAACTTCACTCAACGACTAGTGCTAGAACAAAAGTTGCATACCATATCCTACTCACTCAAACATGGTCAAGAATATAATGCACATGATGGTGAAGTATGTGAATACGTTTTGTTCCCTGGAGCCCATGTTCCAAACTTGTTTAGATGTACAACAGAGACTTCGGTAACTATTCCTTGTCTACCACATTCTAACTTGTGTGGCTTCATTTTTTCCATCATTCTTTCTAAGTCAAACTCATATGTTGAAGACTTTATGACTTATTGTTTTATATACCAACATGGTGGGGTTGACTTTGATAATTGTTGTAAGAAGCATCTGGGTCATGAGTATTTCATTTCAGATCATATGATGCTTTGGTATCTTGACATCAAGTATCTTCACAAGATGCAAAACACTGGAGTGAATGATCATTGCAATAATATATCATTTGAATTCAAAACTTCTCACAAGCATAGTGATGGTATGTCAGGGGAGATGATAAAAGGGTGTGGGGTCTTACCTGTATATGCCACAGATTTGAGTTTGGAGTTGGGTGGTATTACCAAAGATATTGTTGGGTTAGAATCCAAAGCTCAAAGCTATCATAAGGAAGAACCACTCCCTTAGACAAATAATTTAAGTAGACTAGCTAACCGGACTCAATGGTGGAGGTGTTTACTCAATTGTGTCAGGTTCAGTTGCTGCTGCTATTTCAGTTGTTGCTGGTGTTAACTCAATGGTTGAGGTGAGGATCAGGGTGATGGTGATGGTGGAAGAGTGGTGGTGGTAGAGGAGTGGTTTTGATATCTTATGTTTTATATGTTTCATAGTTGTATATGTTGTACATGGGTATGTTTAACTCTAAAAATGAGAGAGGAGAGCCCTCTCGGCCTCTCTCATGAAGTAAAAATAATTATGTGAAATAACAATGTGAAATACATGTACATAGGTTTGTTGTTTAACTGTTCTTGTGTTTATTATGGTGAAGTATTGTTAAAAAAATACATTTGAACACACAATTATTATTAATTTAGTAAGTTAGTTTATTGTAATCAGTTCTTACTGCTTATTTGGAATCGTTGTTACTATAATAGGAATGATATTCATAATAATTGATGTAAATCATTGTTACTTTCAATGAAATCATGTCCCTAACACTTTTATCCAACATACAACTCAACCTGCTTATATATATATATATATTTAAAATCAAAACCAATACTTTTAATCCAATTTCACTAGTTTAACTACTATAAGGTGATAATTGATTGAGCCAACTACTTCTTGTAGGTTCGACACTCTAATTTACTACTATATTATTTGTACGACCCGATACACTTGCCGATGTCCCAACACTTATGCTCCAAGTTTATGAAATATACTCTCATAAATTCGTGTGTTTAAATCTTCCTGAGTTGTAGCACAAATTCTCTCAAAAATCTCAACTAAAATACCTTTTAAAGTTGTGCTAAAATCATAGCATAAGAGTTATTGTATGGAGTTGCTTACTAAATTATGGTTAGCAACCCACTCTAATCTTTGTAATTTGGTTTCAATATCACCATATGATAGCTTATGATTGATTCTTACTACAATTTCGTGTTATATTTGCAAATTCTATTCTGCAAAAGGAGCTCAAAAACTTTGTTTTCCTAATTTGGGTGTGTTGTTGTTCTTGGTTCAAAATAGTTTGGATTTTCAAATCCTTAGCTTTCCAATCTTTGTTCAATCACCCTTAGGTATTAGGTATCGGAGAAGTTATTCATTTTGCTAGGATAGTAATTAAATAGCTTGAAGTGTAGCCAAGCTTCCATAAGCTTGTGAGAACTTTGTTGAAAACCATAAAGTTACTTGACTTGGAGGTCAAGATAATCCGCGGTAAATATTTTTACAGTTCTTAAATCGCTTCTGTATGCTAAATAACACAAGAAATTGAATAAAGAAATCATATATATGAATGAATATGAGTAATTGGTAAATTATATTTTTATATGTTCAAGGGAATAGTTGTTTAAGTTTAGTATGCTATGAGGTAGAATCAATCATATGCTTAACTTAAAACTGTGTAGATATGTGTAATTAAATGAGTAATGATTGTAAGAAGATAATTAAAATGATTGAAAGGAACTGAAATGGCAACAAATTCAGGTCTTGCGATTTATCGGTTAACCTGAGTTGTCGATTGGTTAATGAGCCTCTTTTCTGCATCTGCCTGGAATTTTACACTACTATTAACAGGTTAAAATAATGGTTAATGGAAAATTTTTGATGATCTGAACAATATTTGAATGCATAGCTGGTTGCAGGGTTTTGATAACTGGATATTCTGATTAGAAACATGGAAAAGAGAATTATTTGTATTTCAAATCAATCACTATTAAATCAGCTAAATTATAGCATGATGTTGTAAGATAAAATTACAAGAGCAATGACAAAAAGAAGTCTCATTCATTCATATATGGTGTAAGGGAAATTATGATGGGGAAGATGGGAAAAGGTGCATAAGGGTTTTGGGAACCCAATTAGAGAATGAAAGGGTTGTTAGGTCTAAGACAGTGATTCGTCAATGACCGTGAGTATTATTATAAGTATGACGGTCCAATGATGAGTTCGTCTAACTAACCTCACCTGAGATAGTTGTACATTAACTATAATAATTCTATCGACTTTCAAAAGAGTAAGCTTGTACATTAACTATAAGATGAGAGAGGGATAATTGAGCAATTTAGAAAGATTAGAGTATGCTTGTTGTATCTAGCAATGCTAAGGGAATGAGATTATATAGAAGTGAGAAATCAGAGGAGCCTCAATCCCATTATCTCCCCTTAGTGCTAAACCAACGACTATATTGAAAAAGCTTTTGTTGGTTTTCTAACTGTCAGCCACTACTCGAGTAGTTCATGCCAGCATGAAAAGTTAGTGTTGAACCAATGTTCATATTTCTAACTATTGCGTACTACTCGAGTATTTTGCCCAATACTCGAGTAGTTTGAGTCAGTATGGAAAAATAACGTTTATATTTGAAAAAGCTTTTGTTTTATTTCTGACTATTGGGCACTACTCGAGTATTTTGACCAATACTCGAGTAGTTCGAGCCAGCATGGGAAAAATAATTTTTATTTCAAAAATTATTATTTTGACTTACTCGAATACTTGAGTATCTTGAAGACTATTCGAGTATTCTGCTAAGTTTGTAAAAATCATTTTTCCAACTTTGCTTGATTTTTAAAACCTGTTTTTGATAATTCTTGTCAAGTATTCATCAATGATTAATCTCAACCTATCACGCATATTTATCATTTAACCTTAGATAGAGATTAATCTTATTCTAACCACCCACACTCAAGATAATAAATGTTACAAGTATAAATACATTGAATATGAATGAACACTTGACATTTCATTGTTGTTGTTGCTACTTGGTCTTCAATACTTGATCTTGTTATTATGTCATCATCAAAAATTAAATCCTTGGAGACTTGATTTTACAATCTCCCCCTTTTTGATGATGACAAAATAACCACTTGTTAAAACACTTGTTGATTTGAACCATATGAAGGATACTCCCCCTCACTATATGAACCTATTTAATCCTGTCAAAACTCCAACAACATCTATACTATTATATAAAAAAAACATGGGTTTTCAACTGTTTTATAACTAACTTTTTGTACATAATTTTGTTTTTCCTATTATACCCTTCCTAATTGAAAAAATTACAACTTATTCTACCATATTTTATTTACAAATCAAAGGGTAAAACTGAAAATTAACTTATTTTTTTAACTACTATTGGCAGTTTCAAGAAGTTATCTCGAATGTCAGTTCCATAATGGGGGAGGTTATCTTCTCTTTGCTTATATTCTTTTGGTCTGTGTTGGGGGAAGTTATTTTTCTTTCCCTTTGTTACCATTTACAGATTTAATGGCAAACTTAAAAATCAGTTCCAACGGGGTTTGTTGGTTCTCTTGCAGTTGGACTCTGCATAATACAACCCAAGTTTTATTCTCTTTCCCCAATTTCTAAGAACTAATTTTCTACTGCTGATACCGTAGGAAAGGGATGAATTATTGGTGAGAAAAGGAATTTTAACCCCTTTTCATAAGTTGAAAGGCTTTGAGCGCCACTTTCAACAGCCTGAAACATCAAGTAATCATAATGCCGCTGAGGATGAAAGTACCACTTATCTTGCTTCTGCTAATGTTGAAAATAGAAAATCACGCCTATTAAATGGAAAACTGTTTTTACACTCTCATTTGGCGGTTACAACTCCTAAATGGAAATCTCAACTACTCAAATTTACACAATTTGAGTCACAAATCCTATTTCTCCTCCTTAACTTATTTTTCACATTCTTTCTCTCTAAAATGTAAATGGATGATAGATGAATTAGAACTTTCAACTGCAACAACATCAGGTATTCAACAATTTCTATAGGATATTGAAAAGATGGTTAAGATGAATTAGAATTTATTGGTTGATTGGACTAATTTCACCCAATTATGTGAGGAGAACAAAAAAACACAGGTTTTCAATAGAGTGTAATAAAAGAATTGGAGAATTGGATAGGTAGCATGAAACACGTCGAAAGAATCTTGAGGCCAAGCACATGGAAGAAAGGCGGAAGTTCCATGAGTCTTCTCCACTGCATGCATCGCTATAACCATCAGCCCACTCTACTGAGAGTTCAATTAATAATATAAGGTACTCTTTGTACTATCAATGTTTGTTTAAAATACTATCTGTAGTTTTTGAAATTTAATATAGATTATATATGATTTTTTTTGACTTATTGCTCAGTTCAAATTACAGATTAGAGCGTGATAATGAGTTTATTTTCTTTCTTAAATTAAATTTGAATTCAACAATTTTGGCAATAAAAAACAAACACCCAATCTTTACTTATAAAAAAACAGCATAACCAAAAGCAATTTATTATGCACCAATAATAATGATTTGTCTCTTTGATAAAATTATGTACTTCTTTTTATGCAGGTTTACATATGTATTGAGTAAAGATTGTGGATGAAGAAGGACTTCAACGACTTGCATAAAGAATCTCTCAAGTTCGTAAAAAAAGGAACAATATCAAGTGCTTTTCTTTCCACTTTTTTAATTTACAAAAAATTGTCCCCGTTAAAAATCAATTAGTGCTTCATTGTTTACTAAATTTCTTTATGAAGTTCTGTATGGGCTTATATATATATATATATATATATATATATATACACACACACACACACACACAAAAGTTCTTATCTTTTCCAAATAATTTTCTTCAATCTTATTTGTAATTTTCAATTTATGTTGATTAGTTATGTATGTTATTTTCATTGGTCTATTTTTTGGCTATAGATGAATAAGGAACTCAAGGAATAACATAAGAGACCCTGAAGTCAGCATTGCTAATGAAACATTTGTTGGTTCATTCTCTTTTGAAGTTCTATATGATCTCTTAAAAATAGAAGTTCTTCTCTTTTTCCAAATAATTATATTTAATTTTATTTCCATTCATTACTTTACTCTATTTAGTTATGTCATTGTCATTGTTTCATTTTTTTTTCAAGTATGGCTATGTTATATTAAAACTAATGTCATTTTTATTGTTTTGGAAATCTAAATTATTTCACTGCACTCTTTTTGAGGATGACATGGTCACTTGCAAATGTTTAATTGAATCTCGGGACAATCTCTTATTTTTCACATGATATTAAGATCAAGTTTAATCATTTTGTAGTCCATTATAACTATTTTAAGTCACGACAATAAGAATATAACATTAAATTTAAGGGAAATTAAACCGGAGAATAACAAAATAACAATGCATGTATAATTTCATTGAAATTTATAGATCCATATTCTGGAACATGACAGCTAAGAATGTAATGCATACACTCAATGATAGTAATTTACACGAAAATGAACATCTTTAACAAATAAATAACATTCAAAAACACCATTTTACTATAAACAACTCTTTACTACAAAAACACGAAAATGAGAATGCGGGCCGACAGGCACGCCCCCGTGCCTGTCGGCACGCTAGTAATAACATAATAACAACAAATAACAACAAAGAACAAGTGTATATTCTCCCCCCTTTTTGCATAATCAAAAAGGGAATATCAACTACTAATGGGGAGTGTAACAAAATAAATTTATAATAAAGATCCAGATAACAATCCCAAAAAAAATAAAAATAAGCATAAGGATTGTATCTCCCCCTGAATATGACATAGAGTTTTCTCACAAAATGAGGGTCATTTTTCCTGTAAAAGAATAAAGCCATGACACATAATAGCTCTCCCAATATCCCTGAAAAACTTTTACTGAACATTTAACCACAACCGGAGAATTATTGAGCAATAAATAATCCCAATATAAAATCAGAACAAAGTGCATAAAACAAAGATAAAATGCCCAACATAGTTCAAAAGACTATAAATTCATTGTTTAAAAACTGTAAATACATGGCTGAAATTCATTGTTTAAAAATAACAAAAGATAAAAAACATAATGAAATACAGCAAGAGAGAATCAAAACATAGGAGGCGGAGGATCATCGGATGGAGGACGGTAGAAACGGTTAAAAGCTGCCATCATTTGTGCAAATTGCGCAACCAACTTAGCTTCCAATCGTGCATTCACCCAACTGAGTTTCCAACCGAGCTGACTGCTCACCCAATCCGAGTCTCCAATCGAGCAAGACTGGCTTCCAAAATATCCATACGAGCATCAAGATGATTTTGAAAATCTTGAAACCGTGCTCGTGAACCATCATCCTCATGCTGTGAAACCAACAAGCGGGCTTAGCAATTACTGGGGGGGTAGCGAATTGAATGTTGTTGAGAAAGGATTGATTAAAGACTGAATTTTCTAAAATTGTCACAAACTACTCGAGTATTTCGATCAGAGTTGCAACAGAACAGTTCCGAAAATGCAGCAAACACAGCTAATTGAACAAGTAATCAATCCAGGCAATATATAACAGAAAGGAAGCAATTAATTAAGTTCTATAACACCTTAGAAACACTTAATTACTACTCTAGGTGAATTACCCCTTTCTTAACTAAGTTGGTTGGTTAAGCACAACACACAACCAATTTTATACTGGTTCACTCTCAAACCTCGAGAGCTACGTCCAGTCCTTCCTAAACCTTAGGAAGCCTTTACTCAAAATCAAATTGTTAGAAATACAAAGGATTACTTAAGTGAACCACAATCAATCTAACCCTTCCAAGAGTGTACCAAATTCTTGAATTCTACCCCAATTGATTCCGGTGATGAAGAACCTCTACCTAAGCTCCCTTGAAACCTTCAAGTAGCTCCACCGGGCTAAGAATCTCTTAGTCTTGTGCTTATGAACCTCCTAAGACTTCAATTCACCTAAGAACCTCTTAGGCTAGCTTGGAAACCTTCCAAGACTTCAATGGCTTAAAAACCTCTTAAGCACTCAAGCAAGCTCCTTGAAAACCTTTCAAGAGCTCCGTGCAACAAGCTTTGAAAGGAATTGAATTGAATACACTTAAAGCTCAGCTCAATAGAAAATTAACTCAATCTAATTGAATGACAAATATGAACAATGGATTGAGTTTAGTGAAAATACTTGAGAGAGGGATAATTGAGCAATTTAGAAAGATTAGAGTACGCCTATTGTATCTAGCAATGCTAAGGGAATGGGATTATATAGAAGTGAGAAATCAAAGGAGCCTCAATCCCATTATCTCCCCTTAGTGCTAAACCAAGGACTATATTGAAAAAGCTCTGACTATCAGCCACTACTCGAGTATTTTGACCACTACTCGAGTAGTTCATGCCAGCATGGAAAGATAGTGCTGAACCAACGTTCATATTTCTGACTATTGCACACTACTCGAGTATTTTGCCCAATACTCGAGTAGTTTGAGACAGTATGGAAAAATAACATTTATATTTGAAAAAGCTTTTGTTTTATTTTTGACTATTGGGCACTACTCGAGTATTTTGACCAATACTCAGAGTAGTTCGAGCCAGCATGGGAAAAATAATTTTTATTTCAAAAATTATTATTTTGACTTACTCGAATACTCGAGTATCTTGCAGACTACTCGAGTATTCTGCTGTAAGTTTGTAAAAATCATTTTTCCAACTTTGCTTGATTTTTAAAACCTGTTTTTGATAATTCCTCTCAAGTATTTATCAATGATTAATCACAACCTATCATGCATATTTATCATTTAACCTTAGATAGAGATTAATCCTATTCTAACCACCCACACACAAGATAATAAATATTACAAGTATAAATATACTGAGTATGAATGAATACTTGACATTTCATTGTTGTTGTTGCTACTTGGTCTTCAATACTTGATCTTGTTATTATGTCATCATCAAAACATAAATCCTTGGAGACTCGATTTTACGGTGATTAGTTTAAAAATATGGCCCTACAATCTTGATATGGTAATGTGATTAGTTTAACTTTTTTAGTGGAACCAAATAACGATTTAGTTAATTGTTTCAAATAACCGTTCTATTTCGAATATAAACAACGTTACACATTTTTAGGTTAAGAAAGTGGTGCAAGTGCCAACAACAACAATCACCAAACCTTTTCCAACTATAAGGGTCAATTAATGGAATAAATGATGCCATAAAGTTCTATGGTATGCTATGTCTACAGGCAATGTATTGATACCAGAATCCCTTTTAGCTATTTCACCTATAGTCTTTTTAGATCTACCTCTAACTCTTGCAATTGGTCTACCTACCATGTGATTTATTCTCCTTAATGATGCTTTTACAAGTCTATTCCACACTTGTTCGAGAGATTATATAGCATCCTTTTTAGTGCTACCCCATCTTTTCCTATATTTCACTTATTCCTATACTTATCGTATCTACTCATGCAAAAGGGACAAAAGTTGCAGTTATTTTTCTCTTTTCATTTGGAAATAAACTTACTAGTGGTGAATCAGTATCTCGATTTATTTCTCCTCCTGAAAAAAAAAAAAACAAAAAATAAATAAGTGTTTAAATTAACAACAATAATAGTACTCATAAGATCTTTTGGTAAATTTCACGTCTATTAAGAAAGTTGGTTAATTTAGTTAATGGTATTCGAAATGTGAACATTTGATATGTATTTTCAAAATTACCCCTATTAATATTATTGGAAAATTAAAAAGTGTTAAGTAAATAGGGGTTTTTGCGAAAAGAAATAATTAATTGTCATTGAAAATTGATATAGGGTCCTATAAATAGGGACAAAATAAATGTCTCAAAAGGATCTTATATTTAGGGATGGAGGGAGTAATAACAAGTGGAATAATAATACATAACATTTATCTTACACATTTAGAAAAGGTTTAAATATGTTTTTAGTCTCCGCAAATATTGAAAATTTTGATTTTAGTCTCTCCTTTTTTATTTTTACGTTTTTAGTCCCTGCATATTTGTTACCATTTTGCTTTTAGTCCCTGCATATTTGTTACCATTTTGCTTTTAGTCCCTCACGTCAATTGTGGATGGAAAATGCTAACGTTAGCAATGCCCTGTTTGACACCACATAGATTAAGTGATCCTAGACAACTCCGCATCACCACATAGATTTGGCATCGCTGACGTGACCTTCATTATATCTCATCAGAATTTTCCTTCCTTAATTGAAGTACGAGACTAAAAGCAAAATGGTAACAAAATGCAGGAACTAAAAACATAAAAATAAACAAGAAACAAAAAACAAATTTAAACCTTTAGAAAAAATAGTATTTATATATATATGGGGGAACAACCGAACAAGTTAATTTCCCAGATGAGTATTTTCTCATACCTTACAAAGTGGATGAATGACTGGATGGAAATATTTTGATTGTGCATTAAGTAGAAACTTGATAAACTTCTTTTTTTACATAGGCAATCTTTTCTCTTCCTTTTTTTTTTAAGGGGAGAAGGGAGAAAATTCTGTCATCAGGGTTTGAACCATTGTGCGCTAGCACTTTATGATGTCTATTAGTTAGTTCTTGGGGACAGAAACTTGAAAAACTTACAACCACACATCGCAATGTTTGTGATGTCTATAAGGTCTTTTTCCTGAATGACTAACATAACCCACTGATGAACTATTTTACAACATTCATGGTACATTTATTGTGAAACTGTGCTATTTATGCATTTTTCATTAAAAAAATTACATTAAAAAAACTTTTGTGCAATCAGCTAATCACAATTGATAGAAGGTGAGAGAGAGAGAAAGAAGAGAGAGAACTCAGATAAGAGTAAAGAGGGAAACTGAATTCAGTTATTAAAACTGTCAACTGATTTACAAGTTCATGGCTGCTATTTATAGCCGTTGCATAAGGTTATGAGAGCTGCATAAGTGCCTAGCCGCTGCTAACTTAACTCTAAGCTAACTTTCTATTCCTATGAAATTATCTATCCTCATATACATCAAGGTTTTAAATCTAGGTCTAGGATCATAATTGAATCCACAACGTTAAGGATTGAGAGTTCATGCATCCACATTGCAACCACGATTCAATCGTATCAGCCGCAATGATAAAGTTTGAGGATTACCCGTAACCACTACAATTTAAAACCTTATACATAAACACACACACACACACACACACACACATATATATATATATATGTTTATATATCACTTTTCTCACAATATATGATTGGGTTTAGATGTTCAACATGAAATTATACTATCAATGCACTAAAATTAAATAAAAAATAGTTATACTTATCAATATATAACAGTAAAAAAAAAAACATATTTTCAACCAAAGGAAGTTCAGAAATTGATTGAAAGTTTGAAACATAACAATTCTATAACTTAATTTCAATCAATCCTGCAATGAAATCATTATACAATTGATGCAGTTTATGTTTATTTAAATTGAACTTACTTGAAGAAACGAAATCAAGACCCGCCTTTGTAACAGTGTGGAGAATCCAACCCTTGCCGTAATTTACTAAAACCGAATTGGGACCAAACGCGATTGGTTCTTCGCCATATTTAACTGCTTCTATGTGCAAAGAAACCGGCTCCGTTGTCTTCAGCTTCCCATTAATGAGCGACACCGCGAATCCCGCATCGGTGCCCGCCGCAAACCGCCGAGTCTTGCCGGAGCTTGTGCAATTAACCTCCAGGTACTGTTCCGTTTCCATAAAATCAAAATCGAAATCGAAATAAAAAAGTAATTGACTCATTATAAACAGAAATGAGAGAGAGAGAGAGAGAGAGAGCGTACAGGCGTAGAAGAACCGGCTCCTTTCTCTTCAGCCATCAAAGTTCAGCGTCCAAAGAAACGTCTGGAAATAATATCGTAAGAGTTTAGTACTGAGTTCTGTTCTTTTTCTGTGGTTTTGATGACTGAGTTTACTCCAATTTGCCTTCGAGTAACAGTACACTTTAAACACATTGTTAATCCTCAAACCCCTTTTTTTCGATGGGGTTTTTCGGAATTTTTTCCGATACCTCCTAGTCGGAAAAATGCATTTTCCGACTTTAAAATCTCATTTTTAATAAACGAGCATTTGAAAAAATGCATTTTTTCGACTAGGAGGTATCGGAAAAAATTGCAAGAGAACCCCATCGGAAAAAACGGGGTTTGAGACCTAAAGAGTGGGGTTTGTAAACTACTACTCATTGCCTTCTAAGTCTTTTTTTGTTCATTCCGGACTAGGCTTAGCCCACATGAGAGAAAGAATCGGTTGGATTTTTTAAAATTTTTTTTAGAATTTATAATGATGCGATCCTGGCAACTTGAGAACTTAGGAATGAAGTTTGAGATAAGTCTCAGGTTTGATTTCTGGTTAACATACTCCGTTGGGATAAACATAAGAACGCGACCTCGTACAGAATTAGTCTTAAGGGTTCTTTGATATTAAAGATGTTTTTGAGGACACTTGTGATACTGGTCAAAGAGTAAAAAAAAAAATAAAAAAAATCAATAAACTTAGATTTTTAATATATTTTAAGCGAAATTACTCATTTGATCATTTATATTATTTATTTGTTTAAATCAATCCCTCATTTTTTTTAACTCGTTTTCATTTCTTAACATAATTGTTTTCTTAATTTTAATTTTTAGCATATTCATTAAAATATTTTTTCATCATGAAATATTTTGTACTTTGACCAATTTAACGAAATATGCTAACATTTTCTTGCTAGAACCAAATCAAAATAAATAATAAAATTAAGAGACCAAAACGAGACAAAATATAAGACTAGTTATCATTTTGAAACAAATAAATAAAAAATTTACCAAATAAATAATTTTCTTATAAGATAAGGGAACAAATAAATAAAATACTGACATGTAGCATTGAGCTTTTCGAAGATTTGGAAAATATAAATTAAACATCAAAGATTTCAAACTAAGATTAAATTAATCCTTTTTACGACAAATTTTAAGAATTAATTTGACCCAACTCGAGATCATTAACCAATTTAAAAATTTAAAAGACTAATTTGAATTTCAATTCTTAAATAAAATTCATAAAGGTTGATATATTGAGGATCCAAATTGGATGTTCACTAATTTTTTCTACGTAATAAATAAAATTACAGAGTATACTTATACTTATTTTAGGATCTTGCTAATCCTAAAGATACTTGCTAATATTCTTATAATAAGAAAAAAAAAACATCACAAGTCATTATTTATTATTTTCTCGAAAACATAAAAAATTACATTTTTCAAGAGTTTTCAACTACTTTTAACTCTGAACACTTATTAGCATTTTTCCTTTTTTTTTATCAACTTCATTTTTCATAAAAAGCTATATTATATCCTTTAGTCATAATCGATTATGTCTGCAAAACTTACATAAGAAGAGCAAATTTGAATATGCAAATATTAAATATTCCCTCCGTCCCATTATCTTGGTGAAAGTCAAACAAGTCAATGAAAATAAGAGAGTATTTGTTTAGTATAATGCATGATTCATTCATTAATTACAAATTGATATTATACAAATTTTCATATCATTACAATTAATAATCCATCCGTCCCATTATCTTGGTAAAAGTCAAACAAGTCAATAAAAATAAGAGAGTATCTGTTTAACATTATGCATGATTCTTTTATTAATTACAAATTCATATTATACAAATTTTCATATCATTACAATTAATACACATTGCAATATTGTCTCCAAAAAAAATCTTTAGATATGTTTTCCTTACTTACTTATCAATCATCAATACAAAATACAATCTTTAAGATTTTTCATTAATTTTTTTACTTTAATATGGGACAAATTTTTTTGCATTTTTTTACCAAGATAATGGGACAGAGGGAGTACGTATTACAATATTGTCTCCGAAAAAGATCTTTAAATATGTTTTCCTTACTTACTTATCAATCATCGATATAATATACAATCTTTAAGATTTTTCATTTATTTTTTTTACTTTATTATGGGACAAATTTTTTAGAATTTTTTTACCAAGATAATGGGACGGAGGGTAAACTTTTTATGGACTAAAACTTAATTTTAAAAGCTTCTCCAATAAGCTTATTAAAATAAGCCAAGAAGTTTTTTAACATCATAAATCATTTTCATAAACTATTTGATTGTTTATTTTCTATCTGCTATCCCCATAAACGCTAACAAACTTTTCTATAAGCTCTTCCTTGAACCCTTTTTAAAAATAACTCTACAACTGTCGCTTAAGGCAAAATATGTGACCTTTTTTCAACTATAAAAAAGAGGAACTTCCTCCAATGTTTAAAAATTAATCAGTAGAAAGTCTACAGCGCAAGTTATTTCGGTATAATCTGCAATTTGAAGTCACGAGGATAATGATTATTCATCAATTGGCCTTAATATGTTGAGTGAGTTGATCTTTCCAAAATAAGAACCTAATTCACTTGGAACTAGCACAGGGGGAGAATCAAACATCATGCAAAGTCCACACAATAAATAGAACATAACACCTCAACAAACAAAAACATCATAATTTTGTCATGAGAATTGTAGGATGCATACATACTAATAGAAGACACCCAAGGTAGACGGTAATAAAAAAAAGTCTATTATGTTCCGGACTTCCGGTACATAATACATTTAAGAGATAATAGTTATATATGTCCTCGAAAGATACCTGTGGAATCATTTAAGTCCCTGAAAGATTTGTGGAATCTCTTAAACCCCCAAAGATCATTTTGGAATCAGTTAGGTCCCTGAAATATTTGTGGAATCTCATAAACTCCCAAAGATCAATTTGGCATCACGTTAGTCTCCCCAAGAGGGACCTAACAAAATCCTATGTAGAACTAATGTAACATCCTAAACTTTGATTTTAAGGAAATTATTGATTTAAAACCTTAGAAAAATTGGAAAAAGTGATTTAATGAATTTTGCCAAATATGTGGGTGGTGATTATAGGTCCTAGGAGTTGTATAGGAGGTATATATGGCCTTGGGCAGGGTCATATAAGCGAGATCGGGAGTAAAATCGGCGTTTTAGGTGTTAGAAATCAACCGAAAAGAGAAAATTAGAAATTTATTATGGGAAGCTAAGAAAATAAATTCCACCGTTGGATGTGAAGTTTAAGGGGTGAAGAAGCATGTCTAAAAATTTGGACTCGACCCGACGGTCGACGAAAAAGTTACGGCGAATCGAAGGTTGGAAACCCTGAAACTCGCCCAGGCGCACCAGCCATGCGCCCAGGCGAGTCACTATTCATTTGGCGCACCATCCAGTGGGAAATCCGCCCAGGCCAGCCCACCATTCGCCCAGGCGGGCGCAACACCACTCCAGCGCACCAGGAACGTGAGTTGGCGCACCAGAAAATCCCCCAGCCGCACCATTTCCATTTCTGACCGAGCCAGCTACGCACCAGCTTGGTTCTGGTGCAGTTCTCTCGCCCAGGCGAGGAAATGGCTCGCCCAAGCGAGCTGACGCGCACACCAGCCGCACCAGAAATTCTGTTGGCGCGCCAGAGCCCCCACCAGCACGCACCAGGTGCACCAGCTGGTGCTTGAGCTCGCCCAAGCGAGTATAAAGCTCGCCCAAGCGAGTGGCGCAGACCAGATTTGATCTGGTGCGTCCAATTAGAACTTGGGGGCCAAGTTGTGGCCTCTTGGCCACACGATTTTGCTTTTCTTTGGCAAGAACAAGCACCCAACAACAAGAACACCACTCTTCATCATCAACACCATCTCTTCATTCATTTTCCCTCCATCTTCAACACATTTCCATCATCAAAACCACCAATCCCACCATAAACACATTGTTTTGGGCACCTCAAACCCAAAACCACCAAGCTCCACCAAGCTTTCACCATGGGTGTTGATTGAAGCTTCATCCTCTTCCTCTTTTGGTCCACACGAATTACTCCCTTCTTCATTCTCTTTGGATTTTCAATTTTTCCACCATTGATTTGGGTAAGTGTGCTTCATGCCATGAGTTATTTCCTTTCCATTTCAACTTTCCTTGATTCATAGAAATTTAGCTCTAAAACCCTAGGATTCTTGCACTTGTTGCTATCTAGGGATTGTGTTTCAAGCCTTCCAACTCAAATCAAGGCAAGGACAAAGATCATTCCTCTTGTGCTCTATCAAGTAGGGTTGTCTATCATCACTTCATCATTTCCTTATTGTGGTGGCAAGCTAAGCTTTGGAAATTCAAGTTTCCAAGATTTTGAGCTAGGGCTCACTAAGGTTCTATTTACTCTTTACTAATTTAAGGTAAGGAGTGGGTTATAGTGAGTATTACCTTACTCTGGGGTTTAGTTTACATTATGCATATAATGAGTACTAAGATTTTGTGTTAGTTTAGGTTGATATAATATAAAATAATTGTTAGAATAGAATCTATGACTTAGGGAATTTATTTTGATGTTGATATATTGCATTTTGTGGTTTGGTGATGTTGATGAATTATATGCTTATGTTGTTTAATAATTTGAGTTGTGATAATAAGTGAAATTGTGCTAATTAAGTTACAAAATATATTTGTGATCATTGAATAATGAAAATGTGTAATGTGGTAATTAATTTTGAATAATGGAAATTTGCTAAACAATTAATAATGATAAAGAACTAATTAAATTATACCCAGGCTCAGCCAGGGGAGATTATATTATACCCGAGCGCAGTAAGTCGTTTTCGCACGGGGGTGCGAACGTAGTAGGTCGTGACCAGGGGATTTACCCGGGCGCAGTAAGTCGTTATCGCGCGGTGGTGCGAACGCAGTAGGTCGTGACCAGGGGATTGAGAAACATACCCGGGCGTAGTAAGTCGCTATCGCGCGGTGGTGCGAGCGCAGTAGATCGTGACCAGGGGATTTACCCGGGCGCAGTAAGTCGTGAGTGCACAGGAGTGCAGACGCAGTAGGTCGTGACCAGGGACAGATAAAAAGAATATAAATATGATTAAAATACATGGAACGAAAGACTTAAGAAAATGTTAAATCAAAATCGATTTGAGAAACTAATGAATAATCGAAATTGAATTGTGATGAATTGACTCTTATTTATGATGTTGTGATTGAATTGTTATATGTGTATGGCTTAGTGTCGCATTATGTCTTAATTGGAAACTGCCTCCCCATTTTATGTGTAATACTCACTCCTTACTATCATCACAGGTACTGAGGAAGAGTTTGCACCTGAGCAGGCCGAGCAGGAGTACTCTCCCTCTCAGGGAGAGTAGGTTACCTTTAGATATGTAGGACTTGGGAATGTCCTGGGCCCGATGATGTGAATCATTTTTGTCGTATATAATTGTAAATAGCTTTTTGGGGGCCCAGGACGACTCCTTTTGGGAAAGGGGTATATTTTGGGGAAAAACTGTCTTCCTAAAACTTGTTTATGTTTCCGCTAACTCTGATGTTCATGCTATGATGTTTTAAACTTGTTTCTGATGCGTGCACGTAGATGCACTAGCTGGTATATATATATGTGAATAGCCCTGCAGGTTTTGTTATGTGAAAATATTATTGTTTATCAGGTTGCAGGAAAACAGGAATTTTTGGAAAAGTCCAATAAACAAACGAAACTCCGTCCGTTTGACGGAAGATATTCATTCGGATTAAAAGTAATTAAGAGTTTTCCTAATCAATTCATGAGTCGAAAAAGGAATTTTTAAGTTTCTATTTTAATTAAGGGTATAAAGAGGGTAAATAAACTTAGGTGTTACATTTTATGGTATCAGAGCAGTTTCCCTCGGCCTTTGGAGTGTGGACTCACATCTTCATATGGTTACTCACCAAGCGAGTAACCGATATGAGTAAATAAGTGACTAAATTAGAGTAATAAGATAGAGTAGTTATTACTGCTAAATAATATATGTATTAACTTGTCATTTTCTAGGATTAGGAGTTATGGCAAGCAGGCGCAGTGACGATGATAGGATCGCTGCAATCATAGAAAGTTTGGTCCAAATCAATCAAAGACAAGCTGAATTGGTGGCTACGGCTGTGACAACCATAGCCTCACTTAACCAGTCATCTCAGTCAATTCAGGATCCCTCCCCAGCTGCAATTCATTGGTTGACTGAATTCAAGTGGCATGGTCCCCCTAAGTTCGAGGGTGGCTATAATCCGAATGTAACTCAGAAGTGGCTTCGGGAGATAGAAGAAATTCTCCACGATATATCGCCGCTTGAGGAACAGAAAGTCCTTTTGGTTCAATATGCACTTGTTGGAGAAGCAGAGCAGTGGTGGGAGCAGGTTCAAAAGTGTATGGGGACCAATGAACAAAAAGTGTCATGGGACGCATTCAAGGAAAGGTTCCGGGGAAAGTATCTTTTCGAAGATGTCCGAAAGGAGAAGGAACGTGCTTTCCTATGCTTGAGACAAGAGAACATGAGTGTTGATGAATATGTAGGGAAATTTGAGGATCTGATTCACTATGCTACCAGCTATAAGGGTGTGAATGAAGAAATCAAATGCATCAAGTTCCTTGCAGGACTCCGTGAGGATCTTAGAGCAGTTCTTGGAGAGGTACCCAAGGACAACTTTGCTCGGCTAGTACATTGGGCCAGCGTTTGGGATAAAGGTATGGCGAGGTCGAAAGGTGCCAAAGGGAAATCAAAGGTTCATTCTAAAACTGATATCAAGAGGGTTACTTCAAAGAAAGCAAGGCGGATGGTAACCCCTCAGTTTCCCAAGTCTACTTGTGTCCATTGTGGGAAGAAGCATGGGGGAGAATGCTGGTATCGGAATCAAACCAGGAAGAATTTCACTTGTTTTCAATGTGGACAACCGGGGCATTTCATGGCAAATTGTCCCCTGAAGGGTGTACGGGAGGAAGCAGTTATGCTACAGCAGCAGCTGGCACCTGGAAGTCAGCATATTCCGAGGGGTACGTCTTGTATGTTGCGATCTTTTGTAGTTGTTGTTGGAATTAGGAAATTGAGTATTCTTGCAAATTTCCCTAGTCTCCCTATAAAATTATGAACATCTTAGGAGCTGTAAGTTTCTACCCTTGTTAAGCTTTTAGTAAAACCATATGAAGTATACCCCCTCTATCTATTTTAAATGGCTGGCCAATAGTTCAAAATAAGTTAATGTTAGGCCTAAGCGAACGAAAATCAATCAACCCATGCCCTTAGGTATTGTCGGAATCGAATTTCTTTGATGTCGTTTTGATAGCTACATTCCTTGGATTGTATCCCTGATTTAAGTCTCGTTCTGGAAATTAGTGGTCACAGGAAAAGACTTAGAACTTCTGAGTTCTTATAATAGAAAATTGTGAAAAATTTAGTGATATACCAAAATAAATCTGACCTTAGAAAGAGCTTATAAGTGTAAAGCATTAGTTAAGACGCTTAAGCAAGAACTGCGATAATGTTATTATCTAATGGAGTGTGAGGTTAGAACTGATCACTCTAATCCTTGCATTTGTTAAATGATAACATTGTCAACATCCATTTAACAGTGATGTACTATTAATAGACTTGAGCTTGGGATTGATCACCTCAATCTTCGCATCTATTAATGGATACTGTCATTACAACCTTTTAAGTGAAATCGAGACAGCCGAAGCAGTGGCTTCCAAGAAGTAAAACCCTTGTAAGAAAGTCAACTGACCGAAAAATACCGTTCCCAAAACTTATTGTAGGATCTAGAATTTGACCTAGAACAAAACGGAAGGAAGGAGAACCTTAGGTTGTTTTTCCCGATTGTAGAATAGTATTAGTACATATTAGAATCATAGAACGGGTTAAGCAAAACCTTACATGAACTAACCCTAACTATCATAGAGACCGAACCGAAAAGGGGTAATCCAGAACTTACTGGGAATCTTACCAAGATTCCTAGATGACTCTCTGTCATGAGAACAAATCTTAGTAAACTTGTGAAGTCTTCACATCGAGGCTGAACAATTTTAATGATTGACCAACCACAAGGGGTAAAACACAGCTTGGCCTTCAATCGTAGAAGCGGTGTAAATCTTAAGCGTGTTGTGACTCCTAAAAGTGACATAAGAGTCAGATTCCATAAACACTCTTAGTCTATACCGAATTTATTCAAGCATCCTTGAAGGTTCGATTTAAAGTAGGCGAAAGTTTGGTCATTAACAAGCATCAAGACTTGGTTTATAACTCTATAGAGTTAGCTTAGTGAACAACGAAACCCCTAAATCTCAAGTATATATATATATGCCCACCTTGGATCATGATTACCCAATCATCATTTGAATGCTCCATTGCTATTCTGTGAAACTTTGACTAATGATTCGGTTAGTAAAAGTGGATCTCCTTCTTCTTATTCTATTTGGTCCAATGCAATTATGGAGTAGTGGCTTTTACGTCATAATCAAAGATTGCCTCCTTCCAGCTGACTAAGAAGAGCGAATTCACGACTTACCCTTAGTTCTCATCCTGGAATAATCATTATCCCCGGAGTCCCCGTTTTATCTACTCGGCTCGTTCCTTATGGACGAGTAGAGTTCTAACCATGATCCGTTGTATTCTGCAAAAGTCTGTGGATTACATGACCTTATTCTGTCTCCCTAAAATTAGCAACATAAATTCTTCATGAAATTCTATGGATTTAGTAATTGTCATCGTTTAATCCTTGCGTTCTTCGTCGGAAGTTCCATGGGAGACGATCAAAAGCTGATACAATCGGTCTCTTACCTTCGGGCATCGAGATAAAATAGTATGTTAATGCCAAGTGGGGGAGCAACTTAGCAATCCAACTTGGGGTTTGTCTAAGTAAAAATGAGTCGAGAAGTAGACGAACTAAAACGGGAGGAAAATCCAAACCGTAGGCTAAAGTTGTATCAGTGGGGTGGTTCTCCAATTGAGAGACAGAATGGAATTTCGGGGATGAAATTCCAGTAAGTGGGGGAGAATTGTAAAATCCTAAACTTTGATTTTAAGGAAATTATTGATTTAAAACCTTAGAAAAATTGGAAAAAGTGATTTAATGAATTTTGCCAAATATGTGGGTGGTGATTATAGGTCCTAGGAGTTGTATAGGAGGTATGTATGGCCTTGGGTAGGGTCATATAAGCGAGATCGGGAGTAAAATCGGCGTTTTAGGTGTTAGAAATCAACCGAAAAGAGAAAATTAGAAATTTATTATGGGAAGCTAAGAAAATAAATTCCACCGTTGGATGTGAAGTTTAAGGGGTGAAGAAGCATGTCTAAAAATTTGGACTCGATCCGACGGTCGACGAAAAAGTTACGGCGAATCGAAGGTTGGAAACCCTGAAACTCGCCCAGGCGCACCAGCCATGCGCCCAGGCGAGTCACTATTCATTTGGCGCACCATCCAATGGGAAATCCGCCCAGGCCAGCCCACCATTCGCCCAGGCGGGCGCAACACCACTCCAGCGCACCAGGAACGTGAGTTGGCGCACCAGAAAATCCCCCAGCCGCACCATTTCCATTTCTGACCGAGCCAGCTACGCACCAGCTTGGTTCTGGTGCAGTTCTCTCGCCCAGGCGAGGAAATGGCTCGCCCAAGCGAGCTGACGCGCACACCAGCCGCACCAGAAATTCTGTTGGCGCGCCAGAGCCCCCACCAGCACGCACCAGGTGCACCAGCTGGTGCTTGAGCTCGCCCAAGCGAGTATAAAGCTCGCCCAAGCGAGTGACACAGACCAGATTTGATCTGGTGCGTCCAATTAGAACTTGGGGGCCAAGTTGTGGCCTCTTGGCCACACGATTTTGCTTTTCTTTGACAAGAACAAGCACCCAACAACAAGAACACCACTCTTCATCATCAACACCATCTCTTCATTCATTTTCCCTCCATCTTCAACACATTTCCATCATCAAAACCACCAATCCCACCATAAACACATTGTTTTGGGCACCTCAAACCCAAAACCACCAAGCTCCACCAAGCTTTCACCATGGGTGTTGATTGAAGCTTCATCCTCTTCCTCTTTTGGTCCACACGAATTACTCCCTTCTTCATTCTCTTTGGATTTTCAATTTTTCCACCATTGATTTGGGTAAGTGAGCTTCATGCCATGAGTTATTTCCTTTCCATTTCAACTTTCCTTGATTCATAGAAATTTAGCTCTAAAACCCTAGGATTCTTGCACTTGTTGCTATCTAGGGATTGTGTTTCAAGCCTTCCAACTCAAATCAAGGCAAGGACAAAGATCATTCCTCTTGTGCTCTATCAAGTAGGGTTGTCTATCATCACTTCATCATTTCCTTATTGTGGTGGCAAGCTAAGCTTTGGAAATTCAAGTTTCCAAGATTTTGAGCTAGGGCTCACTAAGGTTCTATTTACTCTTTACTAATTTAAGGTAAGGAGTGGGTTATAGTGAGTATTACCTTACTCTGGGGTTTAGTTTACATTATGCATATAATGAGTACTAAGATTTTGTGTTAGTTTAGGTTGATATAATATAAAATAATTGTTAGAATAGAATCTATGACTTAGGGAATTTATTTTGATGTTGATATATTGCATTTTGTGGTTTGGTGATGTTGATGAATTATATGCTTATGTTGTTTAATAATTTGAGTTGTGATAATAAGTGAAATTGTGCTAATTAAGTTACAAAATATATTTGTGATCATTGAATAATGAAAATGTGTAATGTGGTAATTAATTTTGAATAATGGAAATTTGCTAAACAATTAATAATGATAAAGAACTAATTAAATTATACCCAGGCTCAGCCAGGGGAGATTATATTATACCCGGGCGCAGTAAGTCGTTTTCGCACGGGGGCGCGAACGCAGTAGGTCGTGACCAGGGGATTTACCCGGGCGCAGTAAGTCGTTATCGCGCGGTGGTGCGAACGCAGTAGGTCGTGACCAGGGGATTGAGAAACATACCCGGGCGCAGTAAGTCGCTATCGCGCGGTGGTGCGAGCGCAGTAGGTCGTGACCAGGGGATTTACCCGGGCGCAGTAAGTCGTGAGTGCACAGGAGTGCAGACGCAGTAGGTCGTGACCAGGGAGACATAAAAAGAATATAAATATGATTAAAATACATGGAACGAAAGACTTAAGAAAATGTTAAATCAAAATCGATTTGAGAAACTAATGAATACTCGAAATTGAATTGTGATGAATTGACTCTTATTTATAATGTTGTGATTGAATTGTTATATGTGTATGGCTTAGTGTCGCATTATGTCTTAATTGGAAACTGCCTCCCCATTTTATGTGTAATACTCACTCCTTACTATCATCACAGGTACTGAGGAAGAGTTTGCACCTGAGCAGGCCGAGCAGGAGTACTCTCCCTCTCAGGGAGAGTAGGTTACCTTTAGATATGTAGGACTTGGGAATGTCCTGGGCCCGATGATGTGAATCATTTTTGTCGTATATAATTGTAAATAGCTTTTTGGGGGCCCAGGACGACTCCTTTTGGGAAAGGGGTATATTTTGGGGAAAAACTGTCTTCCTAAAACTTGTTTATGTTTCCGCTAACTCTGATGTTCATGCTATGATGTTTTAAACTTGTTTCTGATGCGTGCACGTAGATGCACTAGCTGGTATATATATATATATGTGAATAGCCCTGCAGGCTTTGTTATGTGAAAATATTATTGTTTATCAGGTTGCAGGAAAACCGGAATTTTTGGAAAAGTCCAATAAACAAACGAAACTCCGTCCGTTTGACGGAAGATATTCATTCGGATTAAAAAGTAATTAAGAGTTTTCCTAATCAATTCATGAGTCGAAAAAAGAATTTTTAAGTTGCTATTTTAATTAAGGGTATAAAGAGGGTAAATAAACTTAGGTGTTACAACTAACGTTAAATGCTTTGTTGGCCCAAACGTGGTACCTTCTTAAAAGTCCAACATGGCATTGGGACCAACAAAGCATTTAACGTATCAAGTGTAACATCCTCAATTTAATTTCCAAGTCTAATTAATATGTTAATAGGCTTAAGGTGAAAAGAATTATAGAAAAATTTAGTTAAGGCTAGTGAATCGGAGAAATCGTTTTAGAATTAGAGAAATCGTTTTAAAATTTAAAACAAAGAATACTAGGGAAAAATTAGAAATAAAAGATTTATAATTCGAACCGCAAAGTCCACCGTTGGATATGAAGTGGGAAAAATAGAAAAGCTTGCTTTAAAATTTGAGCAAGATCCAACAGGTAACGAAGAAGTTATAGTAGTTTGAAGGCAAGAAAAATAAAAAAAAATGAATCAGTTGCGCACGCCTAAGCGCGCCCAGGCGCGAGATTGGCCTCGCTGGAGCACGCCCAAAGGGGCAGAGGGCCTAAAAGTTTCATCGAGCAAGCCCTGAAGCGCGCCCAGGCACGCCTGACGCACCAGATCCCCACCTGACGCACCAGATTGGCGCGCCGGAAATTCTCGCACCAGATGCACCAGGGACGCGCGCCAGAGCGCCCGCATCAGAACTAGTTGACCCCCAGCCACTCATTTTTGGCTTCTTGAGCAAGCCAACAAATCTTAACCACAAAATTCGAACCCCCATGCAAGAAACCGAAAATAAGGCATGAAAGGCAACAACAACACAACATAAGGCCACAACAACATATCCTCTTCTCCACCTTTCCTCCCTAGGGCACAAGAACCAATGGGTGATGCCTAATGGGTGATGCCTAATGGGTGCAAAAGTCCTGATGGGTGCAAAGTCCCTAATGGGTGTACCAATTGCCTAGCAGGTGCAATCAAAATCCTAGTGGTGCAAGTAAAGGAAAAGGGATTGGAAGAGGGAAAAATGGAATCACATTTGAATAATGAGATAGGAAATGGGAATAAGACTTGGATACCATTGAATGTGATTATGGTTTATGATTGTGATGAATGTGCATTATGTGAATTACTTGACAATTGTGCTTGGCTTAGTAGGTTATTATGTCTGATTAGAAACTGCTTTTCCATTTCATGTGCAATGCTCACCTCCTTACTATTTTTTTCACAGGTACTGAGATTCATTGAAGGGTTTTCTAAATTAGCCCTTCCCTTAACCATGCTAACAAGGATAGATGTGCCTTATCAATGGTCTCAGGACTGTGAGCAGAGTTTCCAAGGGCTGAAAAAGAGGTTGACTAGCTCTTCGGTGTTAATTCTGCCAAATCCGACCCAATCCTTCTTTGTGTACTGTGATGCTTCGAAACAAGGATTAGGTTGTGTGCTGATGTAGTAGGGTAAAGTGATTGCATATGCATCTAGACAACTTCAACAACATGAGCAGAACTACCCCACTCATGATTTGGAACTAGCAGCTGTTGTATTTGCTCTGAAAATCTGGAGACACTATTTGTATGGTACAAAGTTCGAAGTCTTGAGTGATCACAAGAGTCTCAAATATCTCTTCGATCAGAAGGAGCTGAACATGAGGTAGAGGAGATGGATGGAATTCCTGAAAGATTATGATTTCAATCTTCATTACCATCTGTGAGACCCGCAATTTTATCCAATTTATTTTTATGATATAATATTTTTACTTCATTTTATTTTAATATATTGATTTAATGAGAGTTGTTATAAAAGTTGGCTTTGGTTGTATAAATATATATGTATGGCGTTAATATATATGTGTAGATAATTATAAATTTTTATTTAATAAATGAGAAAATTATTTTTGGGATAGAAATAATTGGTAAATATATTTTTACCTTAGAAAAATAATTTTGGGATGATTTTAACAAAAGTTTAGTAGAAATGTGAATTTTCAAGTTATAGTGTTTTAACTTCGAAAATTCATATCTTTTTAACCGTAAGTCAGAAAATTATGAATTTTATATGAAAACGATCGTATCGAAATGTAGTATTTGAATTTGTGAAATAAAAATTTTTATTTTGACATCTACGAAAAAAATTACTGTACAGTAGGGAAAAACGAATTTTGGTATTTTAAACTTAGGAAAAATTATTTTGGAGCCTAAAATAAATTATTAGACTATTAAATATTTTTATTTATACATTTAAATAATTATCTGGATGCTCATTGGCTGCACCGTCCAGAGTTTATTATTTTTCTAATTATTTCTGAAATTTTTTAAGTAAAGGCTTTATTATGATTGGTTGTTGAAGAGGTGAATTCAAAAATGAGCCAATGAAAATTTTTCTTCTCACTTTGGTCAAGGAGTGCCGTCCAGAATTATGAGAGAAAGAGGAAGATATTTTGTTCAGCAAATTACTAGAAGCATTTTGGAATTAAGACTTTAGTTTTTAGGAAAATCATCATTAATGCAAGTGCATGTTCCAAAGGATGAATTTGAATTTTTTTTGACCCATTTTGATGAGAGGGGGCGTGTATTCAGACTTGGAGAGGGGGGAAAAATATTTTCACTTCACCTATAAATAGATGCATAACTTCATCATTCTTTTCACACACATTACAAGCATTTTGAGAGAAAAAAAATTCAAAAGAGAGACATTGAAAGAGAGGGGTGGGGCGTGGCACTCTTGAGGGGAGGAAGGAAAAATTTTTCATTCTCATCTTTGAAGGTCACTTTGCTTAAGGAAAAGAGGTAACAGTAGAACCTATGCTTTTTTATCTTCTATTCTTTGTTAAACAAAATCTCCTATTCTTTTATGATATAAAGTATAAGAACTAAAAATCTCTAAATTCCTTATTTGATATAAAAAAAATAAACTATGAAATTGTTGGTATTATTTTGATGGATGGTCAAATGAATAAGGTTGAAGAAAAGGGACAAAAGAAGTTGTTTAAAGAGAAAAATCTCCCCTTTTTCTTGGCCTTGGATGACCGAATTTTTTGAGGATATAATAATAAATAATATTCTGAATTTTTAAGTAATAAAAGGTTATTTTCTCCAAATTATATGAATTTGTATTTTAGAAATTGTTGTGTAATCTTTATTGTTTTTATTGTGATGCTTTTGTTGATTTTAAAAATGGATATGTAATCAAGAATAATGAGTAAATAATGATGAACAAAAATAAAAATTGATAGTGATGATGATGGTGTAGGCCGTGAGGCCTATGGGTTGTTTTTGAGTGAAAAAACAATTTATATATGTGTATGATAGATTGAGACTTTGTTGGAATGAATAAAGACTTAATACGTTAATTGAAAATTACTTGTTTACTTTGTTTTATTTTTTTTTATTTTTGTTTGGCCGTGAGTTATATATATATATACATGGTAGTTGTTTGATAATATGTGTATAATTGATAAGTGGTTCATTTCTTAAAAAAGGTATAAATATGTGTTGTTGATCTTTGATGTTTTAAGATAAGTATTTAACCATGAAAGGATAATAGTATAAGGATGAACAAAAATAAATAAATTTTGGGTTGATGATGTTGTTTGGCCGTGAGGCCTATAAAAGTTTTGGGGTAAAAATAACAAATGGAATATAGTATTTTGTTTGGTAATTTTATGGATAATTGAGTGATATTTGATATGGTTGAAAATAGTTAATAAAAAGGTATGTTTATGTGATTATATGATTATGTGATATGTGTAAATTATAAGAGTAGTCGCTGTCCAAAAAGTATCTTATCTCAAAAGTTCTTATGTTTCAATTTAATGAGTGTTTAAAGTGAATTTTTAAAAAAGTATAAAATCATATGAATAAGATATAGGTGTGTTTATAAATTTATAGTACTATCCTAATTTTAATAGACATGGCCTAATTATTTTAGAAGAGAAAAGAATAATTTTTGGTTGAATTCTAATTGTTTAAATGATTATTTGATGAGTATGAGTGTTTATGGATGTGTTTGGATGAAATAAATTATATATTTTTATGGAAAATAAATTAAATTGAAAATTTAGTATTATTCTGAAAATTATTATTTTATTGCACTACTAGTGAGCAAGCCCGTGCACGAAAGAGGGCAGGGTATTATTTAGTAATTGAGTAACATATTAAATATTTATATTATATAAAAATTAAGAAAGTTTTTATTAAATATTATTTGATAAAAAGCATGTTGTATATTTATTTATTAGTTGGGCTTTATCAAAAAAAAATTCATATAGGAAAGCTATCAAAAAAACTTCATAGGCACATGTTGGGCTTTACCAAAAAAATTGTTTGCAATTACTATTACCTCTGCACAACTAAAAAAGAGGTAGACTTTGGTATGTCTTCATTCCCAATATATTTAACCATCTACATAAGTTTTGAACATTCCGTTTCTTCAGTTAAAGTTGTTCAGTTAACGTAGTATACTGAACTTAGTTTTTGTTTGTACAGTATATCCATATCAAGTTAACATTGAATATGAATAACTAATTGAATTGCCAGCAAAGTAATTTCATACCCTTTACATTCATAAATTCATAATAATTTCATAAGTTGATAGCAAAACTTTAAATTAGGACATAAAAATCATAGTATTATGGTAAGAAAAACATAACTGAAACAATGTTTTTGATTAAGGTTAAATCTGCAATAGTGGTTGAAATGAATTAAGAAACCGAAAAATTTCAAACCAAACAATTCTTCTTGTCTCAAAATTATAGTTTTATTTCAGAGATGGCAGAGAGTGCTGAATTTTTTTGCTTGAACCTGCAAAGTGAATGATAATATTTGTTATATATATACCTTTTCAAGTTAATTTAGTTTCTTAACTTTTGGTTTTATGATTGAAGATTAAAATATATTCTTTTAGTTTCTTAACTTTTCTTTTTTTAGGTTTTTTTATTCAATATTTTTTTCATAGAAATCAGTTACTATAAAAAAAATCAGTTACTAAGAGAAGAAAAAATTCAATTACAAATTAGTTACTAAAAGTATGAAAATATGGTGTGATTCATTAATTAATAGAAGATAAATTTTTAATAGAAGAGAATTTAATGGGATCATTGAGAAAAACGAAATTAATGGCATTGAGAAGACCAAAATTAATGAGATTATTGAGAGTACAAATACGAGAGAAATATTTACAATATTTAATACCGAAATTAATGGGATTATTGAGAAGACAAATAGGAGAGCAATATCTCTAACATTTAAGATCGAAATTAATAGCATTGAGAAGATCGAAATTAATGGGATCATTGAGAGTATAAATAGGTGATAAATATTTACAACATTTAAGAAATATTTTCAAGTTGTTTATTATTAATTAATGGTTTTGTTATGCATTGATGCATAAGTTACGAAAATTTGTATTTCATTAAAAAGTTTCAATTTTAGGTATTATATTATTTTTTTGAATGTAATTATTTTATTCCAAATCCGAAGCAAATCTTTTTCAAACAAAAAAAACATAGAGAAATATATTAGTAGTTATTATGATTGAAGATTAAAATATATTTTTTTTAGTTTCTTAACTTTTGGTTTTTTAGGTTTTTTTATTCAATATTTTTTTTCAAGAAATAAGTTACTATAAACAAAAAAAATCAATTACTAATAGAAGAAAAAAAAATCAATTGCTAATTAGTTACTAAAAGTATGAAAATATGGTGTGATTCATTAATTAATAGAAGATAACTTAATGAGATCATTGAGAAGACCGAAATTAATTTCATTGAGAAGACCAAAATTAATGGGATTATTGGGAATAAAATTAGGAGAGAAATATTTACAAATATTTAATACCGAAATTAATGGGATTGTTGAGAAGACAAATAGGAGAGCAATATCTCCAACATTTAAGATCGAAATTAATTGGATCATTGAGAAGATAAATAGGTGATAAATATTTACAACATTTAAGGAATATTTTCAAGTTGATTATTATTAATTAATGGTTTTTGTTATGCATTGATGCATAAGTTATTTTTTTGAATGTAATTATTTTATTCTAAATCTGAAGCAAATCTTTTTCAAAAAAAAAACATAGAGAAATATATTAGGTAGTTATTATGATTGAAGATTAAAATTTTTTTTTTTTAGTTTCTTAACTTTTGGTTTTTTAGGTTTTTTTTATTCAATATTTTTTTTCATAGAAATAAGTTACTATAAACAAAAAAAATCAGTTACTAATAGAAGAAAAAAAAATCAATTGCTAATTAGTTACTAAAAGTATGAAAATATGGTGCGATTCATTAATTAATAGAAGAGAACTTAATGGGATCATTGAGAAGATCGAAATTAATGGCATTAAGAAGACCAAAATTAATGGGATTATTGGGAAGACAAATAAGAGAGAAATATTTACAAAATTGATCAACCTTCCACCAAAATATTTACTAAGAACTTTGGTGTCAAATTGATCAACCTTAATTGGATTATTGTGACAGGAAGTGCTTAATTGCTTAAAATTTTGAGTACTATTAATTACTAAACCTCAATTTTGATCTTTGAGTCCACTTTTTTCTTAAAATCAGACACAGACCCATCATTTCATTCAATTGAAATATTTGAGCTTTGTTGTCAAATTGATCTAACTTTTTTTTCCCAAGTGCCCGCGTTATTGTTAGATATCATGTAGCTAAAAGGTTAATACAAAATAATGCAAAACCAAAAAATCTTTCCAGCCCACCATTTTTTTTCAGACAAAAGAATAAAAGAAAAGAGCAGATGACTCAACCACATAATGTATTTCAAGATAACTAATCACTTCAATTGCAGTATATCAACATAACTAAAACGCCACCTGGAGTACATATTATCAGAGTATATTACAAAAGAGAAACTAAAACGGCACCTGACAAACGAAACTCAATGTTTTCATCATTACGAATTGGAGTTTTATTATTTTCCAGAACGGAGTTCCTAGATCGAGATTTCAGCACAGAGGTTGGAGTCACAAAGTCTTCTGTAATGTCAAGTTAATCAACTTTATAGAGAAAGAAATGTTGGAAATCAAAAATAAAGATGAGTTAAAAATAATGAGTTTATTCTTGTATTGAGTATTGATTACCAGAAACATCGCTATTGAGTATTGATTGAGAAGAGCTCCCATCAAAGTTTCTATCTCTATTTTTCTCTGCACCATCCCCATTTGATAGCTTGGAGATTTCACTGCCCATTTTCGATACTAAGAATTCAATCCCACCCTTTTTTTCCCCATCCGATATATTTGGGAAAACAAATATATTTGGGCTTGAAGCCCACTAACTCAATAAACACTCACATAAACACTCACATAATAAATGCACTCTCTCTCATTAGACTTCTTAAGTCAAAATTGGCGGCTAAAATCATATTTTGGTCTCCTAATTGGAAACCATTATGGATTTATAATAATATTGATAAGGCCTCAAATGAGAATTTTTGTAACGTGTTTGAGTTGTTTAGATGATATAAGTGTATGTATAAAGTGTGGTTTTAAAAGTATGTGTTTTTTTAATGACTTGGATAAAAAATAATAGGTTGCTGTCCAGAATTTTTATTTATAAGGAAGTGTTATTTTAATGAGCCTAATTGTATTTTTGGACCTTATGAGGTTTATATGATTGTATGTGAATGTTAGAGTAGGTTAGTTTCAATTTTTAGAAGTGATGCAACTAGATTTTTGGTGGCTTTCCAGCAAGATAAAATGTTTTATTTAACTTATATTTAATCATATTTTTATAATAGAACTTGTCAAGAAATTTTAGGAAAAAGTGACATGTATTTTCGATAAACCGTTTGTGAGAAAGGTGATTTTTAAGGTGTGTAGTATATGTTGTCCAAAATGTGGAAATTGTTGCATCAACTATGAAAAATTTTCTTAGAATAAATTAGTATATAGATTTTGTGAAAGGATTTTTAGTATAATTGTATAGGTTTAAAAAGGAAGTACAAAAGTGATTCTATGAATGTATGATTAATGTTTTAAGTGCTTAATTGAATGGACGTGTTACTTGTATAAGTATGTGAATGGTAATTGTGATGTGCCTTTGGAAAGGTGATTCTTGAATTGATTATTGGTTTTTAAAGATTTTATTTATTAATGTTTTAAAAAGGGTTTTGATTTTTGAATTCTTGAAAAATGATTAATTGATTTCAAGTATTGGATATTTTGAATACAAGTCTTTTTGGGGAATTCAAAGATGATTGGAGAAATTGTATTTGTTAAAAGGTTATGTAATTCAAATAGGTTGTTATTTTGAATAGTTATTTATAAAGTTCTATGATTTGGTAAAAGGTTCTCGTGTGGAAGCAAATAACACGACTTCTAATCAAGCGGACATAAGTTCTTTAGCTGCATCTCAAGGTGAGAGAGTAGCCATCTTAAGACACAATGACACCATGGTAACATTAGGACGATTTCGACCATCTCAAAAGTCGGAATCCAATGTTGTTTGTTCGTATACGAGACGACAATTGATTGTGGGTGTTTAGTCGTCTACGTTACGACAATAACTTTATATTATTTGTCTGATTTATTGGATATGATATGTGATATGTGATCCTATTTATTTATTTTGGAAATGATAAAAAGATTATGTGGAGAAAGGATCAAAATGGAATCATAAATGGTTGAGAATATACTAGTTTATGTATGGATAATTATTTGGTATTTATTGGAATGGTTATTCCTATGAAAAGGACTTGGTATATGTTGGGAACTGAACTATGACAAGAAAATATGAGGAATGATTATTTGAATCTCGTGGAAATTTGAGGATCGTTGTTAGTGTACAGTGATGGTGCAAGCGGCACAATGACTTTGTTATATCCCCTTAAGTGACTGGCCACGTGAATGACTTTGCCATGGTTTCATGTCTTGTGGAATCCACTGTACTATAGGGAGGTGTTTGCTGTGGTCCCTTAGAGGCCGAGACCCGTTAGAGTCGCGGCTTAGAATGGGTCGACCAACTTAGGATAATAAAGACTTAAAAGACTTAAAAGAATCTAAGCTTAAATCCTTTCTAACTACACGATGAGAGTGAAGTAGTGGAGAGGAAAGATACCGTATACTTGGAGGTCGGGCATCCCTCCAAGTGGTGATTGCGATAGGGGAGGGCAAGGACGGTGAAACGTCAAGAAGCCTAAGAGCACTTCCCTAGGCGGGACGAGGTTACAATAATCAAGGTCACTGGCGGGCATTGATCGTAGCAAGGACTGCAACGCGAACTAGGGATAGAGTTGTCGCCCCCTTGAGCAAATCTTAGATGGTGTAGATGGAATCCGAATGGGACTAGAAGCCATTGTTTTTGTGAAATGGGGAAATTATAAAATGATATTTTGTTTTGCTGGCCAATAGGCGTGGTTCTAGCCGGTACGTACCCTTTTTGTAACATCCCAAAATCCAATTCCTAATATAATCTATGTTGTGATAGACTTAGAGTAGAAGAAGTGGTGATATTAAGTGAGAAATGGGGTAATTAGGAGTGTAAAATTGAAGCTTTAAGCATAGAAAATTAGGAAATTTAAAATAAAAGATTGGTAGCTCAAAACATTAATTCCACCGTTGGATGTGAAGTAGGATAGTTGAGGAAGCTTGCTTTAAAATTTGAGGAAGATCCAACGGGTAACGAAGAAGTTATGGCCTATCAAATTTTGGATACTGCAAAACTATGCAGCTTAATCGATTAAACTGTAGCTTAATCGATTAAGGTCAGATTGGGTGAAAAGTCTTAATCGATTAAGTAAGATCTTAATCGATTAAATCGGGTTGATGAGGAAAAAAATAAAAGCAAAACACACGTTTTTCTCTAGCCAATTTTGTTTCTCTCTTCCTCTCTCCCCTAGGGTTCCATTCTCTATCATCAAATCCACCAAGAGCAAGTGGGATTTCTTCATTCCATCAACAAATCTCCTTCCTTCTCAACTCCAAGTAAGTGATTTTGTTTGAGTCTTCCTTTTTCTCTCTCTCTTGGGTTCGATTCTCTCTCTCTCTCTTGCTCCCTTGGAGTTTTCAATCTTCCACCTAGGGAACTCTAGTTTGGTTCATGAATTTCTCCAAGCTTATGGTTAAAGCTTAACAATTTGTTTTGTTATACCCATTGTATTAGGTTCCTCCCTCTTCCTTTGGATTCTAACTCAATTGGTGGCAAGGCTTTCAAGCTTGGAGCAAGCAAAATCACCTTATCTCCAAGTGTTTGAGGTAAGGGGGTGGGTTTTGCCTTGTTCTAGGGAGTGAGTTCTAGTTAGTATATAATGCTTGTTAGGGTTATGTGTTAGGGGAGAAAAATTAGACTATAAAACCCTAGGTTATTGAATATGAAATTCTAACTAAATAAATATGTATGATGTTGGATGTAAAGATTAGGAAAAAGGAAACCCAATGATATGATAATGTATTATTTGATAAATGAAACTTGGATAATGATTATATTGAAGTACATGAGGAATTGGGTAATGTGATAGTGAAGTTGACATAAATGATTTCTATGATTATTGACTTTATATGTAAAGTTGTGAATTAAATGATAATTAATTACTGTTGCAAATATATGTATGTGTTGTGGAATAAATTGATATAGGAAGAAAATGGAATGGAAACGAATATATGTGTTGTTAAAGCAAAAATGTGAGAAGGTGATATTATGTATGTTTGGTTGAATATATTTGTACACTAAATGTGAAAATATAAATAAAGGTGGAAAAGGGAATGAAATAATTACATGTAAATTAAAAGTGAAACGATGATATTAATTATGTGACAAGTATGAGTTGATTGTGTATATTTGTCCCCTTATGTTAAATTTGTTCAATTGTGCTTAAATGTGTGGTATATGTTTAACTGAGAACATGAATGTTATTTAAGAGGATTCGGTAATTAATACGGGAAATGAGTATACATGTTAAGTATTAACAATTGTGAACAAAGGTCATGGCTTATGAATTAAATTTGTGAATATAGGAAACGGAAGTAAAATGATTATGTGTAAACAAAAGGAAAAAGGTGATATATGTAAATTAAAATGAAGGGCAATCTAAATGTTGGGCTATAAAAGAGAATAATACTTGGTATGATTGTGATAATTGAGAAAGGAAATGAATAAAGGAATTACATGAATGATTATGTGTTGATTGTGGTTGGTTGTGATTATATGTGTTATGATTGATTGAACAAGAATGTGGTATATATGTTGGCCTCTGTTTTGAGGTGACGATTATTAAATTATGATGAATTGTTTATAATGAGAACGATGTTTAAGTATAACCTATGTGGTGGTATGAGGTACCTTCCGGTGTGGAGGTGAAGTACAATGGTATGAGGTACCTTCCGGTGTGGAGGTGAAGTACCCATAGGCCAAATGTATGAGGTACCTTCCTGCATGGAGGTGAAGTACAATAGTGTGTTGACCTCTGACCTGAGGGACACAGAATGAAATAAATGAATATTGTGTTAACCTCTGACCTGAGGGACACTAAATGAAATAAATTATTAATGTGTTGACCTTTGACCTGAGGGACACGAAAGGAATTAAAGTGAATAATGTGTTGACCTCTGACCTGAGGGACACAAAATGAATCAAAATGTTAAAGTGTTGACCTTTGACCTGAGGGACACATAAATGAAATGAAGTGATTGGGTGTTGACCTCTGACCTGAGGGACACATAATTTAAATAAGGAAAAGTATGAGGGCCTCTGTTTTGAGGTGATAAATGTGTTGAATGAAATTTGTGCATTGGCCTCTGATTTGAGGTGATGTACCGAAATAAAATGAGTATGTGAAATGAATAAAAAGAAAAGGAAATGGATGTTGAATGGAATAATGAAAATGGAAATGTGGAATAAATAATGAGTATGGAAATAATGAAATGAGTATGGTGTGCAATATGTGAATATATGCTTATTTGCTAATTGTGTTTGACCTAGCGGGTTGTTATGTCTAGTTAGAGACTGCTTTCTATATCATGTGCAATGCTCACTCCCTTAACATTTTTCTGGTACGGAGATTGAGCTGGCACAGCCCTCGGCCGAGCAGGAGTACTTTCCCTTACAGGGAGAGTAGGGTCGTTATGGGTTTTAGAGCATGATATGGACCTAAGCCTCCTACAATAGTTTGATGTAAAATGATTATAAATATTTTTAAGTGAGGCTTAGGATGTTTTGTTTTGAGAAAATTATATGTTTTGGTTTTTGATACTCAAACTTAGTATTTTCCGCTAATACTCTGATTATTTTATGCACTCTGATCTACTTGGAGCCCATAGGGCCTTGATATGATTTATATATATAATCTGAAGCCCTGTTGGCTATTGGTTGTTTATTTGAAATTGTCTATCACAGGTTGAATTTTGGAATAGTCCTAAAAGCAAACAAAACTCCGTCCGTTTGACGGGTGATTTTCATTAAATTAAAATGAACTTTCAAATTCACATTTTTTTAATAGCGGGGTTTTAAGGGTAAAAATCTTAGGTGTTACATTTATGTTATCAGAGCAGTTTCTCCTCGGCCATGGAGTTGTACAAACTCCAAATGATTACTCACCTAGCGAGTAATTGATGCTCATAGCAATAGTTTAAGATTATAATAGGATAATTATAGTACTATGTATGTACTTAGTATTTGAGTCTTACTGGTCTGTTCTGGTAACTAACGTTTGACAAGTCCATGCGTAATGCTTTTGTGTTCGATTGTTGTGGAGTTAGTTGCGCTTCGGTTAGCTAAATAGTGAGTTGGTAAGATTCTGGTATATAATTGTTAAAAAAAAAAAACATGTTGGATATCCGCCCTTCCAAATTCGATCTTGCTCTTATAGATAACAGGTGAAAGACCTTATAAGGAATTCTGAGGTTTGAGAATTCTAGCGTCAAGTGACCAATATTATGTTGTGATGTTGTTATTTGATATAATGTAATGTTAGAACTGATCACTCTAATCCTTGCATTTGTTAAATGATGACATTACTGACAGAACCCGACAGTGATGTGTTGTTGGTAGACGTGAGGATGGGATTGATCACCTCAATTCTTGCATCTATCAATAAATGCTATCATTGTAACCTTTAAAGTGAAAGTAGACACCCAAAGTAGTGTCTTTCAAGGAAAGAATCCTTGCAAGTGAAACCAACCTAACCCAGAAAACATTCGTTCAAAAGCTTCTTATTGAGTTAGAAAGTAGATAGAAAATGAGTTAAGAAAACTCTACAGAAATTATTCTTAACCATTATATCCACCAAACCGAACTCGAACAATTTGACATTTACTTCGAATCTTGTTCCGGTTCTTAGATAACCATTCATAAGAATAGCCAGTTGTGCCAAATTTGTAAAATCCCTGCGTAAAGACCAAACAATATTGATAATTGACCCAGCCAACGGCAAGTTGTCGTACCCTTCACCTTTGGTAGTTGGGTAAATCTTGGAACTAATGTGGACTCCTTCCTTCCTATTCTTTTTAATCGATTCATGAAAGAAGTTGATTGTTGAGCATTTAGTAGGAATTGTGTCTGCTCTAATCAAATAAGCAATTGGGGAAGCTCTTAACCTTTTGGAGTGCTTCTTGTTCACGAATGCTTGTGTTTTTGAAGGGTTCTAAATCTTACCGGTGCTAGTCAATCCTTGTGAGGAGGCAAACTCTAAGGCGTTCTATCCTACAAAAATCTTCGCATGGCACGATCCCAGGGTATCTATTATGGGAAAGATTCTAAAACTATTCCGGAATGCTAAATATTTCGAGTTTTCCCGTATCTAGCTAATGCAATTCCTGTCTTACATCTATCCGAGGGACGATCGGAAGCGAATTCACCCGATCCCACATCCTTTAGCATAGTGGTAATTGGGTATGTCGATGCCAAGTGGGGGAGCACTTCCTACCCTAATTTAAATTCCGTCTAGGTAAGGGCAAATCGAAAGGGTGGCGAAGAAACCGAAGGGAAGTAAAGACAGACATCATGAACTCTATTAATGGGATGGTTCTCCATTTACCAAACTTAACGGAATTTCGGGGACGAAATTCCAATAAGTGGGGGAGGATTGTAACATCCCAAAATCCAATTCCTAATATAATCTATGTTGTGATAGACTTAGAGTAGAAGAAGTGGTGATATTAAGTGAGAAATGGGGTAATTAGGAGTGTAAAATTGAAGCTTTAAGCATAGAACCTTAGGAAATTTAAAATAAAATATTGGTAGCTCAAAACATAAATTCCACCGTTGGATGTGAAGTAGGATAGTTGAGGAAGCTTGCTTTAAAACTTGAGGAAGATCAAATGGGTAACGAAGAAGTTATGACCTATCAAAGTCTGGATACTGCAAAACTATGCAGCTTAATCGATTAAACTGTAGCTTAATCGATTAAGGTCAGATTGGGTGAAAAGTCTTAATCGATTAAGTAAGATCTTAATCGATTAAATCGGGCTGCTGAGGAAAAAAATAAAAGCAAAACACACGTTTTTCTCTAGCCAATTTTGTTTCTCTCTTCCTCTCTCCCCTAGGGTTCCATTCTCTATCATCAAATCCACCAAGAGAAAGTGGGATTTCTTCATTCCATCAACAAATCTTCTTCCTTCTCAACTCCAAGTAAGTGATTTTGTTTGAGTCTTCCTTTTTCTCTCTCTTTTGGGTTCGATTCTCTCTCTCTCTCTTGCTCCCTTGGAGTTTTCAATCTTCCACCTAGGGAACTCTAGTTTGGTTCATGAATTTCTCCAAGCTTATGGTTAAAGCTTAACAATTTTTTTTGTTATACCCATTGTATTAGATTCCTCCCTCTTCCTTTGGATTCTAACTCAATTGGTGGCAAGGCTTTCAAGCTTGGAGCAAGCAAAATCACCTTATCTCCAAGTGTTTGAGGTAAGGGGGTGGGTTTTGCCTTGTTATAGGGAGTGGGTTCTAGTTAGTATATAATGCTTGTTAGGGTTATGTGTTAGGGGAGAAAAATTAGACTATAAAACCCTAGGTTATTGAATATGAAATTCTAACTAAATAAATATGTATGATGTTGGATGTAAAGATTAGGAAAAAGGAAACCCAATGATATGATAATGAATTATTTGATAAATGAAACTTGGATAATGATTATATTGATGTACATGAGGAATTGGGTAATGTGATAGTGAAGTTGACATAAATGATTTCTATGATTATTGACTTTATTTGTAAAGTTGTGAATTAAATGATAATTAATTACTGTTGCAAATATATGTATGTGTTGTGGAATAAATTGATATAGGAAGAAAATGGAATGGAAACGAATATATGTGTTGTTAAAGCAAAAATGTGAGAAGGTGATATTATGTATGTTTGGTTGAATATATTTGTACACTAAATGTGAAAATATAAATAAAGGTGGAAAAGGGAATGAAATAATTACATGTAAATTAAAAGTGAAACGATGATATTAATTATGTGACAAGTATGAGTTGATTGTGTATATTTGTCCCCTTATGTTAAATTTGTTCAATTGTGCTTAAATGTATGGTATATGTTTAATTGAGAACATGAATGTTATTTAAGAGGATTTGGTAATTAATACGGGAAATGAGTATAAATGTTAAGTATTAACAATTGTGAACAAAGGTCATGGCTTATAAATTAAATTTGTGAATATAGGAAACGAAAGTAAAATGATTATGTGTAAACAAAAGGAAAAAGGTGATATATGTAAATTAAAATGAAGGGCAATCTAAATGTTGGGCTATAAAAGAGAATACTACTTGGTATGATTGTGATAGTTGAGAAAGGAAATGAATAAAGGAATTACATGAATGATTATGTGTTGATTGTGGTTGGTTGTGATTAAATGTGTTATGATTGATTGAACAAGAATGTGGTATATATGTTGGCCTCTATTTTGAGGTGACGATTCTTAAATTGTGATGAATTGTTTATAATGAGAATGATTTTTAAGTATAACCTATGTGGTGGTATGAGGTACCTTCTGGTGTGGAGGTGAAGTACCCACCGGCCAAATTGTATGAGGTACCTTCCAGTGTGGAGGTGAAGTACAATGGTATGAGGTACCTTCCGGTGTGGAGGTGAAGTACCCATAGGCCAAATGTATGAGGTACCTTCCTGCGTGGAGGTGAAGTACAATAGTGTGTTGACCTCTGACCTGAGGGACAAGGTATGAAATAAATGAATATTGTGTTGACCTCTGACCTGAGGGACACTAAATGAAATAAATTATTAATGTGTTGACCTCTGACCTGAGGGACACGAAAGGAATTAAAGTGAATAATGTGTTGACCTCTGACCTGAGGGACACAAAATGAATCAAAATGTTAAAGTGTTGACCTCTGACCTGAGGGACACATAAATGAAATGAAGTGATTGGGTGTTGACCTCTGACCTGAGGGACACATAATTTAAATAAGGAAAAGTATGAGGGCCTCTGTTTTGAGGTGATAAATGTGTTGAATGAAATTTGTGCATTGGCCTCTGATTTGAGGTGATGTACCGAAATAAAATGAGTATGTGAAATGAATAAAAAGAAAAGGAAATGGATGTTGAATGGAATAATGAAAATGGAAATGTGGAATAAATAATGAGTATGGAAATAATAAAATGAGTATGGTGTGCAATATGTGAATATATGCTTATTTGCTAATTGTGTTTGACCTAGCGGGTTTTTATGTCTAGTTAGAGACTGCTTTCTATTTCATGTGCAGTGCTCACTCCCTTAACATTTTTCAGGTACGGAGATTGAGCTGGCACAGCCCCCGACTGAGCAGGAGTACTTTCCCTTACAGGGAGAGTAGGGTCGTTATGGGTTTTAGAGCATGATATGGACCTAAGCCTCCTACAATAGTTTGATGTAAAATGATTATAAATATTTTTAAGTGAGGTTTAGGATGTTTTGTTTTGAGAAAATTATATGTTTTGGTTTTTGATACTCAAACTTAGTATTTTCCGCTAATACTCTGATTATTTTATGCACTCTGATGTACTTGGAGCCCATAGGGCCTTGATATGATTTATATATATAATCTGATGCCCTGCTGGCTATTGGTTGTTTATTTGAAATTGTCTATCACAGGTTGAATTTTGGAATAGTCCTAAAAACAAACAAAACTCCGTCCGTTTGACGGGTGATTTTCATTAAATTAAAATGAACTTTCAAATTCACATTTTTTTAATAGCGGGGTTTTAAGGGTAAAAATCTTAGGTGTTACACTTTGGCTTCGATGTCAGCATGGTTAGGATTCCTGTGCATCCCATCTGCTTTCCGAACTAGGATGTGGTTGGATATTGAAGGAGGAGATGTATCGTGTGTGCTAATCTACCCCTTACCTCAATGATTTCCCTCCCTAAATCATTGATGGATGTGAAAGACTTAGTGGAAAGTTTATGAGTATGGAATTCTCAAGTAATGATATGATATGGTGAACACATGGTAATGATGAGACGTTAATGTTATAATGAAAAGTTAATGTCATATTATAATTGTATGTGTTTGGTTCTAGTGCGATCCATGGCATAAGCCCATGCCGTCGACGACATTGTTCGTTTGATCGCTAACTCTCTCTCTTCTCTTCTATGTACTTGTTTCTATGGTAAACTTTAGATGGCAGACCGAGTGCTGCAATTGGTGATGTCCCCTTTGGCGGGAGGACAGTGGGTTAGGACAACTAATGGATGGATATGGGAGGGGCCGACGAGACTCATTTTTGTGGACAGAGACCATGTGCTTCGTGGAGTAGCTACTGATCGTGTGGAAATTCGTTTTCTGCTGAGAGACTTTATGCCGGGTGGACCCAAGGATTTTCATCAGAATGCACCACCTATCAATAACAATATTGGTGAGGAAGAGGACCCCGAGGAGGATCCAGAAGAAGATCCCGAAGAAGATCCGGAGGAAGACCCAGCAGAGAATCCAAACGACGATGAGTAGTGTCAGCTTGTAGTAGTGTATGGTTTTTGGTTTGTGAGTCAAGGACGGCAAGATCATCTGATAACTATGTAACCCAATGTGGGATTTATTTTTATCTTTTAATATTGCTATTTTGAGAATAATAGCTGTTATGCCGAAACAATTTATGTTGGATCAGTTTATGAATGAAATTAATTTTCCGCAATTATACTATCGCGTTTTGGTGAATGAATTATGGTAATAACGTGACACTTCATTTTGGAAATTAAGTCAAAAGGAAATGTTTTCATACAATCAAGTTAAGAAGGAAATGTTTTGGAAATTACTTTGGAAACTAAGTTAAAGTTTTGGAAACTAAGATGCAAACCTTTTTCGAATAAAAATAAAATGTGAGAAATGTTTTTAGTGAAAATTGGGATTCCAAATTGGGGTGTTACACCATCCCGACAAAGCTAATGATGTGGCCGATGCTCTAACTCGAAAGACTTTGCATGTTAGCAACCTGATGGTGAAAGAAATGCAATTGATACAGGAATTCAGCAACCTTAATCTAGGCATGCAGGTGAAAGAGAAGAGCATAGTCCTAAATATGTTGCAAGTTACAAATGAGTTTGTCGATCTAATTAAAAAAAGACAAGCTGATGATGAGGAGTTACAGAAACAACTAGAAAGGGTATCAGGGGATGTGGAGCCCAAATTCAAGAAAGGTCCCGATGGGATTATCCGATTCAGGAATAGAGTGTGCATTCCGATGGACTTTGAAGTGAGAAAAAAATGGTCCTAGAGGAAGCTCACAAGACACGGTTACATCTTCATCCTGGTACCACCAAGATGTATCAGGACTTGAAGCGATTGTTTTGGTGGCCAGGGTTGAAGAAGGGTTTAGCAGATTATGGGTCTCAATGTTTGGTTTGTCAAAAGGCCAAGATCTAACACCAGAAATCAGGTGGTTTGCTAGGACCATTGGAGATTCCAGAATGGAAATGGGATAGCATCGCCATGGATTTCATATCCGGTCTGCCAAGAACCAACACCGGATGTAAAGCCATCTGGGTAGTAGTTGACAGATTGACCAAGTGTGCCCATTTCATTCCTATGAACATGAAATATAGCATGAAGAAGCTGACTCAGCTTTACATCAGGGACATAGTCAGACTGCATGGAGTGGAGTGCCAACCAGCATAATATCTGACCGTGATCTAAGGTTCTTATCCAAACTTTGGTAGAGTCTTCAGCAGGCACTAGGTACTAAGCTGAAGTTCGGTACTGCATACCATCCACAAACAGATGGTCAAACCGAGCGCACTATTCAGTCCCTGGAAGACCTGTTGCGGACATGTGTGCTTGAACAAGTAGGTAACTGGGAGACACTACTACCATTGGTGGAATTTACCTACAACAATAGTTTTCATTCCAGTATTGGGATGGCTCCTTTTGAAGCATTATATGGTAGAAAATGTAGAACACCATTGTGTTGGTTTCAAATAGGAGAAAAATTACTAATTGGTCCCGATATAGTTCAAGACACTACTGAAAAGATCCGAATGATTAAGGATCGAATGAAAGCAGCCCAAGATCGTCAAAAGTGTTATGCTGATAAACGTAGGAAGCCCTTGGAGTTCGATGCTGGTGATCATGTATTTTTGAGGGTAACTCCTACTACTGGTATTGGACGAGCAATCAAGTCCAAGAAGCTAACTCCCAGATTTGTCGAACCATATCAGATCTTGGAAAGGGTTGGTCCAGTTGCCTACAGAATTGTTTTACCTCCCCATTTGTCCAAGTTACATGATGTATTCCATGTTTCACAGTTAAGGAAATACATTCATGATCCTTCCCATGTTGTTGCAATGGATGACTTGCCATTGAAGGAGAACCTGACTTTTGAGGTACTACCAGTCAGAATCGAAGATAGACAAGTGAGGCAGCTTAGAGGCAAGGAGATTCCACTAGTGAAGGTGATTTGCAGCAGAAACAGTGTGGAAGAAGCTACATGGGAACTGGAGAACAAGATGAAGGAATCTCATCCACAACTGTTCCAAGATAGCTGAATTTCGAGGACGAAATTCTGGTAAGTGGGAGAGGATTGTAACATCATCAATTTAATTTCTAAGTCTATTTAATATATTAATAGGCTTAAGGTGAAAAGAATTATAAAAAAATTTAGTCAAGGCTAATGAATCAGAGAAATCGTTTTAGAATCGGAGAAATCGTTTTAGAAATTTAAAACAAAGAATACTAGGGAAAAATTAGAAATAAAAGATTTATGACTCGAACCGCAAATTCCACAGTTGGATATGAAGTGGGAAAAATAGAAAAGCTTGCTTTAAAATTTGAGCAAGATCCAACGGGTAACGAAGAAGTTGTAGTAGTTTGAAGGCAAGAAAAATAAAGAAAAATGAATCAGTTGCGCACACCTAAGTGTGCCCAGGTGCGAGATTGGCCTCGTTGGAGCGCGCCCAAAGGGGTAGAGGGCCTAAAAGTTGCATCAAGCAAACGCTGAAGCGCGCCCAGGCGCACCTGACGCACCAGATCCCCACCTGACGCACCAGACTGGCGCGCCGAAAATTCTCGCACCAGATGCACCAGGGACCCGCGCTAGAGCGCGCCGGAGCGCCCGCGTCAGAATTGGTTGACCCCCAGGCACTCATTTTTGGCTTCTTGAGCAAGCCAACAAATCTTAACCACAAAATTCGAACCCCCATGCAAGAAACCGAAAATAAGGCATGAAAGGCAACAACAACACAACACAAGGCCACAACAACATATCCTCTTCTCCACCTTTCCTCCCTAGGGCACAAGAACCAAACTTCATCATCATCAACACAAGCTCTAAAAATCAAACCTCATAATCCTCATACACATCATCTCCATCAAGTGCTTATCAATAAAATAGCCAATAAATACTCCCTTATTCTTCCTCTAAAATTCGAACCCCACCTCCCTCATCTCCATTGATTTCCTAACTCCATGCCAATGGAGACTCACTCATGTGCAACCCTCACTCTCAAGATCAAGTGAAGGAAGACTCAACTCCATCATACAACTCTAGTTCTAGGTTCATTTATACTCATTGGATAATAGCTCTCCTAAGGTGGCAATCAAGACTTAACAGGTTCAAGTTCTAAGTTCCTAATGCTAAGGTTCTCAAGGTTTTCCTCACCTCACTCATCACATTTGGGTGAGTATTGGCTTGTTCTAGAGAAGGGTTCCTAATTAGTTATAATGATTTGCTAGGGTTTATGTGATTAGGATAGTGACTATGAAACCCTAAGATAGAGAATAATGATAATATTTTGATTAGGCAGATGAGTGAATTGAACCCTAGGTAGTATTTGTGATCAAATGTATATACTTGATGTTAAATGTTGTTATATATGTTGAATTTGATATTTGAGTATTTGATAAATGATGTGTATGTTGAACTTGACATGTAATATTTGATAATTGGTGGTTAATATAGTTGTTGAGAAAATGGCCATGTATGTTTTAAAATGATGAAATGAGACATAGGTTAAAAATAGAGGGAAATGCAGTGGAATTGATCATTGGGGACACTGGCACACTAGGTGCCCTGCTAGGTGTTCCAATTTGTCCCATTCAGGCTAATTTCTCGTCAGGCTAATTGCCCATTAGGTCCAAATGCCCCGTTAGGCATTGGTGTACCAATGGATCAATTCACTGCAAAATAAAATGGAATAGGGTATGGACTAGAGCTAAAGGAAATGAACTGAATAAATTATTGAGCATAGACCTAATGGGTGATGCCTAATGGGTGCAAAAGTCCTGATGGGTGCAAAGTCCCTAATGGGTGTACCAATTGCCTAGCAGGTGCAATCAAAATCCTAGTGGTGCAAGTAAAGGAAAAGGGATTGGAAGAGGGAAAAATGGAATCACATTTGAATAATGAGATAGGAAATGGGAATAAGACTTGGATACAATTGAATGTGATTATGGTTTATGATTGTGATGAATGCGCATTATGTGAATTACTTGACAATTTTGCTTGGTTTAGTTGGTTATTATGTCTGATTAGAAACTGCTTTTCTATTTCATGTGCAATGCTCACCTCCTTACTATTTTTTCATAGGTACTGAGATTGAGCTAGCACAGCCCCCGGCCGAGCAGGTGCACTCTCCCTTACAGGGAGAGTAGATTGTAGTGGATTAGGACATGGATATGGCCTGTGCCTTTTGATGTCATGATGTGATTCATTTTTGGTGTATATAATGTAAATATAACTTTTGGGTGGGCCCAGGACAACTCCTTTTGGGAAACGAGTCTTTTTGGGAATATACTGTTTTCCACAACTTGTTAAATATGCTGCTAACTCTGATATGTGTATAACTGTTATCTGGGTGCATTATGATGCACAAAGTTATGTCTAGCCCTACTGGCTACTGAACGAATATGAATATTTTGTTTAAAACAGGTTGCAGGACAAACTAAATTTTTGGGATAGTCTTATAAACAAAGGAAACTCCGTCCATTTGTTCGGAGATTTTTATAATCTATTTATTTAAGTTAAAAAGGAATTTTCAATCCACTATTTCTATTAAGGGCAATTAGGGGTAATTAAAAATATGGTGTTACACCAAGTAGGATTCCGTTAGATCCCTCCTGACGAAATTGGATGGGGGGACTAACGTGACGTCAAATTGATCTTTGGGGAGTTTAAGAGATTCCACAAATCTTTCAAGGACCTAACTGATTCCATGGGTATCTTTCAGGACCTAGCATGGGAAGCAAAACATCATCTAACCTTCAGCCGAATGTTGTTATGAGGAAGGATATATAAATGCTCATGAATTTAGCCATAAATGTTGCCAATGTGAACATTTAAAGGATTGAAACACACTAAAGATGGTTAGCAAGAAATTGTAGTATAGAATCAACTTTTATCAAAATTCATTTTCACTTTTTATAAAGCCATTGATTTTAGCAGGTTTAAATTTGGACCGATGACGAGTCCTCAATAAATATAGACAAGATTTGTATGAGAATTTGCGATGGCTTGCACTTAAAGATCTCAAGATATAATTGTCAATTCGCCTACCACACATTCAAGTGGAAAATACCTTCGATTCGATGTGAAAAACAACCTTCTATCTGAGACACATCCTATGTTCTTGGTAGCGTGATTCATGGGATGTTGAGTGGTTTGAAGTAGTCAAGTGTTGGTGTCCTTTCTCCGTTATGAGTATTTGATATTTGACAAGTCTTGAGGGTCGGGATAATATCCAAGTTCGTTAAGATCGGCTTATGTATTGGGCAAAGCTGTCTCTTGGGCTGGGAGGCTATGTGCAAGAACAGGTCGAGATTAGCTTTGTAACACTCCTTGTATATCATCTTACTTTATAAGAAAAGTAAGAAGTTTATGAAAACTTGGGCTTGTTATCGTTGGAAAAAAGATCTGAAAATAATAATTTTCCCTTCCCTTGAAAATTCCTTTTCACAAACACTTGATTAGTAATGGGGTTGACTAACAAAATCAGAGTTTGCGGAAACATAGTAAAATCATCATATTGTACCCCCAAAATATATCAAGTGTAACAAGTCCATTAATACCAAATAAGTATAATTACTGAATTCCTCTTATGATACCTTTTTCCAAAATATGTATCATATAAGTTCTATTAAAAATAGAAATGTTATAGAGCTGGTCACTGGTCCTTTGTCCAAACATCCTTCTCGTCGGATCCTCGATATCTGCACAACGGGTTCCCAACCCACACTTTCTATACTCTGCATGCACCTAAGGGACATCTCCCTTTACTGATTCTTGTGCAAGCTAGATGCACGATCAACACCTAATAAGGGCATGAGGGTTAGCTATACGTATTCGCATAATCAAATGAGAATAAAACTAACATCCACAAGTTAACATGTAGCAAATCATGATGCATAATCATATGAGCACACCCGGTTAATCATAAGAATTCTTTCAATGCAGGTGGCATGATGCATGATTTCCTTCCACAACTGAGGCCTCTAAAAGTCCATCTTGGACGTCCATCCAATACACCGTTGTGTTCCCGGAACACCGACATTCATTCCCAGAACGTAATGCCGAACCATACTTGGATAATACGCATCACTCCCAGAGTGTGCACCACGTTCCCAGAACGTGTAGCAAACCATACATGGAATAATAAGCACCACTCCCAGAGTGTGCACCATGTTCCCAGAACGCATACGTTCCCAGAACGCATAAAAACCAGGTCCCGGACACTGGCCACATATCTATAATGTGTCATCAAGTAGGTTATAATTTGGTACTCCCAGAGTACCCTCCTCATATTCCCAGAATATGATAAACGTTCCTACCAACCAAACTTCCATTCTGTATGAATGCACAATCATCAAGGTTGGTTTTATCTTTAATTTCATTATTATACCAACGTGTTCCCAGAACACTAACATACGTTCCCAGAACGTATCGCAAACCATACTTGGAATATAATCAAGCACCACTCCCAGAGTGTGCATCACGTTCCCAGAACGTGTCCAAGAAACCATGTCCCAGACAATGGCCACATTCCCAGAATGTGTCATCAAGTTGGGTGCATCAGTTTAGTACTCCTAGAGTATAGGGTCGTGTACCCCGAACATCACAAACAATCCTTGCCAACCTATTTCATCACCTTTCTCTATGCATGCATCACATACATAATTACTAAGGTTGGTCTTTCCATTAATCATTGTGATTTAGAAATATTCCAATTTCTCTTTTGAACGATTTATTTGAGGTATAGTCTTTGACACAAAATTCTCTTTTGAATTATCTCAAGACATGCCCTTAAACTTAGATTGGGTTAAACAAAGTCAATGGTATTCAAAAACTTAACTTTTTATTTTCAGATTCAGGTACTAACCGGTTACAGTTCCAGGCTAACCGGTTAGATTTACAGACCTGAACTGTTTACCATTGTAATTCAGAAAACCCTTTTTCTTGAATTCCCTACCCAATCCATAAACCAGTTTAACAATGTTTATACCTCAAAACCACTGTTTATATCATTCAAAAGTCTAAATCACATTTCATTGTCCAATGAGCATAATTTCCTCTTGAAACTATCTCATTTCCTTAAGGTATTAACTCTTTAACTGCAATCTGAACTATAACAGTGAAATCAACTTATTTTCAGATTGTTTTCCATGAAATTAAGGCCTAGATTTGAGTAGGATTTGTAAGACCACAATGCTGATTTTGTAAACTTATTTTCTTTTGCATTTTAACAGGGTCTAACCGGTTACGAATATCGAGTAACCGGTTAGATTATGCAGTCTGACACTAAAACATGAGTTTTAACAAACCATTTTCTTCACTACTCAAATCTAACCAAATTTCAACCTTTAACAGAGTTCATATACCTTAAATAAATATGTTTAAACACAGAAACATATCTATCTTGCATGCATTCAATTTGGATACACAAATTGCACATAATTGCACATATTTCACAACTTAATGCATCAATTCACATAATATCCAAGTAAGTCATGAAATCAACATCAACATAGCTTGCATGCATTCAATTAACATTGCTCAAAACATCAATTGAGCTCAAATTGGCCTCCAAGCCATTTAACCATTTCAACTTATGCCCTTTGAGTCTCTTGGTGACTCATCCTATATTCTACCACAATTTATTCTCATTCTAGCAAATAGTAAGCTTCCCCCTTACCTTAGGTTCGTGCTTGATGAATCTAATCACTGGAATTTGCCAGATCTCCCCAGAATCCACAATCTCCATTTTCAGTCCACAACAGGTTTGACAGGGTCCAAAAACTACAAGATTTGACACATGAATTGGACAAACAAATTGGGGAAAACCATTAGCACTCAATCTATGCAACATGCACTAGAGGTAGGAATAGATTTGAAACCAAAAGGGTTCGTGTGCTTACCAAAATCGAGCTTCAAAGTCAGCTCCAGAAACCAGAAGCTGAGGTTTGACAGCATCAACACCTCAACTTGGCAAGCTTCGTTCTCTTGATTCAGGGACTCTCAACTCACAATCTTTATATCAATACAAAGTCCTCGATGTGAGCTTTGTAACAGTGTATCACTCATGTTCTAACTCTCAGAAACGAAGGAGAATTTCAGAGACGAACTTACAAACCCTAAACAGAGCTTCAACCCTAAATTCAGAGAACCAACCCCAAATCCTTCAGCAATCCAGCCTTTTATAGACGAATTGGAGTAACATGCAAGGCGACACGTCTATCTCCACTCAAGGAAGGAAGGAATCGTGGCAATTTCTGGGTTAAAACGCGTGATTACTCATCAAACGCACTAACCCAGTTTTCTGAGTTCATCGTGTAATCGGTTACACAGCCCTTCTAACCGGTTACATACTGATAAAATTCAAAAATTAATAATTTAATTACTCTTTCTTCAAAAACCTTTTTAATATTTCAATTAGGTCCCAACCCAAGGGCTAATTTACAATATTCACATTTTTGTACAAAATAACCATATAAAAATATGTCTCATATTTTTATATCAAAACACATAATGTACAAAAACTAAAACCGTCAAAACTAATATAAATCAATTATAAAATAATTGTTATAATTAATTTCTTGGTTATTTGGGAGACGAAAATTAGGGGTGTTACACTACTCCCCCACTTAAAAGGAATTTCGTCCCCGAAATTCATCTTTCGAAATTTTCCACTTTTCCAAAATATTTTTATACTAGAAAACTTCATCTTGCTCCCAAAAATTTTTTCTTTAGGGTCCTCCCCTACTTAAAAGAGTTTCGATATAGTTCTTTTATTTCGAAACATCTCTAATAAAACCTTTCACCTTAAACCAAAATTCTTTTCATAAAACTCTTAGGTGAAAGAATTTCTTTTAAAAGAAATACTCTTTACGCTTCACATAAATATTCTTCAATTAAAACACTTTCCAATAAACTTTTTGGAAAAACTTTTTGGGCTGCGCACTCTGATCTCTCAAGCACGATCAAAGAAACATTTTGTATGACTTCATTTCTTAATAGTTTGAGACATTAGGGTGATCAGTCCTAATATTCAAACCATTAATAACAAAATCATCTCTTTCAGATATAATCTTTCGCAAGAAAGACCATACGACAGGTCTTTAAGTTAGATGAACTTAAAGATAGGGTAATTATCACTATCAGACTTAGTTAGATAGTCAAGTTCTAGAGACATTTCCGTTGGGGAGACAAAGGTTTGTCCTATCCCGGTGGTTATTAATCCCTCTAGCCATAACTGATCTTTCTATTTCTGTAGTGTCCACAGATATTATCACATCCAACTGTGATAAAGGTTTTGATCACAGAAAGATTGAAGTTGAACTTACAGGATATTGATATTCTCAAACGATTAGATTAACGTAATCGAAAAACATTTGACTACGTTAACTCCGACCAAAGGAAGAGATAGGCTTGGGTTGTCTACGTCAGGATGACACTCAACTCTCATCTCGGCCGGTGAATTCTTCTCGTGCTGGATTCGTCCATTCTTTTCTCACCTTTTCCTTCAAGACAATTCGGTGAATAGTACTCCAGCTTCCTACAATCGGAATTGACTATTCCCTTAGGTACATCACAATTAAACTCAAAGTGATGTGCCTCCCAGTTTTCACCTTGAGATGGACAAATGTTCCCTTCCCTATTTCCTCCTTAGTCACTTCTTTCCAATCGAGGATTTCTTAACCTTGATATTTACGTGGTAGATATTCTCCCATTTACTTTTCCTCTTTCTCCAGTTGGGCCTGTATTTATCATTCTTTTTCTTATTCTGTACTCAGACACTTCTCGCATGAAATTCATGTGCTTTCCCATAGTCCTCATACATGCTTACCAACATGAGAAATTCCTTATTCCTTGATAGTTGATAGCGGACTTGGGTTCGAACATAATCTATTCTTGAAGTTCATGCCTTTGGATTTCTCATCTAAGTTGTTCTAAACAATATTTCATAAATCCCTTGTCTCCACACTATATTTTCTAATATCCCTAATCACAGACTTTAATTCTAAAGATTCAATCTCATTCATCCCTTTCAGCTCCTCATTTCCTGGTTGAAATTCACGAATCTGATTCAAGAATTCGTTGGTGATTGGCAACATTCCCAATCTAATACTAGAGGGTTCCTCTTGCATTGCTAGACTTAGGCCTCTGAACTCCTCGATTAGAATAGCCCCCTTGACCATCTTTGAGCTCACAGGAATAGCCTTTCAGCTCAAATCGTTCGCAACCACGTATGCTTTACCAGGATAATAATGGAGCTCAAAACCATAGTCTTTAAGAAACTCCATCCATTGCCTTTATCTTACATTCAACTCTTCCTCTTCCTATTGACATTCATACTTTCGAACTTCAAACTTGTTCATGAATCACACCCTTCTTATTCTAGTACTTATCATCTCTTTTTGCATCATCCAGCTCAATTCTCTACCTTTCCCGGTTGGAGCAACTCCTTAATTTCAACTCTCGATTAATCCATAAGTATTAGGATTCAATCTTCTTAAATCAATTTCAATGATGAATCAAGGCATTAAGTTATTTTACCACCTTAAATCCTTTCCTTAAATTTTACTTAGGTAATTGACATTGAGTTTGGATTGGAGGAAGATGTTTATTGATACCAAAAGTTCCTTCACAAGGACTTAAATTTTTATTTTAGACTTTCAGCTTCTAACCGGTTACAAGAAACTCTAACCGGTTATGAAGTATAGTTTTAGAAATAAAACCAAAGAATTTCAAAACCATTTTCTTTACCTCATCAATCCTACTCAAAATAGGATTTATTCATAATCTAATACCTTGATTCCAACTGAATCCATCACTGAAATGATTTAAATCATAATCTACTCACATTTTCCATAATTCCTCTTGGACTAATCATATTATGTTGGGGTATAATCCATCATCACCCCACCATAATTAAACAACATCCTATCATTCAATACCATCAGTTGATCTTTCCAAGTCAACTTGATCAAAGGCCACGCGATCTTAGAAAATCCTTAAATACTCCGGCGATAGTACCCAGCCAGCCCCAAGAACTTCTTACTTTAAAGATCACATGCCCTGCGAACTTAGCTTCGCTCAACCAAAACTCATCTTTGGTGAGCTTAGCACACAACTACTCCTCTTGCAGGATTCTCAACACCATCCTGAGATGTTTCTCGTGCTCCTCCGGATTCTCAGGATAAACCACAAACGTATCCAAATATAATCTAAAGGTCCCGTTCTTATAATCCATAAAAGAACAGGTGCATTAGTCAATCTGAACGGCATTATTTTCTACTCATAATGTCCGTATCGAGATTAAAATGCAGTCTCAAGTGTATCCCTACCTCGAATCCTGATTTGGGATTAATTCAACCGCCAATCCATCTCAGAAAACACTTAGACTCTTTTAAGCTGGTCCAACGAATTCTTTTAACAACTTCTCTACGTGTTTCTCTCATTTGACCATTCCTGACGATACCATATCGTAAGGGTAGTAGAGAGAAAATCAGCTTCAAGAATTAACTTGATTCCAAACTCTATCTCTTTGCTCAAGGGTGAACCTAACATCCTTTCTTGAAACCCAGATTTCTTTAACCCCCTATTTCCTTCACTGCTGCCCAGAAGCAGACACATGGGTCCATTGGATTCCAAATTCGAAGCTTGGGAATTCCAATACAGGGTTGTTCTATCGTCATTAATCATGATAATTTGATCCTTCGATTCCTAAACCGTGCTTAAGATCAAATGAAATCATGACACAGGTAGATAGACAAAGTCTAATACCTTAATAGAACGATTCAGACATACCTTGGAAACCACTTCAATAAGATTTGTAGGATTCTCTGCTTTGAGATAGCCGATTGGATAAGGCATATAGCAACTTTGATCAATACCCTTATCCATAAGGAACAAATGAAGGAATAGCTTTAGAGTTTAACGAACTCAACCAGATTAATCCTTAAGAAGATGACTGCCTTGCACTCGACCGGAGAAGTTGATTAACTTTAACACTAGTGAGGGTAAATACTCCTCCCCAGAGTCAAGGACTTAACTACAACTCCTTTAAGATTTCCTTATCACTGGTTCTATGAGAACGGAATAAACCAACACTATGGTTTTAGGGTTACCACATGTCTAAAGAGAAGCATACGACTATCATACTTCTACTTAGACTACATAGAACACTTTTTAATAGCAGAATAAGCTACTTATCTAGAGCCATTACCCATAACCGTGGCTCTAGTTTGGAAGTTTATGAAAGCATACTTCCCAGGAAACATTGCAGATATCGATGACCAGCGTATTGGACCACACACCCAAGGACCAAGACTCAGGACCATTGCTCTGATACCATAAAAATGTAACACTCCTTGTATATCATCTTACTTTATAAGAAAAGTAAGAAGTTTATGAAAACTTGGGCTTGTTATCGTTGGAAAAAAGATCTGAAAATAATAATTTTCCCTTCCCTTGAAAATTCCTTTTCACAAACACTTGATTAGTAATGAGGTTGACTAACAAAATCAGAGTTTGCGAAAACATAGTAAAATCATCATATTGTACCCCCAAAATATATCAAGTGTAACAAGTCCATTAATACCAAATAAGTATAATTACTGAATTCCTCTTATGATACCTTTTTCCAAAATATGTATCATATAAGTTCTATTAAAAATAGAAATGTTATAGAGCTGGTCACTGGTCCTTTGTCCAAACATCCTTCTCGTCGGATCCTCGATATCTGCACAACGGGTTCCCAACCCACACTTTCTATACTCTGCATGCACCTAAGGGACATCTCCCTTTACTGATTCTTGTGCAAGCTAGATGCACGATCAACACCTAATAAGGGCATGGGGGTTAGCTATACGTATTCACATAATGAAATGAGAATAAAACTAACATCCACAAGTTAACATGTAGCAAATCATGATGCATAATCATATGAGCACACCCGGTTAATCATAACAATTCTTTCAATGCAGGTGGCATGATGCATGATTTCCTTCCATAATTGAGGCCTCTAAAAGTCCATCTTGGACGTCCATCCAATACACCGTTGTGTTCCCGGAACACCGACATTCGTTCCCAGAACGTAATGCCGAACCATACTTGGATAATACGCATCACTCCCAGAGTGTGCACCACGTTCCCAGAACGTGTAGGAAACCATACTTGGAATAATAAGCACCACTCCCAGAGTGTGCACCACATTCCCAGAACGCATACATTCCCAGAACGCATAAAAACCAGGTCCCGGACACTGGCCACATATCTATAATGTGTCATCAAGTAGGTTATAATTTGGTACTCCCAGAGTACCCTCCTCATATTCCCAGAATATGATAAACGTTCCTACCAACCAAACTTCCATTCTATATGAATGCACAATCATCAAGGTTGGTTTTATCTTTAATTTCATTATTATACCAACGTGTTCCCAGAACACTAACATACGTTCCTAGAACGTATCGCAAACCATACTTGGAATATAATCAAGCACCACTCCCAGAGTGTGCATCACGTTCCCAGAACGTGTCCAAGAAACCATGTCCCAGACAATGGCCACATTCCCAGAATGTGTCATCAAGTTGGTTGCATCAGTTTAGTACTCCTAGAGTATAGGGTCGTGTACCCCGAACATCACAAACAATCCTTGCCAACCTATTTCATCACCTTTCTCTATGCATGCATCGCATACATAATTACTAAGGTTGGTCTTTCCATTAATTACTGTGATTTAGAAATATTCAAATTTCTCTTTTGAACGATTTATTTGAGGTATAGTCTTTGACACAAAATTCTCTTTTGAATTATCTCAAGACATGCCCTTAAACTTAGATTGGGTAAAACAAAGTCAATGGTATTCAAAAACTTAACTTTTTATTTTTCAGATTCAGGTACTAACCGGTTACAGTTCCAAGCTAACCGGTTAGATTTACAGACCTGAACTGTTTACCATTGTAATTCAGAAAATCCTTTTTCTTGAATTCCCTACCCAATCCATAAACCGGTTTAACAATGTTTATACCTCAAAACCACTGTTTATATCATTCAAAAGTCTAAATCACATTTCATTGTCCAATGAGCATAATTTCCTCTTGAAACTATCTCATTTCCTTAAGGTATTAACTCTTTAACTGCAATCTGAACTATAACAGTGAAATCAACTTATTTTCAGATTGTTTTCCATGAAATTAAGGCCTAGATTTGAGTAGGATTTGTAAGACCACAATGCTGATTTTGTAAACTTATTTTCTTTTGCATTTTAACAGGGTCTAATCGGTTACGAATATCGAGTAACCGGTTAGATTATGCAGTCTGACACTAAAACATGAGTTTTAACAAACCATTTTCTTCACTACTCAAATCTAACCAAATTTCAACCTTTAACAGAGTTCATATACCTTAAATAAATATGTTTAAACACAGAAACATATCTATCTTGCATGCATTCAATTTGGATACACAAATTGCACATAATTGCACATATTTCACAACTTAATGCATCAATTCACATAATATCCAAGTAAGTCATGAAATCAACATCAACATAGCTTGCATGCATTCAATTAACATTGCTCAAAACATCAATTGAGCTCAAATTGGCCTCCAAGCCATTTAACCATTTCAACTTATGCCCTTTGAGTCTCTTGGTGACTCATCCTATATTCTACCACAATTTATTCTCATTCTAGCAAATAGTAAGCTACCCCCTTACCTTAGGTTCGTGCTTGATGAATCTAATCACTGGAATTTGCCAGATCTCCCCAGAATCCACAATCTCCATTTTCAGTCCACAATAGGTTTGACAGGGTCCAAAAACTACAAGATTTGACACATGAATTGGACAAACAAATTGGGGAAAACCATCAGCACTCAATCTATGCAACATGCACTAAAGGTAGGAATAGATTTGAAACCAAAAGGGTTCGTGTGCTTACCAAAATCGAGCTTCAAAGTCAGCTCCAGAAACCAGAAGCTGAGGTTTGACAGCATCAACACCTCAACTTGGCAAGCTTCGTTCTCTTGATTCAGGGACTCTCAACTCACAATCTTTATATCACTACAAAGCCCTTGATGTGAGCTTTGTAACAGTGTATCACTCATGTTCTAACTCTCAGAAACGAAGGAGAATTTCAGAGACGAACTTACAAACCCTAAACAGAGCTTCAACCCTAAATTCAGAGAACCAACCCCAAATCCTTCAGCAATCCAGCCTTTTATAGACGAATTGGAGTAACATGCAAGGCGACACGTCTATCTCCACTCAAGGAAGGAAGGAATCGTGGCAATTTCTGGGTTAAAACGCGTGATTACTCATCAAACGCACTAACCCAGTTTTCTGAGTTCATCGTTTAACCGGTTACACAGCCCTTCTAACCGGTTACATACTGATAAAATTAAAAAATTAATAATTTAATTAATCTTTCTTCAAAAACCTTTTTAATATTGCAATTAGGTCCCAACCCAAGGGCTAATTTACAATATTCACATTTTTGTACAAAATAACCATATAAAAATATATCTCATATTTTTATATCAAAACACATAATGTACAAAAACTAAAACCTTCAAAACTAATATAAATCAATTATAAAATAATTGTTATAATCAATTTCTTGGTTATTTGGGAGACGAAAATTAGGGGTGTTACAAGCTTGGCCCAGGGTCTGGCCCATCCCATATAGTAACAAAAATAAAACCATAAAAAATTATATTTTCATTTTTAACAATGTTAACATAAATATATGTTAAATTTTTATTTCTACTTTAAACCATTAATAAAATATAATATATAAAATATTTTTAATGTTAAATAGGTCGATCAAATGAGCCTAACACGTCTTTCATAAAGCTTTTTATATAGATTGAGTCCTGCCTATTCAAAGATACATGCTTTTTAAAAAGCTTAAACCTGATTTTTTTTTTAATAAATGAGCCAATCCATAAGTTCGCATTAGCCAATCTAACTTATTCCATCTTACTATTGAATTATTATTAGATATTAATTTATTACGAGGTATAAAGATTATCCAAAATAAATTTTGACTTTCACAAATAAAGTACTAATGTTTTACGTACCTGACAAACATTAAATACTCGACAATAGATTAACATGGTTCCAATTCACTCCAATTATTGGGGGCATATATCTTTTTCTGTTTGGCTGAATTATTGGGGGTATTTTTTCGGTTATGGTTGAATTACATAACTCCCAACTGAATAAGATAATGAAAAGATAATGAACAAGTTGACGTGCAACTTGGGGGGCAATAATTGATAAAACTTGAATTGGCTGCCTGAACCAAGTCCATAATTCAATAAGGGATGACGTATTATTCAACCAGTCCAAATCATGGTAGGCCCATGAATTTGGGACAAGCTAGGTATCTAAGGTTGCGGCTCAGTTTGGGAATGAGAGGATGAAGTGGTGGAAGAATATTCTATGACGATAAGAGAGAAATCTTAGATGATGATTCATGATTCAAGTTCAGAATCACTATAGACAGTAAAATAGAGTAAGACAATATAGTCCACGTAAGCTAGAATAGTTGAATTGGGTTTTCCTTTCTATATATTATAATGGACATGTAAAACTACTGAATTTGGCAAGGTCCCCTGCAATAGACATGGGACCGACTAATTCTATTCGTAGATACTAGATAGAGAGATCGGAGATGAGGATGCGGTTGAGAAAGACATTAGATCAAAAATCGTTATTGGAAGTGTCAGCCTTGTTGCTGTTTGATGTTATGAGGGGTTCTTCCCCTAGACTTATTTTTGTTTAATTTCCTTTTTTGGGCTGTCGCCCCCGGTGTTTATCAAAAAAAAAAAAAAAAAAAATCGTTGTTGGAACCTTTTCATTTCTCTTCTGTGTCCTTTTCACAATTTATTATTTTTTTTTATCGTTACAACCTATTCACAATATATATTGTGTTGTTTTAAGTTTATTTATAAAAAAAATCCCCTTCTTTGTGTTGTTTTAATTTTTCTTTTTCTTTTTTTTATTTTTAATTTCAGTCTTAAAAACCTGCCTATGTGGTGTATGCTGCATAGGTGGAATCCCCTGCCTATGCGGTGTATGCTGCATAGCCGGTCCTAAGCCCGGATAAAAGGTGAAGGTTGTGTTAGGCCTCGACAGCCAACGTAAAATTTTGTTGAATCTATGATATGGATCAACGATGTTATAAGGTTAATGCTAGGTCGTTGCCCGGAAGCAACGCGATGTATGGCTCGAGTACATTGTCAAATGAGCAAGGGCCGCTGCATCGCCGCCTGGATGCAGTGAAAAATAAGCAAGGGTTCCCGCATTTTGGTGAACGGGTGCGGGTAAAGAAGTTAGTTCACGACACTAGGATTCGGTTTGGAACATGGAATATAGGCACACTTACCGGTAAATCAATGGAAGTAGTGGACACCATGATTAGGAGAAGGATCAATTTTATGTGCCTACAAGAAACCAAGTGGGTTGGGGAAAAAGCAAAGGAATTAGACTCTTCGGGTTTCAAGCTTTGGTACACCGGTAAGATTAGAGCGAGAAATGGGATGGGCATCATAGTGGATAAGGTGTGGAAGAAGGATGTGGTGGAGGTGAAGCGAGTTGGGGATAGGATCATAGCTCTTAAGTTGGTAGCTGGAAGAGATACTTTCAACGTGATTAGTGCTTATGCACCTCAGACAGGGTTGGAAGATCATCTTAAGGTGCAATTTCGGGAGGAGCTGGAAGAGGTAATCCAAGGAATACCTATGGGAGAAAAGATCTTCTTAGGGGGAGATCTCAATGGCCATGTGGGAAGTGACCCTTGTGGATTTGAAGGACTCCATGGAGGCCATGGCATAGGGATAGCAAATGGGGAAGGTAAAACCATTCTCGATTTCTCCTCAGCTTTCGATCTAACAATAGCCAATACTTGTTTTAAAAAGCGGGAGGAACACCTTATCACATATAGGAGTGGGTCAACGCGCTCTCAAATTGATTTCTTCCTTATGAGGAAACCAGACAGAAAGCTTTGCATGGATTGCAAAGTTATACCTGGAGAGAGCTTGACTACCCAACACCGAGTCTTGGTTATGGATGTAAGGGTTAAGAGAAGGATGGAAAGAAAAATACAAGAAAAGGTTCCAAGAATTAGGTGGTGGAAATTGAAGGGGGAAAAACGATTCCAACAAAGGGTCTTAGAGGAAGGACGTTGGAATGGAGAAGGAAGCGCAAATGAAATGTGGGAGGTTATGGCCAAAGGGATTAGGAAGATTGCAAAGGAGACACTCGGTGAATCAAGAGGTTATGGACCAAAGGGCAAGGAATCATGGTGGTGGGATGCAAGGGTGCAAGATAAGGTAAAGGAGAAAAAGGAATGCTTCAAAACTTGGTCCTTGAATAGAAATGCAGAGAGTTGGGATAAATATAAAGCAGCTAGGCAAGAGACCAAGAAAGCGGTGAGCGAAGCAAGAGGTAGAGCGTTTGATGGGCTATACCAATCTCTTGGCACTAAGGAAGGGGAAAGAAGTATTTATAGGATTGCTAAACTTAGGGAAAGGAGGACGAGAGACCTAGATCAAGTGAGGTGCATTAAGGATGGAGATGGCAAAGTCTTGGTCGCAGATTTGGATGTAAAAGAAAGATGGAAGAGTTACTTTCACAACCTTTTCAATGAAGGTCATGAAAGTTCACATCATGATCAGATAGCCACTAGAGAAGGGGACCAAAATCATACCTTTTACCGTAGAATTAGGGAGACTGAGGTAAAAGAGGCATTGAGAAGGATGGATAATGGTAAAGCGGTTGGTCCGGATAGTATCCCCATTGAGGTATGGAAAACCTTGGGAGAGAGGGGCATCAGTTGGCTCACCAAGTTGTTTAATGAGATCTTAAGATCCAAGAAGATGCCGGACAAGTGGAGGAGGAGCACTTTAATCCCTATCTACAAGAATAAAGGTGACATACAGGATTGTGCGAATTATAGAGGGATTAAGCTTATGAGTCATACCATGAAACTTTGGGAAAGGGTGATAGAGCGAAGATTGAGACAGGAGACTCATGTTACTGAGAATCAATTTGGCTTCATGCCGGGGAGATCAACTATGGAGGCAATATACTTACTGCGCCGGTTGATGGAGGAATACCGGAGGCAACAAAAGGATCTGCATATGGTTTTTATTGATCTGGAGAAAGCTTATGATAGAGTGCCTAGAGAGGTACTATGGAGGGCTCTCGAGAAGAAAGGGGTGCGTGTTGCCTATATTAGAGCCATTAAGGATATGTATGACGGGGTCAAGACGAGCGTGAGGACACAAAGTGGGATTTCAGAGGATTTTCCCATCTCGATAGGTCTACACCAAGGGTCAAGTTTGAGCCCCTACCTCTTTACATTTGTCTTGGATGTGCTTACGGAACATGTCCAAGAACCAATGCCCAAATGCATGCTCTTTGCGGATGATATTGTGCTTATTGGGGATACTAGAGAGGAAATAAATGGGAAGATTGAAATGTGGAGACAAGCTTTAGAAGGGTCTGGATTCCGGATAAGTCGAAGCAAGACAGAGTATATGGAGTGTAATTTTAGCAAGAGGCACGTGGGCCTTACTCGGGAGGTGAAGGTTGGAGAGCATGTCTTAGCACAAGTCCCGAAGTTTAAGTATCTTGGTTCTATCTTACAGCAGGATGCAGAAATAGAAGGGGATGTAAATCATAGGATTCAAGCAGGGTGGATGAAATGAAGGAGTGCCTCAGGCGTGTTATGTGATAAGAAGGTACCACTTAAACTTAAAGGAAGGTTCTACCGCACTGCTGTAAGACCAACGATGTTATATGGGACAGAGTGTTGGGCGGCAAAGGGCACACAAGAGAATAAACTTCATGTTGCAGAGATGAGGATGTTGCGGTGGATGAGTGGGCATACCAGACAAGATCGGATTAGAAATGAGTATATTCGAGAAAAAGTTGGGGTTGCTCCTACTGTTGAAAAAATGGTTGAATCTCATCTTAGGTGGTTTGGGCATGTGTGGAGGAGACCGGTGGAAGCCCCGGTTAGGAGGGTAGACCAAATGGAGGGTACTACAAGGGCTAGAGGAAGAGGAAGACCTAGAAAAACTATAGGCGAAACAATTGAGAAGGATTTGGCAATCAATGCCTTATCAAAAGACATGATTTATGATAGGCCTTTATGGCGTCGTTTGATCCATGTAGCCGACCCCACCTAGTGGGACGAAGGCTTAGTTGTTGTTGTTGTTGTAATTTCAGTCTTAACGGTGTAGATAAATTTCCTAAATTAGACGTGTTTTTTTTATTAAATGTATTATTTCTTATAATACTGAACTAATTTTTATTTTTATCTTAAGCTCTAAAAGTAAAATGAAACATGTTTTATCCAATTCGGATAGAGATATCTTATCTAACACCCTGATTTTTATGAATGTAACATCCTGATTTTTATAAAGGGAATAAAAGAATTTATTTAGTCCACGTAAGACAGCCCAGTTGGTGGCTGTAGGGACACTTAGGATTTCCCCCTCCCAAAGTCATGTGTAACATCCCAAATTTTCATCCCCTGATGTAATGAAAATTTTGATTATGAAAGGTTATTTCATAATTATTTTCCTTAATCATAATTATATATTTCATAATTAATTTAGATTAATTATGTATTGGTATTTGTGCCTGTGTTAGGCGGAAAAATATTTTGACAGAATATAATATGTAAAAATAATGTTTTTGCATATTAGTCCCTAAATTAGGACCTAGAAGCAATATTAGGAAGATTTTGGAGGGAAGAGCATTAAAATAAATATTTTTGAAAAATTGGCCAAAACACTCGAGTATTCCAGAAAACACTCGAGTATTCTGGTCAGTGGTGAACTCGTTAGTGCGTTTGATGAGTCAACACACGATGAATCTCTTTCGTTGACATGAAGCCCACTCATTTGAGCCTCCTGGATGTCGTGGCGACTTGCATGGAAGTCCAATTCGTGTATAAAAACCGATTGTTGACGAGATTTTCCCATTTTGGTCGAATTGCTTCAAGAATTCGAAGTTTAGGGTTCTTGATTTCATCTCCTTCGTTCTCGTTCGATTTGGAGTGTTAGGTTGAGAGTAATACACCATTGTGAAGCTCACGTTTCGAGCTTTACAAAGATATAAGATTCGTGGGTTGAGGTGCTGTATTGAAGGAGAATCGAAGCTCGAAAGGGGAGGGAGTTTTGCTGTCAAACCAAGTTTCTGAGTTCTGGAGCTTACTTTAAGCTCTGATTCTGGTAAGCATGTAAACCCTATGAACCTCAAATTCGTTCCTACCTTTAGTTTATGTTGCAGAAAATAATTTCTAACCTCTTTCCCTAATTTTTACAACAATCTTGCATGTCAAATTCTCTGGTTTTGGTGCTCTGTTCACATGTTGCTGCATGCAAAGGATTTTGGGGGTTAGAGTGTTCTGGCCAATTTCTCTGCAATTTCTGTGTTGATTCACGGCCTAGAGGTAAGGGTGAAGCTATTAATTCGCTAGAATAAGTTTAAATCAATTGAATTTAGGTTGAGAGTCGACAAGAGACTCTATGGGCATAGTTTGAAATAGGATCAAGGCTTGGAGGCCTCTCTGGGTTCAAATGTTGTTTTGGACAAGTTTCTTATGTTGCATGCAAGCTGTACCAAAGTTGTTTTCCTGCTAAATGTGCCTAGAATTGGATTTGGTATGTTGAGTTGTTGGAAAAGTGGACTTTATGCATAATTGATGCCATTGTTTGATTCAGTGTAATATGTTGTTAATTCTGTATTGGAACATGTTTAATATGTATAATGTGAGCTCTGTTGATCATTGGTTTTAACTGGAATTGACTAGAATTGGAAATGGTATGTTAAAATGCAGTTTACACTGTTATTTGTCTGAAAACACTCGAGTATTGGGGGTCAATACTCGAGTATTTTGACCAATTCTGAAACATGAATTTCTGGAAAATGAAGAACACTTGAGTACTCATGAATAAAACTCGAGTATTTTGATAAAATCTGAGGAACACTCGAGTAAACATGAAGAACACTCGAGTATTTTGGTAAAACCTGAAAAATGAATTTCTGGAAAATGAAGAACACTCGGGTATTCATGAATTACTCGAGTACTTTTATGAAAAGTATGATTCACTCGAGTTTAAGAAAATTCCACTCTAATCTTTTGTCCAAGGACAGAAAAATACTCCTTTTAAACATACCTAAGTCATTTCCATTTGAATCAACTATGCTCAGGGGGAAAATATCATGTTCCAATAAAAAGAATGGGATGATTAAGAACAACATTAAATACACTGATGAAATATTATTGATTGCACATAATAAGATTGATGGTTAATCTTAATGGACAAATTTATGTGCATTCATACATGGAAAAAGGAAGTGGATAATTAATTCGGTGGTAACTGGCTCGATGACACATTTTGGTAATGTGGGCAGCATTGTGGGATGCTGTTACGTCTTGGTGACGTTATGTGCACACTGTCCGAGCAGTTTCACAATACATGGTGGACATGTATACAAATTGATGGATTGAACGTTCAATAAATAATGGAAATGGGAAGCATGCATCATGACACATAAATGATGGGATTTTATTTATCAATGAACCATGCTTGCTCATTTGTTTACGCACATGACTACTTGGTACTTGTGGATGTTACTTGCTTTAGTTATACTTATTCGATTATGTGAATTATATTGCTTACCCCTTATGCCCATTGTAGGTGATGGCTCACTATCTAGCTTGCATCGAGTTGCGCCCACTCCTTACTAGAGTGTGGTACTACGAGGACCATAGAGCCACTTATGAGGGGGAGGTAGAGGTGACTCTCTATCACCCTAACCCTCTGGCTCGTGTCCATCCTCGTAGGTTTCGCATCCCTATTATCTATACCTTGCATGTACCCCCTTTTTATGCTTATCATGGACCACCCCCGACTCGACCAGCTCGTCGATTTCATACTTTCTGTTTTAGAGCTGCTACTAGATCTCATCCCTCTGCTTCCCGAGTGATTCGTGAGGATACTCCTGTGCCTAGTCCGATGAGTCCGGTTCATGGGACTCCTTCAGCTGACCCAGTGCCCAGTGGTAGGGCACCCACTCAGTCGGACGAGATAGAGGAGGACCCTGAGGAGGCTGAGAGTGAGGGCGAGCCAGTCGAGCACTCCACTGGGAGTCAGTGGGGAGTTGGGGATCCACCGGGTGATGCATAGTATAGATGATCAGGATGTGGGACATGTGGAGCAGCTGCTGGAGATTCTGGAGACTTATGCTATGGAGGAGGATCGTCAGCCACTGCTGGGATTTCATATTTTGCTATGTTATTATATTGTATATATTTTTGAGAGATCTCAGTGAGGCGGTCTTTTCTTTTAGTATTTTATCATGGACTTGTATTTTATAAACTTCTGCTACCTCGACTTTGACCTTGGTATACGTTTGTACTTTTATGTTATATTATGGTATGGATATATATATATATATCTTTATATATATGACTTGGTATATGAATTATAAAATCAAGGTCACTATTTTATTCAAATTCTGCTTACTCTGATAATCATGCTATTTTTTTCTAACAAGAAAGATTTTATTGCTGAGTTGGGAAGTTTTAATAGTCGTAAAGGAAACCCAACTTAAGCTCTATCAAAGTTACTTTTATAGTATGTATGGTAAAAAGTATTTTCTTTATTTCTCCAACTTCTCCATTAAACGCAAGTCCATATTACTACAAATTCAAGACTATATTTTGATTATAGAAAAGAGAGTGTGACACTTTTATGGTATTAGAGCATAATGGTCCTGATTCTTGATCCTCTCAAGCATGATCTGCCAGAAGATGCTACGGCTGGGTAAAGTTTCTTAGCTATTTGATTTATTCCATATAGCTTGAGTTCTATTAATGCTTTGTTTAGAATAGAATTAGATAGGTTTCAGTAGTTTAGATAGACCTTTAACGACCTAGGTCCATAATGCAGGTCCACTATGGCATCACGTTATAGAAACCATACCAACGAAATGTTGGAAAGGATTACTGCGGTATTGGAAAATATGCAGCAGAATCAGCATCGGCAACATCAACCTCGACCAGTTAATCCACCTCCAGTGGGTGTAGCAGGTACAGAGGCCAAAACTTTGTCGGATTTCAGGAGCTACAATCCCTCGAAGTTTGCTGGTGGGTTTAAGCCTGAAGAAGCTAATAAGTGGATCTTGGAAATGGACAAGATCTTTAGAACTTTGGAATGCTCCGATGCGCAGAAAATAGTTGATGCTGTTTTCATGCTGGAAGGCGAAGCGGAACATTGGTGGAATCATACTGCTCAGTTACTGGCTCATGAAGGAAGAGAGGTAACTTGGGAAGTATTCATGGAGGAATTTCTAAAGAAGTATTTTCCTGATGATCTGAGGAGGAAGAAAGAGGTGGAGTTTCTACAACTCAAACAAGGCAGCATGAGTGTGGGTGAATATGCTGCGAAATTTGAGGAATTGATGAAATACTCTCCTTATTATCATATGAATCCTGATGAAAGGAGTAAGTGTATTAAGTTTGAAGGAGGACTGAGACCTGAACTAAAGTCAGTGTTCAGTTATCAAAAGATTCAAAGTTTTCCCATGCTGGTTGATATGTGTAGAATGTATGAGGATGATAAGAAGGCGGAGACAGTTCAGATTGTGGGAGGAAAGAAGGAACATCAGGGATATGGACCACAGAGGCGGAAAGGGAAAGATCACCGTCACAAAGGTCCTTATTCCCATAAGAATCGAGGAAAGGGCAAGATGTCTGGTGACCGAAACAACTCTTACAATAATGCTCCTTATTGTGAGAAGTGCAAGCATCATTGATGAGCATTTTATTTCCCATTTTTCCTTGCATTATTTTACTCCTATTATTGATACTTGTTGCCTATTTGACATTGTTTAGCTTGATTTAGTGATTTAGAGTTTATTGGACTATTATTCTGAATATTGTTTAATTTGGGATTATTTAGCCTAATTAATTCTATTTCTATTTTCAGGTCATATTTGGCACAAGGGCTTTTTGGGCATTTTGGGAATGAAGATTTAATTTTGGAAGAGAAGATATATGATGAAGTGAAGATTGTAATCTATCTTTAGGATTAGTTGAGATTTAGTTATATCTTTTAAGATTTAGATTTTATCTATAAGATATTTTTTAGATTTAATTTAGAGATTAAGCTTTCCTTAGGATTTGGGCCCATGATTTAGGCCCGTTTTGTGATTTAAAAAGCCAAATTCGTGTAAACCCTTGGGAGACCTTCCATTCACGTTTTTTTACATTCTCTCTCATAGAGAAGGCTTAGTTTTGCTCTCCAAGCTTGTGGAGGCTGCTAGGGTTTCTCTCTCTTCCCTTTCTACACGTTTTTGGTATTTTTCATCATGGAAGGCTAAACTCTTAGGTTAAATCCCTTTGGTAATGTATCACATACTCTTGAGGTTTTGTTCTTAATGCTATTTCGTTTTTATTCACTGTTTTCATGCTTATTGATATGTTATGGTTCGCTTAGTTCCATTCTATAGAGATAATCCATGTGTATGAATGCTTAATTTATGCAAACTCGTAAAAACTCCATGCTTTGGCTTTTAATGCTTAATTAGAGGTTTGGGTTTTGGGGTGAGAATTGAATTTTCGCTTAGTATTTAATTCTCACGAGTTGGACAGTGAAGAGGAAAGAAATTGATCTTTTGTGACCGATGATAGAGTTGTGAACGCGAGCCAAAGGGGTTTATCCGCTTTTCCTTATCTGTTTCTTCGTTTTGATTTAATTCTGTTTTGATTTCAATTATTCAATATTCAATACAAAAAAAAAAACCCCTGTTTTCTATGCATACTATGTGTTCGACCTTTTGCTTGATAAGATATTCCTTGGGAGACGACCTAGGAGTCACTTCCTAGTACTATACTTAAACTGTTTTTATTTGTATCGGGTACGGCCTCGATCAAATTTGGCGCCGTTGCCGGGGAGTATCGGTTCTTGCCAAAGGTCATTAGTAGTTAGTTAGTGTCGTAGTTAGTATAGTTATTATAGTGTGTCGTGTCTGATTTAGGGTCTAGTAGTCAATTCTGATAACCGGTTGAAGTTGCACTGTTTGCTGTTTTGCTATTTTGTTGCAATTAGTGTATTTGATTGATTCTGTGGTTGCTAGTTCACATAGTTGTGGGTGGAATTTTTCCACGAAAATTTATATCCACACTACTTTTATCATATAAAAAGGTTTCGAGGCACCACGAGCACTCAGATCATCACTGGTTGTGAGTTCCAGAAAAATTTTCCAAGTTTTAGCAGCACTTTCTTCAAATCGTCGCAACTTTTGACCCGTAACTCGGAATTTGACGAATTTTATATCAAATCGAAGGGAATTTTCTGAATAATCTGATTTTTCTCACTTCATCAGAAAACTCCTTCGTCTGGATCCTGAAAAAGCCGTTTTACTATTTCTTTTTTATTTTACAAGTTTTATTTTCTTAGTTTTTGGTCTCTGATTTAATTGTTTGACTTGGTTCCCTTTTGAATTTTGTCCTAAAAATTTTTGTGTTATGTTTTCATGATTTTAGGGTGCTGAAAAAAATAAAGAAAAAAATTTAAAAAAATAAAAAATTTTGTTGCCTATCTTGGTCATGTATATTAGTGACAGTTTGCTATGCTTAATGGTGTTCTGTTCAGTACATGACTAGGGGCAACCCAAGCTACTTTCATCCATATAACCCTGAAATTGATAGAACTTATCACAGACTAGTTAGACAAAATAGGAACCAGTCCATAGGTAGTGAGTCTATTGAGTCTTTACATAGTGAGTCTGCTTCTTTTTCTTCTATTCCTATAAATTCTGATTCTTATTCTGATTATTCTGAAAATATGGCTCAACCTCCACCACGTGAGAGGACATTGAGGGAGCTGGCTGCACCTGATTTCACTATTGAAGATTTGTGCATCCAGTATCCCGATGACCCGTATGAGCTAAGGTCTGGACTAATTCATTTGTTGCCCAAGTTTAATGGTCTTGCAGGTGAGGATCCTCATAAACATCTCAAGCAGTTCCATATTGTCTATGCTACTATGAAACCACATGATGTGCAAGAGGATCATGTTTGTCTTAAGGCATTCCCACACTCCCTAGAGGGGCTAGCCAAGGATTGGTTGTACGATCTGGCCCCTGGTTCTATCACTGTCTGGGATGACCTGAAGAGGGCATTTTTGGAGAAATTCTTCCCTGCATGCAGAACAACAGCAATCCGAAAGGATATATCAGGCATCAGGCAACAAAGTGGAGAAAGTCTCTATGAGTATTGGGAGAGATTCAAGAGATTGTGTGCGAGCTGCCCCCATCATCAGATCTCAGAGCAGTTGCTTATTCAATATTTCTATGAAGGTCTCAACCTCATGGAGAGAAACATGCTTGATGCTGCAAGTGGTGGTGCCCTAGGAGACATGACACCTTTAGAAGCCAGAGTCAAGATTGAGAAGATGGCTTCCAATTGTCAACAATTCCATGCAAGGGGCAACAACGATGCAATCATAGTGAGAGGAGTGAATGATGTTGGCACAAGTTCTGGTAAGGTTGAGAAGCTTGAACAAAAGATAGATTCACTTACAACTTTGGTCACTCAATTGGCCATCAACCAGAAGAAGTTATCTCTGCCTGCTAGATTATGTGGCATATGCACATCCGCTGAGCACCCCACAGATGCATGCCCTTCTGTGCAGCAGCAGCCCACGACTGGTGCTGACCAACCTGAGGCATATGCCGCCAACATCTTCAACAGTAGAAACCAGCAGCCACAGAACTTTGATCTCTCTACCAATAGATACAACCCTGGTTGGAGGAACCATCCCAACCTGAGATGGTCTGATCAGCAGCAACCTTCACAGGTTCAATTTCAGAACAATTCTAGACCACCATATGTACCTCCTCCAGTCCAGCAACAGAGACAACAACAGGCTAATTCTGCACCACCAGCTCCTAGTACTGAGCAGCAGCCTTCATTGGAAGAGCTGATGAAACAGATGACCATGCAAAATCTCCAATTCCAACAGGAAACTAGAGCATCCATTCAAAGACAAGAGGCCTCCATTCAATCTTTGACCAATCAGATGGGACAGATGGCAACAGCAATCAACACTATGCAATCTCAGAATTCTAACAAGTTGCCATCCCAAACAGTGATCAATCCAAACCAGAATGTGAATGCCATTAGTCTAAGGTCAGGGAAGCAGATTGTCACACCCACACCAGAATCTGACATCAACAAAGATGATCTAGTTTCAACCAACAAGAAGACCCAAATGGTTGAGGAGAGTGAGCACACAAGTACCAGAAAATCCCATCCAGCTCAGCCTTCCACAAGCACAACACCTGCTGCTGCCCAACAACCACCCCCCATTCCTCTTCCTTTCCCACCAAGGGGGGTGACTCAAAGCAAGAAAATGGAAGAGATTGACAAAGAGATACTTGACACATTCAGGAAGGTGGAAGTCAACATACCCCTTCTTGATGCAATCAAGCAGATTCCAAGGTATGCAAAGTTCTTGAAGGATCTATGCACACACAAAAGGAAGCTCAAGGGCAATGCGAGGATCAGCATGGGAAGAAATGTCTCTGCTCTTATAGGTAAACCCGTCCCTCATATTCCTGAAAAGTGTAAGGATCCTGGAACTTTCTCTATGCCTTGTATCATAGGTAATACTAAATTTGAGAATGCTTTGCTAGATTTAGGAGCATCTATTAATGTTATGCCTATGTCTGTTTTCAAATCTCTTTCACTTGGACCTCTTCAACCTACGGGTGTGGTTATTCATTTGGCAAATAGATCTACTGCCTACCCCGCAGGTTTGATAGAGGATGTCCTGGTTCGGGTTGAAGAGCTTATATTTCCTGCTGATTTTTATATTCTTGATATGGAAGAGGACACCTCTCGTAGTGCTATCCCTATCATATTAGGGAGACCATTTTTGAAAACAGCCCGAACCAAGATAGATGTGCATGCAGGTACACTTTCCATGGAATTTGATGACAGTGTGGTTCGATTCAATATTTTTGATGCTATGAAACATTTTTCTGATGACCACTCTGTCTTTCATGTTGACTTGATTGATGATCTGATTGATGAGCATGTTCTAGACTTTTTGCATGATTATGATTTGCCATCTTTCACTAGCTCATTTACTTGTTCTGCATGTTCTGATTCCGAAATGTGCACTGCATGCATTGAAATTGACCAGTTTTTAAATTCTGCTACTGCATCTGTTGATTCATATGATATAGATTCAGATCATGCTAACCCCATTTCTGTTTTGCATGAGTCTAATTCACTTGTTCAGGTGCAGGCGGCAGAATCCAATTCTGCTGCTCCTTTAGTTCCATCTGTGATGCAGGCACCTTTATTGGACCTGAAGCCCCTTCCTCCTCATCTCAAATATGCTTACTTGGAGGCTGAGCAGAAACTTCCAGTAATCATCTCTACCTCCCTTTCTGTTGATCAAGAGAAGCAGCTGCTGGATGTGATTAGAGCAAACAAAAGGGCAATAGGATGGACTTTGGCAGACATACCTGGTATTAGCCCCTCCATGTGCATGCATCGGATTTTATTGGAGGATGGGGCTAAACCAGTGAGACAACCCCAGAGACGGTTGAACCCCCAGATTCTTGATGTGGTGAAGAAAGAGGTCACCAAGCTGCTGCAAGCTGGCATTATCTACCCCATTTCAGACAGCACTTGGGTAAGCCCGGTTCAAGTAGTTCCCAAGAAGTTTGGGGTGACAGTTGTCAAAAATGAGAAGGATGAGCTGATTCCCACTAGAGTGCATGTCTTGATAGTTTGTCTAAGGTGCTTAATAGGTGCATTGAGACTAACCTTGTCTTGAATTTTGAAAAATGTCATTTTATGGTAGAACAAGGCATAGTCTTAGGGCACATTATTTCGCATAAGGGCATAGAGGTTGACCCTGCTAAGCTGCATGTAATATCACATTTGCCTTACCCCTCTTGTGTGCGAGAGGTGCGTTCTTTTCTTGGCCATGCAGGTTTCTATCGCAGGTTTATTCAGAACTTTAGCAAGATAGCCCTTCCACTATCCAACTTGCTTCAAAAGGATACCGCATTTGAGTTTGGAGACCAATGCAAGAAAGCATTTGATGAGTTAAAGAGAGCACTCACCACCACTCCCATCATCCAACCACCTGACTGGACTCTCCCATTTGAGCTGATGACCGATGCCTCGAATTATGCTTTGGGAGCAGTTCTCTCCCAAAGGGTTGGTAAGATGTCTCATGTGATTTATTATGCATCTAGGACTTTAGATTTAGCACAAGTTAATTACACCACAACTGAAAAAGAGCTGTTAGCCATTGTCTTTGCACTTGATAAGTTTAGATCATATCTGTTAGGTTCTAAGGTTGTGGTGTATACTGATCATGCTGCCCTGAAGTATCTTTTGAAAAAGACAGATTCCAAACCTAGGTTGATTAGATGGATGTTGCTCCTCCAGGAGTTTGATCTTGAGATTCAGGATCGGAGTGGTGCACATAACCTTGTCGCAGACCACTTGAGTAGAATAGAGAGAGAGGAGGATGCATTTCCTATCCGGGATGACTTCCCGGATGAGCAGCTTTTAGTTTTGCATGTTTCACATCCCCCTCCCCTTATTCCTTGGTTTGCTGATATTGTAAATTATATAGTTGCATCTGTTTTTCCACCCTTGGCATCCAAAGCTCAAAGAGACAAATTGAAGAGCGATGCCAAGTATTATGTATGGGATGACCCCTATTTGTGGCATTTTTGCAGTGATCAGGTCATTCGCAGGTGCATTCCAGACCAGGAGATCCAATCGGTTCTCCAATTTTGCCATGCTTCACCAGTTGGAGGCCACCTTGGCACTCAAAGGACAGCACGAAAGGTGCTGGATTCTGGATTTTATTGGCCTACCATCTTCAAGGATGCAAGCAAAATCTACAGCTCATGTGAGCAATGTCAAAGGGCAGGAGGCACCCTATCTTGGAGGCACCAGATGCCGCAACAACCTATGTTGTTCTGTGAGGTGTTTGATGTCTGGGGTATAGATTTCATGGGCCCCTTTCCTGTTTCTTTTGGTTTTTATTATATCTTACTTGCTGTGGATTATGTATCCAAATGGGTGGAAGCTAAGGCCACCAGGACTAATGATGCTCAGGTTGTTGTAGATTTTGTCAGGACTAATATCCTTTGCAGGTTTGGCATACCTAGAGCCATAGTCAGTGATCAAGGCACACACTTCTGCAATAGATCCATGCAATCTTTGCTCAAGAAGTATGGGGTTGTGCACAAAGTTTCTACACCATATCACCCCCAAACCAATGGGCAAGCTGAGATTTCAAACAAAGAGATCAAGCGGATTTTGGAGAAGATGGTGAAGCCTAATAGAAAGGATTGGAGCACACGATTGGAGGATGCTCTATGGGCCCATCGGACTGCTTACAAGGCACCCATAGGGATGTCACCCTATCGGGTTGTCTTTGGTAAGGCATGCCACCTGCCTATGGAGATAGAGCACCGTGCATATTGGGCTGTGAAGCAATGTAACTTAGCTCTTGATCAAGCGGGTGAGGAGAGGAAGCTGCAGTTGAGTGAGCTAGATGAGATCCGTTTGGAGGCCTATGAGAATTCCAAGTTCTACAAAGAGAAGACCAAGAAGCTCCATGATAGCTCAATTTCCAGAAAGGAGTTCTTGGTTGGTCAAAAAGTGTTGCTCTACAACTCTAGGCTTGGACTCATGAGTGGAAAGCTCCGCTCTAAATGGATTGGACCGTTTGTAGTCACCCAGGTGTTTCCTTATGGCACTGTGGAGATCAAGAGTGAGTCCACAGACAAGAGCTTCAAAGTCAATGGCCACCGACTCAAGCCTTTCCTCACTACCCCTTCTTTGGATGATGCACTTGTGGAGGAAGCCTCATTGGTCGACCCCATTTTTGACCCACCATGATTTAGGGAGTCTTCTTTTCTCCTTCTTTACTACTTTTATTCCACTTGTCTATATCTGTCTGATTCTGCTATTTGTGTTCCATTGAGGACAATGTGTGATTTAAGTGTGGGGGGGAGAGTAGTTTAGGTTGCATATTTTTGCTTTGATTTTTTAGGTTTTGCTAAGTTTTGGGCATTTTCTTGCATGTTTTTGCTTCATTTTAGTAGAGTCTTGGTATCTTGTGTCTGAATTCATGCATTTCTGTGTGTAAAGTTGCTTTTGATAATTAAGAGGTGGTAACACTGTGATAGAATTGTCCCTTTTGTGAGGATTTGAGCCTTAATTGTGGGTGGATTGCTATATATGCCACCTAATTTTTCTTTCATGTGTGATTGCACTCTGGATTACTTGCACTCTAGAACTTGACTTGACTCTTGTTGATACTTGATATTCCCATGCACATTTTGAAATGATTTAGGCATTGTTTTTTTTCTTGAATAAGCCACTAGCCATATGAGCCTACCTTGAATGAATTTATCCTTTGATAGCCCCTTTGAGCCTTTATATCCCTTTTCTTTGTTCTTTAGCTCATTACAAGCCTATGACTGAAAAACCATGATTGTCCTAACCTTAGGGAATGTTGGAGCTTTGGAATTGTTTTGGGAATGGGTATTAAGTAAGCGAGGGTGCTTTGTTCTTCATCTCTTGTGAGTTATGGGTTTTGCCTCTATGGTCGGTGATGTAATTATGGCTTTATCTCATTATGCCATTTTTATTGTTTCTTCTTTTCTTTCGTTCATGAAGTTCTGCAATGTAATGCAATTCAAAAAAAAAAAAGAGAAAAAAAAAGAAAAAAAAAAGAAGAAGAAGAAGAAGAAAAAGAAAAAAAAATGGAATAAAAGGTTGATTGAGGCATAGAGGATTGGAATTAGAGGTTGTTGTTATGTTTATCATTTCATTTTGGGGTGGATTGTGCTTTTTTTTTTTTTTACTTATTCCCCATTGCTCCTTTATTTCCTTGGGTTTTAGCTACATTTCCCATATTTTTATCCTACCTTGTCCTTGGCCCCATTACAACCCTGAAAAGACCTTTTGATCTTAATGTGCATGTGTATTGATTGTTGATGTTAGAGGCTTGTCAAGCTTATGGTTGTGTTTGTTTTTCATGATGTGCCTTGAGTGTAAACACTGATTAACCTTAAACACTTGAGTGTAAACACTATTGAGTGATCCTTGTGAGTTTCTATCATCTTTGTGACTACCCTCTTGATGTCATTGGTTTTCTTTGCATATTTGAAATAATTGGATGATGTTCATGAATGCCTTGATTCTTTGGTCCTTATTTTCTTCGTGTGCTCGATTTTGCCCATTTCTTTGCATTTCCTAGAATTCATTGTGAAGTATGTAATCTCTTAGGTTTGCATTCATTAGTTTTAGTAATCTTGTTACATGATTCACTTTGGTGCATATTGATTTTCTCAGTCCTAATTCTTAGTTTTGCCCAGGAGTGCAAAAGGATAAGTGTGGGGGTATTTGATTAGCATTTTATTTCCCATTTTTCCTTGCATTATTTTACTCCTATTATTGATACTTGTTGCCTATTTGACATTGTTTAGCTTGATTTAGTGATTTAGAGTTTATTGGACTATTATTCTGAATATTGTTTAATTTGGGATTATTTAGCCTAATTAATTCTATTTCTATTTTCAGGTCATATTTGGCACAAGGGCTTTTTGGACATTTTGGGAATGAAGATTTAATTTTGGAAGAGAAGATATATGATGAAGTGAAGATTGTAATCTATCTTTAGGATTAGTTGAGATTTAGTTATATCTTTTAAGATTTAGATTTTATCTATAAGATATTTTTTAGATTTAATTTAGAGATTAAGCTTTCCTTAGGATTTGGGCCCATGATTTAGGCCCGTTTTGTGATTTAAAAAGCCAAATTCGTGTAAACCCTTGGGAGACCTTCCATTCACGTTTTTTTACATTCTCTCTCATAGAGAAGGCTTAGTTTTGCTCTCCAAGCTTGTGGAGGCTGCTAGGGTTTCTCTCTCTTCCCTTTCTACACGTTTTTGGTATTTTTCATCATGGAAGGCTAAACTCTTAGGTTAAATCCCTTTGGTAATGTATCACATACTCTTGAGGTTTTGTTCTTAATGCTATTTCGTTTTTATTCACTGTTTTCATGCTTATTGATATGTTATGGTTCGCTTAGTTCCATTCTATAGAGATAATCCATGTGTATGAATGCTTAATTTATGCAAACTCGTAAAAACTCCATGCTTTGGCTTTTAATGCTTAATTAGAGGTTTGGGTTTTGGGGTGAGAATTGAATTTTCGCTTAGTATTTAATTCTCACGAGTTGGACAGTGAAGAGGAAAGAAATTGATCTTTTGTGACCGATGATAGAGTTGTGAACGCGAGCCAAAGGGGTTTATCCGCTTTTCCTTATCTGTTTCTTCGTTTTGATTTAATTCTGTTTTGATTTCAATTATTCAATATTCAATACAAAAAAAACCCCCCTGTTTTCTATGCATACTATGTGTTCGACCTTTTGCTTGATAAGATATTCCTTGGGAGACGACCTAGGAGTCACTTCCTAGTACTATACTTAAACTGTTTTTATTTGTATCGGGTACGGCCTCGATCAATCATCACTTCGGGAGATTTTGTTGGTCTCACAGTGGATGTTTTAATTGCGGGAAACCTGGACATTTTTCTCGTGATTGCAAGGAACCACCTAAAGACACTCCAAGAGGATCTGTGGACAAACCAGTGACTCAAGGGCGAGTTTTTACTCTTAGTGGTTCTGAAGCTAATCAGACTCCGGGACTCGTGCAAGGTACTTATCTGCTCAATAACCAACCTTGTAGAATTTTATTCGATTCAGGAGCCACTCATTCATTTGTTTCCTTTGAATGTGTGAATCGTTTGAAATTGTCTGTGTCTGAATTACCCTATTGTCTTAGGGTAGAAACCCCTACTAATTCTCCCGTGATCGCTTCAAAGGTGTGCCTTAATTGTAGAATTAAGGTATTAAATCGAGTCTCTCAGTTAGATCTGATCTGCTTACCTTTGTCCCAATTGGATGTGATTTTGGGCATGGATAGGATGATTAGCAATCATGTGGTTATTGACTGTGATAAGAAGGCAATTTTATATAAGGACTCAATCTCAGAGAAGAATCTCTGCTTTGTTTCTACTATTGAATCAGAGGAAGGAGAAAAGTCTGTGGAGGAAATTCCAGTTGTTCGGGAGTTTCCTGAAGTATTCCCTGAGGAGATGCCGGGATTACCACCCAAGAGGGAGATTGAGTTTGGAATCGAATTGATCCCAGGAACTGGTCCCATTTCTATTGCCCCTTATAGAATGGCACCACCCGGGATGGTCGAATTGAAGAAACAAATTGAGGAGCTGCTGCAGAAACAGCTTATTAGACCAAGCGTATCTCCGTGGGGCGCTCCGGTGCTGTTTGTCAAAAGAAGGATGGAAGCCTTAGAATGTGTGTAGAATACAGACAGTTGAATAAGGTGACCATAAAGAACAAGTATCCTTTGCCAAGGATTGATGATCTCATGGATCAGGTAAGAGGAGCTTCAGTGTTTTCCAAGATTGATCTGAGATCTGGGTATCATCAGATCAGAATTAAGGAGGAAGATATCCCTAAGACTGTACGGACATTATGAGTATGTTGTAATGCCGTTCGGATTGACAAATGCACCGGCTATCTTCATGGATTATATGAATCGAATTTTTAAACCGTATCTGGATTCATTCGTGGTAGTCTTCATTGATGATATCCTGATATATTCTAAGAATCCGGAAGAGCATGTCGAACATCTTCGGATAGTATTGAAGATTTTGAAAGAGAAGCAACTCTATGCCAAACTTTCTAAGTGTGAGTTTTGGTTGAGGGCAGTTCAGTTTTTGGGGCATGTGATTTCGGAAGGTGGCATATCAGTTGACCCAGCTAAAGTTGAATCGGTTCTGCAGTACCTAAGACAGTCACTGAAGTCCGAAGTTTCTTAGGACTGGCTGGCTACTATAGGAGATTCATTGAGGGATTTTCGAAGATCGCGCTACCTCTCACCAAGCTGACTCGGAAGGATCAACCCTTTATATGGGATGAGAAGTGTGAGAAGAGTTTTCTGATGCTTAAGGAAAGGTTAACATCCTCGCTAGTGTTAATCTTACCTGACCCTCACAAGGAGTATGAAGTGTACTGTGATGCATCAGGACAAGGGCTTGGGAGTGTTCTAATGCAAGAAGGAAAGGTCGTGGCGTATGCATCTCGTCAATTGAAAGTTCACGAGATGAATTACCCCACCCATGATTTGGAACTTGCTGCGATAGTTTTTGCACTGAAGATATGGAGGCATCATCTCTATGGCACTACATTCCGAGTGTTTAGTGACCATAAGAGTTTGAAGTATTTGTTTGATCAGAAAGAGTTGAATATGAGGCAGCGTCGGTGGATGGAATTTTTAAAAGACTACGACTTTGAGTTTCATTACCACCCCGGTAAGGCTAATGTTGTACAAGACGCTTTGAGCCGTAAAGCGATTTATGCAAGCTTCATGATGATTAAATAAGCAGCTTTGTTTGAAGAGTTTCAGGATTTAAGTTTAGTAATTCAAGTGGAACCAAGCCACATTAAGATGGGTATGTTGCAAATTTCTAGTGAATTCTTGGCTCGAATTCGAGAATTGCAACAAGAGGACGAAGAGTTAATAGAAAAGAGGAAGTTGATGAAAGGAGGAAAAGAGCCTAATTTTTCGAAAGGGCCGGATGGAATTCTTCGTTTTAAAACGAGAATTTGCATACCGAAGAATTCGGAGATTTGAAGGTTAATCTTGGATGAGGCACATAAGAGTCAGATGAGTATTCATCCGGGATCAACTAAGATGTACTGGGATTTGAACGGCATATTTTGGTGGTCGGGTCTTAAGAAGGACATTGTGGATTATGTGGCGTCATGCTTAATCTGTCAAAAAGTTAAGGTGGAACATCAGAAACCTGGAGGAATGCTGCAACCCTTGGATATTCCACAATGGAAGTGGGATAGTATTTCTATGGATTTTGTGACTGGATTGCCAAGGACAGTTGCAAACCATGATGCAATCTGGGTAATTGTGGACCGTCTGACTAAGTCGGCGCATTTCATTCCGGTGAATATGCGCTATTCTTTGGAAAAGTTTACCCAGCTTTATATCTGGGAAGTAGTACGATTGCATGAAGTGCCATCCAGTATTATTTCTGATCGTGATCCGAGGTTCATGTCTAGATTTTGGTCAAGCCTGCATCAAGCTCTGGGGACGAGACTCCAGATGAGTTCAACATATCACCCTCAAACAGATGGGCAGACAGAAAGGACTATTCAAACCTTGGAAGACATTCTGCGAGCTTGTGTGTTGGAAGAACGAGGAAGTTGGGATCAAATTCTACCACTCGCGGAATTCACTTACAACAATGGATATCATGCAAGTATCGGTATGGCACCGTTCGAGGCGTTGTATGGAAGAAGGTGTCAAACCCCGCTATGTTGGTTTCAAGTGGGGGAGAACTTACATCTTGGTCCGAATGTGGTGCAGCAGACGACTGAAAAGATCAGAATGATTCAAGATAAGATCAGGGCTGTTCTAAGTAGCCAGAAAAGCTATGCAGATCAGAGAAGGAGACCTATAGAATTTGCAGAAGGCGACCACGTGTTTCTCAGGATTGTACCGTTGAAGGGAGTGAGTAGAGCGTTGAAACCTATGAAGCTTTCACCTAAGTTTATAGGTCCCTACCAAATCCTTAAGCGAGTAGGACCGGTAGCTTATCAAATAGCTCTTCCACCATCTTTGGCCAACCTGCACAATGTTTTTCATGTGTCTCAGTTGAAAAAGTTCGTGCATGATCCAACCACGATTCTTCAGATTCGTCCGGATGACTTAACCCTACGAGAAAACCTAACCTTTTGGTAGGGACTACGAGAAAACCTTAGGCTGGCCCAGTTAAAACTGAAGATAGGAGGATAAAGCAGCTTAGAGGAAAGGAGATCCCGTTAGTCAAAGTCGTGTGGCAAAGTGGAAATGTGTATGATACGACTTTGGAATTAGAGGATAGAATGCGTAAGGATTATACTGAGTTATTTATGTAAGTTGAATTTCGGGGACGAAATTCCGATTAAGTGGGGGAGTAGTGTAACACCCCAAATTTTCATCCCCTGATGTAATGAAAATTTTGATTATAAAAGGTTATTTCGTAATTATTTTCCTTAATCATAATTATATATTTCATAATTAATTTAGATTAATTATGTATTGGTATTTGTGCCTGTGTTAGGTGGAAAAATATTTTGACAGAATATAATATGTAAAAATAATGTTTTTGCATGTTAGTCCCTAAATTAGTGTAACATCCCTGAATTTTAGTTCCCAAACGATTCGTGCTTTGTGATTTAAATGCTTTGCCTTAGCTTGATGTGTTAGAGTTTAATCGTGCTTAGATAGCAATCGTGATTAGGGTTAGCTTAAATCTAATTTATGAGGTTTAGACTTGTGTGGTTTTAAGTTGATTTGGTTAGCTAATAGTTAGTCTTGAGTTAGATTAGCTTGGTTAATGTATGGCTTAAGAGTTAAGTGGGCTAGATTAAGCCTAAGTGAACCTAATGGGCCTTGTGAGTGATATTGGGCCATGAATGTGTGTTGGGCCTTGTGTGTGAAGTGTGTAGGCCGTGTGGAGAGTGTGTGTATGGTGAATGGTGTGTGTGTGTGCATATGAAGGCCGTGTGGTGTGTGTGAATGTGAAGCCATGGAGTGAAATTGTGAATGCATGAAGCAAGTGAGGTGTCAAGCCCACATTTCATGCATGTGATCAAAGCATTAGGTGTCAACACCACCTTTCCTCCCTTTGCATGAAGAGTTGAGGTGTCCACACCAAAACTCACCACTTAGCCATCCTAATGACTCACCATTTGACCATAAGTTTTATAAAAGTGGCCTTGGATGGATGAGCTTCATTTTTGCTTTTCCTTTCTTCATGCCATTGTCTTCTTCTTTCTTCTTCTTGGCCAAGAGGCTCACGGCCACCTCCCAAAACACCACCATCCAAACATTTTCTTCCACTTACACCAAGAAACCTTCACATATCATAGGCCTAGATCATGAATACACAACATGCATTAGTGATTAAGACTTAGAAGCTCAAATTCAACCCTTCCTTTTCTAGAGAAGCGCACGGCCTCACCTCACCACCATCCTAAATCAACCTAAACACTCACCAAACACAAAGAACCTTGGCATATTCATACCCTAGATCATGAATATGCCACTTGATTGAAGATTGTGTTGAGGGAAATTCACTCAAGACCAAATAGACCTCACGACCACACCATCATCAAGGCATTAGGATCCTTAGCTTGGTAGATCAAGAGGAGTCTTAGAGTCTTAGAAGCTTGAAGTCAAGTTCCAAGGGTCCAAGGAGGGAGATTGCTCACGGTTTTGGTGAGAAAGAAGGCCAAAGGTTCTAAGTTTTCTTTTGTGGTCTTCAAGAGGTATGGAGAGAAGTTTACACTTTTGCTAGAGTAAGTCTTTAAGCTTAGAAATTAGGGAGAGTCACCATGAGACTCAAGGGCACTAGTTAGACTTTGATTTTGGGCTTGGAGGCCGAATTTGATGAGTTTTGATATATGTTTGTTTAATGTTTCTATGTTGAAATTTATGACTATGTTATGTGTGGATGAACCATTGTTTATGCTATGTTGTTAATGAAATGTTTGATGCTGAATTTTATGACCATGTCTAGTAATGATGAATGATTGCTTTTGTGAGTATCATATGTTTGATGCTGAATTTTATTAGCATGCTTTGTGTTGAAGAGAAACCGAATTGCTTATGTTGTTAATTGAATGCTTAGCCCTTGAAGGAACTAGACTTAAGTGTTGATCCCAAACGGTTTTAGAACCTTAAGTCTAGGTTAAGGACTTAATTTAGTAGCCAAAGTGAGTTAGCCAATTAAGTGTTGATTAAACGTAGTTTTAGACAACTAAGTAGCACTTAGACCAAATTAAGTCTCCCTTAACCGTGATTAGTCAACCAATCCAAGATTAGTTAGACTTAATCCTTGATTAGTAACCTTAATCCCTGATTAGTCAACTAATCTATGATTAGTTGGACTTAATCCTTGATTAGTGACCTTAACCATGATTAGTCAACTAATCCATGATTAGTTAGACCTAATCCTCGATTAGTGACCTTAACCATGATTAGTCAACTAATCCATGATTAGTTGGACTTAATCCTTGATTAGTGACCTTAACCATGATTAGTCAACTAATTTAAGATTAGTTGGACCTAATCCTCGATTAATCCTGATTAGTCAACTAATCCAAGATTAATTGGAACTTAATCCTCGATTAGTAACCCTAATCCCCTGATTTGTCAACTAATCCCCGATTAGTTGGACCTAATCCCTGATTAGTCGGATTTAATCCGAGATTAGTCAATTAAGCTTGACTTAACCCATGATTAGTGAGACTAAACTCCTGATTAGTGAGATTTAGTCCAAGATTAGTGGACTTAGTCCATGATTAGTCAACTGAAGTCAGTTAAACCTAGTCTTAAGTGATTAGGACTCACTTAACCGAAGTCTTAAGTAGTTAGGACTTGCTTATCCCAAATTTTAGTCACTCAAGGTGACTTAGGTCAAGGAAGGATGGGACCTTGACCGAACACTCAGACGTAGACGTAATCTAGAACTAGTACGACTTTGCTATGTCATCTGTATGCTTAGATGCTTATGGATACATGTTGAATGTCTATGGCTATGTATGTATCCATGATGGACTGATGTCAAATACTTATGACATAGTTGGACTAATAATAAACCTGGAACTTGAACACGTGCATGATAACCTAGGATTGCAAGAGTTGCATCGAGAACATACATGACATGAGCTAGGTTATCAGACCAGTCCCAATCTGAGGAACACCTACGCAGGTGGAAACACCGTAAGGCGTGCCTTTCCTACGCCGGTGAACCTGTGAACTGTTATTGTAACTGAACTTGATATTTTATGAAAGCCTGCACAGGGTTCACCGTAAGTCGTGTCGTTTACGCTGGTGGAAACACTGTAAGTCGTGCCGTTTACGTTAGTGGACGCACTGTAAGTCGTGCCTTTTACGCTGGTGGAAACACTATAAGTCGTTCCGTTTATGCTGGTGGAAACACCGTAAGTCATGCCTTTTACGCTGGTGGAAACACTGTAAGTCGTGCCGTTTATTCTGGTGGAAACATCGTAAGTCATGTCGTTTACGCTGGCAGACATGCCGTAAGCCGTGCCGCGTCTGGGACGCACCGTTCCTCAGATCTGGACCCGGTCGACACAGAGGCCTCAGAGTTGGAGAACATGTACATGCATCATGCGACTTATCTCGAAGATAATAATTAAACTGGTGTTTGTTCATATGTATATGCATTTTCTGCACTGGTGATTGTTGCTGTTTATCTGGATGTGAATGTTAGGGCTTAGGCTTATTCGATTATGCGACTGTGTTAGGATTACTCTCCTGCCCTTGTAGGTGTTGGCCAGATGCCTGCCTTGCATCGAGATTCGTCCGCTCCCTGATGGTGTTTGGGGTTGGACGAAACCGGTGATCTCTGACTATGGAATAGCTGCAGTGGACCAGCAGCCAGCTCTGATGATACCCCTTTTTCTTTTGAGTTAAACATATTTTAAATAATATTTTTGTAAGGTATTATCGGAGTGTTTTATTTCCAATGGACTTGTAACTATTTTGTATCAGACCTTTCATGACTTATTATCTACAACTAAGGTTCACTTCACGCATCTAAACATTCCGCTTGCTTTTAATACTTTTTGGGAATCCGGTATGAATCACTTTTTAAAGAACTCGCAATCGAGGGACTAAAGGCTTCATTTACGAAAATAATGTTTATTGCGAAAACCTCGACTGCTTTTCAACTTCTTTTAACTTCCGGATTTCAACTCTCTGATTTTACTTTCCAATCAAGTGTTTAAAAAAAAAGGAAAAATTTTTCCACCCTAATTTTTGGAAAACCTTACAAGTCCAAATGAATTTCGAAACTGAGAGCGCGTGACAACTTTTGTGGTATCAGAGCTGAAGGTCCTGCACCTGGTCCATAGTTGGCTCTATCTAGGTTAAGATAGTTGTAGGATTAGGATAGTCGTAGGGCTTCAGTTCCCTTAGGTCTATTGTGATACTTAGCCTTTAGTGAAGGTTCACAATGGCAGCTAGGAATCAACGTAACTTAGCTGACGTTTTAGATAGGATCACTACGGTGATCGAGAACATGCAACAACAAGCTTACCAACCACCCCCAGACCAAGCGGGACAAGTCGAGTTCCGTAGTCTGTCCGAATTCTGAAACTGTAACCCTCCTAGGTTTGAGGGAGGTTTCAAGTCCGATGAGGCTAACAAGTGGATAAGCGAACTGGACAAAATCTTCCAAACCTTAGGATGTACGGACGCTCAGCGGGTGACCTATGCCACGTACATGTTGTTTGGGGAGGCTGAAAACTGGTGGAAGCACGCTGTTCAACTCTTGGTTCACGAAGGTCGGGAAGTCACATGGCAAGTATTCATGGAAAAGTTTCTGGATAAGTACTTTCCCGAGGATCTGAGGCGAAAGAAGGAGGTAGAGTTTCTGCAACTGCAGCAAGGCGACATGAGTGTGGGTGAATACACGGCTAAGTTCGAGGAGTTGCTTAAGTATTCTCCTTACTTTCAGCAACACCCTGACGAACGAAGCAAGTGCATCAAGTTTGAGGATGGGCTAAGACCGGATCTAAAGGCAGCTTTCAGCTATCAGAAGATTCAGAATTTCTCAACTCTGGTCGACATGTGCCGGGTTTATGAAGATGATAAGAGGGCTGAGGAGCTATACCTGCGAAGTAAGAGGAATCAGCAAAGTTTCGGGTCGCAGAAGCGCAAGGAGTCGAACTTTAGAGGCCAAAGGCCGCACTTCAAGCACAAGGGTAAAAGTAAGATGTCGGGACAAGGAGTAAGTTATCAGGGAAGTGCTCCTTTGTGCGATAAGTGCAAACGTCATCACTGCGGAGAGGTTTGTCGGAAGCCGTTTTCTGGTTGCTACAAGTGTGGTAAGCCGGGTCATTGGTCAAGAGACTGCAGAGAACCCGAGAAGGGTGACTCGAAGGGATCGGTGAATAGACCCGTGGCTAGAGGGAAGGTGTTTACTCTCAGTGGTGCTGAAGCCAATCAAGCCCCTGATCTCGTTCAAGGTACCCTTCTTCTTAATAGTCAACCTTGTAAAGTTTTGTTTGATTCTGGAGCTACTCATTCCTTTGTTTCATACGAATGCGTGAATCGTTTGAACTTGCCCCTATCCGATTCACCATATTGCTTTAGAGTAGAAACCCCAACTAATTCCCCTATCCTTACTTCCAAAGTCTGTCTAAACTATTTGGTTGACGTACTAGGCCGCGTCTCGAGTGTAGACCTAGTTTGTTTGCCTTTGTCACAGTTAGATGTCATTCTGGGTATGGATTGGATGATGAGGAACCGAGTGATCATCGACTGTGATAGGAGAATAGCCTTGTACAAAGACGTTCAACCCTCGAACCCTGAACCCGAAGGCTTCATGTGTTTGTTCTCTGTAACGAGGGAAGAAGAGGAGAAAGGGATAGAAGGAATACCAGTGGTAGAGGAGTTTCCGGAGGTGTTCACGGATGATGTACCGGGGTTACCGCCGAAACGAGAAATCGAGTTTGGTATCGATCTAATCCCAGGAGCTGGCCCAATCTCCATAGCACCGTATAGGATGGCGCCGCCGGAAATGGCTGAGTTGAAGAAGCAAGTAGAGGAGTTGCTACAGAAGCAATTGATCAGACCAAGTGTGTCTCCCTGGGGTGCGCCAGTGTTGTTTGTGAGAAAGAAGGACGGAAGTTTGCGTATGTGTGTGGACTACCGGCAGTTGAACAAGGTGACCATCAAGAACAAATACCCTCTGCCGAGGATAGACGATCTTATGGATCAAGTTCGTGGAGCTTCTGTCTTCTTGAAGATAGATCTAAGATCTGGGTACCATCAGATAAGGATTCGGGAACAGGACATTCCCAAGACGGCGTTTCGATCTCGTTATGGGCACTATGAGTATGTGGTAATGCCGTTCGGTTTGACGAATGCTCCTGCTGTCTTTATGGACTACATGAATAGGGTCTTCAGACAGTACCTGGACTCGTTTTTAGTGGTCTTTATAGATGATATTCTGATCTACTCAAAGAGTCCAGAGGAACATGCAGGACACTTAAGGATTGTCTTGAGAGTTTTAAAGGAGAAACAGTTGTACGCCAAACTCTCGAAGTGCGAGTTTTGGCTGGAGGAGGTTAAGTTTTTGGGACACGTGATCTTGAACGGAGGAATAGCTATCGATCCAACAAAGGTTGAATCAGTTCTTCGATGGGAACAACCTAAGACGGTGACGGAGGTCCGGAGTTTCTTAGGACTTGCCGGGTACTATCGAAGGTTTATAGAAGGATTTTCGAAGATTTCCCAACCCTTGACTAAGTTGACCAAGAAGGATCAACCTTTTGTTTGGGACTCGAAGTGCGAAGAGAGTTTCCAAAAGCTGAAGGAAAAGCTGACGACTTCACCGGTGTTAATCCTACCTGATCCGCAGAAGAGTTTTGATGTGTACTGCGACGCTTCAGGGCAAGGCCTCGGATGTGTGCTGATGCAAGAAGGTAAGGTTGTAGCATACGCATTAAGGCAGTTGAAAGTGCATGAGGTGAATTATCCAACGCACGACTTGGAGCTGGCCGCAATAGTTTTCGCTCTCAAGATCTGGAGGCACTATCTCTATGGCACTGTGTTCCGAGTATTCAGTGACCATAAAAGTTTGAAGTATCTCTTTGACCAGAAAGAACTGAACATGAGACAACGACGGTGGACGGAGTTTCTCAAGGATTATGACTTTGAACTCCACTATCATCCTTGGAAGGCGAATAAGGTTGCGGACGCCCTAAGTAGAAAGGCATTGCATGCGAGTGCCATGATGATCAAGGAGGCTGCGTTACTAGAGAAGTTTCGGGATATGAGTTTAGTAATGAAAGTCGAGCCAACAAGCTTAAAGTTAGGAATGCTGCAGATCACGAATGAGTTTATGACTCTGATCCGCGAGCGACAACGAGAAGATGATGAGCTTAGTGAAAAGAAAAGGTTGGCATCTGAAGGGAAAGAACTGAACTTTCAAGAGGGAAAGGATGGACTTCTTCGTTTCAAAACGAGGATATGCATTCCAAAAGACGCAGAACTTAGAAGAATGATATTGGAGGAAGCGCACAAGAGTCGGATGAGTATGCATCCGGGAACAACTAAGATGTATCAGGATTTGAAAAAGTTGTTCTGGTGGTCTGGATTAAAGAAAGATGTGGCTGAGTATGTAGCATTGTGTCTGATTTGTCAGAAGACGAAGGCCGAGCATAAGAAGCCAGGAGGAAAATTACAATGTTTGGAGGTCCCTTAGTGGAAATGGGACAGCATATCGATGGATTTTGTGACAAGTTTACCAAGGACGGACCGGAATTTTGATGCCATATGGGTTGTGGTAGATCGGTTAACTAAATCAGCGATTTTTATCCCCGTAAATATGCATTATTCAATGGAAAGGCTTGCTCAACTTTACGTTGATGAGGTGGTGCGACTGCATGGTATACCTTCCAGTATACTGTCTGACCGTGATCCAAGGTTTACGTCTCGGTTTTGGAACAGTCTGCATCAAGCCCTGGGAACAAAGTTAAAAATGGGATCTGCTTATCATCCTCAAACTGACGGACAAACGGAGCGAACCATTCAGACGTTGGAAGATATGTTAAGAGCGTGTGCCTTGGAGGAGAAAAGAAGTTGGGATAAGTTGTTACCGTTGGTGGAGTTTACCTATAACAACAGCTATCATGCGAGTATTGGGATGGCACCGTTTGAAGCGTTGTATGGTAGAAAGTGTCAGACCCCACTATGCTGGTTTCAAGTGGGGGAGAATGCTTTAATCGGTCCATAATTGGTGCAAGAAACAACTGAAAAGATTAAGATGGTACAAGAGAAGATGAGGGCGGCTCAAGGAAGGCAGAAGAGTTATGCGGATAAGAGGAGAAGACCTCTTGAGTCTGTAGAAGGAGAGCATGTGTTTATCAAAGTATCCCCGATGAAAGGTGTAGGCAGAGCGTTGAGAACCAAGAAACTTTCACCCAGGTTCATCGGTCCGTACCAAATCCTAAGGAAAATTGGCCTAGTCGCATACCAGATAGCCATACCACCATCCTTGTCTAGTCTGCACAATGTCTTTCATGTTTCACAACTTCGAAAGTTTGTGCACGACCCTAGCTCAATCCTAAATATCCAACCCGATGACCTGTCTGTGCGAGAAAACCTAACCCTAGAAGCTGGCCCGATTTTTATAGTAGACAGCCGAATCAAACAACTTAGGGGAAAAGAAATACCCTTGGTTAGAGTTGTCTGGGAACACAATGGTGTTCAAGAGTCAACCTGGGAACCCGAAGCTGCGATGCGTAGAGAATATCCTGAGTTGTTCAGGTAGAACAGAATTTCGGGGACGAAATTCCTGTAAGTGGGGGAGAGTGTAACATCCCTGAATTTTAGTTCCCAAATGATTCGTGCTTTGTGATTTAAATGCTTTGCCTTAGCTTGATGTGTTAGAGTTTAATCGTGCTTAGATAGCAATCGTGATTAGGGTTAGCTTAAATCTAACTTATGAGGTTTAGACTTGTGTGGTTTTAAGTTGATTTGGTTAGCTAATAGTTAGTCTTGAGTTAGATTAGCTTGGTTAATGTATGGATTAAGAGTTAAGTGGGCTAGATTAAGCCCAAGTGAACCTAATGGGCCTTGTGAGTGATATTGGGCCATGAATGTGTGTTGGGCCTTGTGTGTGAAGTGTGTAGGCCGTGTGGAGAGTGTGTGTATGGTGAATGGTGTGTGTGTGCATATGAAGGCCGTGTGGTGTGTGTGAATGTGAAGCCATGGAGTGAAATTGTGATTGCATGAAGCAAGTGAGGTGTCAAGCCCACATTTCATGTATGTGGTCAAAGCATTAGGTGTCAACACCACCTTTCCTCCCTTTGCATGAAGAGTTGAGGTGTCCACACCAAAACTCACCACTTAGCCATCCTAATGACTCACCATTTGACCATAAGTTTTATAAAAGTGGCCTTGGATGGATGAGCTTCATTTTTGCTTTTCCTTTCTTCATGCCATTGTCTTCTTCTTTCTTCTTCTTGGCCAAGAGGCTCACGGCCACCTCCCAAAACACCACCATACAAACATTTTCTTCCACTTACACCAAGAAACCTTCACATATCATAGGCCTAGATCACGAATACACAACATGCATTAGTGATTAAGACTTAGAAGCTCAAATTCAACCCTTCCTTTTCTAGAGAAGCTCACGGCCTCACCTCACCACCACCCTAAATCAACCTAAACACTCACCAAACACAAAGAACCTTGGCATATTCATACCCTAGATCATGAATATGCCACTTGATTGAAGATTGTGTTGAGGGAAATTCACTCAAGACCAAATAGACCTCACGGCCACACCATCATCAAGGCATTAGGATCCTTAGCTTGGTAGATCAAGAGGAGTCTTAGAGTCTTAGAAGCTTGAAGTCAAGTTCCAAGGGTCCAAGGAGGGAGATTGCTCACGGTTTTGGTGAGAAAGAAGGCCAAAGGTTCTAAGTTTTCTTTTGTGGTCTTCAAGAGGTATGGAGAGAAGTTTACACTTTTGCTAGAGTAAGTCTTTAAGCTTAGAAATTAGGGAGAGTCACCATGAGACTCAAGGGCACTAGTTAGACTTTGATTTTGGGCTTGGAGGCCGAATTTGATGAGTTTTGATATATGTTTGTTTAATGTTTCTATGCTGAAATCTATGACTATGTTATGTGTTGATGAACCATTGTTTATGCTATGTTGTTAATGAAATGTTTGATGCTGAATTTTATGACCATGTTTAGTATTGATTAATGATTGCTTTTGTGAGTATCATATGTTTGATGCTGAATTTTATTAGCATGCTTTGTGTTGAAGAGAAACCGAATTGCTTATGTTGTTAATTGAATGCTTAGCCCTTGAAGGAACTAGACTTAAGTGTTGATCCCAAACGGTTTTAGAACCTTAAGTCTAGGTTAAGGACTTAATTTAGTAGCCAAAGTGAGTTAGCCAACTAAGTGTTGATTAAACGTAGTTTTAGACAACTAAGTAGCACTTAGACCAAATTAAGTCTCCCTTTACCGTGATTAGTCAACTAATCCAAGATTAGTTAGACTTAATCCTTGATTAGTAACCTTAATCCCTGATTAGTCAACTAATCTATGATTAGTTGGACTTAATCCTTGATTAGTGACCTTAACCATGATTAGTCAACTAATCCATGATTAGTTAGACCTAATCCTCGATTAGTGACCTTAACCATGATTAGTCAACTAATCCATGATTAGTTGGACTTAATCCTTGATTAGTGACCTTAACCATGATTAGTCAAATAATTTAAGATTAGTTGGACCTAATCCTCGATTAATCCTGATTAGTCAACTAATCCAAGATTAGTTGGACTTAATCCTCGATTAGTAACCCTAATCCCCTGATTTGTCAACTAATCCCCGATTAGTTGGACCTAATCCCTGATTAGTCAGATTTAATCCGAGATTAGTCAATTAAGCTTGACTTAACCCATGATTAGTGAGACTAAACTCCTGATTAGTGAGATTTAGTCCAAGATTAGTGTATTTAGTCCATGATTAGTCAACTGAAGTCAGTTAAACCTAGTCTTAAGTGATTAGGACTCACTTAACCGAAGTCTTAAGTAGTTAGGACTTGCTTATCCCAAATTTTAGTCACTCAAGGTGACTTAGGTCAAGGAAGGATGGGACCTTTACCGAACACTCAGACGTAGACGTAATCTAGAACTAGTACGACTTTGCTATGTCATCTGTATGCTTAGATGCTTATGGATACATGTTGGATGTCTATGGCTATGTATGTATCCATGCTGGACTGATGTCAAATACTTATGACATAGTTGGACTAATAATAAACCTGGAACTTGAACACGTGCATGATAACCTAGGATTGCAAGAGTTGCATCGAGAACATACATGACATGAGCTAGGTTATCAGACCAGTCCCAATCTGAGGAACACCTACGCAGGTGGAAACACCGTAAGGCGTGCCTTTTGTTGGAAACCAACAAGCGGCTCAATATAGTCTAGAGGGGGGGTGAATAGAATATTGAAGCCTTATTATAGATTTTTCGTCCACCTAAGAGAATGGTTTTATGAAAAATAAGTTTTCTAAAAATTCAGTTCAGATTACTCGAGTAACTCAAGTCTTCACTCGAGTAATACGCAACCAAAAATAATTTCACTCGAGTATTCAGCAAATCACTCAAGTATTACGAAATCAAATTTTAAATCACTCGAGTATCAGAAAACCTACTCGAGTATTGTTCATAAACTGAAAGCAGATTACTCGAGTGATAAGAACTTTACTCGAGTAAACTGGGTAAAATTCAATTTAAAACTTAGTTTTCAATGGAGTTCTTCAAGAATAACAATGCTATGATGATTCAACAAATTATGAATGATTAATATGAACAATTTCAGTAAATATTAACATGCAATTTTAGATCAATTGAGTAGAATTAAGAAACCCCCAATTCTAACCTAAAAAATGCAATTGTTAATGAATTAATGAAATACAAGGAATGAAAATAAAAGAAACACAAGGAATTATCCTGGTTCACTTTCACCCACTTGAAAGCTACTCCAGTCCCCTCTTAAATCAAGAGAGATTCTTCACTAGAAATCTTCAAATGTAGATTTTACAATGTTTTAAGATGCAACTAGATTCTTAGTTCTCCTATCTTAAAACCCAACTCAAAGTGTGTACCAAACACTTTGATCTAATCTACCCCTTTTTGAGAATTCTAGATTTCCTTGCTAATTAATTGAAGATGCTTCCAACCAATCCTCTTTTCTTGCTTTGATTTGATCCTCAAAGTCTTCCTTGTGAGATTCTTCACTTGTGTTGAAACTTCAATAATGCAATCACAAATTGCAAATCTTCAACAACCACTAAGAACAAAAATATGATCTCAAGAATATTTGAACAATGATAGAAAATAGAGTGAAGAATGAAAATTTCTTTGTTGAATCTTGATAGCTCTTGAAAGATGTAAAATAGCTCTTGAATTGCTTTTGAAAGTGTAATAGAAAATTGTAAGAATAAAAGTGTATTTTTATGAAAGAGAAAATTAAGTCCTTTTAAAATTTTCACAACACTGATTGAATTACTCGAGTAAACCAAACAACGTCACTCGAGTGAAACATGTCAGATTAAGTTACTCGAGTGATGTGTAAACCATTACTCGATTAACCTGTCATGGCATAAATTACTCGAGTGAACCAATACTCATTACTCGAGTAAACTGATCAGAATCTGAATAAAAACAAAGTTTTTCTAAAATGATTTTCACAAGCTATTTAATCAAGATTTAAAGTATCTTCACTCTTAATCAAACATTATTTAAATATTCTTAAAATCACCTAAGCTACCCACACCAATGAGATGCATTGCATAAAATAAAGATTACATTGAAATAGAATTAATAAAAATCCTAATTCTAATCTTCATGTGGTGTAGCTTGCTTGTTGCCAATGTTGTTGCTTGGAGAGAGATTGTTAGCATCAAAACATGAGAATCCTACAAACTCCCCCTTTTTGATGATGACAAACCTCCTTTCAAATTAAGCACTAAGTTTTAACATACTCCCCCTAAATGTAAAACATCTAGGAAAAATATAATAAAACTTAACCTACAAGAACAACATCAACAAAATATTCTCCCCCTTTTGGCATCATTAAAAAGATAAGATAGAAAAGTTGAGAAAAGTCCTTTGCCAAAAGTTGAAGGTAAGTAGTTCACAATGGTATATAAAATATATAACAATAAAGACAATACCAAAATAAACTATAATAGTGCCACAACGAATATAAACAAACAATGAATATAGCACCATAATATCAGAATATCAGAGCATCACACTATGCAGCAAATCATAGCAGATAGTCAAAAACGAAATTAAACAAACTAGACCATACACGAGGTCCTAAAGTCATAGTAGCAACAGAGTCAGAAACATGAAACAGAAACATAAACAGAAAATATGCAAATGAAACATGCAACAAAAATCAACAGCAAACATCATCAGCATCCACAGGTCTAGGAATCAGGTGGAGGAGGAGGAAAATGGTGAGAAAATAATCCAGACATGTAATCCATCAAACGATGCTCCATGGCAATATTCTTCACATCCTGTCTCATCTCCAACTGAGTGAATTGAGCATTGATGTGCTCAACCAATGACTCATGAGCAGCTTGTGCATCAAATGGAGTACCAAGATTATCCAAATCGATATAGTCCTCAACACGATCGGTATCCATCGGATCAGTAGAAGAAGGAGGAGCAGAAGAAGATGCACCAGCCCTATCACCAAGTAAATTCCTTTTCCTAGAACCTGAAGCCCTTGCAGTCTTTGCAGCTTCAGCCATTTCCTTAATCTGTGATTTCCATAACCAAGTGCGACTGTCCCTATGCCAAGCAATTTTCATATAACTAATGTGCGAATCATTAAGACACCAGTTATTTTTCTTTTCCTTTTCAGCTGGCTCATCATCAGGGATTGGAACACGATAAAACCTCATGATCTTGGTGACATGCATAGGATATGGCAAGAATTGGGTAGGAGGAGATTGAGCAGCAGCTTCCATACGAGCTAAAAACATTTTATTCCAATTCATCTCATACCTCTTTTTAATCCCATGAAACAAAGTAAGATCATCATCTCCCAATTGAGCATAATTTTGATTGCATTTCGGAATCAAACAATAAGAGACAATGTACATAAGCACTCTATCCACAGCATGCAAAGGTGATACATTTCTAGTAGTTCTATCACCCCAAGATTCACCAGTACGCAACAAATCAGTAAAAATCTTATTAGTATCCACATCCAAATCCAGACATTCAGTATCACCAATAAAAGTTCCCTTGTTTTCTAAACCAAACATCATAGTCAAATCGGTAGGCTTTATAACAAAATGATGTCCTCTAACCATTGTTTGATACTCACCATCTAGCTTAGTAAAATTCTGATAAAATTGTCTGACAAGCCTAGGGTAATAATGAGTCTCAAATTCCAAAAACCTCTTCAAATTCTGAAATTCTAAATCCTCTACAAACGAAAATTGCTCCTTACGCAACCAAGCAAACTTAACATACCTTGTAAGACCAAAAGAGCGATTGATAAATGCCGGTTCCCGCAAATCTCGGTTGATTCCAGAAAACCAAGGATCATTACGACCTGCTCCTTGCTTTGCTTTCTTTTGAGGAGGTTGATAGTGAGAGGAAGAAGCCATTGATTCAGAAAAAGCAAATTCGGTTTTGGGGGTTAGGGTTTTGATTTGGGGTTTTCGGATTTTTTTGGATAAAATTGGTGAAATTGATGGATGAAATGAGTAGAAATGATGATATAATGAGGAAATATTGAAAAGATTTGTATGATTTGTGAGTTTTGTGGCTGAAAGATGATGATTTGATGAAGACCCGTATGAGAGAGAAGAGAGAAAGACGAACAAGAGAGAGAAAAAGTCGTGAAAATGATGCAGATTTCAACAGTTCAGCTTTTAAAATCACGTAAGTTACTCGAGTAATGTTCATACGTCACTCGAGTGATTCGAGCAGTACTCGAGTGAAAGAGTATGTTACTCGAGTATGCCGAAAGATAAAAAAAAAATTACTCGAGTGATGGATGAACTTAATCGAGTGATACGAAAGTCATTTTAAAATTAATCGAGTGACAGACAGAATTACTCGAGTAATACGAAAGAGTTTTTAAAATTACTCGAGTTAAATTTCTGTTACTCGAGTGAACTGTCCAGAATTTCAAAAATTTCAATTTTTCATGCAAAATCATTTTTCATGCACAAATACATAGCAACACTTAGCATGTAGCAAGTAACACACATACAAATAAAGCAATTAGCATATTATAGAAAACATACACACATAACTACATATAAAAAAAATTAAGAAACACTTTAATAAGATACAACAACTCAAAATACAAATCACATTGAAATAGGCTTGAAGGTGATTACAAAAAGCATCAAATACAATTAGCTAATAGTTAATTCATCAAAAATACCAAGTTCTCTTCTAATCTTATAAAATGTGTCCCTTGGTAATGGTTTTGTAAAGATATCAGCTAATTGATCCGAAGTTTGAACAAACTCAATAACACAATCACCTTTTTGAACATGATCTCTCAAAAAGTGATGCCTAATTTCAATATGCTTTGTCCTTGAGTGTAATACTGGATTTTTAGTCAAATTAATTGCCGAAGTGTTATCACACTTTATAGGGATTTTTGTCAAATTTAAACCAAAGTCAGATAATTGTTGCTTCATCCATAAAATTTGAGCACAACAGCTACCTGCAGCTATGTATTCGGCCTCCGCGGTTGATAAAGCTACACAATTTTGCTTTTTAGAAAACCACGATACAAGTGAATTACCAATTAAATTGCATGTTCCGCTTGTACTTTTTCGCTCAACTTTACAACCGGCAAAGTCAGAGTCCGAATAACCTATAAGTTTTAGAAAAGCATCCCTAGGATAATAAAGTCCAGTATTTGTTGTACCCTTTAAGTATTTCATTATTCTTTTGACAGCAGTTAGATGCGACTCTTTCGGTTTTGCTTGAAAACGTGCACACATACATACACTAAACATGATATCAGGCCTAGATGCAGTTAAGTATAACAAACTACCAATAATACCACGATACTTCGTTACCTCTACCGTTTTTCCAGCCTCATCTTGATCTAGGTAGCATGCAACGCTCATTGGTGTAGAAGCGGATTTGCACGAATCCATTCCAAAACGTTTGAGAAGCTCTCTACAATATTTACTCTGATGAATATAAATGCCATCATTAAGCTGCTTTATTTGAAGGCCAAGAAAGAATGTAAGCTCTCCCATCATCGACATTTCGAATTCACTTTGCATCAATTCTGAAAACTTCTTACACAAGTTATCGTTAGTAGCACCAAATATAATATCGTCAACATATATTTGAACCAATAAAATATCCTTACCGGAACGTTCAATAAAAAGTGTAGTGTCAACAGTGCCTCGTTTAAAACCTTTTTGTAATAAAAAATTGCTTAGTCGGTCGTACCAAGCTCTAGGAGCTTGTTTCAAACCGTACAAAGCCTTTTTCAGTTTGAAAACGTAGTCCGGATGCTCAAAATTCTCGAATCCGGGAGGTTGTGACACATAAACTTCCTCTTGAATGTATCCGTTAAGAAAGGCGCTCTTAACATCCATTTGAAACAATTTAAAATTCATAATTGAAGCAAAAGCGAGAAGAATACGAATAGCTTCTAATCTAGCAACGGGAGCATATGTCTCATCGTAATCGATTCCTTCTTCTTGACTATAACCTTGTGCTACCAACCTAGCTTTATTCCTAACAATAATACCCGATTCATCTAACTTATTCCTATAGACCCACCGAGTACCAATTTCAGGACGATCATTGGGTTTTGGCACAAGCTCCCAAACTTGGTTTCTTTCAAATTGATTTAATTCTTCTTGCATGGCCATAATCCAATGATCATCTTGAAGAGCCTCTTTGATATTCTTAGGTTCTATTTGAGATACAAAGGCAACATAATAACAAAAATTATTTAAAGTGCGTCGGGTTACCACTCCCTTCGCAATGTCACCTAAGATATTAGAAATCGGATGATTTTTGTTGGACTTCCAAGCTATTGGTAATTGAGGTTGAATCTCTTGTGCTAAGTCTTTATCTTGTGCTTGCACCTCTCTATCTTCATTTTGATTCTCTTCCATTTGTTGTGATGTTGAATTCTCATGATCCAAAAATGTACCTATATTATCATCACAAGAAACAACACAATCTCCTTTCGAAGATTCATCAAATACAACATGCACGGATTCCTCAACGGTAAATGTTCTTTTATTGTAGACTCTATATGCTTTGCTATGAGTTGAATAACCTATGAATATGCCTTCGTCGGCTTTAGAATCAAACTTGCCGACCGGTTCCTTTCCGTTATTTAAAACAAACACCTTACACCCAAAAACATGAAAATGTGAAATATTTGGCTTTCGCCCTTTTAAAAGTTCATAAGGTGTTTTATTTAAATGTGGATGAATAAGAACCCTATTAAGCACATAGCAAGCAGTGTTTACCGCATCGGCCCAAAAATATTTAGGAACATTTGATTCTATCAACATAGTACGAGCAAGTTCCACTAATATTCTATTTTTCCTTTCTACAACTCCGTTTTGCTCCGGAGTCCTAGGGGCCGAAAATTGATGATCAATACCAAACTTATCACAAAACGCATCAATTCTAGTGTTTTCAAACTCACCTCCGTGATCACTTCTAATAGACACAATTTTCAAACTTAGTTGATTTTGGATGAGTTTGGCAAACTTTTTAAAACATTTATAAACTTCACTTTTTGCGGATAAGAATAAAGTCCATGTGAATCTAGTAAAATCGTCTACTAAAACAAATCCATAGTAATTGCCACCTAAAATTTTAATTTGTGAAGGGCCAAACAAATCCATATGGATTAGCTCCAAAGGCTTTGTTGTGCTTATCACATTTTTAGGTTTAAAAGAACTTTTAACTTGCTTGCACTTTTGACAAGAGTCACAAATGCCATCAAGCTTAAAATTTAGTTTAGGCAAACCAATTACTAAATCTTTTCGCAAAAGTTTGTTTAATTGATTCACATTCACATGAGCAATTCGTCTATGCCAAAGACGAATTTCATCATCAAAAGATTTGAAACATTTTGAAAATAGTGAAGTTATCTCATCCAAATCAATTAAGTAAGTGTTATTAGAGCGACGACCAACAAACTTAACACTATCATCTATAGAAGACTTAATGAAACATAATTCCGGAGTAAAAGCCACATAATTGCCTATATCACATAGTTGGCTTATACTAAGCAAGTTGTGTTCTAAGCCTTCTACGTATAGGACATTTTCTATGACAAGATTAGATACGTTACCGATCTTCCCGACTCCTAGAATTTTGCCCTTGTTGTTGTCGCCGTATGTCACAAATCCATCACTTTTTGGAGTAAGTTCCATGAAATGTGTTTTGTCTCCCGTCATGTGTCTCGAACAACCACTATCCAAATACCATTTGCGCTCTTTGGTTCGAAGACACACCTACAAAAAAATATCATTTGGTTGACTTAGGTACCCAAGTGGTCTTGGGTCCTTTGTTGTTAGCATGGGGAGAAGTCCCCTTAACAATCCAAATATATTCACCGCTTGGTATACCAAATTTCTTTATATTACATTTATTCGTGGTATGCCCAAAGATTCCACAATAATGGCAAGTTGGGTTTTTAGAAATCTTATTCTTTGAAAATCCACCAACTTTGCGATAATTGCGTTTCTTAGGTTTGGTATAGCCAAGACCGGATCTATTGCTATTGTTCCTTTGAGTTGAAAGCAAATGATCTAATGAAGTATCTCCTTTCATGAGCCTTGCAAGTCGATCATTCAAATTAAAAACTTCTTTTTCCAAAGACTTGCAATTTTCACAAGATGGAGTCTCATTTGATTTCAATTCACAATTGCATGTAGAGTTTGCATAAATGAGTTCAAGAGTTTCATTTTGAAGCTTAAGTTCTTCTAAATCTTTTTGAAGTTCAATTATCTTTTCATGTTGCTTCATTATGAAATTCTTTCTTTCAACATTTATTTTAGCAAGTTTCTTCAACTCTTTATGCATCTCTACATACACATTGTACAATTCATTGAATGAAGGAGAATTAGAACTTGAGCTAGCATCGGAAAGATAATCTACCTCATTGACGTTCTCACTTGATTTAATGCTCGAAGATTCCTCTTCATCAAGCTTTGTCATTAAACATAGATTTGCAAGTTCTTCATCATCCGACGAGCTAGATGTTGATTGACTCTCTACTTCATCCCATACTATGTAAGCCCTTTTTCCTTTAGATGAGTTGAACTTAGAGTTGTCACCTTCCGACTTCTTAGAATGATTTGGGCATTTTGATCGATAGTGACCAAGCTTTCCACACCCATGACACTTGATGTGATCCTTGTTAGTCTTATTTCTTGGTTGTGAATCCTTAGAATCTCTTTGTCTATTTCTATTAAAGTTCCCCTTACTCTTAAAGAACCTACCAAGCTTTTTAACTAGCAAGCCAAGGGTCTCATCATCTATATCGGAGTCCGAGTCATCCACTTGAGAATTTTCCTCTTGTGCCTTAAGAGATTTTGAAGTTGATTTAAGAGCAATCCCCTTTTTCTTCCTATCGGCATCTTCATTCATGGATAACCGTCCAAGCTCCATTTCATGCTCTTGAAGCTTTCCGAATAGAGTTGCTAAATCAATTTGATCCACGTCTCTAGCTTCCATAATGGCCGTCACCTTAGGTTGCCATTCCCTGCTAAGACATCTCAAAATCTTATTAACAACTTCACCATTAGTTATAACTTTTCCAAGTGCAGAAAGATGATTAATGATATGAGTGAACCGCTTTTGCATGTCACCTATGTTTTCATTAGGTAACATACGAAAGAGTTCATATTCATGCATGAGTGTATTTAGCCTAGCCCTTCTAACCTCCGAAGTGCCCTCATGTGTGACTTGTAATGTGTCCCACATTTGTTTAGCATCAACACATTGAGATACTCGAAAGAACTCATCATAAGAAAGAGCGGACGTGATGATATTTTTAGCTTTTAAATCAAATGCAACTTTCTTCTTATCATCATTGTCCCAACTCGATTGAGGTTTAATTGAAACAACATCATTTACTTTCGTTTGAGGAACAAAAGGTCCATTCTCTATGGCGTTCCAAATTTCCATATCTATGGCTTGAATAAAAATTTTCATGCGGACCTTCCAATAAGCGTAACCCTCACCACTAAATAGTGGAGGACGATTAATGGAAGTTCCTTCACCACCAAAAGGATTTGAAATTGAGCCCATTGTTTCCAAGTAAAAAAGGATCTTTTCGAAAAAGCTTTTTAAGGCTCGGATTTTTCGTCCGAGCTCTGATACCACTTGTTGGAAACCAACAAGCGGCTCAATATAGTCTAGAGGGGGGGTGAATAGAATATTGAAGCCTTATTATAGATTTTTCGTCCACCTAAGAGAATGGTTTTATGAAAAATAAGTTTTCTAAAAATTCAGTTCAGATTACTCGAGTAACTCAAGTCTTCACTCGAGTAATACGCAACCAAAAATAATTTCACTCGAGTATTCAGCAAATCACTCGAGTATTACGAAATCAAATTTTAAATCACTCGAGTATCAGAAAACCTACTCGAGTATTGTTCATAAACTGAAAGCAGATTACTCGAGTGACAAGAACTTTACTCGAGTAAACTGGGTAAAATTCAATTTAAAACTTAGTTTTCAATGGAGTTCTTCAAGAATAACAATGCTATGATGATTCAACAAATTATGAATGATTAATATGAACAATTTCAGTAAATATTAACATGCAATTTTAGATCAATTGAGTAGAATTAAGAAACCCCCAATTCTAACCTAAAAAATGCAATTGTTAATGAATTAATGAAATACAAGGAATGAAAATAAAAGAAACACAAGGAATTATCCTGGTTCACTTTCACCCACTTGAAAGCTACTCCAGTCCCCTCTTAAATCAAGAGAGATTCTTCACTAGAAATCTTCAAATGTAGATTTTACAATGTTTTAAGATGCAACTAGATTCTTAGTTCTCCTATCTTAAAACCCAACTCAAAGTGTGTACCAAACACTTTGATCTAATCTACCCCTTTTTGAGAATTCTAGATTTCCTTGCTAATTAATTGAAGATGCTTCCAACCAATCCTCTTTTCTTGCTTTGATTTGATCCTCAAAGTCTTCCTTGTGAGATTCTTCACTTGTGTTGAAACTTCAATAATGCAATCACAAATTGCAAATCTTCAACAACCACTAAGAACAAAAATATGATCTCAAGAATATTTGAACAATGATAGAAAATAGAGTGAAGAATGAAAAGTTCTTTGTTGAATCTTGATAGCTCTTGAAAGATGTAAAATAGCTCTTGAATTGCTTTTGAAAGTGTATTAGAAAATTGTAAGAATAAAAGTGTATTTTTATGAAAGAGAAAATTAAGTCCTTTTAAAATTTTCACAACACTGATTGAATTACTCGAGTAAACCAAACAACGTCACTCGAGTGAAACATGTCAGATTAAGTTACTCGAGTGATGTGTAAACCATTACTCGATTAACCTGTCATGGCATAAATTACTCGAGTGAACCAATACTCATTACTCGAGTAAACTGATCAGAATCTGAATAAAAACAAAGTTTTTCTCAAATGATTTTCACAAGCTATTTAATCAAGATTTAAAGTATCTTCACTCTTAATCAAACATTATTTAAATATTCTTAAAATCACCTAAGCTACCCACACCAATGAGATGCATTGCATAAAATAAAGATTACATTGAAATAGAATTAATAAAAATCCTAATTCTAATCTTCATGTGGTGTAGCTTGCTTGTTGCCAATGTTGTTGCTTGGAGAGAGATTGTTAGCATCAAAACATGAGAATCCTACACCTTTCCTATGCCGGTGAACCTGTGAACTGTTTTTGTAACTGAACTTGATATTTTATGAAAGCCTGCACAAGGTTCACCGTAAGTCGTGCCGTTTACGCTGGTGGAAACACTATAAGTCGTGCCGTTTACGCTGGTGGACGCACTGTAAGTCGTGCCTTTTACGCTGGTGGAAACACTGTAAGTCGTGCCGTTTATGCTGGTGGAAACACCGTAAGTCATGCCTTTTACGCTGGTGGAAACACTGTAAGTCTTGCCGTTTATGCTGGTGGAAACACCGTAAGTCATGTCGTTTACGCTGGCAGACGTGCCGTAAGCCGTGCCGCGTCTGGGACGCACCGTTCCTCAGATCTGGACCCGGTGGACACAGAGGCCTCAGAGTTGGAGAACATGTACATGCATCATGCGACTTATCTCGAAGATAATAATTAAACTGGTGTTTGCTCATATGTATATGCATTTTCTGCACTGGTGATTGCTGCTGTTTATCTGGATGTGAATGTTAGGGCTTAGGCTTATTCGATTATGCGACTGTGTTAGGCTTACTCTCCTGCCCTTGTAGGTGATGGCCAGATGCCTGCCTTGCATCGAGATTCGTCCGCTCCCTGATGGTGTTTGGGGTTGGACGAAACCGGTGATCTCTGACTATGGAATAGCTGCAGTGGACCAGCAGCCAGCTCTAATGATACCCCTTTTTCTTTTGAGTTAAACATATTATAAATAATATTTTTGTAAGGTATTATCGGAGTGTTTTATTTCCAATGGACTTGTAACTATTTTGTATCAGACCTTTCATGACTTATTATCTACAACTAAGGTTCACTTCACGCATCTAAACATTCCGCTTGCTTTTAATACGTTTTGGGAATCCGGTATGAATCACTTTTTAAAGAACTCGCAATCGAGGGACTAAAGGTTTCATTTATGAAAATAATGTTTATTGCGAAAACCTCGACTGCTTTTCAACTTCTTTTAACTTCGGATTTCAACTCTCTGATTTTACTTTCCAATCAAGTGTTTTAAAAAAAAAAGGAAAAATTTTTCCACCCTAATTTTTGGAAAACCTTACAAGTCCAAATGAATTTCGAAACTGAGAGCGCGTGACAACTAGGACCTAGAAGCAATATTAGGAAGATTTTGGAGGGAAGGGCATTAAAATAAATATTTTTGAAAAATTGGCCAAAACACTCGAGTATTCCAGGAAACACTCGAGTATTCTGGTCAGTGGTGAACTCGTTAGTGTGTTTGATGAGTCAACACACGATGAATCTCTTTCGTTGACACGAAGCCCATTCATTTGAGCCTCCTGGATGTCGTGGCGACTTGCAAGGAAGTCCAATTCGTGTATAAAAACCCATTGTTGACGAGATTTTCCCATTTTGGTCGAATTGCTTCAAGAATTCGAAGTTTAGGGTTGTTGATTTCATCTCCTTCGTTCTTGTTCGATTTGGAGTGTTAGGTTGAGAGTAATACACCATTGTTAAGCTCACGTTTCGAGCTTTACAAAGATATAAGATTCGTGGGTTGAGGTGCTGTATTGAAGGAGAATCAAAGCTCGAAAGGGGAGGGAGTTTTGCTGTCAAACCAAGTTTATGAGTTCTGGAGCTTACTTTAAGCTCTGATTTTGGTAAGCATGTAAACCCTACGAACCTCAAATTCGTTCCTACCTTTAGTTTATGTTGCAGAAAATAATTTCTAACCTCTTTCCCTAATTTTTACAACAATCTTGCATGTCAAATTCTCTGGTTTTGGTGCTCTGTTCACATGTTGCTGCATGCAAAGGATTTTGGGGGTTAGAGTGTTCTGGCCAATTTCTCTGCAATTTCTGTGTTGATTCACGGCCTAGAGGTAAGGGTGAAGCTATTAATTCGCTAGAATAAGTTTAAATCAACTGAATTTAGGTTGAGAGTCAACAAGAGACTCTATGGGCATAGTTTGAAATAGGATCAAGGCTTGGAGGCCTCTCTGGGTTCAAATGTTGTTTTGGACAAGTTTCTTATGTTTCATGCAAGCTGTACCAAAGTTGTTTTCCTGCTAAATGTGCCTAGAATTGGATTTGGTATGTTGAGTTGTTGGAAAAGTGGACTTTATTCATAATTGATGCCATTGTTTGATTTAGTGTAATATGTTGTTAATTCTGTATTGGAACATGTTTAATATGTATAATGTGAGCTCTGTTGATCATTGGTTTTAACTAGAATTGACTAGAATTGGAAATGGTATGTTAAAATGCAGTTTACACTGTTATCTGTCTGAAAACACTCGAGTATTGAGGGTCAATACTCGAGTATTTCGACCAATTCTGAAACATGAATTTCTGGAAAATGAAGAACACTCGAGTACTCATGAATAAAACTCGAGTATTTTGATAAAATCTGAGGAACACTCGAGTATACATCAAGAAAACTCGAGTATTTTGGTAAAACCTGAAAAATGAATTTCTGGAAAATGAAGAACACTCGAGTATTCATGAATTACTCGAGTACTTTTATGAAAAGTATGATTCACTCGAGTTTAAGAAAAATCCACTCGAATCTTTTGTCCAGGGACAGAAAAATACTCCTTTTAAACATACCTAAGTCATTTCCATTTGAATCAACTATGCTTAGGGGGAAAATATCATGTTCCAATAAAAAGAATGGGATGATTAAGAACAACATTAAATACACTGATGAAATATTATTGGTTGCACAAAATAAGATTGATGGTTAATCTTAATGGACAAATTTATGTGCATTCATACATGGAAAAAGAAAGTGGATAATTAATTCGGTGGTAACTGGCTCGATGACACATTTTGGTAATGTGGGCAGCATTGTGGGATGCTGTTACGTCTTGGTGACGTTATGTGCACACTGTCCGAGCAGTTTCACAATACATGGTGGACATGTATACGAATTGATGGATTGAACGTTCAATAAATAATGGAAATGGGAAGCATGCATCATGACACATAAATGATGGGATTTTATTTATCAATGAACCATGCTTGCTCATTTGTTTACGCACATGGCTACTTGGTACTTGTGGATGTTACTTGCTTTAGTTATACTTATTCGATTATGTGAATTATATTGCTTACCCCTTATGCCCATTGTAGGTGATGGCTCACTATCTAGCTTGCATCGAGTTGCGCCCACTCCCTAGTGGAGTGTGGTACTACGAGGACCATAGAGCCACTTATGAGGGGGAGGTAGAGGTGACTCTCTATCACCCTAACCCTCTGGCTCGTGTTCGTCCTCGTAGGTTTCACATCCCTATTATCTATACCTTGCATGTACCCCATTTTTATGCTTATCATGGACCACCCCCGACTCGACCAGCTCGTCGATTTCATACTTTCTGTTTTAGAGCTGCTACTAGATCTCATCCCTCTGCTTCCCGAGTGATTCGTGAGGATACTCCTGTGCCTAGTCCGATGAGTCCGGTTCATGGGACTCCTTCAGCTGACCCAGTGCCCAGTGGTAGGACACCCACTCAGTAGGACGAGATAGAGGAGGACCCTGAGGAGGCTGAGAGTGAGGGCGAGCCAGTCGAGCACTCCACTGGGAGTCAGTGGGGAGTTGGGGATCCACCGGGTGATGCATAGTATAGATGATCAGGATGTGGGACATGTGGAGCAGCTGCTGGAGATTCTGGAGACTTATGCTATGGAGGAGGATCATCAGACCACTACTGGGATTTCATATTTTGCTCTGTTATTATATTGTATATATTTTTGAGAGATCTCAGTGAGGCGGTCTTTTCTTTTAGTATTTTATCATGGACTTGTATTTTATAAACTTCTGCTACCTCGACTTTGACCTTGGTGTACGTTGGTACTTTTATGTTATATTATGGTATGGATATATATATATATATATATCTTTATATATATATGACTTGGTATATGAATTATCAAATCAAGGTCACTATTTTATTTAAATTCCGCTTACTCTGATAATCATGCTATTTTGTTCTAACAAGAAAGATTTTATTGCTGAGTTGGGAAGTTTTAATAGTCGTAAAGGAAACCCAACTTAAGCTCTATCAAAGTTACTTTTATAGTATGTATGGTAAAAAGTATTTTTTTTATTTCTCCAACTTCTCCATTAAACGCAAGTCCATATTACTACAAATTCAAGACTATATTTTGATTATAGAAAAGAGAGTGTGACATCATGGGTTCTAGTCCCAGACCTCCCATGTAAACCAAAAAAAAAAAAGAATTTATTTAAAAATTATTATAGCGGAAAAATAATAATTTTTTTATGAAAAAATGGTGAACAAAATTTTTCATTGAAATACATTTTAAATCTAAGGTTACAATGGAATTGAACAATAGTAAAATGTCTTTTAGGCATTTCCTTCTTCAGCTTGAGTCTCCGGTTTCCTCACATTTTTGGTAGATGAGAGTAAGTCATTTGTCATATCACATAATCTGATTAATATAATCGGATGACAATCACGACCATCATATCATAATGCACATGCACGAAAGCACGTGTCTTATCACTTATAATTATTATCTTATTATTATGTACGAATGTTAGACTCTCTCGTTCTTTCACAAAAGGATTCATGTACGACTTCCACTTTTCGTAAACATCTTGGTTGTACAAAGACCATACGTACGTTTGGCTACTGTAACATCCTACTTTTTAATTACGTTATTAATTATTAAATTATAAAAAATTTTGGAAAATTTGTCGGAGTTTACTTTAAAATATGGACTTTTCCCCTTTTAAAATTATGTACCTGTCAGATCCAGAATTCAATAAAATATACATATTTGTTTTACATACATAGAAATAAGATTTTACATTACATTTTCAAAGTCCAGATCAGAATAATTAAACATTATAAGTTCCAAAAGAGAATATCACTAATTGTAAGGAGGATATTTAGATATCCATCAGGAGTGATATCCACATTTTACATCAAAACATAACCGTAAGACAAGAACTTAAAAAAATATATTTTTATACATATTTCAACTGTACAAAATGATATGAGCATTAGTGATTGAATAAATAAAGCGACTATGAGATTGCATTTAAGTGTATACTCTTTTTGGCAAGAGTACACTTCTCTCGGCAAAGATACCTGGGTTTCTCTTCCTTCATTGGACCTAAATCACATCTTTTCCCCACTTTCACAAACACAATCGTACTCACATTCTCAAGCCTCTTGGGCAAACATCTCACATCATTACTTTCTCATAAATCACATTGCTCTTTCACCATTAATTTCGGTACAATCAATCTCAACTTCACAAGCATCATTCTCTTACTCAAAACATTGACATCTCATCACATTTCACATACCACATTCCGTACTATATCTTTACTCGATCTCATACGTTCATTATTTCATTATCACTCGTAAATCACTTAAACTTCTCGACACAACACGATAAAGAAATGACTTAAGATAATAATTAACGAGCATAAGAGCGTAATGTAAATAAACATTACATAAACACTTTGCACCACCATCCGGCAACAATATTACGGGCTCACCGCTATCTCATACTCACTCACCTCTTATTCCAGCAAGAAAAGCACTTTGCCCTTGAAGGTCTCTAACTTCTCTCTGAGAATTATCACCGCCGTCCACTGAATAACCTCAAATAAATAAACACACTTTTATTAAAAACTGTTTCAATTAGAAATCATCACTTGATTCTTAAGTCAAAACCCTTTACTTTCTTTGTCCTTTATTAAAATGTTGGTATTTATCAAAACAACTCTCAATCTTTTCTATGGCTTAAAGCCTTTTGAAAATCATTTGAAAACTCATATTAGGATAAATAAAACGATAGTTAATGTGGCTGTATGGAAAAGTCCAGCCAATCCATTCAAGTTGGAAAACCTTGAAAATCCATCATTTTTCACTCCAAATTTTCATAAATCAATAACACTTGAAATCCATGTCTTTTCACAACTCAAAAACATTTTTAAACTTGAAATACTTGAAAATAGAATTTTGGACAGCAAGGAAGAAATGAAATTAAATCATGAAATCACTTTAAGAAATGATCAAATTCATTTACTCATTTCCTATATCAAACCGAATGGAATCAAAACAAAACAATACAATTCAAACAAATTTTTCTTAAAACAAAGTCATGAAACATAATCATTTCAAAGAGACAAATACATGCAAAAGAATCTAGCCTCTTCAACCTAGAATAGGCCGAATCATGGTCATGGAAAAACAAGGCTTTTGATGCATCTTTTCTTCACAAAATCTTGAAAATATTAGGCCAACAACATGCATTTGTAAAGCACATGGTTTTAGAAAATCTCAACTCTTTTCTTCTTCAAAACCGTGACCTATAAGTCACTTCAAAACACATTTTTCCTTTGCATGCACTTTTGAAATCATGGAAATTACAAAGAAATTACATGCAAGAAACTTTCTCATGAAAATTATGATGTTTCTTTGTTTTCAAAGCTTGACCGAATAATACTTTAACAAAATCAAGAGGAAAACTCAAATCCTTGACTTTGAAATACTCATGAATTAGATCAAAACATAAATCATTTGAAATAAAATTTTTTCCCTCCGATTCTCTCCACAACCGAAACATGCATATCAAGAACTAAAACTTTTGAGCAAAAGAATCTCATGCAAAACTTAAAAATCAAAGCCATGGAAAATTCAAGATAAGAATCAAATCCTTTTCAAAGCCAAACAAAGATCAAAGTCCTTTTTGAAAATAAAACCAAGATCAAAAATTTAGAAATTTCAAAATTAAAATCAAAGCAAACACACCATTTAGATCACCTTCATCAAGCATCACATCAACATGCATGGACTCAAAATGAAATAAAGATCATCATGACCTACTTTTCTAAGCAAGGCCGAATAGGAATGTCCATGGTTTAGGGTTTACAAATTCATAGAGTTCTTTAAACTCAAGATCAAGGCTTAACAAGTACTTACAAACATAGATCTACAAAGAACTTAGACATGCAACAACAAAGAACTTTTACAAGACTTAGAAAATTAAAAATCACTTAGAACATCCTATGATCTTCGAATAAACTAAAGGAGTAGAGAAGATCTTCAACCTTCTTCAAGAATCCTAAGGCTTAGAACTTGATCTTTGTAACATCCCTAATTTTATTCCAAGCCTAATTAGTGATTTAATAGATTATTAATGTAGAGAACGGGTAGATTAATTACTTAAAGAATTTTGGGAGCAAGGTGACTGGTAATTATAAGTCCTAGGGGTTGTATAGAACGCAATTGTGGCTTTGGGCAAAGTCAAATAAGCGAAATCGGGAGTGTAATCGGCGTTTTAGATGTTAGAAATCAACCGAAAAGAGAAAATTAGGAATAAAATATCCATAGCTCCAAACCAAATTCCCACCGTTGGATGTGAAGATTAAGGTCTTAGGAATCTTGTCTCAAAATTTGAGCAAGATCCGACGGTTAACGAAAAAGTTACGGCGAATCGAAGTTTCTAGTTCCTGGTGTACGCCCAGGCGCACCGGTGCACGCCCAGGCGCACCAGGGTGCAAATTGTGCACCAGACCCGTGAAAAAACAGCCCAGGCGAGCCACAAACTCGCCCAGGCGCGCCCTGCGCGCATCACCCCGCACCAGGCGCACCATTTGGCGCGCCATTCTCTTCCTGGCCGCATCAGATCCACGCACCACGCACCAGATCTGGTGCTGGTGCCAGAGTCGCGCCCAGGCGCGCCATGACACGCGCCAAGGCGCGCGGGGGCTGCTGCTGATGCGTAAAAGCTGGTGCGTGGCACCAATTGAGCCACACATTTTTGGCTTGCGGGAGAAGCCCACTCCTTCCTTCTTTTCTTATTCCCCACACCTAGAGGCACCAAAGCACCATCTCCTCCTCCTTCCCAACCCCACCGTGGCTCCCCACCAAGGCACCACCATCTCTCCTTCTTCTTGCCTTAGAATTTCCATGGAGCACCAAAGCACCATCTCCCATGCTCCTTCCCAACTCCACCGTGTCTCACTCCCACCCAAAAGCAACCAAGCAACGTCACCTTTCTTCTTTCATTCACTCATAAACTCCCACCGTGCCTCTCTCGCACCATGAACCCAAGCACCATTATCACATCTCCTTCCTTTAATCATTAAGCCAACACCATAGGCTCAACTTCAAGGCATATAAGTGGGCATGGATTTCTCCCTTTCCTTTCCATGATCGACGCCCTCTCTCTCCCGATGGAGGCCCCATGTTTCAATCTCTCCTCTTCCTGATTTTCCATGGAGTTCAAGCACCATGGACCTTCCTTCCTCTCTCCTTGGTTTCGTCCTTTTCAAGCAAAATGGAAGGGAACCGACATACCGACATTCAGCGGCACCGACCGAAACCGACTCGATCTTGCTCTCGGTCACTAAAAACGCTTGAAGGATCACCGCCCCATCTCGTCTGCGAGCTTCGACATTGATCGGTACGAAGTGTGGAGCCTCGGGTCAAGGATCTTTCTTTGGACTCGTCGGTTGAGGTAAGAAAGGTTTGTGTTACCTTTCCTAAGGATATAGATTCTAGGTTGTTGTAATGATGACTAGGTGTAGATAAATAATTAAAAGAATAAATCATAGGATAATTAAGGTGTATGGAATGAATTTTAGGGCAAATTGCTTAGGAATGTGTAGATTATATGCTAATTAAGTTGAAAGTTGAGAACCCTAGGGAGTTGACTTAATTATAGTGCTCTGAGACATACCTGAGTATGTCGACTGTTTTGATTATTATTCGTTGATTGTTACTTGTTATCGATGGGTGTTCATGTCGTGTTTGGTTTTGTGACTCGTAAAGTAAACAATGGACTAAGTATCATCGTAGGCAAGTAATATAGAAAGGGCTAAGTAAGGAAGGAAGGATGGAAAATTACGAGTGAATGATTAAAGAATGGACTAAGGATAAACAGCTTGGTAAAAAAAGAAATGATGTTTATTAATCAATGAATCGGAAATTAGAGGATGGTGATCGAGTGCCCAGGAACCTTGATGGATGTTGTGCTTGATTTAATTTGATAAGTGTAAATGTGACTACAAGGATTGTGTGATGATATGTGATATTGAAATGTTGAATTGTGCTAATTAAGTTGTAATATATAATTGTGACCATTGGATAGTGGAAATGAGTAAAGTGGTGATTAATTTTGGGAAATTAAAATGTGTTAATGAATTGATAATGATAACAGAACTAATTATATTATACCCAGGCTCAGCCAGGGGAGATTGTATTATACCCGGACGCAGTAAGTCGTGACTAGCACATTAGTGCGGACGTAGTAGGACGTGACCAGGGACAGATATACCCGGACGCAGTAAGTCGTGACCAGCACATTAGTGCGGACGCAGTAGGACGTGACCAGGGACAGATATACCCGGACGCAGTAAGTCGTGACCAGCACATTAGTGCGGACGCAGTAGGACGTGACCAGGGACAGATATACCCGGACGTAGTAAGTCGTGACCAGCACATTAGTGCGGACGCAGTAGGACGTGACCAGGGACAGATATACCCGGACGCAGTAAGTCGTGACCAGCACATTATGCGGACGCAGTAGGACGTGACCGGGGACAGATATACCCGGACGCAGTAAGTCGTGACCAGCACATTAGTGCGGACGCAGTAGGACGTGACCAGGGACATATATACCCGGACGCAGTAAGTCGTGACCAGCACATTAGTGCGGACGCAGTAGGTCGTGACTAGGGACAAAATGAATTATACCCAGGCACAGCCAGGGACAGAATGAAAAAGTAATGTGAATAATATGGAAGAGAATAGAATAAAAGACTTTATGAATTCGATGGATGAGAATGAAATGTGAATTTAAGTGAATTGAAGAGTAAGCTTAAGATTGAAAGTAGGATTGCTAGGAAGGTAGTATGGGCATAGGGCATAAGTTATCGAAGATGAACTTGTATGTGGTTACCTAAAAAGGAATGTTAGGTGATCGAGGCCGTACCCGATACAAATAAAAACAGTTTAAGTATAGTACTAGGAAGTGACTCCTAGGTCGTCTCCCAAGGAATATCTTATCAAGCAAAAGGTCGAACACATAGTATGCATAGAAAACAGGGGGGTTTTTTTTTTATTGAATATTGAATAATTGAAATCAAAACAGAATTAAATCAAAACGAAGAAACAGATAAGGAAAAGCGGATAAACCCCTTTGGCTCGCGTTCACAACTCTATCATCGGTCACAAAAGATCAATTTCTTTCCTCTTCACTGTCCAACTCGTGAGAATTAAATACTAAGCGAAAATTCAATTCTCACCCCAAAACCCAAACCTCTAATTAAGCATTAAAAGCCAAAGCATGGAGTTTTTACGAGTTTGCATAAATTAAGCATTCATACACATGGATTATCTCTATACAATGGAACTAAGCGAACCATAACATATCAATAAGCATGAAAACAGTGAATAAAAACGAAATAGCATTAAGAACAAAACCTCAAGAGTATGTGATACATTACCAAAGGGATTTAACCTAAGAGTTTAGCCTTCCATGATGAAATAAGTCAAAAACGTGTAGAAAAAAGGGAAGAGAGAGAAACCCTAGCAGCCACCACAAGCTTGGAGAGCAAAACTAAGCCTTCTCTATGAGAGAGAATGTAAAAAAACGTGAATGGAAGGTCTCTCCAGGGTTTACACGAATTTGGCTTTTTAAATCACAAAACGGGCCTAAATCATGGGCCCAAATCCTAAGGAAAGCTTATCTCTAAATTAAATCTAAAAATATCTTATAGATAAAATCTAAATCTTAAAAGATATAACTAAATCTCAACTAATCCTAAAGATAGATTACAATCTTCACTTCATCATATATCTTCTCTTCCAAAATTAAATCTTCATTCCCAAAATGTCCAAAAAGCCCTTGAGCCAAATATGACCTGAAAATAGAAATAGAATTAATTAGGCTAAATAATCCCAAATTAAACAATATTCATAATATTAGTCCAATAAACTCTAAATCACTAAATCAAGCTAAACAATGTCAAATAGGCAACAAGTATCAATAATAGGAGTAAAATAATGCAAGGAATAATGGGAAATAAAATGCTCATCAAATACCCCCACACTTATCCTTTTGCACTCCTGGGCAAAACTAAGAATTAGGACTGAGAAAATCAATATGCACCAAAGTGAATCATGTAACAAGATTACTAAAACTAATGAATGCAAACCTAAGAGATTACATACTTCACAATGAATTCTAGGAAATGCAAAGAAATGGGCAAAATCGAGCACAAGAAGAAAATAAGAACCAAAGAATCAAGGCATCCATGAACATCATCCAATTATTTCAAATATGCAAAGAAAACCAATGACATCAAGAGGGTAGTCACAAAGATGATAGAAACTCACAAGGATCACTCAATAGTGTTTACACTCAAGTGTTTAAGGTTAATCAGTGTTTACACTCAAGGCACATCATGAAAAACAAACACAACCATAGGCTTGACAAGCCTCTAACATCAACAACCAACACACATGCACATTAAGATCAAAAGGTCTTTTCAGGGTTGTAATGGGGCCAAGGACAAGGTAGGATAAAAATATGGGAAATGTAGCTAAAACCCAGGGAATAGAGGAGCAATGGGGAACAAGTAAAAAAAAATAAGCACAATCCACCCCAGAATGAAATGGTAAACATAACAACAACCTCTAATTCCAAACCTCCATGCCTCAATCAACCTTTTATTCCATTTTTTTTTTCTTTTTCTTCTTCTTCTTCTTCTTTTTTTTTCTTTTTTTTTTCTTTTTTTTTTTTTGAATTGCATTACATTGCAGAACTTCATGAACGAAAGAAAAGAAGAAACAATAAAAATGGCATAATGAGATAAAGCCATAATTACATCACCGACCATAGAGGCAAAACCCAGAACTCACAAGAGATGAAGAACAAAGCACCCTCGCTTACTTAATACCCATTCCCAAAACAATTCCAAAGCTCCAACATTCCCTAAGGTTAGGACAATCATGGTTTTTCAGTCATAGGCTTGTAATGAGCTAAAGAACAAAGAAAAGGGATATAAAGGCTCAAAGGGGCTATCAAAGGATAAATTCATTCAAGGTAGGCTCATATGGCTAGTGGCTTATTCAAGAAAAAAAACAATGCCTAAATTATTTCAAAATGTGCATGGGAATATCAAGTATCAACAAGAGTCAAGTCAAGTTCTAGAGTGCAAGTAATCCAGAGTGCAATCACACATGAAAGAAAAATTAGGTGGCATATATAGCAATCCACCCACAATTAAGGCTCAAATCCTCACAAAAGGGACAATTCTATCACAGTGTTACCACCTCTTAATTATCAAAAGCAACTTTACACACAGAAATGCATGAATTCAGACACAAGATACCAAGACTCTACTAAAATGAAGCAAAAACATGCAAGAAAATGCCCAAAACATAGCAAAACCTAAAAAATCAAAGCAAAAATATGCAACCTAAACTACTCTCGCCCCCACACTTAAATCACACATTGTCCTCAATGTAAAACAAATAGCAGAATCAGACAGATATAGACAAGTGGAATCAAAAGAGTAAGGAAGGAGAGAAGAAGACTCCCTAAATCATGGTGGGTCAAAAACGGGGTCGACCAATGAGGCTTCCTCCACAGGTGCATCATCCAAAGAAGGGGTAGTGTGGAAAGGCTTGAGTCGGTGGCCATTGACTTTGAAGCTCTTGTCTGTGGACTCACTCTTGATCTCCACAGTGCCATAAGGAAACACTTGGGTGACTACAAACGGTCCAATCCATTTAGAGCGGAGCTTTCCACTCATGAGTCCAAGCCTAGAGTTGTAGAGCAACACTTTTTGACCAACCAAGAACTCCTTTCTGCAAATTGAGCTATCATGGAGCTTCTTGGTCTTCTCTTTGTAGAACTTGGAATTCTCATAGGCCTCCAAACGGATCTCATCTAGCTCACTCAACTGCAGCTTCCTCTCCTCACCCGCTTGATCAAGAGCTAAGTTGCATTGCTTCACAACCCAATATGCACGGTGCTCTATCTCCACAGGCAGGTGGCATGCCTTACCAAAAACAACCCGATAAGGTGACATCCCTATGGGTGCCTTGTAAGCAGTCCGATGGGCCCATAGAGCATCCTCCAATCGTGTGCTCCAATCCTTTCTATTAGGCTTCACAATCTTCTCCAAAATCCGCTTGATCTCTCTGTTTGAAATCTCAGCTTGCCCATTGGTTTGGGGGTGATATGGTGTAGAAACTTTGTGCACAACCCCATACTTCTTGAGCAAAGCTTGCATGGATCTATTGCAGAAGTGTGTGCCTTGATCACTGACTATGGCTCTAGGTATGCCAAACCTGCAAAGGATATTAGTCCTGACAAAATCTACAACAACCTGAGCATCATTAGTCCTGGTGGCCTTAGCTTCCACCCATTTGGATACATAATCCACAGCAAGTAAGATATAATAAAAACCAAAAGAAACAGGAAAGGGGCCCATGAAATCTATACCACAGACATCAAACACCTCACAGAACAACATAGGTTGTTGCGGCATCTGTTGCCTCCAAGATAGGGTGCCTCCTGCCCTTTGACATTGCTCACATGAGCTGCAGATTTTGCTTGCATCCTTGTAGATGGTAGGCCAATAAAATCCAGAATCCAGCACCTTTCGTGCTGTCCTTTGAGTGCCAAGGTGGCCTCCAAATGGTGAAGCATGGCAAAATTGGAGAACCGATTGGATCTCCTGGTCTGGAATGCACCTGAGAATGACCTGATCACTGCAAAAATGCCACAAATAGGGGTCATCCCATACATAATACTTGGCATCGCTCTTCAATTTGTCTCTTTGAGCTTTGGATGCCAAGGGTGGAAAAACAGATGCAACTATATAATTTACAATATCAGCAAACCAAGGAATAAGGTGAGGGGGATGTGAAACATGCAAAACTAAAAGCTGCTCATCCGGGAAGTCATCCCGGATAGGAAATGCATCCTCCTCTCTCTCTATTCTACTCAAGTGGTCTGCGACAAGGTTATGTGCACCACTCCGATCCTGAATCTCAAGATCAAACTCCTGGAGGAGCAACATCCATCTAATCAACCTAGGTTAGGAATCTGTCTTTTTCAAAAGATACTTCAGAGCAGCATGATCAGTATACACCACAACCTTAGAACCTAATAGATATGATCTAAACTTATCAAGTGCAAAGACAATGGCTAACAGCTCTTTTTCAGTTGTGGTGTAATTAACTTGTGCTGAATCTAAAGTCCTAGATGCATAATAAATCACATGAGACATCTTACCAACCCTTTGGGAGAGAACTGCTCCCAAAGCATAATTCGAGGCATCGGTCATGAGCTCAAATGGGAGAGTCCAGTCAGGTGGTTGGATGATGGGAGTGGTGGTGAGTTCTCTCTTTAGCTCATCAAATGCGTTCTTGCATTGGTCTCCAAACTCAAATGCGGTATCCTTTTGAAGCAAGTTGGATAGTGGAAGGGCTATCTTGCTAAAGTTCTGAATAAACCTTCGATAGAAACCTGCCAGGCGCTCCAACATCTGATCAATGAAGGGAAGAGGAAAGTGATCCTTGCGGGTCGCTAGGTTGAGCTTCCTATAATCAATGCAGACTCTCCAACTGTTCTGCACTCTAGTGGGAATCAGCTCATCCTTCTCATTTTTGACAACTGTCACCCCAGACTTCTTGGGAACTACTTGAACCGGGCTTACCCAAGTGCTGTCTGAAATGGGGTAGATAATGCTAGCTTGCAGCAGCTTGGTGACCTCTTTCTTCACCACATAAAGAATCTGGGGGTTCAACCGTCTCTGGGGTTGTCTCACTGGTTTAGCCCCATCCTCCAATAAAATCCGATGCATGCACATGGAGGGGCTAATACCAGGTATGTCTGCCAAAGTCCATCCTATTGCCCTTTTGTTTGCTCTAATCACATCCAGCAGCTTCTTCTCTTGATCAACAGAAAGGGAGGTAGAGATGATCACTGGAAGTTTCTGCTCAGCCTCCAAGTAAGCATATTTGAGATGAGGAGGAAGGGGCTTCAGGTCCAATAAAGGTGCCTGCATCACAGATGGAACTAAAGGAGCAGCAGAATTGGATTCTGCCGCCTGCACCTGAACAAGTGAATTAGACTCATGCAAAACAGAAATGGGGTTAGCATGATCTGAATCTATATCATATGAATCAACAGATGCAGTAGCAGAATTTAAAAACTGGTCAATTTCAATGCATGCAGTGCACATTTCGGAATCAGAACATGCAGAACAAGTAAATGAGCTAGTGAAAGATGGCAAATCATAATCATGCAAAAAGTCTAGAACATGCTCATCAATCAGATCATCAATCAAGTCAACATGAAAAACAGAGTGGTCATCAGAAAAATGTTTCATAGCATCAAAAATATTGAATCGAACCACACTGTCATCAAATTCCATGGAAAGTGTACCTGCATGCACATCTATCTTGGTTCGGGCTGTTTTCAAAAATGGTCTCCCTAATATGATAGGGACAGCACTACGAGAGGTGTCCTCTTCCATATCAAGAATATAAAAATCAGCAGGAAAGATAAACTCTTCAACCCGAACCAGGACATCCTCTATCAAACCTGCGGGGTAGGCAGTAGATCTATTTGCCAAGTGAATAACCACACCCGTAGGTTGAAGGGGTCCAAGTGAAAGAGACCTGAAAACAGACATAGGCATAACATTAATAGATGCTCCTAAATCTAGCAAAGCATTCTCAAATTTAGTATTACCTATGATACAAGGCACAGAGAAAGTTCCAGGATCCTTACACTTTTCAGGAATATGAGGGACGGGTTTACCTATAAGAGCAGAGACATTTCTTCCCATGCTGATCCTCTCATTGCCCTTGAGCTTCCGTTTGTGTGTGCATAGATCCTTCAAGAACTTTGCATACCTTGGAATTTGCTTGATTGCATCAAGAAGGGGTATGTTGACTTCCACCTTCCTGAATGTGTCAAGTATCTCTTTGTCAATCTCTTCCATTTTCTTGCTTTGAGTCACCCCCCTTAGTGGGAAAGGAAGAGGAATGGGGGGTGGTTGTTGGGCAGCAGCAGGTGTTGTGCTTGTGGAAGGCTGAGCTGGAGGGGATTTTCTGGTACTTGTGTGCTCACTCTCCTCGACCATTTGGCTCTTCTTGTTGGTTGAAACTAGATCATCTTTGTTGAGGTCAGATTCTGGTGTGGGTGTGACAATCTGCTTCCCTGACCTTAGACTAATGGCATTCACATTCTGGTTTGGATTGATCACTGTTTGGGATGGCAACTTGTTAGAATTCTGAGATTGCATAGTGTTGATTGCTGTTGCCATCTGTCCCATCTGATTGGTCAAAGATTGAATGGAGGCCTCTTGTCTTTGAATGGATGCTCTAGTTTCCTGTTGGAATTGGAGATTTTGCATGGTCATCTGTTTCATCAGCTCTTCCAATGAAGGTTGCTGCTCAGTACTAGGAGCTGGTGGTGCAGAATTAGCCTGTTGTTGTCTCTGTTGCTGGACTGGAGGAGGTACATATGGTGGTCTGGAATTGTTCTGAAATTGAACCTGTGAAGGTTGCTGCTGATCAGACCATCTCAGGTTGGGATGGTTCCTCCAACCAGGGTTGTATCTGTTGGTAGAGAGATCAAAGTTCTGTGGCTGCTGGTTTCTACTGTTGAAGATGTTGGCGGCATATGCCTCAGGTTGGTCAGCACCAGTCGTTGGTTGCTGCTGCACAGAAGGGCATGCATCTGTGGGGTGCTCAGCGGATGTGCATATGCCACATAATCTAGCAGGCAGAGACAACTTCTTCTGGTTGATGGCCAATTGAGTGACCAAAGTTGTAAGTGAATCTATCTTCTGTTCAAGCTTCTCAACCTTACCAGAACTTGTGCCAACATCATTCACTCCTCTCACTATGATTGCATCGCTGTTGCCCCTTGCATGGAATTGTTGACAATTGGAAGCCATCTTCTCAATCTTGACTCTGGCTTCTAAAGGTGTCATGTCTCCTAGGGCACCACCACTTGCAGCATCAAGCATGTTTCTCTCCATGAGGTTGAGACCTTCATAGAAATATTGAATAAGCAACTGCTCTGAGATCTGATGGTGGGGGCAGCTCGCACACAGTCTCTTGAATCTCTCCCAATACTCGTAGAGACTTTCTCCACTTTGTTGCCTGATGCCTGATATATCCTTTCGGATTGCTATTGTTCTGCATGCAGGGAAGAATTTCTCCAAAAATGCCCTCTTCAGGTCATCCCAGACTGTGATAGAACCAGGGGCCAGATCGTACAACCAATCCTTGGCTAGCCCCTCTAGGGAGTGTGGGAATGCCTTAAGACAAACATGATCCTCTTGCACATCATGTGGTTTCATAGTAGCACAGACAATATGGAATTGCTTGAGATGTTTATGAGGATCCTCACCTGCAAGACCATTAAACTTGGGCAACAAATGAATTAGTCCAGACCTTAGCTCATACGGGTCATCGGGATACTGGATGCACAAATCTTCAATAGTGAAATCAGGTGCAGCCAGCTCCCTCAATGTCCTCTCACGTGGTGGAGGTTGAGCCATATTTTCAGAATAATCAGAATAAGAATCAGAATTTATAGGAATAGAAGAAAAAGAAGCAGACTCACTATGTAAAGACTCAATAGACTCACTACCTATGGACTGGTTCCTATTTTGTCTAACTAGTCTGTGATAAGTTCTATCAATTTCAGGGTTATATGGATGAAAGTAGCTTGGGTTGCCCCTAGTCATGTACTGAACAGAACACCATTAAGCATAGCAAACTGTCACTAATATACATGACCAAAATAGGCAACAAAATTTTTTATTTTTTTAAAATTTTTTATTTATTTTTTTCAGCACCCTAAAATCATGAAAACATACCACAAAAAGTTTGAGGACAAAATTCAAAAGGGAACCAAGTCAAACAATTAAATCAGAGACCAAAAACTAAGAAAATAAAACTTGTAAAATAAAAAAGAAATAGTAAAACGGCTTTTTCAGGATCCAGACGAAGGAGTTTTCTAAAAAAGTGAGAAAAATCAGATTATTCAGAAAATTCCCTTCGATTTGATATAAAATTCGTCAAATTCCGAGTTACGGCGCCAAATTTGATCGAGGCCGTACCCGATACAAATAAAAACAGTTTAAGTATAGTACTAGGAAGTGACTCCTAGGTCGTCTCCCAAGGAATATCTTATCAAGCAAAAGGTCAAACACATAGTATGCATAGAAAACAGGGGGGTTTTTTTTGTATTGAATATTGAATAATTGAAATCAAAACAGAATTAAATCAAAACGAAGAAACAGATAAGGAAAAGCGGATAAACCCCTTTGGCTCGCGTTCACAACTCTATCATCGGTCACAAAAGATCAATTTCTTTCCTCTTCACTGTCCAACTCGTGAGAATTAAATACTAAGCGAAAATTCAATTCTCACCCCAAAACCCAAACCTCTAATTAAGCATTAAAAGCCAAAGCATGGAGTTTTTACGAGTTTGCATAAATTAAGCATTCATACACATGGATTATCTCTATACAATGGAACTAAGCGAACCATAACATATCAATAAGCATGAAAACAGTGAATAAAAACGAAATAGCATTAAGAAAAAAACCTCAAGAGTATGTGATACATTACCAAAGGGATTTAACCTAAGAGTTTAGCCTTCCATGATGAAATAAGTCAAAAACGTGTAGAAAAAAGGGAAGAGAGAGAAACCCTAGCAGCCACCACAAGCTTGGAGAGCAAAACTAAGGCTTCCCTATGAGAGAGAATGTAAAAAAACGTGAATGGAAGGTCTCTCCAGGGTTTACACGAATTTGGCTTTTTAAATCACAAAACGGGCCTAAATCATGGGCCCAAATCCTAAGGAAAGCTTATCTCTAAATTAAATCTAAAAATATCTTATAGATAAAATCTAAATCTTAAAAGATATAACTAAATCTCAACTAATCCTAAAGATAGATTACAATCTTCACTTCATCATATATCTTCTCTTCCAAAATTAAATCTTCATTCCCAAAATGTCCAAAAAGCCCTTGAGCTAAATATGACCTGAAAATAGAAATAGAATTAATTAGGCTAAATAATCCCAAATTAAACAATATTCAGAATATTAGTCCAATAAACTCTAAATCACTAAATCAAGCTAAACAATGTCAAATAGGCAACAAGTATCAATAATAGGAGTAAAATAATGCAAGGAATAATGGGAAATAAAATGCTCATCATTAGGTTATTAGATAATTTCTAATGTGATAGGGCCTAGTTTGTCAGCTATGCTTCTTAGAAGCTATTATTCTTAGTACTGTGTAATGCTACCCTTCTTGCTATATTTTTACAGGTACCGAAGGAGCATACACGTGTCTCGCCGAGTAGGATTACATTCCACCACGTGGAGTGTGGATAGTATTTAGCGACCACCTATTGGTCATGGGTTATTTTGGGGAAGTTTTATTGTATATCATTTACTTTGTATTTTGAGAAACTAAGAGTTTGAGAAACTATTTGTATTTCCTTAGAAATAATGTAATGAGTGGACTAAACCATATTTTGGGCCCTGCTGGCCTCTGATGAATTTTAAGTGTTATTGTTTATCAGGTTGCAGGAAAAACAGGAATTTTGGGAAAGTCCTAAAAACAAACAAAACTCCGTCCGTTTGACGGGAGATTTTCATATGAATTAAAAATAACTAAGTGTCTTTCCTAATCAAATCATAGGTTTAAAAAGAAATTTTCAATTCACTATTTTATTTAAGGGTATAAAAGGGTAAACAATTGTAGGTGTTACATTTATGGTATCAGAGCAGTTTTTCCTCGGCCCGAAGGAGTAACTCACTACTCCTAAAGTTACTCATCAAGCGAATAACTTGTAGTTAAATGCTAAACTGCTTTGTGGTCTAGTCAGGTGTTATAGTAGCATGATAATAGGCATAGTTGCTGAGTCTAGCGTAGTGAGTACTCTAGATTCTTTTAAGTTTGTTGAATGATTTGAGGAGCGCGATTAGCATCTGACGATTTCTTTCGAGAAGCATGGTAAGCATTGGAAAATCTTTTCTAAGTCCACTCAAATCATGTTCAGTTTACCATGCCAAACTTGAAATCTTGTGAGAACGATAAAACATATTTAGAAGTGGATGAATGACGAGACTAAGGAAAGCAATACCCCAACGGGCAAGAGCACAAGGTTGCTACCCCACCGGGAGTAAGTGATCTTTAGTTTCCCGCCAAGTAAACCAATTCTAAATGTGATACACCAAACAAGATTTCAACATTTTGAAACTAATAGGTTGAGGAAATTCAAACTTAAGCAAGACGAGAATGGTCTTATCATTGATACGATGTGTATTTGAGCCTGATCACCTCAAGTGTACATCTATTGGGAGATATCATCATCCTGTCCTTAAGTTTCAGCGAGTAATTTGGGAATTTAGTGAGATCCCAAATTTAGGAGAATTAGAGGTCCTTGTCATAGGCTTCCGTATGCGTAAGTATTTTAGAATCAGAGTTGCGCAACGGAAGTGTAGGAAGTATTATCTTGTCTTAATATAAGAGAAGTAGCTAGTTAGGAATCCTAGTTAGCTATGATAGGTTTCTAGTATTTATGCATTTAGAATTGAATGTAAGAAATCCTAAGATAGTACATAGTAATAGTTCTAAGTTGAACATTAGGTGCTTAAAATCCTAATTAATTGCATAGAGCTAGGTTATGTGTTTGGAAATGAATGAATGTGATGCTATGTATTGTCTTGTGTTTGCCTACATGATGAATTGTGCATTTTAATGATAATTTTTATTGACTGAACGTGTGCATGATGAAAATTGTTTTGAGCATAAAACCTTTCGCGTACTTCTTCATGGATTGGTGTTGCTATCAACAAATTGCTTGGTTCCCAAGCATAATCATTTCAAAACCAGGAACCATTCGATTTTCAAGTGTGATAGTAACCCCAATGAACTTTCATGTTTTGGAATTGAATTCAAAAATGAATAATAATGTTTTAACAGAATCGGAAATCATTCTAAATTGAGTACTAAGTCGTATCACGAAATTTTGAAAAGTTGATTAATAAACTAAGGATTCCTAAGTAATCAAGCGGTGAACTAATCCATTCTTTTAAAACAAGCCACACGCCGATTAAATAGGAACTCCTTCCATGTGACTTTACTCAATTCGGAATGAAGCTTAGTTTCCAAACTCAAAATCAAAGGGAATGGAACTATTTTAATTTATGAAGAATCATCAAAGTAAACTTTCTAATCAACCTCATATTCCCTTTCTCATTGAGTTTGCTAATCTTGAGTAATTTCATGTTCCATCATCTAAGTTTCCTCGAAGTTAGATGAAGGTAACTTGTTTCGAAAAGATATGCTTCGATTTACAAAGATTGTTTTTGGAATTACATCCGAGTTATTTGGCATGAACATATCAAGGTTTTAAAGTGTAAAATAAATTTTCTTGATTTAATCTTTTCCTAAGAGTTTTATGTAAAACAAATCAAAATGGTTTTTCATCAAGAAAGGAATTCGATTTTTCAAGAATAAGGAACGCATACATGTTTTTTGGCATATCCCTTTGATTTTATAAATGCATAAATGCACAAACGAATTTCCCGAACGCTATTCTGATTTTCATCAAAGCACACATACCTTGAATTTATGAGGTTTTAATTATTGAACTTTGAAACCATGCAAGTGGGTGATTTTGTCAAAGTCTTATCTTGGCTTGCATAACTTGAATGTGTAAACAAATCATGGATAACCATGTAATTTTACAAACTCTTTTCGAACTGATTTTGAAAATGTGTGCAGCTTATCTAAGATGTGTGTATGGATTTAGACCTGAGTTCTAGGGCTGATTTGGGTAGATCGGGATTGGATTAGAATCAAGTAGAGATTGCCAAGTAAGTGTTTGCAATTATACGCTGATATGAAATGTTGGTGTGCATATTTGAATTTTGATTGTCATGTATGTGCTGACTGCTTATTTGTCAATGAGTGTGATTGCTTAGGACTTAAGAATAGCGCCTAAGTTGTAGATCACTAGGTAGATTATAATTAGATCTCTATTAATGCTGCCGTTTAGATTGAGTATAGAGATAGTTTTGGGTTGATTTGAATGCGGCAGTTAATAAGTGATAGTGCTATTGTAAACCTGACATTGTCCCTATCTTTAGTGGGTATGAGATTTAGACTGATACCCCTAATCTTGAGTTTATTAAAGATTGACATCGTCTGAGGACTATAAATGGCATGAGACCAATTAAGCCTAGAATGTAGGAACCAATTAGATTAGCACCCATTCCAGATGTTTAGAGTAAAATGTCTGAGAAGAACCCAGTTGACCTTAGGAGCCATCTCCAATCTAATGGAGAAAATTGCTCTCGAATCTAGAAACCTGAGGTTTATTGAAAGTCTTTTTATTAGAACTCTCGCAACGTTTGACCGACATCGGAGTAAACCTCAAGAACCTTAGAGCTTTTGCTTCTAGTCTAACCAAATTAAACCACGATTTGTAATCTTTATTGGATGCATGAGTTTGGTGGCGTACTTAAGCAAGGAAGTATGCCGATTCAAAGTGGGGGAGTAGAACCTAGTGCAGAATGTGTCGTAGTTAGAAAACCCTTTGTTGGGATGGTTCTCCATTTAAAGGAATTGAACGGAATTTCGGGGACGAAATTCTAATAAGTGGGGGAGAATTGTAACATCCCTAATTTTATTCCAAGCCTAATTAGTGATTTAATAGATTATTAATGTAGAGAACGGGTAGATTAATTACTTAAAGAATTTTGGGAGCAAGGTGATTGGTAATTATAAGTCCTAGGGGTTGTATAGAACGCAATTGTGGCTTTGGGCAAAGTCAAATAAGCGAAATCGGGAGTGTAATCGGCGTTTTAGATGTTAGAAATCAACCGAAAAGAGAAAATTAGGAATAAAATATCCATAGCTCCAAACCAAATTCCCACCGTTGGATGTGAAGATTAAGTTCTTAGGAAGCTTGTCTCAAAATTTGAGCAAGATCCGACGGTTAACGAAAAAGTTACGGCGAATCGAAGTTTCTAGTTCCTGGTGTACGCCCAGGCGCACCAGGGTGCAAATTGTGCACCAGACCCGTGAAAAAACAGCCCAGGCGAGCCACAAACTCGCCTAGGCGCGCCCTGCGCGCATCACCCCGCACCAGGCGCACCATTTGGGGCGCCATTCTCTTCCTGGCCGCATCAGATCCACGCACCACGCACCAGATCTGGTGCTGGTGCCAGAGTCGCGCCCAGGCGCGCCATGACCCGCGCCCAGGCGCGCGGGGGCTGCTGCTGATGCGTAAAAGCTGGTGCGTGGCACCAATTGAGCCACACATTTTTGGCTTGCGGGAGAAGCCCACTCCTTCCTTCTTTTCTTATTCCCCACACCTAGAGGCACCAAAGCACCATCTCCTCCTCCTTCCCAACCCCACCGTGGCTCCCCACCAAGGCACCACCATCTCTCCTTCTTCTTGCCTTATACTTTCCATGGAGCACCAAAGCACCATCTCCCATGCTCCTTCCCAACTCCACCGTGTCTCACTCCCACCCAAAAGCAACCAAGCACCGTCACCTTTCTTCTTTCATTCACTCATAAACTCCCACCGTGCCTCTCTCGCACCATGAACCCAAGCACCATTATCACATCTCCTTCCTTTAATCATTAAGCCAACACCATAGGCTCAACTTCAAGGCATATAAGTGGGCATGGATTTCTCCCTTTCCTTTCCATGATCGACGCCCTCTCTCTCCCCATGGAGGCCCCAAGTTTCAATCTCTCCTCTTCCTGATTTTCCATGGAGTTCAAGCACCATGGACCTTCCTTCCTCTCTCCTTGGTTTCGTCCTTTTCAAGCAAAATGGAAGGGAACCGACATACCGACATTCACCGGCACCGACCGACACCGACTCGGTCTTGCTCTCGGTCACTAAAAACGCTTGAAGGATCACCGCCCCGTCTCGTTGGCGAGCTTCGACATTGATCGGTACGAAGTGTGGAGCCTCGGGTCAAGGATCTTTCTTTGGACTCGTCGGTTGAGGTAAGAGGGGTTTGTGTTACCTTTCCTAAGGATATAGATTCTAGGTTGTTGTAATGATGACTAGGTGTAGATAAATAATTAAAAGAATAAATCATAGGATAATTAAGGTGTATGGAATGAATTTTAGGGAAATTGCTTAGGAATGTGTAGATTATATGCTAATTAAGTTGAAAGTTGAGAACCCTAGGGAGTTGACTTAATTATAGTGCTCTGAGACATACCTGAGTATGTCGACTGTTTTGATTATTATTCGTTGATTGTTACCTGTTATCGATGGGTGTTCATGTCGTGTTTGGTTTTGTGACTCGTAAAGTAAACAATGGACTAAGTATCATCGTAGGCAAGTAATATAGAAAGGGCTAAGTAAGGAAGGAAGGATGGAAAATTACGAGTGAATGATTAAAGAATGGACTAAGGATAAACAGCTTGGTAAAAAAAGAAATGATGTTTATTAATCAATGAATCGGAAATTAGAGGATGGTGATCGAGTGCCCATGAACCTTGATGGATGTTGTGCTTGATTTAATTTGATAAGTGTAAATGTGACTACAAGGATTGTGTGATGATATGTGATATTGAAATGTTGAATTGTGCTAATTAAGTTGTAATATATAATTGTGACCATTGGATAGTGGAAATGAGTAAAGTGGTGATTAATTTTGGGAAATGAAAATGTGTTAATGAATTGATAATGATAACAGAACTAATTATATTATACCCAGGCTCAGCCAGGGGAGATTGTATTATACCCGGACGCAGTAAGTCGTGACCAGCACATTAGTGCGGACGCAGTAGGACGTGACCAGGGACAGATATACCCGGACGCAGTAAGTCGTGACCAACACATTAGTGCGGACGCAGTAGGACGTGACCAGGGACAGATATACCCGGACGCAGTAAGTCGTGACCAGCACATTAGTGCGGACGCAGTAGGACGTGACCAGGGACAGATATACCCGGACGCAGTAAGTCGTGACCAGCACATTAGTGCGGACGCAGTAGGACGTGACGAGGGACAGATATACCCGGACGCAGTAAGTCGTGACCAGCACATTGTGCGGACGCAGTAGGACGTGACCGGGGACAGATATACCCGGACGCAGTAAGTCGTGACCAGCACATTAATGCGGACGCAGTAGGACGTGACCAGGGACATATATACCCGGACGCAGTAAGTCGTGACCAGCACATTAGTGCGGACGCAGTAGGTCCTGACCAGGGACAGAATGAATTATACCCAGGCACAGCCAGGGACAGAATGAAAAAGTAATGTGAATAATATGGAAGAGAATAGAATAAAAGACTTTATGAAATCGATGGATGAGAATGAAATGTGAATTTAAGTGAATTGAAGAGTAAGCTTAAGATTGAAAGTAGGATTGCTAGGAAGGTAGTATGGGCATAGGGCATAAGTTATCGAAGATGAACTTGTATGTGGTTACCTAAAAAGGAATGTTAGGTTATTAGATAATTTCTAATGTGATAGGGCCTAGTTTGTCAGCTATGCTTCTTAGAAGCTATTATACTTAGTACTGTGTAATGCTACCCTTCTTGCTATATTTTTACAGGTACCGAAGGAGCATACACGTGTCTCGCCGAGCAGGATTACATTCCACCACGTGGAGTGTGGATAGTATTTAGCGACCACCTATTGGTCATGGGTTATTTTGGGGAAGTTTTATTGTATATCATTTACTTTGTATTTTGAGAAACTAAGAGTTTGAGAAACTATTTGTATTTCCTTAGAAATAATGTAATGAGTGGACTAAACCATATTTTGGGCCCTGCTGGCCTCTGATGAATTTTAAGTGTTATTGTTTATCAGGTTGCAGGAAAAACAGGAATTTTGGGAAAGTCCTAAAAACAAACAAAACTCCGTCCGTTTGATGGGAGATTTTCATATGAATTAAAAATAACTAAGTGTCTTTCCTAATCAAATCATAGGTTTAAAAAGAAATTTTCAATTCACTATTTTATTTAAGGGTATAAAAGGGTAAACAATTGTAGGTGTTACAATCTTCCTCTTCCTTTCCCCTTGGTGCTCACGGTTTCTCTCTCTCTCTCTCTAAGCTTTCTCTAAGAGTTTGTTGAAGACTCTTAGGAATTGTGTTTTGGTTTGGAAAAGAAATGAGAAGCAAATGGGGTTGGGGTTCTACGGTTTGGGCTTTAAAACAACAAACCATATTTCCTCTCTTGCCCTTAGTGCAATTCGGTCAAGGGTGAAGCCAAGAAGGGTAATTTTGTCGTCATCAAGGATTGCATGGCTCAAGCCAAGCCATTGAACAAATGGAGTAAAATTAGGCTTAAGCTCACTTCCTATTGGTTGGTCAAACTACTAACCATGCTTAACACTTAAACTAAACCTAGATGCTAAGGGTTACTAGCCTAGGGTTCAAGAAGTCAAGGCATGACTCATTCATGCACTACACACATATACTCCTACGGCGACACATATGCACACACATGCACAATTTCATTTTCATTTTCTTTTTCACATAAAATTATATTTTCCATAAAATACAAAATACAAAATTTTAAATACTTAAATACTTTAATCCAAAAATTCAATTCCAAATTCAATCCAAAAATGCAAAAATCCGAACTCATAAGGTTTGTCTCAAAATAAAATCATTTGCTTAGAAATCCAAAATCATTTGAAAACACAAAATAAATTTAATTCATGAAATACTTTTGAAATCACATCTTTTAAAAAAAATACTTTATTCAAATAATCTTTTTAGGGTTTTCAAACGAATATGAGGTATTCAGACGGGGTGTTACATTCTCCCCAACTTAGCGATTTCTCGTCCCCGAGAAATACAGTACCTGAATCAAACAGGAAAAGAACTTCTCATCTTGCTCTCAAGCTCCCACGTCGCATCTTCCCCATTATTCCGACTCCATACTACCTTAACTAAGGGAATATCCTTCCCTCTCAACTTCTTAACACTACTACCATCTATCCTTAGAGGTAAGGTCTCAAATGTGAGATTCTCTTTTAGTTGTACCGAATCGGGTTCAATGATGTGTGAGGGATCATGGACATACTTTCTCAATTGGGATACATGAAAAACATTGTTCTAGTTTGAAAGAAAAGGAGGTAAGGCAATTTGATAGGCTAAGGGTCCTATTCGTTTGAGAATTGGATAAGGTCCAATAAAACGAGGTGTAAGTTTTCAGGTTTTGAGCATTCTACCAATTCCAGTAGTTGGCACTACCTTCATGAAAACAAAATCTCCTTCATTGAATTCTAGCGGACTCCTTCTCTTGTCCTGGTAACTCTTTTGTCTACTTTGAGCAGTCCTCATCCTGTCTTGAATTAACCTCACCTTTTCGGTCGTCTGCTGAACTACATCTGGACCCATTATCAGATGCTCACCAGTCTCGAACCAACACAACGACGTTCTTCACTTTCTGCCATACAGAGCTTCGTACGGTGCCATTCCGATGCTTAAATGGAAACTTTTGTTGTAAGTAAACTCAATCAGATGCAGAAAAGAATCCCAATCACCAGTACTCTCAATCACGCAGGCTCTCAACAAATCCTCCAATGTTTGGATAGTTCGCTCTGACTGTCCATCTGTCTGTGGGTGATACGCGGAACTTAAATCCAACTTCGTCCCGACTGCTGTTTGCAAACTGACCCAAAATTTCGAAGTAAACCGTGGATCTTTGTCTGATACTATACTTGAGGGTACTCCATGTAATCTTACCACTTCCTTCAAATACAGCTCAGCCAGTCTATCCATTGAGTACTTCATGTTGACAGGAATAAATCGCGCCGTCTTCGTCAGTCTGTCCACTATTACCCAAACAGCATCATGACCTCGTCGAGTCTTGGGAAAACCAGAGACAAAATCCATAGTGATGCAATCCCATTTCCACACTGTTACTTCCAATGGTCTTAACTCACCACCAGGCTTCTTATGTTCCACCTTCGCCTTCTGACACGTCAAACATCGTGATACATACTCCGCTACTTCCCTTTTCATTCCAGGCCACCAGAAAATCCTTTTGAGGTCCTGATACATCTTTTGCGAACCAGGGTGTAAACTCAATTTACTCTTGTGAGCTTCCTCCAAAATCATTCCCTTTATCTCCACATCGTTCGGTACGCAAACACGATCCCTATATCTCAACACTCCATCACCACCAACCTTGAATTCTACTTCTTTTCCTTTGTCCGAAAGCTTCTTCTTAGCTTGAAGTTCCTCGTCCTTCGGTTGGAGTTCCGTTATCCGCTCCATGAATCCACTCGAAACAGTTAGTTGCCCCAGCATCATTGATCGAGGCCGTACCCGATACAAATAAAAACAGTTTAAGTATAGTACTAGGAAGTGACTCCTAGGTCGTCTCCCAAGGAATATCTTATCAAGCAAAAGGTCGAACACATAGTATGCATAGAAAACAGGGGGGGTTTTTTTTTGTGTTGAATATTGAATAATTGAAATCAAAACAGAATTAAATCAAAACGAAGAAACAGATAAGGAAAAGCGGATAAACCCCTTTGGCTCGCGTTCACAACTCTATCATCGGTCACAAAAGATCAATTTCTTTCCTCTTCACTGTCCAACCCGTGAGAATTAAATACTAAGCGAAAATTCAATTCTCACCCCAAAACCCAAACCTCTAATTAAGCATTAAAAGCCAAAGCATGGAGTTTTTACGAGTTTGCATAAATTAAGCATTCATACACATGGATTATCTCTATAGAATGGAACTAAGCGAACCATAACATATCAATAAGCATGAAAACAGTGAATAAAAACGAAATAGCATTAAGAACAAAACCTCAAGAGTATGTGATACATTACCAAAGGGATTTAACCTAAGAGTTTAGCCTTCCATGAAGAAAAATACCAAAAACGTGTAGAAAAGGGAAGAGAGAGAAACCCTAGCAGCCTCCACAAGCTTGGAGAGCAAAACTAAGCCTTCTCTATGAGAGAGAATGTAAAAAACGTGAATGGAAGCTCTCTCCAAGGGTTTACATGAATTTGGCTTTTTTAAATCACAAAACGGGCCTAAATCATGGGCCCAAATCCTAAGGAAAGCTTATCTCTAAATTAAATCTAAAAAATATCTTATAGATAAAATCTAAATCTTAAAAGATATAACTAAATCTCAACTAATCCTAAAGATAGATTACAATCTTCACTTCATCATATATCTTCTCTTCCAACGTTAAATCTTCACTCCCAAAATGTCCAAAAAGCCCTTGTGCCAAATATGACCTGAAAATAGAAATAGAATTAATTAGGCTAAATAATCCCAAATTAAACAATATTCAGAATAATAGTCCAATAAACTCTAAATCACTAAATCAAGCTAAACAATGTCAAATAGGCAACAAGTATCAATAATAGGAGTAAAATAATGCAAGGAAAAATGGAAAATAAAATGCTCATCAAATACCCCCACACTTATCCTTTTGCACTCCTGGGCAAAACTAAGAATTAGGACTGAGAAGATCAATATGCACCAAAGTGAATCATGCAACAAGATTACTACAACTAATGAATGCAAACCTAAGAGATTACATACTTCACAATGAATTCTAGGAAATGCAAAGAAATGGGCAAAATCGAGCACACGAAGAAAATAAGGACCAAAGAATCAAGGCATTCATGAACATCATCCAATTATTTCAAATATGCAAAGAAAACCAATGACATCAAGAGGGTAGTCTCAAAGATGGTAGAAACTCACAAGGATCACTCAATAGTGTTTACACTCAAGTGTTTAAGGTTAATCAGTGTTTACACTCAAGGCACATCATGAAAAACAAACACAACCATAGGCTTGACAAGCCTCTAACATCAACAATCAACACACATGCACATTAAGATCAAAAGGTCTTTTCAGGGTTGTAATGGGGCCAAGGACAAGGTAGGATAAAAATATGGGAAATGTAGCTAAAACCCAGGGAATAGAGGAGCAATGGGGAACAAGTAAAAAAAAATAAGCACAATCCACCCCAAAATGAAATGATAAACATAACAACAACCTCTAATTCCAATCCTCCATGCCTCAATCAACCTTTTATTCCATTTTTTTTCTTTTTTTTTTCTTCTTCTTCTTTTTCTTTTTCTTTTTTTTTTTGAATTGCATTACATTGCAGAACTTCATGAACGAAAGAAAAGAAGAAACAACAAAAATGGCATAATGAGATAAAGCCATAATTACATCACCGACCATAGAGGCAAAACCCAGAACTCACAAGAGATGAAGAACAAAGCACCCTCGCTTACTTAATACCCATTCCCAAAACAATTCCAAAGCTCCAACATTCCCTAAGGTTAGGACAATCATGGTTTTTCAGTCATAGGCTTGTAATGAGCTAAAGAACAAAGAAAAGGGATATAAAGGCTCAAAGGGGCTATCAAAGGATAAATTCATTCAAGGTAGGCTCATATGGCTAGTGGCTTATTCAAGAAAAAACAATGCCTAAATCATTTCAAAATGTGCATGGGAATATCAAGTATCAACAAGAGTCAAGTCAAGTTCTAGAGTGCAAGTAATCCAGAGTGCAATCACACATGAAAGAAAAATTAGGTGGCATATATAGCAATCCACCCACAATTAAGGCTCAAATCCTCACAAAAGGGACAATTCTATCACAGTGTTACCACCTCTTAATTATCAAAAGCATCTTTACACACAGAAATGCATGAATTCAGACACAAGATACCAAGACTCTACTAAAATGAAGCAAAAACATGCAAGAAAATGCCCAAAACTTAGCAAAACCTAAAAAAATCAAAGCAAAAATATGCAACCTAAACTACTCTCCCCCTCACACTTAAATCACACATTGTCCTCAATGTAAAACAAATAGCAGAATCAGACAGATATAGACAAGTGGAATAAAAGTAGTAAAGAAGGAGAAAAGAAGACTCCCTAAATCATGGTGGGTCAAAAATGGGGTCGACCAATGAGGCTTCCTCCACAGGTGCATCATCCAAAGAAGGGGTAGTGAGGAAAGGCTTGAGTCGGTGGCCATTGACTTTGAAGCTCTTGTCTGTGGACTCACTCTTGATCTCCACAGTGCCATAAGGAAACACCTGGGTGACTACAAACGGTCCAATCCATTTAGAGCGGAGCTTTCCACTCATGATTCCAAGCCTAGAGTTGTAGAGCAACACTTTTTGACCAACCAAGAACTCATTTCTGCAAATTGAGCTATCATGGAGCTTCTTGGTCTTCTCTTTGTAGAACTTGGAATTCTCATAGGCCTCCAAACGGATCTCATCTAGCTCACTCAACTGCAGCTTCCTCTCCTCACCCGCTTGATCAAGAGCTAAGTTACATTGCTTCACAGCCCAATATGCACGGTGCTCTATCTCCACAGGCAGGTGGCATGCCTTACCAAAGACAACCCGATAGGGTGACATCCCTATGGGTGCCTTGTAAGCAGTCCGATGGGCCCATAGAGCATCCTTCAATCGTGTGCTCCAATCCTTTCTATTAGGCTTCACCATCTTCTCCAAAATCCGCTTGATCTCTCTGTTTGAAATCTCAGCTTGCCCATTGGTTTGGGGGTGATATGGTGTAGAAACTTTGTGCACAACCCCATACTTCTTGAGCAAAGATTGCATGGATCTATTGCAGAAGTGTGTGCCTTGATCACTGACTATGGCTCTAGGTATGCCAAACCTGCAAAGGATATTAGTCCTGACAAAATCTACAACAACCTGAGCATCATTAGTCCTGGTGGCCTTAGCTTCCACCCATTTGGATACATAATCCACAGCAAGTAAGATATAATAAAAACCAAAAGAAACAGGAAAGGGGCCCATGAAATCTATACCCCAGACATCAAACACCTCACAGAACAACATAGGTTGTTGCGGCATCTGTTGCCTCCAAGATAGGGTGTCTCCTGCCCTTTGACATTGCTCACATGAGCTGCAGATTTTGCTTGCATCCTTGAAGATGGTAGGCCAATAAAATCCAGAATCCAGCACCTTTCGTGCTGTCCTTTGAGTGCCAAGGTGGCCTCCAACTGGTGAAGCATGGCAAAATTGGAGAACCGATTGGATCTCCTGGTCTAGAATGCACCTGCGAATGACCTGATCACTGCAAAAACGCCACAAATAGGGGTCATCCCATACATAATACTTGGCATCGCTCTTCAATTTGTCTCTTTGAGCTTTGGATGCCAAGGGTGGAAAAACAGATGCAACTATATAATTTACAATATCAGCAAACCAAGGAATAAGGGGAGGGGGATGTGAAACATGCAAAACTAAAAGCTGCTCATCCGGGAAGTCATCCCGGATAGGAAATGCATCCTCCTCTCTCTCTATTCTACTCAAGTGGTCTGCGACAAGGTTATGTGCACCACTCCGATCCTGAATCTCAAGATCAAACTCCTGGAGGAGCAACATCCATCTAATCAACCTAGGTTTGGAATCTGTCTTTTTCAAAAGATACTTCAGGGCAGCATGATCAGTATACACCACAACCTTAGAACCTAACAGATATGATCTAGACTTATCAAGTGCAAAGACAATGGCTAACAGCTCTTTTTCAGTTGTGGTGTAATTAACTTGTGCTGAATCTAAAGTCCTAGATGCATAATAAATCACATGAGACAGCTTACCAACCCTTTGGGAGAGAACTGCTCCCAAAGCATAATTCGAGGCATCGGTCATGAGCTCAAATGGGAGGGTCCAGTCAGGTGGTTGGATGATGGGAGTGGTGGTGAGTTCTCTCTTTAGCTTATCAAATGCCTTCTTGCATTGGTCTCCAAACTCAAATGCGGTATCCTTTTGAAGCAAGTTGGATAGTGGAAGGGCTATCTTGCTAAAGTTCTGAATAAACCTGCGATAGAAACCTGCATGGCCAAGAAAAGAACGCACCTCTCGCACGCAAGAGGGGTAAGGCAACTGTGATATTACATGCAGCTTAGCAGGGTCAACCTCTATGCCCTTATGCGAAATAATGTGCCCTAAGACTATGCCTTGTTCTACCATAAAATGACATTTTTCAAAATTCAAGACAAGGTTAGTCTCAATGCACCTATTAAGCACCTTAGACAAACTATCAAGACATGCATCAAAAGAGGAACCATATACACTAAAATCATCCATGAAGACCTCTACGCAATGCTCAAGTAAGTCATTAAAAATACTCATCATACATCTTTGAAAAGTGCCAGGAGCATTGCATAGGCCAAAAGGCATCTTCCTATAAGCAAATGTACCAAAAGGACAGGTAAATGTAGTCTTATGTTGGTCCTCTGGTGCAATACAGATTTGGAAATAACCAGAGAAACCATCTAAGAAGAAATAGTGAGATTTACCTGCCAGGCGCTCCAACATCTGATCAATGAAGGGAAGAGGAAAGTGATCCTTGCGGATCGCCTGGTTGAGCTTCCTATAGTCAATGCAGACTCTCCAACTGTTCTGCACTCTAGTGGGAATCAGCTTATCCTTCTCATTTTTGACAACTGTCACCCAAACTTCTTGGGAACTACTTGAACCGGGCTTACCCAAGTGCTGTCTGAAATGGGGTAGATAATGCCAGCTTGCAGCAGCTTGGTGACCTCTTTCTTCACCACATCAAGAATCTGGGGGTTCAACCGTCTCTGGGGTTGTCTCACTGGTTTAGCCCCATCCTCCAATAAAATCCGATGCATGCACATCGAGGGGCTAATACCAGGTATGTCTGCCAAAGTCCATCCTATTGGCCTTTTGTTTGCTCTAATCACATCCAGCAGCTTCTTCTCTTGATCAACAGAAAGGGAGGTAGAGATGATCACTGGAAGTTTCTGCTCAGCCTCCAAGTAAGCATATTTGAGATGAGGAGGAAGGGGCTTCAGGTCCAATAAAGGTGCCTGCATCACAGATGGAACTAAAGGAGCAGCAGAATTGGATTCTGCCGCCTGCACCTGAACAAGTGAATTAGACTCATGCAAAACAGAAATGGGGTTAGCATGATCTGAATCTATATCATATGAATCATCGGATGCAGTAGCAGAATTTAAAAACTAGTCAATTTCAATGCATGCAGTGCACATTTCGGAATCAGAACATGCAGAACAAGTAAATGAGCTAGTGAAAGATGGCAAATCATAATCATGCAAAAAGTCTAGAACATGCTCATCAATCAGATCATCAATCAAGTCAACATGAAAAACAGAGTGGTCATCAGAAAAATGTTTCATAGCATCAAAAATATTGAATCGAACCACACTGTCATCAAATTCCATGGAAAGTGTACCTGCATGCACATCTATCTTGGTTCGGGCTGTTTTCAAAAATGGTCTCCCTAATATGATAGGGACAGCACTACGAGAGGTGTCCTCTTCCATATCAAGAATATAAAAATCAGCAGGAAAGATAAGCTCTTCAACCCGAACCAGGACATCCTCTATCAAACCTGCGGGGTAGGCAGTAGATCTATTTGCCAAGTGAATAACCACACCCGTAGGTTGAAGGGGTCCAAGTGAAAGAGACTTGAAAACAGACATAGGCATAACATTAATAGATGCTCCTAAATCTAGCAAAGCATTCTCAAATTTAGTATTACCTATGATACAAGGCACAGAGAAAGTTCCAGGATCCTTACAATTTTCAGGAATATGAGGGACGTGTTTACCTATAAGAGCAGAGACATTTCTTCCCATGCTGATCCTCTCATTGCCCTTGAGCTTCCGTTTGTGTGTGCATAGATCCTTCAAGAACTTTGCATACCTTGGAATCTGCTTGATTGCATCAAGAAGGGGTATGTTGACTTCCACCTTCCTGAATGTGTCAAGTATCTCTTTGTCAATCTCTTCCATTTTCTTGCTTTGAGTCACCCCCCTTGGTGGGAAAGGAAGAGGAATGGGGGGTGGTTGTTGGGCAGCAGCAGGTGTTGTGCTTGTGGAAGGCTGAGCTGGATGGGATTTTCTGGTACTTGTGTGCTCACTCTCCTCGACCATTTGGCTCTTCTTGTTGGTTGAAACTAGATCATCTTTGTTGAGGTCAGATTCTGGTGTGGGTGTGACAATCTGCTTCCCTGACCTTAGACTAATAGCACTCACATTCTGGTTTGGATTGATCACTGTTTGGGATGGCAACTTGTTAGAATTCTGAGATTGCATAGTGTTGATTGCTGTTGCCATCTGTCCCATCTGATTGGTCAAAGATTGAATGGAGGCCTGTTGTCTTTGAATGGATGCTCTAGTTTCCTGTTGGAATTGGAGATTTTGCATGGTCATCTGTTTCATCAGCTCTTCCAATGAAGGCTGCTGCTCAGTACTAGGAGCTGGTGGTGCAGAATTAGCCTGTTGTTGTCTCTGTTGCTGGACTGGAGGAGGTACATATGGTGGTCTAGAATTGTTCTGAAATTGAACCTGTGAAGGTTGCTGCTGATCAGACCATCTCAGGTTGGGATGGTTCCTCCAACCAGGGTTGTATCTATTGGTAGAGAGATCAAAGTTCTGTGGCTGCTGGTTTCTACTGTTGAAGATGTTGGCGGCATATGCCTCAGGTTGGTCAGCACCAGTCGTTGGTTGCTGCTGCACAGAAGGGCATGCATCTGTGGGGTGCTCAGCGGATGTGCATATGCCACATAATCTAGCAGGCAGGGACAACTTCTTCTGGTTGATGGCCAATTGAGTGACCAAAGTTGTAAGTGAATCTATCTTCTGTTCAAGCTTCTCAACCTTACCAGAACTTGTGCCAACATCATTCACTCCTCTCACTATGATTGCATCGCTGTTGCCCCTTGCATGGAATTGTTAACAATTGGAAGCCATCTTCTCAATCTTGACTCTGGCTTCTAAAGGTGTCATGTCTCCTAGGGCACCACCACTTGCAGCATCAAGCATGTTTCTCTCCATGAGGTTGAGACCTTCATAGAAATATTGAATAAGCAACTGCTCTGAGATCTGATGGTGGGGGCAGCTCGCACACAATCTCTTGAATCTCTCCCAATACTCATAGAGACTTTCTCCACTTTGTTGCCTGATGCCTGATATATCCTTTCGGATTGCTGTTGTTCTGCATGCAGGGAAGAATTTCTCCAAAAATGCCCTCTTCAGGTCATCCCAGACTGTGATAGAACCAGGGGCCAGATCGTACAACCAATCCTTGGCTAGCCCCTCTAGGGAGTGTGGGAATGCCTTAAGACAAACATGATCCTCTTGCACATCATGTGGTTTCATAGTAGCACAGACAATATGGAACTGCTTGAGATGTTTATGAGGATCCTCACCTGCAAGACCATTAAACTTGGGCAACAAATGAATTAGTCCAGACCTTAGCTCATACAGGTCATCGGGATACTGGATACACAAATCTTCAATAGTGAAATCAGGTGCAGCCAGCTCCCTCAATGTCCTCTCACGTGGTGGAGGTTGAGCCATATTTTCAGAATAATCAGAATAAGAATCAGAATTTATAGGAATAGAAGAAAAAGAAGCAGACTCACTATGTAAAGACTCAATAGACTCACTACCTATGGACTGGTTCCTATTTTGTCTAACTAGTCTGTGATAAGTTCTATCAATTTCAGGGTTATATGGATGAAAGTAGCTTGGGTTGCCCCTAGTCATGTACTGAACAGAACACCATTAAGCATAGCAAACTGTCACTAATATACATGACCAAAATAGGCAACAAAATTTTTTATTTTTTTGAAATTTTTTCTTTATTTTTTTCAGCACCCTAAAATCATGAAAACATACCACAAAAATTTTTAGGACAAAATTCAAAAGGGAACCAAGTCAAACAATTAAATCAGAGACCAAAAACTAAGAAAATAAAACTTGTAAAATAAAAAAGAAATAGTAAAACGGCTTTTTCAGGATCCAGATGAAGGAGTTTTCTAACAAAGTGAGAAAAATCAGATTATTCAGAAAATTCCCTTCGATTTGATATAAAATTCGTCAAATTCCGAGTTACGGGTCAAAAGTTGCGACGATTTGAAGAAAGTGCTGCTAAAAGTTGGAAATTTTTTATGGAACTCACAACCAGTGATGATCTGAGTGATCGTGGTGCCTCGAAACCTTTTTATATGATAAAAGTAGTGTGGATATAAATTTTCGTGGAAAAATTCCACCCACAACTATGTGAACTAGCAACCACAGAATCAATCAAATACACTAATTGCAACAAAATAGCAAAACAGCAAACAGTGCAACTTCAACCGGTTATCAGAATTGACTACTAGACCCTAAATCAGACACGACACACTATAATAACTATACTAACTACGACACTAACTAACTACTAATGACCTTTGGCAAGAACCGATACTCCCCGGCAACGGCGCCAAATTTGATCGAGGCCGTACCCGATACAAATAAAAACAGTTTAAGTATAGTACTAGGAAGTGACTCCTAGGTCGTATCCCAAGGAATATCTTATCAAGCAAAAGGTCGAACACATAGTATGCATAGAAAACAGGGGTTTTTTTTTTTGTGTTGAATATTGAATAATTGAAATCAAAACAGAATTAAATCAAAACGAAGAAACAGATAAGGAAAAGCGGATAAACCCCTTTGGCTCGCGTTCACAACTCTATCATCGGTCACAAAAGATCAATTTCTTTCCTCTTCACTGTCCAACCCGTGAGAATTAAATACTAAGCGAAAATTCAATTCTCACCCCAAAACCCAAACCTCTAATTAAGCATTAAAAGCCAAAGCATGGAGTTTTTACGAGTTTGCATAAATTAAGCATTCATACACATGGATTATCTCTATAGAATGGAACTAAGAGAACCATAACATATCAATAAGCATGAAAACAGTGAATAAAAACGAAATAGCATTAAGAACAAAACCTCAAGAGTATGTGATACATTACCAAAGGGATTTAACCTAAGAGTTTAGCCTTCCATGAAGAAAAATACCAAAAACGTGTAGAAAAGGGAAGAGAGAGAAACCCTAGCAGCCTCCACAAGCTTGGAGAGCAAAACTAAGCCTTCTCTATGAGAGAGAATGTAAAAAACGTGAATGGAAGCTCTCTCCAAGGGTTTACACGAATTTGGCTTTTTTAAATCACAAAACGGGCCTAAATCATGGGCCCAAATCCTAAGGAAAGCTTATCTCTAAATTAAATCTAAAAAATATCTTATAGATAAAATCTAAATCTTAAAAGATATAACTAAATCTCAACTAATCCTAAAGATAGATTACAATCTTCACTTCATCATATATCTTCTCTTCCAACATTAAATCTTCACTCCCAAAATGTCCAAAAAGCCCTTGTGCCAAATATGACCTGAAAATAGAAATAGAATTAATTAGGCTAAATAATCCCAAATTAAACAATATTCAGAATAATAGTCCAATAAACTCTAAATCACTAAATCAAGCTAAACAATGTCAAATAGGCAACAAGTATCAATAATAGGAGTAAAATAATGCAAGGAAAAATGGAAAATAAAATGCTCATCAATCATACTCCTTGGTCCCAACTCCATTCCTAAATTCAGATCCCGAAATTCTTCAATCAATTCCAACTCCTTGATCATTAGCGCAGAGACATGCAACGACTTCCTACTCAAAGCATCAGCAACCACGTTCGCCTTGCCAGGATGATATTGCAGCTCAATCTCATAGTCCTTTAAGAATTCCATCCACCTTCTCTGACGCATATTCAGCTCCTTTTGCTCGAACAGGTACTTTAAACTCTTGTGATCACTAAAGACTTCGACTCTTACACCGTACAAGTAGTGTCTCCAAATCTTAAAAGCAAACACTACTGTTGCCAGCTCCAAATCATGGGTTGGGTAATTGAGCTCATGAGTCTTCAGTTGCCGTGAAGCATAAGCCACCACTTTCTGCTCTTGCATCAATACGCATCCTAAACCTTGCTTCGAAGCGTCACAATACACACTGAAAGACTTCGTTGTGTCCGGTAAGACTAATACTGGTGCGGTTGTCAATCTCCTCTTCAGTTCTTGAAAATTCTACTCGCACTTCGCCGACCATTCGGATTGTTGTCCTTTCCTTGTCAGCTTCGTCAAAGGTAAAGACAAACGAGAAAATCCTTCGATAAATCGACGGTAATACCCAGCCAGTCCTAGAAAACTACGGATCTCCGTCACAGACGTCGGTGTCTTCTACTCCAACACAACATTTACTTTTGCAGGGTCTACTAAGATTCCGTCCTTCGAGATCACATGCCCCAAGAAATGCACTGAGTCTAACCAAAAATCGCACTTCGACAACTTGGCGTACAGCTATTTGTCCCTCAATGTTGTCAAGACTACTCGCAAATGCTCAACATGTTCCTCCTTAGACTTGGAATAAATCAAAATATCATCGATAAAAACGACAACAAATGAATCCAAGTAAGGATGAAATATTCTCTTCATGTAATCCATGAATATTGAAGGAGCATTTGTTACACCAAAAGGCATAACTAGATACTCGTAATGACCATAACGAGTTCTGAAAGCAGTCTTGGGAATATCTTCCTCCTTCACTCTTATCTGATGATATCCCGATCTCAGGTCGATCTTAGAAAATACAGTTGCTCCCTTTAGTTGATCCAACAAATCGTCGATTCTGGGTAGAGGGTACTTGTTTTTGATTGTCACCTTGTTCAATTGCCGATAATCCGTGCACAAACGCATACTACCATCCTTCTTTTTGATGAACAAAACCGGTGCTCCCCAGGGCAAAACACTAGGTCTTATCATCTTCTTCTCCAACATCTCTTCCAATTGCTTCTTCAATTCAGCTAACTCCGCCGGTGCCATCCTATAGGGTGCTTTTGAAATCGGTCCAGTTCCAGGGATCACGTCAATTGAGAATTCCACTTCTCGAATTGGCGGTAAACCAGGTATCTCTTCCGGGAAAACTTCGGGAAAATCCCGAATTACGGGTAATTCATGCAGTTCCTTGTCCTTCTTGACATCTAGTGAGGCCAAAAACATATAAGCTACCGTGCCGTCCATCAATGAAGTTTGAATTTGCTTGGCAGATAAATGCTCAAGGTCATCGGGTTTAGCCAAAGAAGATTGGGTTTCACTAAAGACTAACGACTTTTCGGAACAGTTCAGAAGAACATGATTCCTAGTAAGCCAGTCCATTCCTAATATAACATCTATTTGAGAAAGGGGTAGTTGAATCAAATCAACAAGATAGGTGTTACCTTCTATCTCTAAGGGACAATTGGGACAATAAGTCGACACTATCACGGGTTTTTCAGTAGGGGTAGAAACAATTAAGTCATAGGGTAAAACATCTACTTTCAAATTTAATCTACTCACCACATCATGAGAAATAAAAGAATGAGTTGCACCCGAATCATACAATACTAATAAAGAATTCTTATAGATGAGACATTCACCTTGGATAAGATTAGCAGCATTTGCAGCTTCAATTCCACTCATCGCGAACACTCTTCCTGGCATATTAGGACGATTAGCATTCCCCGAATTAGCCGCTCGCTTAGGCTCCCGACAATTTCTCGCAATGTGACCAGGCTTATCACAGTTGAAACAATTCACACTCCTTGATGGACACATCGGACCAAAATGATTCCGACCACACTTGTTGCAACGAGGAGGTACACTCCCTGATCTAGCTCCCCCGAAATTGCTGCGATCACCACGATCCATGCGATTCCCTCCAGAATTGCTGCCCCCACGGGTTCCACCGCGATTACCGTTGCCTCCGAAGCCTCCACCTTGTCCGCTTCCTCCAAAACGTAGATCTTTCCTGCCACCAGAATATGGGTGCGGAGCCCTATACCTCCCACCAGCATCTCTGTGAAAAGGAAAATTGCGAACCGGTCCATGGGATGAAGAAGGGTTCACAGCCGTTCTCCCCGCTTTCAGACCTCCTTCGTATATACGACAGCGGTTCACCAGACTAGCAAAATCATCTATCTCTAAATGAGAAAAAGCTAACTTAATCTCAGGCTTAAGACCATCCCTAAACTTAGCACACTTAGATCGCTCATTCTCTCCTCCAGCATACTGTGGTACATACTTAACTAACTCCTCGAATTTCGAAGCATACTCATCGATCGACAAATTCCCTTGAGTAAGCCTCAAAAATTCCATCTCCTTCTCAGTTCTCAAATACAACGGGAAATACTTTTCAAGAAATTTCTGCTTAAAAGCTTCCCAGGTCATGGCTTCTCCCAGATTTACCATTACCTGCTTAGTAACTCGCCACCATGCTGCAGCCTCCCTGGTTAACATATACCCAGCATAAGCCAACTTCTGCTCATCATTACATTGAACCATACCCCCGAAAATACGCTCTAGATCCTCAATCCACTCTACGGCCGCATCTGGAGCAAAGCCTCCCGCAAATTCCTTCGAATTTCGACGACAAAACTCATCTAATCCCTTATAGCCTTGGGCTTCCAGATTTTGAGCTTGCTGCTGAGTGTTGAAATTCTGCTGCGCCTGACGATGCAACGCTTGGAGATTATCGTTGACTCCCGTCATCATGGCTGCCATCCGAGTCATGAAGTCTGCCGCATCCGAGTGATCAGCATCCTCACCAGGGTTTCGCGAACTTGAGCCAGAAGGTCTTCCACGCGTACGACTCATCTTAAAATAAACCAGATAGAGAATTCAACACACAATAACACAGGATCCTAGACTCTAGACACACAGAGTACACAGAGAAGACACACAAGACTGGGCTTAAGGCCACTGAGGATTAACATTGCTCTGATACCAACTCTGTAACAGCCCGATTTTCACTTCCCAAAACTTAAATGAATTATGATTACTTTCTTGAAAAAATGAGGCCATTTTTTTATAAGTTCGTTAATACGTAATCCACCCTTTTGAAAATCGAGTTGTCACTTTCGAAACTCTCCACTCAAACACCATCATCGGAATATAAAACTGTTTTCATTTAAATTAAAAACATGAGCCACAAGTTCTGGAGTCACACTCCAAAGGTTTTCCAAAATAGGCCATCATTACAAAAGAACTTACAAACCAAAATATAAAAAGGTAGTTGATTACATCATTAGTTCATTACAAGATAATCCTCGATTGAAAACTCAGATCCTAGACACAAGACATCCTCTAGACACAGATTGCAAGACATCACTCATCAGCAGAACTAGCATCCGTCTCCATATCCTCGCTTGGGTCGGTCTCCGCTGCATGATCGGATTCGCTAGCGCTTTCCTCTTCCATAGGTTCAGGAACCACTGCTACCAAGGGCGTAGGATTACCATTCAGCTCATGGTGTTCCCGGGGTCCACCATCTTGATAATCTCGCATAGTAACTTTCCCAACATGCACGTCCATGCCTGCTCCCCGTAGAATGTGCCTCGGATCGTCGATCTCCAGACGAGTATTTCCTCTCCAGATCCATCCATCAGGTACCACCTCCCATGCACCTCCCTGAAGAGGCCACATGTGGATCGCTACATGATACGCCATATACCCGTTGCAATACCGGCAAATGCCAATACGACAACTAGGTAGGAGAGAGTCAGCGCGCCATACGTAACAGGTTGACCGCAAGGTCGCAGAATAGACACGATAGAAAGACGCACAGTACCAAGGACACTTGACGAATAAATATACACAGAACAGGGCACAAGATCCAGAATGCAATCGAGCACTTGGAGGATAAGCACTTTTCCCAAATCAAACTCAACATAAAAAATAAAGGTACTCACGATATAAATAAACCACACACCAAAGCAATACTCGCTAATCATTACCACCATGTACCACAACTGAACATCATCATACTTTGCCCATCCTTTTAAATATTCAGCATTTCTTTATTCTTTTGTTATTAAGTTTTATCATACTTAAATCACTCAATGAGGTAGGGGAAATCACCATCACTGAGGAACGCGCACTCTACATCTCCTCGGTCTCCATCCACCTAGTCGGAAGCCAACAGGAGTACAGGACCTTTACCACGCGGGCACGACAGCTGTCTCAAAACAGATGGTCCCAGACCAGGAGGATCTCGTCCTCAAATCATATAATAAAGGCTCACTGCCTCGCAGTGGCAAAACACATTGCCTCGTTCCAGTCCCTCTCAACTGTTGTAGACTTGCATTCAAGGGGGTGACAGTACCACTTCTAGTTAGCTATGCGGTCCTTACCACGACATTAGACCCAGTCCCCACCACGTTAGTGTGCCACTTATGGGATTCGTCCCGCCTAGTAATCTACTCGAGGCTTCTTGACGAGTCACCGTCATTGCCCTCCCCTTATGCAATCTCCACCTGAGTATCCGCAGATACCCATAGTATCTTCCTCTCCACTACTTCACACTCTCATATCTCACCGCGAATATTAATGTCTTTTAGTGTCTTTTAATATTCTTAAAGTCTTTTAGAACCTTAGAGTTTTTTTTAACCTATAGTCGGCTTGCCCTTAGTCCATCCCTTCGACAAGTCCCGACCACTAACATCTTTTCCCCATTTTCACAAACACAATCGTACTCACATTCTCAAGCCTCTCGGGCAAACATCTCACATCATTACTTTCTCATAAATCACATTGCTCTTTCACCATTAATTTCGGTACAATCAATCTCAACTTCACAAGCATCATTCTCTTACTCAAAACATTGACATCTCATCACATTTCTCATACCACATTCCGTACTATATCTTTACTCGATCTCATACGTTCATTATTTCATTATCACTCGTAAATCACTTAAACTTCTCGACACAACACGATAAAGAAATGACTTAAGATAATAACGAGCATAAGAGCGTAATGTAAATAAACATTACATAAACACTTTGCACCACCATCCGGCAACAATATTACGGGCTCACCGCTATCTCATACTCACTCACCTCTTATTCCAGCAAGAAAAGCACTTTGCCCTTGAAGGTCTCTAACTTCTCTCTGAGAATTATCACCGCCGTCCACTGAATAACCTCAAATAAATAAACACACTTTTATTAAAAACTGTTTCAATTAGAAATCATCACTTGATTCTTAAATCAAAACCCTTTACTTTCTTTGTCCTTTATTAAAATGTTGGTATTTATCAAAACAACTCTCAATCTTTTCTATGGCTTAAAGCCTTTTGAAAATCATTTGAAAACTCATATTAGGATAAATAAAACGATAGTTTATGTGGCTGTATGGAAAAGTCCAGCCACTCCATTCAAGTTGGAAAACCTTGAAAATCCATCATTTTTCACTCCAAATTTTCATAAATCAATAACACTTGAAATCCATGTCTTTTCACCACTCAAAAACATTTTTAAACTTGAAATACTTGAAAATAGAATTTTGGACAGCAAGGAAGAAATGAAATTAAATCATGAAATCACTTTAAGAAATGATCAAATTCATTTACTCATTTCCTTTATCAAACCGAATGGAATCAAAACAAAACAATACAATTCAAACAAATTTTTCTTAAAACAAAGTCATGAAACATAATCATTTCAAAGAGACAAATACATGCAAAAGAATCTAGCCTCTTCTGTAACACCTAAGTTTATTTACCCTTATATACCCTTAATTAAAAATAGCAACTAAAAAATTCCTTTTTCGACTCATGAATTGATTAGGAAAAACTCTGAATTACTTTTCTTTCATATGAAAATCTCCCGTCAAACGGACGGAGTTTCGTTTGTTTATTGGACTTTTCCAAAAATTCGTGTTTTCCTGCAACCTGATAAACAATAATATTTTCACATAACAAAGCCTGCAGGGCTATTCACATATATATATACCAGCTAGTGCATCTTCGTGCACGCATCAGAAACAGGTTTAAGACATCATAGTATCAGCATCAGAGTTAGCGGAATATAAACAAGTTTTAGGAAATAAGTTTTTCCCCAAAATAGACCCCTTTCCCAAAAGGAGTCGTCCTGGGCCCCCAAAAAGCTATTTACATTTATATACAATAAAAATGATTCACATCATCGGGCCCAGGACATTCCCATGTCCTACATCACTAAAGGTAACCTACTCTCCCTGAGAGGGAGAGTACTCCTGCTCGGCCTACTCAGGTGCAAACTCTTTCTCAGTACCTGTGATGATAGTAAGGAGTGAGTATTACACATAAAATGGGGAGGCAGTTTCCAATTAAGACATAATGCGACACTAAGCCATACACATATAACAATTCAATCACAACATCATAAATAAGAGTCAATTCATCACAATTCAATTTCGAGTATTCATTAGTTTCTCAAATCGTTTTTGATTTAACATTTTCTTAAGTCTTTCGTTCCATGTATTTTAATCATATTAATATTCTTTTTATCTGTCCCTGGTCACGACCTACTGCGTCTGCACTCCTGTGCACTCACGACTTACTGCGCCCGGGTATGTGTCTCAATCCCCTGGTCACGACCTACTGCGTCTGCATTCCTGTGCACTCACGACTTACTGCGCCCGGGTAAATCCCCTGGTCACGACCTACTGCGCTCGCACCACCGCGCGATAGCGACTTACTGCGCCCGGGTATGTTTCTCAATCCCCTGGTCACGACCTACTGCGTTCGCACCACCGCTCGATAACGACTTACTGCGCCCGGGTAAATCCCCTGGTCATGACCTACTGCGTTCGCACCCCTGTGCGAAAACGACTTACTGCGTCCGGGTAAAATACAATCTCCCCTGGCTGAGCCTGGGTATAATATAATTAGTTCTTTATCATTATCAATTCTTTAGCAAATTTCCATTATTCAAAATTAATTACCACATTACACATTTTCATTATCCAATGATCACAAATATATTTTGTAACTTAATTAGCACAATTTCACTTATTATCACAACTCAAATTATTAACAACATAAGCATATAATTCATCAACATCACCAAACCACAAAATGCAATATGTCAACATCAAAATAAATTCCCTAAGTCATAAATTCTATTCTAACAATTATTTTATATCATATTAACCTAAACTAACACAAATATCTTAGTACTCATCATATGCATAATGTAAACTAAACCCCAGAGTAAGGTAATACTCACTATAACCCACTCCTTACCTTAAATTAGCAAAGAGTATATAGAACCTTAGTGAGCCCTAGCTCAAAATCTTGGGAATTTGAACTTCCTAAGCCTAGCTTACCACCTCAATAAGGAAATGATGAAATGATCCTTGTCTTTGCCTTGGTTTGAGTTGGAAAAGCATGAAACAAAGCCCTACATAATCATGGGTGCAAGAACCCTAAGGGTTTTAGAACAAAAATTCATGAATTAAGGAGAGTTTGAATGAAAGGAAAATAACTTATGGCATGAAGCTTACTTACCCAAATCAATGGTGGAAAAATGAAAAACCAAGGAGAATGGAAGGAGGGAGGTAAATCGTGTGAACCAAGGGAGGAGAAGAGATGAGCTTCAACCAACATTCATGGAGCAAGCTTGATGGGTTTTGTTTGATTTTGGGTTGAGGTGCCCAAAAATCAAGTGTGTATGGTGGATGGGTGGTGGAGGTGTTCTTGAAGTTGAGAGAAAAGGGGAGGAAGAGATGATGTTGATGATGGAGGGAATGTGGTGTTGTTGTTGTTGTAATTTGTTTTATGCCAAGAGAAAGAGAATCGGACGGCTAGGATTGAGCAACTTGGCCCCCAAGTTCAGATTCAACGCACTAGATCAGATCTGGGGTGCGTCGCTCGCCTGGGTGAGCCTATTTCTCGCTTGGGCGGGTTTTGGCATCTGAACACGTGCTGCTGAACATCAGGGACTCACCTGGGCGAGCCTATTTCTCGCCTGGTCGAGTTTTTCACTGGATTTGAGCTCAAATGAATAGTGAACTCGCCTGGGCGAGTGGCTCATGCGCCTGGGCGAGTGGCTCATGCGCCTGGGCGAGTTTCACTTTTCAAATCTTCGATTCGCCGTAACTTTTTCGTCGACCGTCGGATCGAGTCCAAATTTTTAGACATGCTTCTTTACCCCATAAACTTCACATCCAACGGTGGAATTTATTTTCTTAGCTTCCTATAATGAATTTCTAATTTTCTCTTTTCGGTCGATTTCTAACACCTAAAATGCCGATTTTACTCCCGATCTCGCTTATTTGACCCTGCCCAAGGCCATATATACCTCCTATACAACTCCTAGGGCCTATAATCACCACCCACATATTTGGCAAAATTCATTAAATCACTTTTCCAATTTTTCTAAGGTTTAAATCAATAATTTCCTTAAAATCAAAGTTTAGGATGTTACAATTCTCCCCCACTTACTGGAATTTCGTCCCCGAAATTCCATTCTGTCCCTCAATTGGAGAACCACCCCACTGATGAAACTTTAGCCTACGGTTTGGATTTTCCTCCCGTTTAGTTCGTTTAATTCTCGACTCACGTTTACTTAGACAAAACCCAAGTTGGATTGCTAAGTTGCTCCCCCACTTGGCATTAACATACTATATCACCTCGATACCCTAAGGTAAGAGACCGATTGTATCAGCTTTTGATCGTCTCCCATGGAACTTCCGACGAAGAACGCAAGGATTAAACGATGACAATTACTAAATCCATAGAATTTCATGAAGAATTTATGTTGCTAATTTTAGGGAGACAGAATAAGATCATGTAATCCACAGACTTTTGTAGAATACCACGGATCATGGTTAGAACTCTACTCGTCCATAAGGAACGAGCCGAGTAGATAAAACGGGAACTCCAGGGATAATGAATTATTCCAGGATGAGAATTGAGGGTAAGTCGTGAATTCACTCTTCTTATTCGGCTGGAAGGAGGCAATCTTTGATTATGACGTAAAAGCCACTACTCCATAATTGCATTGGACCAAATAGAATAAGAAGAAGGAGATCCACTTTTACTAACCGAATCATTAGTCAAAGTTTCACAGAATAGCAATGGAGCATTCAAATGATGATTGGGTAATCATGATCCAAGGTGGGTATATATATATATACTTGAGATTTAGGGGTTTCGTTGTTCACTAAGCTAACTCTATAGAGTTATAAACCAAGTCTTGATGCTTGTTAGCAACCAAACTTTCACCTACTTTGAATCAAACCTTCAAGGATGCTTGAATAAATTTGGTATAGACTAAGAGTATCTATGGAATCTGACTCTTATGTCACTTTTAGGAGTCACAACACGCTTAAGGTTTACACCACTTCTACGATTGAAGGCCAAGCTGAGTTTTACCACTTGTGGTTGGTCAATCATTAAAATCGTTCAGTCTCGATGTGGAGTCTTCATAAATTTATTAAGATTTGCTCTCATGACGGAGGGTCATCTAGGAATCTTGGTAAGATTCCCAGTAAGTTCTGGGTTACCCCCTTTCGGTTCGGTCTCTATGATAGTTAGGGTTAGTTCATGTAGGGTTTTGCTTAACCCGTTCTATGATTCTAATATGCACTAATACTATTCTACAATCGGGAAAAGCAACCTAAGGTTCTCCTTCCTTCCGTTTTGTTCTAGGTCAAATTCTAGATCCTACAATAAGTTTTGGGAACGATATTTTTCGGTCAGTTGACTTTCTTACAAGGGTTTTACTTCTTGGAAGCCACTGCTTCGGCTGTCTCGATTTCACTTAAAAGGTTGTAATGACAGTATCCATTAATAGATGCGAAGATTGAGGTGATCAATCCCAAGCTCACGTCTATTAATAGTACATCACTGTTAAATGGATGTTGACAATGTTATCATTTAACAAATGCAAGGATTAGAGTGATCAGTTCTAACCTCCCACTCCATTAGATAATAACATTATCGCAGTTCTTGCTTAAGCGTCTTAACTAATGCTTTACACTTATAAGCTCTTTCTAAGGTCATATTTATTTTGGTATATCACTAAATTTTCCACAATTTTCTGTTATAAGAACTCAGAAGTTCTAAGTCTTTTCCTGTGACCACTAATTTCCAGAACGAGACCTAAATCAGGAATACAATCCAAGGAATGTAGCTATCAAAACGACATCGAAGAAGTTCGATTCCGACAATACCTAAGGGCATGGGTTGATTGATTTTCGTTCTCTTAAGCCTAACATTAACTTATTTTGAACTATTGGCCAGCCATTTAAAATAGATAGACGGGGTATACTTCATATGGCTTTACTAAAAGCTTAATAAGGGTAGAAACTTACAGCTCCTAAGATGTTCATAATTTTATAGGGAGACTAGGGAAATTTGCAAGAATACTCAATTTCCTAATTCCAACAATAACTACAAAAGATCGCAACATACAAGACGTACCCCTTGGAATATGCTGACTCCCAGGTGCCAGCTGCTGCTGTGACTTAACTGCTTCCTCCCGTACACCCTTCAGGGGACAATTTGCAACGAAATGCCCCGGTTGCCCACATTGAAAACAACGCCCTTTCATACTTTTTCTCAGCACCTTCCAACATTCGCCCCCATGAAACTTCCCACAATGGACACAAGTAGACTTGGGAAACTGAGGGGTTACCATCAGCCTTGCTTTCTTTGAAGTAACCCTCTCGATCTCAGGTTTAGAATGAACCTTTGATTTCCCTGTGGCACCTTTCGACCTCGCCATACCTTTATCCCAAACGCTGGCCCAATGTACTAGCCGAGCAAAGCTGTCCTTGGGTACCTCTCCAAGAACTGCTCTAAGATCCTCACGGAGTCCTGCAAGGAACTTGATGCATTTGATTTCTTCATTCACACCCTTATAGCTGGTAGCATAGTGAATCAGATCCTCAAATTTCCCTACATATTCCTCAACACTCATGTTCTCTTGTCTCAAGCATAGGAAAGCACGTTCCTTCTCCTTTCGGACATCTTCGAAAAGATACTTTCCCCGGAACCTTTCCTTGAATGCGTCCCATGACACTTTTTGTTCATTGGTCCCCATACACTTTTGAACCTGCTCCCACCACTGCTCTGCTTCTCCAACAAGTGCATATTGAACCAAAAGGACTTTCTGTTCCTCAGGCGGCGATATATCGTAGAGAATTTCTTCTATCTCCCGAAGCCACTTCCGAGTTACATTCGGATTATAGCCACCCTCGAACTTAGGGGGACCATGCCACTTGAATTCAGTCAACCAATGAATTGCAGCTGGGGAGGGATCCTGAATTGACTGAGATGACTGGTTAAGTGAGGCTATGGTTGTCACAGCCGTAGCCACCAATTCAGCTTGTCTTTGATTGATTTGGACCAAACTTTCTATGATTGCAGCGATCCTCTCATCGTCACTGCGCCTGCTTGCCATAACTCCTAATCCTAGAAAATGACAAGTTAATACATATATTATTTAGCAGTAATAACTACTCTATCTTATTACTCTAATTTAGTCACTTATTTACTCATATCGGTTACTCGCTTGGTGAGTAACCATATGGAGATGTGAGTCCACACTCCAAAGGCCGAGGGAAACTGCTCTGATACCATAAAATGTAACACCTAAGTTTATTTACCCTTATATACCCTTAATTAAAAATAGCAACTTAAAAATTCCTTTTTCGACTCATGAATTGATTAGGAAAAACTCTTAATTACTTTTCTTTCATATGAAAATCTCCCGTCAAACGGACGGAGTTTCGTTTGTTTATTGGACTTTTCCAAAAATTCGTGTTTTCCTGCAACCTGATAAACAATAATATTTTCACATAACAAAGCCTGCAGGGCTATTCACATATATATATACCAGCTAGTGCATCTTCGTGCACGCATCAGAAACAGGTTTAAGACATCATAGTATCAGCATCAGAGTTAGCGGAATATAAACAAGTTTTAGGAAATAAGTTTTTCCCCAAAATAGACCCCTTTCCCAAAAGGAGTCGTCCTGGGCCCCCAAAAAGCTATTTACATTTATATACAATAAAAATGATTCACATCATCGGGCCCAGGACATTCCCATGTCCTACATCACTAAAGGTAACCTACTCTCCCTGAGAGGGAGAGTACTCCTGCTCGGCCTACTCAGGTGCAAACTCTTTCTTAGTACCTGTGATGATAGTAAGGAGTGAGTATTACACATAAAATGGGGAGGCAGTTTCCAATTAAGACATAATGCGACACTAAGCCATACACATATAACAATTCAATCACAACATCATAAATAAGAGTCAATTCATCACAATTCAATTTCGAGTATTCATTAGTTTCTCAAATCGTTTTTGATTTAACATTTTCTTAAGTCTTTCGTTCCATGTATTTTAATCATATTAATATTCTTTTTATCTGTCCCTGGTCACGACCTACTGCGTCTGCACTCCTGTGCACTCACGACTTACTGCGCCCGGGTATGTGTCTCAATCCCCTGGTCACGACCTACTGCGTCTGCATTCCTGTGCACTCACGACTTACTGCGCCCGGGTAAATCCCCTGGTCACGACCTACTGCGCTCGCACCACCGCGCGATAGCGACTTACTGCGCCCGGGTATGTTTCTCAATCCCCTGGTCACGACCTACTGCGTTCGCACCACCGCTCGATAACGACTTACTGCGCCCGGGTAAATCCCCTGGTCACGACCTACTGTGTTCGCACCCCTGTGCGAAAACGACTTACTGCGTCCGGGTAAAATACAATCTCCCCTGGCTGAGCCTGGGTATAATATAATTAGTTCTTTATCATTATCAATTCTTTAGCAAATTTCCATTATTCAAAATTAATTACCACATTTCACATTTTCATTATCCAATGATCACAAATATATTTTGTAACTTAATTAGCACAATTTCACTTATTATCACAACTCAAATTATTAACAACATAAGCATATAATTCATCAACATCACCAAACCACAAAATGCAATATGTCAACATCAAAATAAATTCCCTAAGTCATAAATTCTATTCTAACAATTATTTTATATCATATTAACCTAAACTAACACAAATATCTTAGTACTCATCATATGCATAATGTAAACTAAACCCCAGAGTAAGGTAATACTCACTATAACCCACTCCTTACCTTAAATTAGCAAAGAGTATATAGAACCTTAGTGAGCCCTAGCTCAAAATCTTGGGAATTTGAACTTCCTAAGCCTAGCTTACCACCTCAATAAGGAAATGATGAAATGATCCTTGTCTTTGCCTTGGTTTGAGTTGGAAAAGCATGAAACAAAGCCCTACATAATCATGGGTGCAAGAACCCTAAGGGTTTTAGAACAAAAATTCATGAATTAAGGAGAGTTTGAATGAAAGGAAAATTACTTATGGCATGAAGCTTACTTACCCAAATCAATGGTGGAAAAATGAAAAACCAAGGAGAATGGAAGGAGGGAGGTAAATCGTGTGAACCAAGGGAGGAGAAGAGATGAGCTTCAACCAACATTCATGGAGCAAGCTTGATGGGTTTTGTTTGATTTTGGGTTGAGGTGCCCAAAAATCAAGTGTGTATGGTGGATGGGTGGTGGAGGTGTTCTTGAAGTTGAGAGAAAAGGGGAGGAAGAGATGATGTTGATGATGGAGGGAATGTGGTGTTGTTGTTGTTGTAATTTGTTTTATGCCAAGAGAAAGAGAATCGGACGGCTAGGATTGAGCAACTTGGCCCCCAAGTTCAGATTCAACGCACCAGATCAGATCTGGGGTGCGTCGCTCGCCTGGGCGAGCCTATTTCTCGCTTGGGCGGGTTTTGGCATCTGAACACGTGCTGCTGAACATCAGGGACTCGCCTGGGCGAGCCTATTTCTCGCCTGGTCGAGTTTTTCACTCGATTTGAGCTCAAATGAATAGTGAACTCGCCTGGGCGAGTGGCTCATGCGCCTGGGCGAGTGGCTCATGCGCCTGGGCGAGTTTCACTTTTCAAATCTTCGATTCGCCGTAACTTTTTCGTCGACCGTCGGATCGAGTCCAAATTTTTAGACATGCTTCTTTACCCCATAAACTTCACATCCAACGGTGGAATTTATTTTCTTAGCTTCCTATAATGAATTTCTAATTTTCTCTTTTCGGTCGATTTCTAACACCTAAAATGCCGATTTTACTCCCAATCTCGCTTATTTGACCCTGCCCAAGGCCATATATACCTCCTATACAACTCCTAGGGCCTATAATCACCACCCACATATTTGGAAAAATTCATTAAATCACTTTTCCAATTTTTCTAAGGTTTAAATCAATAATTTCCTTAAAATCAAAGTTTAGGATGTTACATCTTCAACCTAGAATAGGCCGAATCATGGTCATGGAAAAACAAGGCTTTTGATGCATCTTTTCTTCACAAAATCTTGAAAATATTAGGTCAACAACATGGATTTGTAAAGCACATGGTTTTAGAAAATCTCAACTCTTTTCTTCTTCAAAACCGTGACCTATAAGTCACTTCAAAACACATTTTTCCTTTGCATGCACTTTTGAAATCATGGAAATTACAAAGAAATTACATGCAAGAAACTCTTTCATGAAAATTACGATGTTTCTTTGTTTTCAAAGCTTGACCAAATAATACTTTAACAAAATCAAGAGGAAAACTCAAATCCTTGACTTTGAAATACTCATGAATTAGATCAAAACATAAATCATTTGAAATAAAATTGTTTCCCTCCGTTTCTCTTCACAACCGAAACATGCATATCAAGAACTAAAACTTTTGAGAAAAAGAATCTCATGCAAAACTTAAAAATCAAAGCCATGGAAAAATCAAGATAAGAATCAAATCCTTTTCAAAGCCAAACAAAGATCAAAGTCCTTTTTGAAAATAAAACCAAGATCAAAACTTTAGAAATTTCAAAATTAAAATCAAAGCAAACACACCATTTAGATCACCTTCATCAAGCATCACATCAACATGCATGGACTCAAAATGAAATAAAGATCATCATGACCTACTTTTCTAAGCAAGGCCGAATAGGAATGTCCATGGTTTAGGGTTTACAAATTCATAGAGTTCTTGAAACTCAAGATCAAGGCTTAACAAGTACTTACAAGCATAGATCTACAAAGAACTTAGACATGCAACAACAAAGAACTTTTACAAGACTTAGAAAATTAAAAATCACTTAGAACATCCTATGATCTTCGAATAAACTAAAGGAGTAGAGAAGATCTTCAACCTTCTTCAAGAATCCTAAGGCTTAGAACTTGATCTTCCTCTTCCTTTCCCCTTGGTGCTCACGGTTTCTCTCTCTCTCTCTCTAAGCTTTCTCTAAGAGTTTGTTGAAGACTCTTAGGAATTGTGTTTTGGTTTGGAAAAGAAATGAGAAGCAAATGGGGTTGGGGTTCTACGGTTTGGGCTTTAAAACAACACACCATATTTCCTCTCTTGCCCTTAGTGCAATTCGGTCAAGGGTGAAGCCAAGAAGGGTAATTGTGTCCTCATCAAGGCTTGCATGGCTCAAGCCAAGCCGTTGAACAAATGGAGTAAAATTAGGCTTAAGCTCACTTCCTATTGGTTGGTCAAACTACTAACCATGCTTAACACTTAAACTAAACCTAGATGCTAAGGGTTACTAGCCTAGGGTTCAAGAAGTCAAGGCATGACTCATTCATGCACTACACACACATATTCCTACGGCGACACATATGCACACACATGCACAATTTCATTTTCATTTTCTTTTTCACATAAAATTATATTTTCCATAAAATACAAAATACCAAATATTAAATACTTAAATATTTTAATCCAAAAATTCAATTCCAAATTCAATCCAAAAATGCAAAAATACGAACTCATAAGGTTTGTCTCAAAATAAAATCATTTGCTTAGAAATCCAAAATCATTTGAAAACACAAAATAAATTTAATTCATGAAATACTTTTGAAATCACATCTTTAAAAAAAAATACTTTATTCAAATAATCTTTTTAGGGTTTTCAAACGAATATGAGGTATTCAGACGGGGTGTTACAATTATATTGTATATATTTTTGAGAGATCTCAGTGAGGCGGTCTTTTCTTTCAGTATTTTATCGTGGACTTGTATTTTATAAACTTCTGCTACCTCGACTTTGACCTTGGTGTACATTGGTACTTTTATGATGATATGGATTTATATATCTTTATATATATGACTTGTTATGTGGGTTATCAAATCAAGGTCACTATTTTATTCAAATTCCGCTTACTCTGATAATTATGCTATTTTATTCTAACTAGAAAGATAATGTTGCTGAGTTTGGGAAATTTTAACAATTGATGAATAGAAACCCAACTTATGCTATCACAAAGTTACTTTTATAGTATGTATGGTAACAAAGTATTTTTCATTATTTCTCCAACTTCTCCATTAAACGCAAGTCCATATATATTATAAAAATACAAATAGAGACTATATTTTGATATAGAAAGAGAGTGTGACAACGTCCGCCTTACTCCATAATTATACGTGTTTCTAATTCATTTTAATGGTGGTTAATAATCAATCCTTTAATTATATAAATCGATTTGGAGGGATTTTCTAATTTAAGGCCTTTAAACATAAACATATATAATTTAACATAAGCATAGGCCATAATTATAAATAATACATATTCAAGCATAAATATTTTAATGATAATAACAATAACATTCATTCTTCCAAAATAATAATCTTTAAGCATAAATATTCAACATTCAAGTAACATCAATAACAACATTAGTGACATTCGTTCATGCACCATCATTAATTTCTTATGCATCATAGAACTTAATCGACCTCATCATCATCATTAACTAGTGTAACTTCTAGATTCATAACATAATTAAATATATAACATAAACACATCAAACATCCTCATCTCAACATACACATATCAACATATACATATCACATACATATATCAACATGCACATCATTATATACCTATTATTATAATTAATTCCTTCCCCTAATTAAGAAAAATACCTCCCCTCTTACCTTTGTAGAGAGAGAAAGAGAGAAAGGAAATTGGGGGTTTATGGAACCCACTCTTTAACCTTTAGATCCAAGCTCCCTAGCCACTAATTTCTTGCTCCCTAATGACTTTGAAGCCTTATTTGTTGATTGTGAGACAAAACCCCTTTGGTTCATGAACTTAGGGTTTTATGGGTATGGAGAATTAGAGAGGAGAGGGAGTGATTTAAGAAGTTTTAGAGAGGAAAAGAGAGGATTTGATGATGGGAATTGAATTTATGATGATGATTTGTGGTGATTTCATGTTGATTTATGAGATTGAAGGCCTAGGGTTTTGGTGGGGGAAATTTCGTATGAGGGAAGAAGGAAGAAATGGTGTGTTCTACTGAATTCTGCAGCACCAACTTAAAAAATGGGAAAAGTATACGGATACTTACCAAAGTATCCAGATACTTGAGGTTTTCTTTTAAACACAATTTAATACATTCCAAAACTTTCCTAAAAATAAATACATACTAAAATACTAAAATTTCATTTTTCTTATAATTATTTAACTTAAACTTTTAATTACCTAAATCAAATCAAACCATTTTCCTAACTTAAACTTAAACTATGATTTAATTCTAACTAACTAATGCACATAACTATTTAATAAATTTGGGGATGTTACAGCTATGACACCTACAGAAACAATCCATCGTATCAGCACCAGGTCCTTTTCCAAGGGACACGTCATACCGGGACATACCTAGACATGTTTGTCGTGGTCTTCATCGACGACATTCTGATCTACTCAAAGAATTCGGAAGAATACGCCGAGCACCTGAAGGTAGTGTTAGAAATCCTAAAGGAGAAGCAGTTATACGCCAAGCTCTCGAAGTGTGAGTTTTGGCTGAAGGAAGTCAAGTTTTTGGGGCATGTAATCTCAAAGGAAGGAATAGCTGTCGATCCTACAAAAGTGGAGTCAGTTCTGCAATGGGAACAACCGAAGACGGTAACTGAAGTTCGAAGCTTCTTAGGGCTGGCCGGGTATTACAGGAGGTTTATAGAAGGGTTCTCGAAGATTGCACTGCCCTTAAACAAGCTGACAAGGAAAGATCGACCGTTCGTTTGGGACTCCAAGTGCGAAGAGAGCTTCCGAAGACTTAAAGAGAAACTGACTACGTCACCAGTGCATGTTCTGCCGGATCCCCACAAGAGTTTTGATGTGTACTGCGATGCTTCCGGGCAAGGCTTGGGGTGTGTTTTAATGCAAGAAGGAAAGGTAGTGGCCTACGCGTCGAGGCAGTTGAAGGTGCATGAGGTGAACTATCCGACGCACGATCTGGAATTGGCCGCAATAGTCTTTGCCCTCAAGATATGGAGACATTACCTCTATGGCACTGTTTTCTGGGTATTCAGTGACCATAAGAGTTCAAGATACTTGTTTGATCAAAAGGAGTTGAACATGAGACAACGTCGGTGGACTGAGTTTTTGAAGGACTATGATTTTGAACTTGACTACCATCCGGGAAAGGCGAATGTCGTTGCAGATGCTTTGAGCAGGAAAGCGTTACGTGTTAGCGCCATGATGGTTAAGGAAGCTGATCTTTTTGAGAAGTTACGGGACATGAGTTTGATCTTTGAAGTGGAACCGACGAGCGTAAAGCTGGGTATGTTAAGGATCACCAATGAGTTTCTAACTCATATACGAGAAAGGCAACTAGTGGACCTAGAGTTGTGTGAGAAGAAAAGGCTAGCATTGGAAGGAAAAGAACCCAACTTCCAGGAAGGGAAGGATGGACTTCTACGGTTCAAGAACAGAATATGTGTACCTAGGGATCCAGAAATCAGAAGAATGGTGTTGGAATAGGCGCACAAGAGTCGTATGAGTATGCACCCGGGGACTACCAAGATATATCAAGATTTAAAGAAGATGTTCTGGTGGTCTGGACTCAAGAAGGATGTGGCTGAATACGTAGCATCATGCTTCGTATGTCAGAAAACAAAGGCGGAACATAAGTTACCCGGTGGAGAACTTCAGCCGTTGGAGACTCCTCAGTGGAAGTGGGAGAGTATATCAATGGACTTTGTGTCGGGGTTACCAAAGACAGACCGGAACTTTGATGCTATATGGGTTGTGGTGGATCGTCTAACAAAATCGGCACACTTCATTCCGGTAAACATGCGTTACTCGTTGGAAAAGCTGGCACAGTTGTATATCGACGAGGTCGTTCGACTTCACGGTGTACCTTTGAGTATCGTATCGGACCGCGACCCACGGTTTATATCTCGTTTTTGGGACAGTCTACATCAGGCTCTTGGGACAAAGCTGAAATTGAGCTCCGCATACCACCCCAGACTGATGGACAGACAGAGAGGACTATACAGACACTTGAAGATATGCTGCGAGCCTGCGCCTTGGAGGAACAAAAAAGTTGGGATAAGGTGTTGTCATTGGTAGAGTTCACTTACAATAATAGCTATCATGCAAGCATCGGGAAGGCACCTTTTGAGGCGTTGTATGGTAGGAAGTGTCAAACACCACTATGTTGGTTCCAAGTGGGGGAGAATACGTTGTTTGGACCAGAAATTGTACAAGATACGACGGAGAAGATCAAGATGGTACCAGAAAAGATGCGAGCGGATAATGTAACTGCCCAGCCCCAGCCAGCCGTACGGTACTGGGCACCGGGGCCCATCGCACCGCCACGTGGATATTGTCCGCTTTGGGCATCCTTCACCTTTACGGTTTTGCTCTTGGTATCACACTAACGGTGAACCCCAAAACGCGTCCACGTGAGGTAAGGTATCCACACCTTATATAAGGCATGCTTCGTTCTCTTTACCAGCCGATGTGGGACTAAGGCTTCCCCTTACATCCACCCCCCTTGGAGGCCTAACGTCCCCGTTGGCACACCGACCCGGCCCTGGCTCTGATACCAAATGTAACTGCCCAGCCCTAGCCAGCCGTACGGTAATGGGCACTGGGGCCCAGCGCACCGCCACGTGGATATTGTCCGCTTTGGGTATCCTTCACCCTCATGGTTTTGCTCTTGGTATCACACTAACGGTGAACCCCAAAACGCGTCCACGTGAGGTAAGGTATCCACACCCTATATAAGGCATGCTTCGTTCTCCTTACCAGCCGATGTGGGACTAAGGCTTCCCCTTACAGAAATCCCTTTTCACATAAATAAATCAACTTGTTCATTGTTATTTCTAAAACCAAGAAGAGGAAACACACATCACTATCAAACACATAGCATTATGCACCTAGGAACATAGCCATTATCATAGGTCATGTCATGAGGAAAATTTCTCAACTACATGAACATGTATTAGCCGAATCATGCACATAAAATTTTGCAAGGGTTTAATGCACAAATAAAGATATAAAATCATGAAATCATTTTCTTTCTTTTTGGACTAAAAACTGTGAGCATTCAAGAAAATTTAACAATCTTAATTCATTTTCTCAACTTAAATCAAACAACAAGTTAAATTACAAATCACTTCAAAGTTTAATTTTTTTTTATTTTTATTAATGATTTCATGCATGTACTTCTTAAGCCTTAAATTCAATTAGTCTTAGCATGCATGCAATCTAAATGAGAATCAAATACAATTCTCTACTCCTCTTCTTCATGGCCGAATACCAACATGCAAGAAGGCAAGGTTTTTAGTTCACTTTTCAACATACAAAAATCACAAAATCAATCATCAAGACAAGTAGGATTTCAAGGCATCACACCACATTACTCATTCACATCAACATGCATTAACTTCATCAAAGCAAGATTTTTATTAAAGAATTCCAATAAAACTTAAGTTCATCACTTAATCTTTAAATAAAAATCAAGATTACACTTTAGACTTCTAGAAATAACATGCATGCACTTAAAATCACTAGATCTAGTCTTATCACACACATGCATCAACTTTTCACACAATAAAAGCATGAGATCCATTTTCGTCAAACATGGCCGAATGGCCTCTCCCAAAACATAGCATACATAAAATCAAATACTTAAGCTAAATCATGTTCATACTTCAAAAATCATTTTAAAACTTGTCTCTTAAATTTTCTCTTTAAAAACGTGACATGTATCAAATAAAAACATGATCTTTCCACTGAAAATCAACATGCATGCTTCAAGATCTTAATTTTTTGCTTATTAAACATGGATCATTAAATGTATGCATATAAATCAACAAGGTCATCATCAAATCAACATGTAAGACCAAAGATCTCAAATCTATTATCAATCAAGTTCAAATCACAAATTTATTTATCAAATCCTTTCTTAAAAACTTCACAAATAACGATTTTAGCAAGGGATTTCAACATGCAAAGAGATTCATTTTAGTCTTCACAAAAATCTTAAGCAACACTTTAAATCTTTAAGTTTTAGTTAGAAAAACATTAAGATCTAACAAGAAGATCTCAACCGAACATCAAACATAGAGTTACACATATTACAAATTATTTTTAGTCCTTAAAAGTCCAAGATCAAGAAAGAACAACATACAAACTCATCTTACAAGTCATAAAAATAAACATGCAAGAAGAAAAGAAGGTAGATCTACGAAAATCAAAAGAAAATCTAAGCTATTACAATCTTCCTCTTGATCTCCAAGTCACCTACCAAGAAAAGGGTTGGTCTTCAAGTCTTAACACTTAGATCTTCAAAGGAATACTCTTGATCTAGCTTAGAACCTCCTTCTTCTTTCCTTCTTTACCTCACGACCTCTTCTCTCTATCTCTCTCTCTATTTCTTTTTCTTTCTAAGGGTTTGAGGAGCCCTTAGAGTTGTGTTTTGGTGTTGGAAGAAATGGACTTGGTGAAGAGGAAATAAACTAAGGCCTCATCTATTTATAAGCAAGTTCATGATTTCCTATTTGGCCCTTGTAAAATTTTCGGTCCAAGCATGAATGGGAGGGGCGGTTTGGTCCTCACAAAAGTTTGCATGGGTGGAGGTTATCAAATTAAGGGGACAAGGTGGAGTAGATTAGGGTGCTAGGGGTCGCTTAGGGCTAAAGACTTGTTGGATTCTAGTTAGGATTTTCCACTAACTTAGTTTGCTTATGGTTATGACCTAGTTCATTGGTTTCTTACTCTCCAAGTTTCTTGTCCAACATATAAAAATCCTAGGCTTGGACACACACACACACAAAAACCGTGGCACTCATATATACACACACATGTCTTACACTTTTATTTTGTAATCATATTTACTTATAGCATTATAACTCATTCATACAATAATGCAAACATCACTTAAGGAATCACACTTATACAATCATTTTCACACACAAGGCAATGAATTCTAAGAAATCACATTCACACAGCCATTTTCATGCATCACCCATTACACACACATTGAACCAAGTACACATCACATAAAAATTTCATGCCAAGACAACACCACAAAACACATTTTCTCAAAATTCGTATTTCACAAATTCTGGAAATAAATTTTTATAAATCAACCCAGAAAATTCTAAAAGTTAAATTTTCAAAATCTACGTTTCAAGACGATCGTTTTCATATAAAGATCATAAAAATACGAGTTACGGTTAAAAAGTTACGAACTTTCAAAGTTAACAAATCCAAAAATTTCATTTCTAATAAAAATCATCCTTTAATAAAATCACAGTTTCACAAATAATTTTCCATCTCAACAAAATCATTCACTTTTCTTTTATAAAATATTTGGTTTATAAAAATCCGTGGAAATCAGCACTTCATTTCTTTCTTACGTAAAATACTTTTTCTGAAAATCTCTTATAAAACAGAATTCCAAGGTTTATTTTGACAAAAATCGTTTACGCACGTATGGGAAAAATGCGGGGTGTTACACTATTCGTACCATGCCATTTCCCAAGGGACACGATATACCCTTGCTCTTGATCTTCCATCAAATAGTGTCCTATTCGCACCAGATCTATTCCCACAAGACACGGTAAGATTAGGACTCTAGCGATATATCGTGTAACATCTCGAATTTCAATTCCAAGCTGAATTAGAATAAATCTATGTCAAGCTAATTGAAATCGTAAGAGTAAGCTAGGGTTGAATGAAATAATCATGGCCAAAATGCATGTAGTATTTAAGGAGAATGTCTTAGGATTAGAAATACTCCAAATATTAAAATTCAGTAGGGTAATCAATTACCTTGGGGAGATAATCGATTACCATGATTCTGTGAAAAGCCCTAAGAACTGGATTCAGGAAAGTAATCGATTACCTTTGGGAAAGTAATCGATTATTGACCTTCTGTGGAAAACCCTGAAATTGTGATTTTTGTGAGGTAATTGATTACCTTTGGAGAGGTAATCGATTACAAGGTTTCAGTGAGGAGTACACTAATTGTGGAAATTGGAATGTAATCGATTACCTGACTGGGGTAATCGATTACCACTCATGGTTTGACAAAAAAATATAATAATAAGGCAATTAAAAGCCAATAGTCAAAGCTTCTTGTGGAAGCTTTCACTCTCCACCACAAGTTACAAAGCTTCTAGGGGAAGCTTCTTTTATCATCCATTCATTCACCAAGTTTCTCAAGGAAGCTTTCCATGTGAGCAACATGATTCAAACACATGTGTAAATAAACAAGAACAAAGCAAAACACACCAACAACATTTCACTCATCACTCTCAAAGGATAATTATGCTAAAGGAGGTTTAAGATGATGTAATTAGTATTCCTTCGAGTGCCATAAAGGAGTAATAAGCATTCCTGTCGGATAGGAGATTTAAAGATGAAGAAAAGAGCGTTAGAAACGGTGTTTTCGGAGTTGTAAACACCCTATATTAGGAAATTAGAAATAAAATATCTACAACTCTAAACACAAATCCCACCACTGGATGTGAAGATAAGTGCCTTAGAAGGTTTATTTTCAAATTTGAGCAAGATCCGACGGTTAACGAAGAAGATATGACATTTTGAAGTGCAAGGGATGAAAATCAAGTGAATTAATCGATTACTTTTGAAGGTAATCGATTACCTTCTCTTTGGAATGGAAAAAATGAAACGAAATTCATGAGATAATCGATTAATTGTGAAGGTAATTGATTACCTCATGGTCTGACACAAAAAAAAAAGATTGATTAAAGCCAAAAAGTCAAAGCTTCTCATGGAAGCTTGCATTCTCCACCACATCCTTGCCAAGTTTCTTCAGGAAGCCTTCATATCCAACCACACACTATTTCCAAAGGGAAATAAACAAAAAAAAAAGAAATCAATCACTCACTTTCTCCTCTTCATTCATTTTTCTTCATTTTCATGAAACTCACTCTCTCCTTCTCTCAACTCTCTCTAACCTTTGTTGTTGAAGAACAACAATCCACCCTCATCACCCCCACTAAATCAAGAATCAATATCAAGGAACCATCACTCATCATCTTCATCAAGTCATTTTCCTTCACCACAAGACACACTTCTTCTTCCTCTTCCTCCTCATCATACACGAATTTCCTTCTTCCCCACCAAGAACAAGTTTGGTTCTTCTTCAAGATTCCAAGAGCAAACCTCACACCACTCTCATATTCCTCACCAAATCAAGGATCAAGATCAAGAAAACATTATTCATCATCACCAAGCTCTCAAGGTAAATTTAATCTTCCTCTTTCCCTTACTTTTCCACACGTAATTGTCTGTCTCCCTCATCCTTCATAAATTTCGAACCCCACTTCATGATGTGCCATACTCTTATGTTCTTCTTCATTTTATTGGCTTAAGGGAAATCAAGCTCACTCTCCTTCCTCTCATTCCATTTGGAGCTCCTTGGTTGAGGTGCCAAAAGATAGGGCTTTGAAGGTTCTTAAGGTTTTCCTTACCTCACTCATCACATTTGTGAGGTAAGGGGGTGGGTATTGGCTTGTCCTAGAAAGGGGTTACTAATTAGTATATAATATTTTGCTAAGAGTTATGTGTTTATTTTAGTTATTATGAAACCCTAGGCTAGTGAAGAATAATAATAACTGGATTAGACAACTAAAGGAAATGAACCATAAGCAATAGGTGGAATTTAGTTTATATACTCAGTGCTAAATGTTGTTATATATTCTTGGTGTTAAATGTATATACTTGAAGTTAAATGTCATTTCTTATGTTGAATTTTAGTATTTGAAAAGTTATAATTGATATGCTTGTTGTGAGAATGGCCATATATGTTGTAAAATGAATGATGATAATAGTTTAATTTAGGTAAATAAAAGAATTGAACCCTAGGTAGTGTTAGTGATGAAATAATAGGTTAAGTGTCAAATGTGTATGTAAATTCTTGAAAATGATGAGTGTGAACTATTGATGATACTTGCAAATAAATGTGTACTTGATGGTTAATGTGTAAATTGAAATTGACATGGACTACTTAATAATTGATGTTGATATGTTTGTTGTGAGAATGGCCTTATATGTTGTAAAATGATGAACATGAAATTGTGATGATACTTGAAATTAATTGAGTGATGATACTTGAAATTATTTGAATGATGATACTTGAAATTATTTGGGTGCTTGATAGATGATGTGTATGCTGAATTTGACAAGTACTACTTGGTAAATAAGGTATGTATGTAGACCTCTGACCTGAGGAGACATACATTGTGCGAATTGATCAATTGGGGCACCGGAACACTAGGTACCCGGCTAGGGGTTCCAATTACCTGTTAGGGCAAATTACCTGTCAGACCAATTACCCATTAGGTCAAATCGCCCTGTTAGGCGCCGGTGTGACCCATGGATCAATTTCCTGCAAAAAAATAAAAGGAATAATTAATGGAATGGAATAATGTGCATAGTCCTAACAGGTTATGGCCTAGATGGGTTTAAAGTCCTGGACAGGTGCCCAAAAGTCCCTAGATAGGTGTTCCAATTACCTAGGGGGTGCACAAAATCCTAGTGGTGCAATAAAATGGAAAATGGAAAGATTGCTGAAAATGGAAAATGATAAGGAATTGGAAATTGGAATTAATTGATTGTTATCTTGTGGTACGATTCTGGTGAAGCTTGCATTATGTGAACTAGTTGTTAACTGTGTTTGGCTTAGTAGGTTGTTATGTCTAATTTAGAAACTGATGTTCTATTTCATGTGCAATGCTTACCTCCTTACTATTTTTATAGGTACTGAGTTTGAGCTAGCATAGCCCCCGGCCAAGCAGGAGTGCTCTCCCTCACAGGGAGAGTAAGTCATAGATGCTTAGACTTGTGTCTAGCACTGGACCCTTTTGATTTATGTTGATGTCATGTTTGTTTTGGAAAACATGTATATGTTTTAAATGTTCATTTTTGGGGTGGGTCCAGGACCATTTCCCAATGGTTAGGTAATATATTTTGGGAACTTAAATAACCTCTAACTTGTATTTACTTTGGAAACTTTCCGCTGTGATTAAATCTCTAATATGGATGTTTTCATAATGAATGAAGATTACTTTGGACCTGTTGGATTTCTACTCATGTGATTAAGTTAATTTCTATCAGGTGAAAGGAAAACTAAATTTTGGAATGTCCTACAAACAAAGGAAACTCCGTCCGACTTTACGGAGATTTTTATAAGAGAAAATGGTTTCAAAAAGAAATTTTCAAGTTCATATTTTATTATTGGGTAGTTAAGGGTAGGTTTAAATAGGGTGTTACATTTATGGTATCAGAACAGTTTCCCTCGGCCTTTGGAGTGTGAACTCACTACTCCCATGGTTACTCACCAAGCGAGTAACCGATAAATAGTTAAGTGTCTATGTTAGAGTAATAAGGTATATGAGTAGTTACAAAATTGTATATGTATTGATTTGTTATTTTCCCCAGGACTAAGTATTATGGCATGTAGACGTAGTGACGATGATAGGATCGCTGCAATTTTAGAAAACACAGCTCAGATAAGCCGAAGGCAAGCTGAGGCGGAGGCAGTAACTGCATCGGTAGTGGAAGCAACTAGTGAGCCGCCACAGTTATCTCAGAACTCAACACCAATTGAAACTGATTGGTTCACCGAACTCAAGGAACAATCCACAGAAGTTCCAGGGTGGCTACAACCCGGACGGAGCAAAGAAGTGGCTCCATAAAATATAGAAGGTATTCTGCGCGATGCGTCCTCCGGATAACCAGAGGGCATTGTTAGTAACATGTGCACTAGCAGGAGAGGTGGAACAATGGTGGGCGCACATGCAGTGGATCTTAGAAGTGAAAGATTAGAGTGTAGCCTGGGATGTATTAAGAGGAGGTTCCGTGCGAAACACTTCTCATTGGACCTCCAGAGGGAGATGGAATTGGAATTTTTGAAGTAGACATACTTTATAAACCCTAACTCTTTATCCTTACTAGTCTTTTAATAAAGGCTTCATGAGGTAGATCCTGCTTAGAGATATGCATAGATTTAATCCAGCCTCTTAGAAAATTTTGAAACAACTTAGGAGGAAACAATAAGTTGTAGGGACCCAGTTGAAATATTACCAAATTCCATGATGGTATTGTTGTTTAATATAATGTAAGGTTAGAACTGATCACTCTAATCCTTGCATCTGTTAAATAATGATATTATCAGCAAAACCCGACAATGATGCGATGTTGATAGACATGAGGTTGGGATTGATCACCTCAATCTTTACATCTATTGACGGATGGTATTATTGAAGCCTCCTAAATGAAAGTAAGGCAACCAAGATAGTAACATCCCAATAAGTAGATCCTTTATAAGACAAGAAACTAGCCTGGAAAGTATCCTTTCCAAACCTTCCCGCAGAATCGGGATGTAGACCTAGAACAAAACTAACAGATAAAAACCTTAGTCTATTTTACTTGCTTAAGAGTAACGTAGCCTAATACATAACCCTTGCAGAAAAAAAATATTGAGCGAACTTCATAAGAATCCCCTCTAACCATCATGAAAAACCCAACCAGATTTTAGATAACCTAAAACTCACCAAGAATCTTACCAAGGTTCAGAATAGTCCACTGTGAGAAAAACAGATCTTGACAACTTCAAGAAGTCTCCACACCGAGACTACCCAAGTGAACAGATGACCCGTACTCTTTATTGAGTACAAGAACCTAGATGGGTGTGAACGCAATAGTTCGCAAACCTTAGGAAATTTGGTCCAACCCATCGACCACCAACGAGTAATCTACACAACACGACCCTCGATATTGCAAGTGTTGTAAACCTCAAGAGTGACATAAGGGTCAGATTTTTCATCATCATTCTTAGTCTATATTGGATTCACTCAAGTTTTTTTTAATATCCAACTCGAAATAAATTGAAATGGAACTGCTGGCATACATTCGATGTATGGCTTAAGTTTCATTAACCTAAATTAGTGTTTATTGAAGCCTTCAAAATCTCAAGATTACCTACCTACTTCAATTCATGACCACCAACAGTCATTTAAGGCCTTATTAGTGTTTCTGTGAGCCTTAATTAACGCTTCAATTCGTGCAAGTAAATCTTTTCTTCTTATTTTCTTGATTTGATTTAACCTTGAAGTAGCAACTTTTGATCACAATAAAAGGTTTTCTCGCTCCAACAGGCTAAGGATTGTGAACTTTTGGTCTTCTCCTTGTTTCTCATCCTTGAATGTCAATCGTTCCTGGAGTTCCAATCTTGCCTAATCAATTCAGTTCCTCATGGATGAGGAGAGTTCTAGCCATAAGTTGTTGCATCCTGCGAAAAGTCTTTGGATCGCATGATCTTAGGCTATTTTTCTTAAAGCAAACGCACAAATTCCTCGTGAATTCCAAAGATTACATTTCCTTTCGTTGTTAGGTTCTTACACTCTTCATTGAAAGTCTTATGAAAAACGATCAGAAGCTAAGGCATTCAATTCCCTGCTTCCTGGTGTTGATATAACCAGGTATGTCAACGCCAAGTGAGGGAGAACTTAGTGACCCAACTAAGGTCTTAACGGTGTAACAAGTGGAAGCAAGAACAAGAAGTAGAATATTTTAACCTAAGCCTGAGCGCGTAAAAGAAGATGGACTCGAAAGTATCCTATGTGGAAGGACGGAATCGAAGGGAAGTAACACCGTAGCCCAAAAGCCTTGCCAATGGGATGGTTCTCCATTTGTGGACTTGAACGGAATTTCGGGGACGAAATTCCAGTAAGTGGGGGAGAATTGTAGCATCCCGAATTTCAATTCCAAGCTTAATTAGAATAAATCTAAGTCAAGCTAATTGAAATTGTAAGAGTAAGCTAGGGTTGAATGAAATAATCATGGCCAAAATGCATGTAAGAGTTAAGGAGAATGTCTTAGGATTTGAAATACTCCAAATATTAAAATCCAGTAGGGTAAACGATTACCTTGGGGAGATAATAGATTACCATGATTCTGTGAAAAGCCCTAAGAATTGGATTCAGGAAAGTAATCTATTACGTTTGGGTAAGTAATTGATTATTGACCTTCTGTGGAAAACCGTGAAATTGTGATTTATGGGAGGTAATCGATTACCTCCAGGAAGCTTTCCATGGTTTCTGTGAGGAGTACACTAATGGTGGAAATTGGAATGTAATTGATTACCTGACTGGGGTAATCGATTACCACTCGTGGTTTGACAAAAAAATTATAATAATAAGTCAATTAAAAGCCAATAGTCAAAGCTTCTTGTGGAAGGTTTTACTCTCCACCACAAGTTACAAAGCTTCTAGGGGAAGCTTCTTTTCTCATCCACTTATTCACCAAGCTTCTGAAGGAAGCTTTCCATGTCAGCCACATTTTTCAAACACATGTGTAAATAAACAAGAACAAAGCAAAACTCACCAACAACACTTCATTCATCACTCTTGTAGTGTCTAGGACACTGTGTTCCAGATGTATCCCTAGCTCAAAGGTATTGAGAGACCAGTGAGGTAGAGAGTAGTCTGATGTTAGTATATGATTTCTTAGGTATGCTAGATGTCCAGTTGGGACAGCTAGGGTTTCCCTAATCACTGGTGTGTGCAAATGTGCAATTAGGGAGAGAGAGAACGTACCAGAGCCCCTTGCTGGAGACAACTATTTATACGGGTGGCATTGTACCTTGTGGGCCCGTACGGAGGTCCAGCAAGGCTGCTAACGTGTCCCATTTAGGATAAGGGATGAGTCCTTCATCCTTATCCTGTATTGGGAGATCTTATCCCTGTTGGCAAGTTAGGCTCACGCGCCCCTAGCTCGGACTCTTTAGGGGGCAAGGCCCATACGGTCGGCTCTAGGTCGCTAGGGTGGGTCGTAGTACAAGCGCTCGGCTTGGATAGGCATGACCTGTCAGATAGAGAAATCTGGTCGGCCGAGTACTTAGAGGGTAGGCCGAGGGTCGGTCTACCACATAAGCCCCCTAGCTCAGTAAGACTTTTTGAGTCTTGAGCCGAGCTGAGAGTTTTCTGATATCGTTGGTTCGAGGAGTCGAGTATCGTGGTCGGACTGAGGCAATGTCCTTGAGGTGACCTGTTGTGCTTAGCTGTCCCTTCGTCTGTTCGAAAGGACGTTTGGGTGTCCTTTTAATGACACGTGCTGTTTGTGTCAGAGGTGTCATCATTATGCATGCTGCCTTTTGGGTTTTTTAAATGTTTCCTTCCACAGATTGCGCGCCACGTGTCCTTTTTCGTGGCTCAATGTAGGTTTTGGGCCCTTTGCAAACAGGCCCAAATGCTTAAAATGTGGGGGGAAGTTTCTTTTTGAACTTCAACTGCCCCTTCCCTTTCCTTTTATTCACTTTCCTCCAAACCTTGGCTTCTGATATTCTTCTCCTTCCTGCGATTTTCCTCCTTGGCTTCTGGATTTCCGATATTTCTCCATCGCGTTTTCACTGCCATTCTCTCTTGAAGCTTTTTGGCTTCCGTCTTGCTACTTCAGTTCAGTTCGTGCCAATTTTCAAGTTTTAGGTACTTTGATCCCTTCCTGCTATACTGTTTTCTCTAAGTTCTAAGGTTCTGGTTTTCTAGTTTTCATTGGGTTTAGCATTTCTTTCTGGGTTTCTTTCTCTGGGTTCTGTTTCTAGGTTCCGTTTCTGGGTTCTTTACTTAATCATGGATAATGAATGGTATGAAAAGTGGTCTAAAATTTTGGGGTTGAGTGACATTGAGGATTCTTCTTCTTCTTCTCCATCTTCGTCCTCTTCTGATTTGGAGATCTTGGATTTTCTCCCTTCCCCTTTCCGCCATCGCATGGTGGATCCTACGGTGGAGACACCGTTATCGGTGGATTATCCCCAAAATTCCATAGATGAGGAAAGTAGAAATTCAGCTTATCGTGCGGCGGAGGAGCGGGCGCAAGTAGCGTTTCGCACCTCAAAGTGCTCCGCCGTGAATCGTCCCTGGGAAAGGCCTTTTTGGTGGAAATCCATAAAGGTTAGGGGGAGGTGTAGTAGGCTCGGCTATAGGACCAACAAACCTAGGGTTAGGGTTTCTGTAGAGTATGATTTTATAGATTCTGATGCCGAGTCTTCCCTTTCCCCAGGTATGGTTCGTCGATGCGTTACACATCCTCATGAATTTCCTGTACCTCCGAACTCTAAAGCCTATGATTGGGTTGATTTGGAGGTGCTCGGTACACCGTCGGCTTTAGTTGGCAGCAATCTGGGCCATATCCGAGCCAACATACTCCCGTGCCCCACGGATGAAGCTGGGACGTCTTACACCATTAGTGCTCCTTCGGCTAATGACCGAGTATGCACAACAATTGGAGGGAACCGTAGGGAGTTTTTCATGCACGAGGAGGTCGTGATAAGACTGGGCGTTAAGATGCCCTTTTCCGATCTGGAGATAGCTCTGTTGCGTCGGCTGTGCTTGGCTCCCACCCAACTACATCCTAGTGGTTGGGCGTTTGTTCGTGCAATTTCAAAAATTTTGCACGGCCCGAAGACTGACATGTTCGCTCCGAGCATTCCTATGGCTGTACATACCGCAAATAAATATTTTCGAGAAGGGGTCAACCAAAAGACTGTGGGTATCGCTGAAGGCACGTAATGAGCATGCTCTCTTTGCCAAATTCACCGATTCGTGGAAAACTTTTAAGCCGTTATTTTTCAAGTATCAATTCGTCGGAGAGGGAGAATGTTGGTTTATGGAGGGCGGTGAGCCTCGGTTCCCATTATCATGGACACCTGACTTCTTCAACAGACACCCAAAGCTTTATCAATATCATTATGACAAAGAATTGACGAGCGATGAGAGGCATACCTGTGATACCTTCTTCTACTACCTTAAAACCAATGGTCAAGTCGATATTAGGAACATCATTATTTTTCCCCAAGAGCTTGTGAAAGCCGAGCTTGGCATATGCTTTTTTTTTAACATTTGTATTTTTGTTTTGCTGTTTTGCAGTTAAGATGGCTAGGGAAAATAAGGCTGCTGCTCGTATGAGGGAGCTCGCCAAATCGAGGGTAGTTGGCGCTTCGTGTAACATCCCTAAGTTTAATTTCGGTATAATATGATTTATGCCAAGCATTTAGGAGAATTATCAAGTTTAAGAGAGGATTTTAAGTAGTAATCCAAGCCTGAGTGAGAATGGGGGCCTAAGGAGATGAATTGGAGTTAGAAAATCATCAAAATCTGACTTTTCATTGAAGTAATCGATTACTCTGCATGGCAGTAATCGATTACAAGGCCTCTGGTGGAAACACTTGAGATGTTGCAGCAATTTAATCGATTACATTCAGGGAGTTAATCGATTACTTAGGCTCTGACGAATGTACTGAGAAATGTTGCATTGAAGAAATAATCGATTATCAGGCTAGGGTAATCGATTATTTTAGGGTCTGTACAAAAAAAAAAGAAAAAGAGGAGTGCACGTGATGCACTCCCCTCCACACAAATAGGATCTTTCTTTTGGGCTTTCATTCACATCCACTCATTTTTCCTTCTAAAACAAATACAATACACTCACTTTCACTCTCATAATTCACTCTCTCTCAAAAACCCACGAGTTCCTCTTCTTCCTCACAAGGGTTCCATTCCTTTCTTCTCAAATCAAGCAAAGGCAAGTGATTTCCCACAAAATCCATCATCAAACCTTGCTATTCTCCTCTCCAAGTAAGTGTTAAGTTATGGGTTTCCCTCTTTCTCCCTCTAAAACTCGTTTTCTCCTTTCTCTCTCTACCATCCATGATGGTTTTCAAACTCTAAGCCATGAAGCTTTATTTTTCCTTGAATCTTGGCATGAACCATGGTATAGATGATAATCCTTTCTCCTTATGACTCTTGTTTTAGGTACTTCCACTCTCTTGTTGGTTATAAGCTTTTTGGTGGGAAAGGCTCAAGTTAGAACAAACAAAATTACTCTATCTCTTGATATTTTGAGGTAAGGAGTGAGTATTACCTTAATTTAGGGATGAGTTTCTAGTATGTATAAAATACTTGCTAAGAGTTAAGTGTTAGTTAGGGTATAAACCATAGGGTAATGAATATTAGTAATGACTATAGAATTGAAGTAAAGGAATTTAATTAATCATGATGTTGTGTATATGTGAATTGTCATGAATATGTGTATGTTTGAACTTAAGTGTATATTTGGGAAATTGTTTGTGATGAGGATAAGTAGTTTAATGATGTTTTTATTGCAATACGATTAAATGAATAATGGATTATGTTATGGCAATATGATTAAATGAATAATTGATTATGGAAATAAATGAATGGGATTAGTGTTGATAAAGCTTGGAAAATGAATTTACTAAGAGTTAGAAAAAAGGGGAGTGATTGTTAGAGAGGGATTTATGAATGAATGAATGAAGGAAAACTTAATTATGCGAAGGTCATATTGACCCAGCGCGATAATGATATTTAATAAATGCGAAGGTTGTATGTACCTAGCGCGATATGCGAAGGTCATATTTACCCAGCGCGATAATAAAACTTAGTAATGCGAAGGTTGTATGTACCCAGCGCGATATGCGGAGGTCATATCATCCAGCGCGATAACAAAACATAATAATGCGAAGGTATATGTACCCAGCGCGACATGCGAAGGTCATATCACCCAGCGCGATAAGAAAACAATAATTATGCGAAGGTATATGTACCCAGCGCGATATGCGAAGGTCATATCACCCAGCGCGATAATAATACATAATAATGCGAAGGTATATGTACCCAGTGCGATATGCGAAGGTCATATCACCCAGCGCGATAATAGAACTTATTAATGCGAAGGTCATATCGACCCAGCGCGATCATTTATACTCAATAATACGATGGTCATATCGACCCAGCGCGATCATTTATACTCAATAATGCGATGGTCACATCGACCCAGCGCGATCATTTATATTCAATAATGCGATGGTCACATCGACCCAGCGCGATCATTTATATTTATTAATGCTATGGTCACATCGACCCAGCGCGATCATTCATACTCAATAGTGTGATGGTCACATCGACCCAGCGCGATCATTTATATTTAATAATGCGAGGTCGACACCGACCAGACGCGATAAAAGGTTAAAATAGGGGAAATAAAGTAGACCTATAGCATGATAAATTAGAGAATAAGAATGAGCTGATTAGAAAGAAAACAAAATAAAGTTATAGAGATAAAAGAATCATTGGCATTTGTTTGTACTATTGTTTCCATGTGTGAATGACTATGTGAAATACCTGAACTATATGTGTTTGGCTTGGTCGGTTATTATGTCATATGAGAAACTGCTATTCCTACTTTACTGTGTAGTGCTCACCTCCTTACCATTTTTCAGGTACCGAGTTGGAGCATACACCAGATTCGGCCGAGCAGGATTACTATCCCTTACAGGGATAGTAGGGGTGTTAGGGGATAGGATATGACACTGGACCTAAGCCTCCTATATTATTTTGATGTAAATGTGTTGTATACACTTTTTGAGCGAGCCTTAGGATATATCTCTTTTGCTAAAAAGCTTAGGGTCTTTGAACTTATATTCCTAACTTGGTGTTTCGCTGCTACTTTTAAATCTGATATGGAATTTATAATTTTGAGCCTTTGGGCCTCGTTATGATGCAAATATATTCTTGATGTAAGCCCTGCTGGCTACTGAATGTTTATTTGGTAAATGTTTTCACAGGTGAAATTTTAGAAAAGTCCGATAAGCAAACGAAACTCCGTCCGTTTGACGGTTGATTTTATTAAATTAAATGATGGGGTTTTAAGGGTAATAATCCTAGGTGTTACATTATGGTATCAGAGCAGTTTCTCCTCGGCCAAGGAGTTATGCAACTCCAATGATTACTCACCTAGCGAGTAATTGATGCTCATAGTAATGGTTTAGAATTTCTATAAGATATTTATAGTACTATATATATATTTAGTAAGCCTTACTCGTCTGTTCTCCGTGGATAAACAGTATGGCTGGAAGAAGGGTAGGAAATGATGGTCTAGCAACCATTCTGGAGCATCTGACTCAGATGCAGCAGCAACAGGGAGAACATATGGCAGCTGCAGCAGTTGCAGCAGCCACAGCAGCAGCAGCTCTGCTACCAGCTCCGGCTGAGGTGGACTGGATGGCTAGGTTTCGAAAGAATGATCCACCTCGTTTCGAGGGTCGAAATGACCCTGATGGAGCCCAGAGATGGATTCAGGAGATCGAGAAGATCCTCCACTCTATTCACCCACCCATGGAGCAGCATGTTCGACTGGCTGAATTCATGCTGACTAATGAGGCTGAGCATTGGTGGGATCAGCAAAGGAGGGGATTGGTGGCAGCCAATCCGGTTGTTTCTTGGGAAGTGTTTAAGGATCTTTTCCTGGGGAAGTATTTCCCAGAAGATGTCCGGAGGGAAAAGGAGATTGCTTTTCTCCAGCTGAGACAAGGCTCTATGTCAGTTGGAGATTACGCAGCTCGGTTCAAAGATCTTATTCGTTTTTCTGATTATCGCGATGCAAGTGAGCGCGGTAAATGTCTTAAGTTTGAAGCTGGACTTCGAAGTGATATTCGTCTCTCTTGTGAGTATCAAAATATTGACAACTTGGCCCGCTTGGTCAAAATGGCAAGCACTTATGAGAAGGGTCTTAAGAGGAAAATGTCGGAAGATAAAAGCAGGACAGGGCAGGGAAGTGGTGGTCCAATCAAGGATAAGGGACCAATTCTGAAGTCAGAACCATATCCTTCACCTAGGGCACTAGTTCCCATGGCACCTGGACAGACAGTGAATGCGTATGGTCCCATTCCCACTTTCCAGCATTGTGGCAAGATGCATAGGGGAGTGTGTTGGAGTCTGAACCCAAATAGAAAAGAAGCACTTTGCCATCATTGCGGGAAGCTGGGTCATTATGCAGTCACTTGTCCCCAAAGGACAATGAAGAAAGAGGTGAACATAGTTAAGGCGCAGAAAGATGGTAACGACAAACCACCTAAAAAGGGCAAATTATTCACCCTCGATGGCGAAGAAGTGACAGAAGCTGATAAGTTGGTTGGAGGTACACGTTAGGTATTCTTTTGTATTAGTTTTGTAAAGCATATGACATGTATTTTATTTCTCGTTCCAATTCGGGGCGGGGGTTGTTCGTTATAAGACTGATCTTGTAGGAAGTAAGAAGAAGTTTTAAGGAAAGTAGTAAGTGTAGAAACCATAAGTGAAGTAGCAACTTTGATTTTTAATCAAGGATCCCTTTTACTTCAACCTACCCATGATTCTCTTCTCGATTCTTATCCTAGAAATCCTTCGGTTCTTAAATTTTTATTCTTATTAACCCATTCGTGTCCCTAATGAAGAGGAGAATCCTTACCACGAACGGATGTTCTTTTGCAATTAGTCATCCAAATCTCATGGCCTTAGTTGTTCTCTCGGAAAGCAAGTTTAAGTTCCTCGAGAGTTACCATGAATCCATTCCTCTTTGTACCTTAAGTCCTTATGCTATTATAGAATTGGCATAAAAGCCGACTAGAAACCGACATATCCAAATTCCTATCTTGTTGGTAGCAATTCAAGTAGTATGCCAATGCTAAGTGGGGGAGAGCTTAGCAACCTAACTTAGAATCCCGTTTAAATAAGAGCAAGACATAAGGGAAGTAAAGGTATGAGTTATAGGCCCTACCTTGGGATGGTTCTCCATTTAAGGACCTTAACGGAATTTCGGGGGCGAAATTCCAATAAGTGGGGGATAATTGTAACATCCCTAAGTTTAATTTCGGTATAATATGATTTATGCCAAGCATTTAGGAGAATTATCAAGTTTAAGAGAGGATTTTAAGTAGTAATCCAAGCCTGAGTGAGAATGGGGGCCTAAGGAGATGAATTGGAGTTAGAAAATCATCAAAATCTGACTTTTCACTGAAGTAATCGATTACTCTGCATGGCAGTAATCGATTACAAGGCCTCTGGTGGAAACACTTGAGATGTTGCAGCAATTTAATCGATTACAAGGGTAAAGTAATCGATTACTTTGAGTACTAATCGATTGCATTCAGGGAGTTAATCGATTACTTAGGCTCTGATGAATGTACTGAGAAATGTCGCATTGAAGAAATAATCGATTATCAGGCTAGGGTAATCGATTATTTTAGGGTCTGTACAAAAAAAAAAAAAAGAGGAGTGCACGTGATGCACTCCCCTCCACACAAATAGGATCTTTCTTTTGGGCTTTCATTCACATCCACTCATTTTTCCTTCTAAATCATATACAATACACTCACTTTCACTCTCATAATTCACTCTCTCTCAAAAACCCACGAGTTCCTCTTCTTCCTCACAAGGGTTCCATTCCTTTCTTCTCAAATCAAGCAAAGGCAAGTGATTTCCCACAAAATCCATCATCAAACCTTGCTATTCTCCTCTCCAAGTAAGTGTTAAGTTATGGGTTTCCCTCTTTCTCCCTCTAAAACTCGTTTTCTCCTTTCTCTCTCTACCATCCATGATGGTTTTCAAACTCTAAGCCATGAAGCTTTATTTTTCCTTGAATCTTGGCATGAACCATGGTATAGATGATAATCCTTTCTCCTTATGACTCTTGTTTTAGGTACTTCCACTCTCTTGTTGGTTATAAGCTTTTTGGTGGGAAAGGCTCAAGTTAGAACAAACAAAATTACTCTATCTCTTGATATTTTGAGGTAAGGAGTGAGTATTACCTTAATTTAGGGATGAGTTTCTAGTATGTATATAATACTTGCTAAGAGTTAAGTGTTAGTTAGGGTATAAACCATTGGGTAATGAATATTAGTAATGATTATAGAATTGAAGTAAAGGAATTTAATTAATCATGATGTTGTGTATATGTGAATTGTCATGAATATGTGTATGTTTGAACTTAAGTGTATATTTGGGAAATTGTTTGTGATGAGGAAAAGTAGTTTAATGATGTTTTTATTGCAATACGATTAAATGAATAATTGATTATGTTATGGCAATATGATTAAAGGAATAATTGATTATGGAAATAAATGAATGGGATTAGTGTTGATAAAGCTTGGAAAATGAATTTACTAAGAGTTAGAAAAAAGGGGAGTGATTGTTAGAGAGGGATTTATGAATGAATGAATGAAGGAAAACTTAATTATGCGAAGGTCATATTGACCCAGCGCTATAATGATATTTAATAAATGCGAAGGTGGTATGTACCTTGCGCGATATGCGAAGGTCATATTTACCCAGCGCGATAATAAAACGTAATAATGCGAAGGTTGTATGTACCCAGCGCGATATGCGGAGGTCATATCACCCAGCGCGATAACAAAACATAATAATGCGAAGGTATATGTACCCAGCGCGACATGCGAAGGTCATATCACCCAGCGCGATAAGAAAACAATAATAATGCGAAGGTATATGTACCCAGCGCGATATGCGAAGGTCATATCACCCAGCGCGATAATAATACATAATAATGCGAAGGTATATGTACCCAGCGCGATATGCGAAGGTCATATCACCCAGCGCGATAATAGAACTTATTAATGCGAAGGTCATATCGACCCAACGCGATCGTTTATACTCAATAATGCGATGGTCAAATCGACCCAGCGCGACCATTTATACTCAATAATGCGATGGTCACATCGACCCAGCGCGATCATTTATATTAAATAATGCGATGGTCACATCGACCCAGTGCGATCATTTATATTTAGTAATGCGATGGTCACATAGACCCAGCGCGATCATTCATACTCAATAGTGCGATGGTCACATCGACCCAGCGCGATCATTTATATTTAATAATGCGAGGTCGACACCGACCAGACGCGATAAAAGGTTAAAATAGGGGGAAATAAAGTAGACCTATAGCATGATAAATTAGAGAATAAGAATGAGCTGATTAGAAAGAAAAAAATAAAGGTATAGAGATAAAAGAATCGTTGGCATTTGTTTGTACTATTGCTTCCATGTGTGAATGACTATGTGAAATACCTGAACTATATGTGTTTGGCTTGGTCGGTTATGGAAATTGCTTTTCAGCCCCCACATATGACTTTTTGACCCCCATTTATAATTTGTGTGGACGAAAATACCCTTTAACTTGTTAAATTTTCCGGTTTTATTAAGCCGGAAAAGTCATTCCGATTTTGTTAAACCGGAAACAATTTAAATACTATTCCGGTTTTACTAAACCGAAAAATGGCTTCCGACTTTGTAGTACCGAAAATACTATTCCGGTACTACAAAACCGGAAAAGTTAAAAGTGTTGCATATTAGACGGAAAGGAGCAGATACATGAAATGTGAGAAGAGTGGGCAACCAAGAGAAGACAAGACAAGAGAAGATGGTTTTTTTTTTTTGCTAAAAACAAAAGAACTGTTTTAAAAACAACAATCAAACAGACCCTAAATTTCTATTCCCACTTAAAAAATCTAAACAATTAGAGATTTGAGTAGAATCAAGAATTCCAGTGTGGCCCCTTCCTCCCGAGCCACCGTTATGCCGACCACTTCCGTCACCGACATTGGGTTGCGCTTCCTAAAACCATCACCGCTATCCGCCGCTCCCACTTCTTGCATCTGGCCAGCATCCTCTTCGTGGTTTTCCCCCTCTTCAATTCATCATTGCATTTTGCTGCTGCAACTCAAATTCTCCTTTTAGAAACAACAACGACAAGCTAAGGCCTTCTGCTGCTTTAGTTCAGATGTCTTCTCTTACTAGTTTATCCTTACACGTGGCGGTGTGATAATGGTTCATCCACAAAGGCTTATCCACGTCCCCTTCCTCTGTTTTCCTATATGCTCCTTTCCGTCTAATATTAACACTTTTAACTTTTCCGGTTTTGTAGTACCGGAAATATTTCCGGTACTGCAAAGTTGGAAGCCATTTTCCGGTTCAGTAAAACCGGAATATTATTTAAATCATTTCCGGTTCAGTAAAACCGGAATGACTTTTTTGACTTAATAGAACCGGAAAGTTTAACAAGCTAAAGGGTATTTTTGTCCACGCAAATTACAAATGGGGGCCAAAAAGTCATATGTGGGGGCTGAAAAGCAATTTCCGTCGGTTATTATGTCATATGAGAAACTGCTATTTCTACTTTACTGTGTAGTGCTCACCTCCTTACCATTTTTCTGGTACCGAGTTGAAGCATACACCAGATTCGGCCGAGCAGGATTACTATCCCTTACAGGGATAGTAGGGGTGTCAGGGGATAGGATATGACACTGGACCTAAGCCTCCTATATTATTTTGATGTAAATGTGTTGTATATACTTTTTGAGCGAGGCTTAGGATATATCTCTTTTGCTAAAAAGCTTAGGGTCTTTGAACTTATATTCCTAACTTGGTGTTTCGCTGCTACTTTTAACTCTGATATGGAATTTATAATTTTGAGCCTTTGGGCCTCGTTATGATGCAAATATATTCTTGATGTAAGCCCTGCTGGCTACTGAATGTTTATTTGGTAAATGTTTTCACAGGTGTAATTTTAGAAAAGTCCGATAAGCAAACGAAACTCCGTCCGTTTGACGGTTGATTTTATTAAAATAAAAAGGAATTTTTAAGTTCATATAATTAAATGATGGGGTTTTAAGGGTAATAATCCTAGGTGTTACATTATGGTATCAGAGCAGTTTCTCCTCGGCCAAGGAGTTATGCAACTCCAATGATTACTCACCTAGCGAGTAATTCATGCTCATAGTAATGGTTTAGAATTTCTATAAGATATTTATAGTACTATATATATATTTAGTAAGCCTTACTCGTCTGTTCTCCGTGGATAAACAGTATGGCTGGAAGAAGGGTAGGAAATGATGGTCTAGCAGCCAGTCTGGAGCATCTGACTCAGATGCAGCAGCAACAGGGAGAACAGATGGCAGCTGCAGCAGCAGCAGCAGCAGCTCTGCAACCAGCTCCGGTTGAGGTGGACTGGATGGCTAGGTTTCAAAAGAATGTTCCACCTCGTTTCGAGGGTGGAAATGACCCAGATGGAGCCCAGAGATGGATTCAGAAGATCGAGAAGATCCTCCGCTCTATTCACCCACCCATGGAGCAGCATGTTCGACTGGCTGAATTCATGCTGACTAATGAGGCTGAGCATTGGTGGGATCAGCAAAGGAGGGGATTGGTGGCAGCCAATCCGGTTGTTTCTTGGGAAGTGTTTAAGGATCTTTTCCTGGGGAAGTATTTCCCAGAAGATGTCCAGAGGGAAAAGGAGATTGCTTTTCTCCAGCTGAGACAAGGCTCTATGTCAGTTGGTGTCACGCAGCTCGGTTCAAAGATCTTATTCGTTTTTCTGATTATCGCGATGCAAGTGAGCGCGGTAAATGTGTTAAGTTTGAAGCTGGACTTCGAAGTGATATTCGTCTCTCTTGTGAGTATCACAATATTGACAACTTGGCCCGCTTGGTCAACATGGCAAGCACTTATGAGAAGGGTCTTAAGAGGAAAATGTCGGAAGATAAAAGCAGGATAGGGCAGGGAAGTGGTGGTCCAATCAAGGATAAGGGACCAATTCTGAAGTCAGAACCATATCCTTCACCTAGGGCACTAGTTCCCATGGCACCTGGACAGACAGTGAATGCGTATGGTCCCATTCCCACTTGCCAGCATTGTGGCAAGATGCATAGGGGAGTGTGTTGGAGTCTGAACCCAAATAGAAAAGAAGCACTTTGCCATCATTGCGGGAAGCCGGGTCATTATGCAGTCACTTGTCCCCAAAGGACAATGAAGAAAGAGGTGAACGTAGTTAAGGCACAGAAAGATGGTAACGACAAACCACCTAAAAAGGGCAAATTATTCACCCTCGATGGCGAAGAAGTGACAGAAGCTGATGAGTTGGTTCGAGGTACACGTTAGGTATTCTTTAGTATTAGTTTTGTAAAGCATATGACATGTATTTTATTTCTCGTTCCAATTCGGGGCGGGGGTTGTTCGTTATAAGACTGATCTTGTAGGAAGTTAGAAGAAGTTTTAAGGAAAGCAGTAAGTGTAGAAACCATAAGTGAAGTAGAAACTTTGATTTTTAATCAAGGATCCCATTTACTTCAACCTACCCATGATTCTCTTCTCGATTCTTATCCTAGAAATCCTTCGGTTCTTAAATTTCTATTCTTATTAACCCATTCGTGTCCCGAATGAAGAGGAGAATCCTTACCACGAACGGATGTTCTTTTGCAATTAGTCATCCAAATCTCATGGCCTTAGTTGTTCTCTCGGAAAGCAAGTTTAAGTTCCTCGAGAGTTACCTTGAATCCATTCCTCTTTGTACCTTAAGTCCTTATGCTATTATAGAAGTGGCATAAAAGCCGACTAGAAACCGACATATCCAAATTCCTATCTTGTTGGCAACAATTCAAGTAGTATGCCAATGCTAAGTGGGGGAGAGCTTAGCAACCTAACTTAGAATCCCGTTTAAATAAGAGCAAGACATAAGGGAAGTAAAGGTATGAGTTATAGGCCCTACCTTGGGATGGTTCTCCATTTAAGGACCTTAACGGAATTTCGGGGGCGAAATTCCAATAAGTGGGGGAGAATTGTAACATCCCTAAGTTTAATTTCGGTATATGATGAGCATTTTATTTCCCATTATTCCTTGCATTATTTTACTCCTATTATTGATACTTGTTGCCTATTTGACATTGTTTAGCTTGATTTAGTGATTTAGAGTTTATTGGACTATTATTCTGAATATTGTTTAATTTGAAATTATTTAGCCTAATTAATTCTATTTCTATTTTCATGTCATATTTGGCACAAGGGCTTTTTGGACATTTTGGGAATGAAGATTTAATTTTGGAAGAGAAGATATATGATGAAGTGAAGATTGTAATCTATCTTTAGGATTAGTTGAGATTTAGTTATATCTTTTAAGATTTAGATTTTATCTATAAGATATTTTTTAGATTTAATTTAGAGATTAAGCTTTCCTTAGGATTTGGGCCCATGATTTAGGCCCGTTTTGTGATTTAAAAAGCCAAATTCGTGTAAACCCTTGGAGAGACCTTCCATTCACGTTTTTTACATTCTCTCTCATAGAGAAGGCTTAGTTTTGCTCTCCAAGCTTGTGGTGGCTGCTAGGGTTTCTCTCTCTTCCCTTTTTTCTACACGTTTTTTGGTATTTTTCTTCATGGAAGGCTAAACTCTTGGGTTAAATCCCTTTGGTAATGTATCACATACTCTTGAGGTTTTGTTCTTAATGCTATTTCGTTTTTATTCACTGTTTTCATGCTTATTGATATGTTATGGTTCGCTTAGTTCCATTATATAGAGATAATCCATGTGTATGAATGCTTAATTTATGCAAACTCGTAAAAACTCCATGCTTTGGCTTTTAATGCTTAATTAGAGGTTTGGGTTTTGGGGTGAGAATTGAATTTTCGCTTAGTATTTAATTCTCACGAGTTGGACAGTGAAGAGGAAATAAATTGATCTTTTGTGACCGATGATAGAGTTGTGAACGCGAGCCAAAGGGGTTTATCCGCTTTTCCTTATCTGTTTCTTCGTTTTGATTTAATTCTGTTTTGATTTCCATTATTCAATATTCAATACAAAAAAAAAACCCCCTGTTTTCTATGCATACTATGTGTTCGACCTTTTGCTTGATAATATATTCCTTGGGAGACGACCGAGGAGTCACTTCCTAGTACTATACTTAAACTGTTTTTATTTGTATCGGGTACGGCCTCGATCAAATTTGGCGCCGTTGCCGGGGAATATCGGTTCTTGCCAAAGGTCATTAGTAGTTAGTTAGTGTCGTAGTTAGTATAGTTATTATAGTGTGTTGTGTCTGATTTAGGGTCTAGTAGTCAATTCTGATAACCGGTTGAAGTTGCACTGTTTGCTGTTTTGCTATTTTGTTGCAATTAGTGTATTTGATTGATTCTGTGGTTGCTAGTTCACATAGTTGTGGGTGGAATTTTTGCACGAAAATTTATATCCACACTACTTTTATCATATAAAAAGGTTTTGAGGCACCACGATCACTCAGATCATCACTGGTTGTGAATTCTAGAAAAATTTTCCAAGTTTTAGCAGCACTGTCTTCAAATCGTCGCAACTTTTGACCCGTAACTCGGAATTTGACGAATTTTATATCAAATCGAAGGGAATTTTCTGAATAATCTGATTTTCTGACTTTGTCAGAAAACTCCTTCGTCTGGATCCTGAAAAAGCCGTTTTACTATTTCTTTTTTATTTTACAAGTTTTATTTTCTTAGTTTTTGGTCTCTGATTTAATTGTTTGCCTTGGTTCCCTTTTGAATTTTGTCCTCAAACTTTTTGTGGTATGTTTTCATGATTTTAGGGTGCTGAAAAAAATAAAGAAAAAAATTTTAAAAAAATAAAAAATTTTGTTGCCTATTTTGGTCATGTATATTAGTGACAGTTTGCTATGCTTAATGGTGTTCTGTTCAGTACATGACTAGGGGCAACCCAAGCTACTTTCATCCATATAACCCTGAAATTGATAGAACTTATCACAGACTAGTTAGACAAAATAGGAACCAGTCCATAGGTAGTGAGTCTATTGAGTCTTTACATAGTGAGTCTGCTTCTTTTTCTTCTATTCCCATAAATTCTGATTCTTATTCTTATTATTCTGAAAATATGGCTCAACCTCCACCACGTGAGAGGACATTGAGGGAGCTGGCTGCACCTGATTTCACTATTGAAGATTTGTGCATCCAGTATCCCGAGGACCCGTATGAGCTAAGGTCTGGACTAATTCATTTGTTGCCGAAGTTTAATGGTCTTGCAGGTGAGGATCCTCATAAACATCTCAAGCAGTTCCATATTGTCTGTGCTACTATGAAACCACATGATGTGCAAGAGGATCATGTTTGTCTTAAGGCATTCCCACACTCCCTAGAGGGGCTAGCCAAGGATTGGTTGTACGATCTGGCCCCTGGTTCTATCACAGTCTGGGATGACCTGAAGAGGGCATTTTTGGAGAAATTCTTCCTTGCATGCAGAACAACAGCAATCCGAAAGGATATATCAGGCATCAGGCAACAAAGTGGAGAAAGTCTCTACGAGTATTGGGAGAGATTCAAGAGACTGTGTGCGAGCTGCCCCCACCATCAGATCTCAGAGCAGTTGCTTATTCAATATTTCTATGAAGGTCTCAACCTCATGGAGAGAAACATGCTTGATGCTGCAAGTGGTGGTGCCCTAGGAGACATGACACCTTTAGAAGCCAGAGTCAAGATTGAGAAGATGGCTTCCAATTGTCAACAATTCCATGCAAGGGGCAACAGCGATGCAATCATAGTGAGAGGAGTGAATGATGTTGGCACAAGTTCTGGTAAGGTTGAGAAGCTTGAACAGAAGATAGATTCACTTACAACTTTGATCACTCAATTGGCCATCAACCAGAAGAAGTTGTCCCTGCCTGCTAGATTATGTGGCATATGCACATCCGCTGAGCACCCCACAGATGCATGCCCTTCTGTGCAGCAGCAACCAACGACTGGTGCTGACCAACTTGAGGCATATGCCGCCAACATCTTCAACAATAGAAACCAGCAGCCACAGAACTTTGATCTCTCTACCAATAGATACAACCTTGGTTGGAGGAACCATCCCATCCTGAGATGGTCTGATCAGCAGCAACCTTCACAGGTTCAATTTCAGAACAATTCTAGACCACTATATGTACCTCCTCCAGTCCAGCAACAGAGACAACAACACGCTAATTCTGCACCACCAGCTCCTACTACTGAGCAGCAGCCTTCATTGGAAGAGCTGATGAAACAGATGACCATGCAAAATCTCCAATTCCAACAGGAAACTAGAGCATCCATTCAAAGACAAGAGGCCTCCATTCAATCTTTGACCAATCAGATGGGACAGATGGCAACAGCAATCAACACTATGCAATCTCAGAATTCTAACAAGTTGCCATCCCAAACAGTGATCGATCCAAACCAGAATGTGAATGCCATTAGTCTAAGGTCAGGGAAGCAGATTGTCACACCCACACCAGAATCTGACCTCAACAAAGATGATCTAGTTTCAACCAACAAGAAGAGCCAAATGGTCGAGGAGAGTGAGCACACAAGTACCAGAAAATCCCCTCCAGCTCAGCCTTCCACAAGCACAACACCTGCTGCTGCCCAACAACCACCCCCCATTCCTCTTCCTTTCCCACCAAGGGGGGTGACTCAAAGCAAGAAAATGGAAGAGATTGACAAAGAGATACTTGACACATTCAGGAAGGTGGAAGTCAACATACCCCTTCTTGATGCAATCAAGCAGATTCCAAGGTATGCAAAGTTCTTGAAGGATCTATGCACACACAAACGGAAGCTCAAGGGCAATGAGAGGATCAGCATGGGAAGAAATGTCTCTGCTCTTATAGGTAAACCCGTCCCTCATATTCCTGAAAAGTGTAAGGATCCTGGAACTTTCTCTGTGCCTTGTATCATAGGTAATACTAAATTTGAGAATGCTTTGCTAGATTTAGGAGCATCTATTAATGTTATGCCTATGTCTGTTTTCAAGTCTCTTTCACTTGGACCCCTTCAACCTACGGGTGTGGTTATTCACTTGGCAAATAGATCTACTGCCTACCCCGCAGGTTTGATAGAGGATGTCCTGGTTCGGGTTGAAGAGCTTATCTTTCCTGCTGATTTTTATATTCTTGATATGGAAGAGGACACCTCTCGTAGTGCTGTCCCTATCATATTAGGGAGACCATTTTTGAAAACAGCCCGAACCAAGATAGATGTGCATGCAGGTACACTTTCCATGGAATTTGATGACAGTGTGGTTCGATTCAATATTTTTGATGCTATGAAACATTTTTCTGATGACCACTCTGTTTTTCATGTTGACTTGATTGATGATCTGATTGATGAG